>JACGCM010002394.1:2400000-3000000 GCA_014058105.1 Kingdonia uniflora | reverse complement strand
CTCCATGCAATTTGACACTGATTTCTTTGTTTTACCCTTGGGGGGATGTGATGTGGTATTGGGCGCTCATTGGTTACGCACTTTAAGTCCAATAACATTTCATTTTCAAGAGCTTTGGATGCGCTTTATTTATCGTGAGAACCTACAAGAGATTAAGGGGATTCGCACGCCACCGCCCGTAGTAGTTGGGTTGAATTGCATCGAGAAAGCACTCCGTTGAGGTGACCATGGTGTTCTCCTTTACCTCAACTCAGTTACAGAGGCTCCTATAGTTACACAACAACCCTTGACTCTCCAGCAGATACTAACTGAATTTGGCAATGTGTTTGCCACCCTATCTCAGTTACCCCCAATCCGCGACCAAGATCATCGGATTCCATTTATTGTCGAGTCTTATCCGCCTAGTCGTCGCCCATATCGCTACCCACTCATTCAAAAAGACACGATTCAAAAAATCGTGGGTGAGTTACTAAGTTCCGGCTATATACGACCTAGTACACGCCCTTTTTCGTCGCCGGTCATTCTAGTTCGAAAGTCTGATAATTCATGGCGCATGTGTGTTGATTACCGCTCCTTAAATGACATCACAATCAAAGATAAGTTTCCAATTCCAGTAATAGATGAGTTACTCGATGAATTACACGGCGCATTATTTTTTACGAAGTTGGATCTCCGTCAGGTTATCATCAGATTCGTGTCCATTCTGACAGCATTCACAAGACGGCTTTTCGAACTCACGAGGGCCACTACGAGTTTTTAGTAATGCCTTTTGGTTTGACCAACGCTCCATCCACATTTCAGAGAGCCTGATGAATTCCGTATTCCGTCAATATCTACGTAAGTTCGTTCTCGTATTTTTTGACGATATTCTCATTTATAGTAAATCTCTTGATGATCATTGGGAACATTTAACTGTCGTATTTTCGACATTATGGAATCATAATTTGTTTGTGAAACTTGAAAAATGTTCATTTGCGGCGCAAGAGGTGAAATATCTTGGTCACATTATATCCGCTCATGGGGTAGCGGCGGATCCCGATAAAATTTCATGCACGCTCGACTGGCCAACGCCTCGAACTATTAAAGCACTAAGAGGATTTTTGAGCCTCAGAGGTTACTATCGAAAATTTATCCGACAGTATGGGTCAATTAGTGCACCCCTTACGCAGTTACTCAAGAAAGACTCTTTTTTATGGAGTGACGAGGCAGACCGTGCTTTTACCACACTCAAGGCCGCAATGACATCCGCACCAGTATTGGTTTTACCGAATTTCAACAAGCTTTTTTCCGTTGAATGTGATGCTAGCGGGGTTGGCATTGGTAGAGTTCTCATGCAGGAAGGTCATCCTATAGCGTTTACGAGTCAACTTTTAGCCAACCGAAATCGAGGGCTATCTACTTACGAAAAGGAGGTGTTGGCCATTCTCCATTGTGTGTCCAAATGGCGTCCCTATTTACTCGGTCGGAAATTTACCATCATCACAGACCACTGGGGCATCAAGTATATGTTGGAACAACAGGTGTCTACTTCGGTTCAGCAAAAGTGGCTTTCCAAATTAATGGGATATGACTTCGTTATCGAATATCGCAAGGGCAGTGAGAATGGTGTCGCGGATGCTTTTTCACGGAAGCCAGAAGAGAACATGTTAAATGCTATCTCTTTACCTATTTCTAAGTGGTTGGATGATATTAAAGCAATGTACAACTCTGATGTTGTTTAAAGCAAGACAATTCATGACTTGCAAAACGATCCGTCTTCGCATCACAATTATACTTTGTCTGATGACCTCTTACGCTACAAGCAACGTATTGTTCTCTCCCCGTCATCAATGCTTTGCACATAAATTTTGCGGTTAATGCACTCTTCTCCTGGTGCTGGTCACTCAGGTTATCTAAAGACTGTGAAGCGCATTGCGACTACATTTTATTGGAAGGGTACGAAACAATTCATTGCAGAGTGTGATACTTGTCAACGTAATAAATCAGAATCGATTGCTCCTCCTGGATTGTTACAGCCTCTTCCAATCCCAGACTCTGTATGGGTTGATGTGTCTATGGATTTCATTACGGGTCTTCCGATTTCTAATGGGAAAACTTGCATTATGGTTGTAGTTGATCATTTTTCTAAGGCTGCCCATTTTAAGCCTTTAACTCATCCATACACTGCCGCACAAGTTGCCCAAGTTTATGTCGAGAATGTCTTCAAACTTCATGGCATGCCGCGGTTGATCGTGAGTGATCGTGATCCTATCTTCACAAGCCGTTTTTGGTCAGAATTCTTTAAACTTCAAGGCGTGGAACTTCGAATGAGCTCCGCTTATCACCCTCAATCTGATGGACAAACGGAGGTTGTTAATCGTTGCCTTGAAAACTATTTGCGTTGTTTTGCTGGAGTTCAGCCTCGCCAGTGGGTCCGTTGGCTTTCTTGGGCTGAATGGTGGTATAATACCACATTTCATACTTCAACAATGATGACTCCTTATGAAGCAGTCTATGGACAACTACCTCCGTCATTGATGACATATATTCCGGGTACAACTTCTGCTCATCACGTGGATCAAGCATTGCGTGATCGTGACCGTATTAACCGCATATTAAGAGAAAACCTTCTTGTTGCACAACATCGGGTGAAACAACAAGCAGATAAGCATCGCACATAACGTTTTTTTGACGTTGGAGATTGGGTTTTCTTGCGTTTGCAACCGTATCGACAACTCTCAGTTCACACGAGGACATCAATGAAGCTTTCCCCAAGGTTTTACGGTCCATACAAGGTTATTCAAAAAGTTGGAGTTGTAGCTTACAAGCTGGAGTTGCCGCATGGTTCAAAAATACACCCTGTTTTCCATGTTTCTCTCCTCAAAAAAAAATTAGGTGCTACCAATGTACAGGTGATTGATCTCTCGGTGCTTACAGATGAGGGCATCATTCAAGCCGTTCCGGAAGCTACGACGTATGATTAAGAAGGATAATGTTGTGGGCCGGCTCAACTCCCGAGGATGCTGCATGGGAATCTTGGCCAGATTTTTCTCGTCGATTTCCGGAGTTCAAGCCTTGGGGACAAAGTTTTCTTTCAAGAGGGATGGGATGATGAGATCCTAGGATCTCATTATTATCAATTTAGTAGTTTCTCTTTTCATAATTAGGCTAGGTTTACAATTAGATTTGATTCCTTGCTTATAATATTTTTTATTATGAGATTAGAAAGTATTCCTAATTTAGTTGAACCAATTAGCTATATAAGTTGTAATGTCAGAGAAAGAAAAGGGAATAAAAATTGATCGTTCTTCTTTCATCTTCTTCTTCTCTACTTGTTCTTCTTCTTCTTCCAAATCTTATTATTTTTCTCTTTATTCTAATCTCTTTTCTTCTACGTTCTACTTCGAAATATCAGTCCTCATCAATATATTACTGTGTTATAATCTAAACTAGACCACTACTTAGCTTAATCGCCCAATTAATCAAGGTCTGATTTGTAACACCAACTAGTAATTACCAACAATCTCACTCCTAAATCCACCAAAACACATACTAAAAACCCTAATTCCCAAATTAAACATAGAACCCATACCTCGCAGCATGAGAATGTTGAAGCTTATAGTACCCAGCATGATGCCCCAAATCCTCCACCGAAACACCCCCATCATCATCACCCCCGTCAACGATATTGGGAAACTTGAAAAGTTTCTCGACGATCTTTTGCGACGAAACGTCGGTGTCGTCGTTCTTTAATTGAGGTTGGGCATCTTTGGGGAAGAGATTGAGTTGTCGAATTAACTTCTCTGCTTGTGATTTAGGAGAATTAGAGATTGAAGAGAGGAGATGAAGATGGTCTTCTTCTGAGATTCTTGAAGAAGAAGAGTGAGAAAATAGAGAGAAAATGAGGAGAGAGAATGAGAGAAGAACAAGTTTCGCCATTTTTGAAAGCGTCGTTTTGACAGGAGGGAATCGAGGAGAAATAAGCTTTGTTGGCTAACTGAATGGCATATGTGCTACAGATTTAAGGGGAGGATTCGGGGTCCCTAAGTAAAAGCCACACGTCCTACGAGACATGAGATGTGTGGATCACAAAAATTTACCTTTTTTATAAAGGAAATGAGGTAAAGGAAATGAGGTGGTATTGTGGTAATGAGGTGGTATTGTGGTAATGAGGTGGCTTCCCCTCTTTCTCATGACGTGTCACTCTCCTCTCTCCTCTATTATTATTTTGAATTTGAAATAAAACACTCTCCACTCTCACCGTACCTCTCTCTTTCTTATTTGTCATTACCAACAAAATTCAAAATTCAAAATTCAAAACACAAAATCGTCCCAAATCTTTTCCCAAAGAAAGCAAATGCAATTTTTCCCTTTGGTTTAAGAGATAACCTGCGACTCCCACAAAATCACTAACAATCGATTGAAAGAAGAGATATGAGTTTGTGGAACTACTTAAAAACACGAAGCTACGATTTTGTTGGGTTTGTATGTTGGTAGTTGTATGTTAATTCTTGTGGGTTAAAGTAATTGTATGTTGGGACCCCTTGTATGTTTTCGCTCTTATTTATGTTGTTTGTTGAATTTGCAAGGTTTCAGATCTGAAATGGTTTTTTTTCTGAAGAACAACGATTTTCTCAGTCCCGAACAACAGTTCCCCACTTGTCTGGTCCCCCAGAAAAGAACATAAATAACTGGGGTAGTGTTTTCATTCTTAAACATTTAACCACAAATCCCAGATGCAATTGTCGATGTATAGGGGTAGTTGACAATGTTATAGACTGTTGTGAACCAACCCTAATTCTTAGTATGTTATTTCAATGTGCTCCCCAATATGATGTGGTTGTTTGCTGTAACTGATAACCCATTGCTTCCAATGTAAAACATCTACTTTTGTGGACTATTTGCACCCTATATGGCATGCTTTATGTTTATAACTCCTAACTTCTAATGTATAACATCTAATTTTGTCGACTATATGTTATGTTCGATAATATGGTTTTGGGTATGTAGTGCTTATGGGTTGTCGACAATATTGTAGATTGTTGTGAACCCTACCAAATTATGTGTATGTTATTTCAATGTGCCCTCCCAGTATGTGAACCTATGTGATTGTTTGTTGTAGTTGATACCCCTAGCTTCCGATGTAAAATTTTTACTTTTGTGGACTATATGTCATACTTTATATTGGTAACTATTAGTTTCCAATGTAAAACATCTATTTTTTTTCGATTATATGTCATACTCGACAATATGGTATGGGTATATAGTGGTTTTGATTCTTGTATGATTTGTTGTTGCGTGTGTTTTTTGTTTGGTCATCAGAATGTGGAGTATAGGCACATGGGCATTTGCTAGCTACAAACTATTACTTGGAATATAAGTGGTTTTGACTCAATTTCCCACTTTGTTCCTATTATGTTGTTGTTCTAATATGTATTTAGGTCTAAGAATGTCATTGCAATTAGATGTGAAAGTTAGGGTGTCGAACATTTAGGTCTTATAGGAAGGGGTAGTGTTTTGTTTTGCTTAGCGTAATATGTATTTTGTAATCTAACATTTTGACTACATAATGCAACCATTTAAGTTATTACCATATTGTCGAGCATGACATATAATCGAAAAAAATTAGATGTTTTACATTGGAAGCTAATAGTTACCAATATAAAGTATGGCATATAGTCCACAAAAGTAAAAGTTTTACATCGAAAGCTAGGGGTATCAACTACAACAAACAATCACATAGGTTCACATACTGGGAGGGCACATTGAAATAACATACACATAATTTGGTAGGGTTCACAACAATCTACAATATTGTCGACAACCCATAAGCACTACATACCCAAAACCATATTATCGAACATAACATATAGTCGACAAAATTAGATGTTATACATTAGAAGTTAGGAGTTATAAACATAAAGCATGCCATATAGGGTGCAAATAGTCCACAAAAGTAGATGTTTTACATTGGAAGCAATGGGTTATCAGTTACAGCAAACAACCACATCATATTGGGGAGCACATTGAAATAACATACTAAGAATTAGGGTTGGTTCACAACAGTCTATAACATTGTCAACTACCCCTATACATCGACAATTGCATCTGGGATTTGTGGTTAAATGTTTAAGAATGAAAACACTACCCCAGTTATTTATGTTCTTTTCTGGGGGACCAGACAAGTGGGGAACTGTTGTTTGGGACTGAGAAAATCGTTGTTCTTAAAAAAAAACCATTTCAGAACTGAAACCCTGCAAATTCAACAAACAATATAAATAAGAGCGAAAACATACAAGGGGTCCCAACATACAATTACTTTAACCCACAAGAATTAACATACAAACCCAACGAAATCGTAGCTTCGTATTTTTAAGTAGTTCCACAAACTCTAATCTCTTCTTTCAATCGATTGTTAGTGATTTTGTAGGAGTCGCAGGTTATCTCTTAAACCAAAGGGAAAAATTGCATTTGCTTTCTTTGGGAAAAGATTTGGGACGATTTTGTGTTTTGAATTTTGAATTTTGTTGGTAATGGCAAATAAGAAAGAGAGAGGTACGGTGAGAGTGGAGAGTGTTTCATTTCAAATTCAAAACAATAATAGAGGAGAGCGGAGAGTGACACGTCATGAGAGAGAGGGGAAGCCACCTCATTACCACAATACTACCTCATTTCTTTTATATGAAAAGGTAAATTTTGGTGATCCACTCATCTCATATGGATGTGTGGCTCTCATTTAGGGTTTCCTTAGGGTCAATTTCCTTAGGGTCCCCGAATCCTCTCCCATATATTTAATCGTTGATTTTTCCCGAAAATAGCATAATTCGGTTGATTGTGTCTATCTTTGAGCATCCACAGCAGTAGGGTGGGTAGATTTACTCAAAATCTGGGTGAATCCAATCTATCCCACAACAGTTTAAAAAAAACAAAGGTGAATTTGCCAAACGCAGTTGTAAACCGTGCACAAAAACCAATGGATAGGATATCTCCACGTGGCAACATCTCATCCTTCCACTCTCAGCACACTTCTAAACCGCGCGGCAAGCTTATGCCAATAAGAAATTGACACATGGAATTTTGAAAAAAAAATTAAGCTACGTAGTTCAGAACCGCGTGGCTTCACCCTGCATCTTTTAGGCTTATTCTCATACTTATTTTCAAGTGTTATTTGTGACTAAGGCATTAGGCATTAAGCTTGGCATATCCAAGGCATTAAGCTTGGCATACCCAACCTTACTCCACAAGTTTCCCAAACGTATTTCCTCCGTTAATCACTTAAAAATATCGGGAGAGTCTAGTTCGTGAGCGAGGCATAATTTCTCCAAAACCAAACGTAACGTAAATGCGGAAGTAAAACGAAGGGGAAACGCCGAAGTAACAAATAATTGGCCGTTACAATTGACGTCGGACAACGATCCCACCCCATCGTACGTAGAGTTTAACCGAGTAGATATCCTCCCGGACGGCTGGGTCCATATTTCTGTTGGATCGGAGAAAATGTCGGTAAGTTTTGTGTAAATTTTATGTGTTATTAACGTATATTACAATGTGTTCGATGAAATGCCCGAATGAACTTCTAACGTGTTAATGTGCTTTTATGTCAGAACCGAGATGAATTACAATGTAGGGGATCATTAGATAAGGTATTGAAGTGGTACCGATGGATTATCGTATACCCGACGTTGAAGAAATTGGTCGACGATATGGGTTTTGAGGAGTTTTGCTCAATTAAGGCGAGAAACACGGATAACATTCTCATTCATGCTCTCGTGGAACGGTGGTGGCCTTCCACCCATACCTTTCACTTCCCTTGCGGGGAACTGGGTTTCACACTGTTAGACTTCGTCATGCTAACGGGCATATCTTTTTGGAGGGGTCGTGAACTCTCGTACGACGAGAGGTATACCAAGTTAGAGGAAGTAGAAAAGATGTTTCCAGGAATTACAAGCTCTGACATCAGGTACGGTAACATTACTCTCTCCTATTAAAAAAAGTAAAAAGAGTCTTTGAATCTACGTCTCCACAATTACGACTCACAAATGGATATCGTGTATGCACGAGCATTTATTGCCTATATAATGGGTAATCTCTTCTTCTCAGATGGTGCCACATCCCTTCGGGTGGGTTATCTTGCAGCCTTGACAGACTGCGATATTCTTGGTGCATCGGGCTTTGACTGGGGTACGCCGATTATGGTGGCTTTGTTTCGAGGGCTTGATGAAGTCTCAGTTCTGAGGGATGGGAAGGTGAAGAAATCGATCACCAGATTTTATGCGATATTGGAGTTCTGGTTCTTCGAGTACTGTCGGATTGAAATGTATCTAGTTAAAGTACAAAACTTTAACCAAATTTATCCCCATATTTCTAGGTGGAGAGATGAAAGGGCAAGTACGGGGTCTGAAATTCATCACTCTTTTGCTATGATAAAAGATATGAGAGAATGGAAGGACAGAACCGATATAGATTGGCAACCATGGCACAAGTCTAGGCAATTAATCCATCCAAAGGTAAGAGTTACTTCAATGTTGAGCTTCCAAAGGGTTCCATTGGTGTCAGTCCCATACGGCTACGGTACGCTTTGGTATTTAGGAGACCGGTGTATGCATTAGATGACTGGGCGTGATAGTGTGCCCTATGACCCCCCTAAGAAGATTATGGAATTCCCAAGGTATGATCGAGAGTTATATCAGAGTCTGAATGATGAGGACTTCTACGATGGTCACGATTATCTTGTTCCCGATGTAGATTACATGATATTGGCATGCCGTTCATCCAAATCCCAAGATCGGTTGCAGTTTAGTAAAGAAGGCGGGAAATATTTGGATCGTCGTGCGTAATCTAGTGAGGCCCAATGTACACTTGCCACATATGTCGAGTTTAGCTACGTCTACACAAGTGCAAGACTATGGTGTTCAGGCGATCGGTGATCCACGTGATATGGGATGGTTCATGGATGTGGCGGGACCGAACGATTAACGTAGACGGATACCGATCCTGGTGATGTAGGTACCATACCCGTGTCCACCTACGTATAGTGTAGATGAGTTAAGGCATCAGTCCCAAGGAATGCGGTATGCAGCATATGAAAACTCGAGGCAACTAGCTGACAGTAATATTGAGTTGAGGAGGGAACTGAGTTGGGAATAGAAGGTCATCCGAGAGACGTCCGAGAGACTAGCTGAGATGTTTATTTCCTACCAAACAGAGCCGGTTGTGCAATATACCTATGACGAGAGTCTCTCACGTGGCAGACGCGTCCGCCAAACGAAGATAGGTCGTCCTAGTTAGGCTATGTTTTATTTAGAACTTTTATTTATGTTTTATTTAAACTATGTTTTGTTTAAACGGTGTTTTATTTAAACTATGTTTTGTTTAAACTATGTTGAGTTTTAATATTGTTTTTTTTTTAAGATTTATGTTTTGGAAACTTGTTGTCCAAGTTACTCAATCATCAACGACTAGTATTAATATTGCTTGATTAATATGAGACTGAAGTGAAGTGAGGAGTGTCAAGTCTGGTTGACCTTACTCTTATTGGAGCTGCCCAACCAATGTTTCAATATGTTAAACCTTAGGCTAGTTTTTTTATGTAAACTTATTGTATAAGTTACTCAATGGCCATATTAACGACTAGTTTTTTTTTTACACTTGTTAACGGCTATATTAGTGGCTAGTTTTTTTTAGGACACTTGTTAACGGCTAGTTTTTTCATCTATAAATGTCATTCATCTCCTATACTCTCCTCCATCCTTACCTTACAAACAAAACCACTATGTCTTCCTCAAGCTCCCAATCTAATTCTCAAAACCACTCTCAATCCTCCAATATGAACCAACAAGGAAATGTCATTCCTCATCAATTCGGCACATTTGATCCATCGCAAATGCCTAATACTTCCCAATATCGGAATCACCATGTTCGCCAACTATTCCCGCCACCCGATAAATCAATTTCAATCTCAAACCCATGGATATTACCCAAACCAAGGATATTGTCCTCAATTTAATGGGTATACGGGCTCGTACCCTCAACCAGGAAATCCATATTATTCATCTCAAACCGGTTTCGCGGGTGAAAGTTTGAGTACCACGCCGATAGATCGCCGGTTGCATCTCCGGTTGTCTCTTCGGTCATCGCCGGTTGCATCTCCGGTTGTCTCTTCGGTCATCGTCAAGGAACTCAATCCGGTTCTCACGATAAGTAATACGCGTGGGAAGGCAAAGTCTAAAATAAAGACGACATCGATACCTATTATAGTTGAGGATGTACTTGAGGCTTCGGAGGAAGTTCATGACGACAATGAACAATACTCCGACTCCAAAAATTGGTCGTCCGATGACTTCGTGAATCTTACATACACTAGGTCCCAAGTGTCTCAAAACCTCGTTACCACAAACAACCAAAAAACTGCTACATTTTGGTTCAAGGTACGTGATCAATTCAACTCCTTCTATGTTGGCCAATCGATGCGGCGATCGTACAACGGTGTCAATTACGCATATAAGGGGCGGCTCAAAAGGGAATGTTTAATTTTTAGATGTATCATTCAAGACCTTGAGAGCCGACATCATACCAGTATTAGAACGGATGACTTCATAAATATTTCATTTATTTTTCTCATTTCATTAATGTTCAATGGCTAATCATACTCTAAAGAATTTTATAACTTGATTTCTAGGAATGTATGGCATACGATACATTTTTTCAACTACAGCGCAAAGCATTTACACTTGGCGAAGCGTACAAAGTTTTAAAAAACTTGCCCAAAATGGTCACAAATTCATCACATCGCGCAACCTGGTCGCAACGTCGCTTGGAAGTCAAATTTTAACGATAGCCCGGGTAACTCCACCAATACCGATCCTGAAACACCTACATCCGATACTCCAAATATCATAATTCTAGATGATTTTATCGACGTGGGCACCACTATATTCTTGTGGGGATATACGACCGGACGGCCAAAAAAATATAAGGCAAAAGAAGCGGCAAAGTCAAGTATAGGTTTTTGGGGGAAGATGATGCTTGAGACATCGTCCAACATGATGAAATCATGGAATGAGAGAGACGAGAAGAAGAAAGAGGAAAAGGAAGCTAGAGCTAGAGCACGAAAGGAACTAAAGTTGGCTAGAGAGGTTGAGATTCAAAAGAGGCGTGAAGCGAAGCTAACTCGAAAAAAAGCCGTCGACGATACGCATATGTTTAAGGTGATGACAACAGACCCAAATAACCTACTACCGACACAAAGGCGTTGGATGAAGAAGCATATTAAAGAATATTCAAAAAAGTTGAAGGAGCAGTGTCCAAGTGATGGCGACGTTTCTAGTGATGAAGATTGATATAATCGTTAGCGTTAATAGTAGTTATTAAGTTCTATGTAATTTCATTATTCAATAAAATTGCTATTAATGGTTCGTAATCCTTAAAATTGTTACAAAATTAAAAAGCAGAAGCAGTAAACCATGTTTCTTTAAAGTGTTACAATGATGAAGACTTGGAAAAAAATACATTACAACTTCAACATTACACTAGGAAACAAAATACATTACTTTAGAAAATAAACAAACAATGATGAAAACTACAATTACTTCGCCCCTTTTCGATTCCACAAATGCGCAATAAGTTCATCTCGTAATTGGAAATGAGCTCCTTCATTTCTAATTTCATAAACCTTCTGGATGTACTCTGCCATAGTGTTGATCGCGTGCCTTGGAATTAAGTCCTCCTTTAAAGTATTCATAGATTTTCTAAACTCGGGATCAATTTCCATTTGTCGGATGTAAGTATGACGTTCATCTTCGACGATCATATTGTGCAAGATTATACATGCGTACATAATATTTCCTAGATCACTAGGTTTCCAAAATCGTGCACCGTGTGCCAATATTTGAAAACTATCTTGTAATACCCCAAAAACACGTTCTACGTCTTTCCGGCATGCTTCTTGCATCTTCAAAAAATATCTTTTGGCATCGTTAGACAGATTTCTTATGGTTTGAACAAGTGTTTTCCATTTTAGATTGACTCCGTCCGCTAAGTAATACCCCATAGTGTATGGTACCGTACTTATATTATAATTGCATGGCAGTGCAACTCCATTAGACAAGTTGTTGAAAAGTCATCATTGATGTAAGACGTTCACGTTGTTGTTAGAACCGGGCACCCCAAAGAATACGTGCCATATCCAAAGATCTTGGGATGCAACTACTTCTAAAATCGCCGTCGGGATTTTCTTATACCTAGTATATTGTTCTGCCTACCCGGTAGGATAATTCTTCCATTTCCAATGCATACAATCAAAACTGCCTAACATTCTCAGGAAGCCTCGCGATTCATTCACTTTTAGCAAGTATAATGTATCGTCTTCATTAGGAAATCTAAGGTATTGAGCTTTGAATTGTGTTATAATAGTTTTACAAAATTCTTTCAAACACAAAATACCTGTAGACTCCTCAATCCGAAGGTATTCTCCTTGGGAATCTGCGCTCGTACCGTAACATAACATGTGAAGTACGCACATTATCTTTTTGTGTGAGGATAAGCCCATAGTCTTAGCGATATTTTCTTTTTGAATAAAATAGGGGTTCGAAGAAAGTAATTGATCATAAATACGTTGATACACACCTTCGCTCATACGGAATCGACGACGAAATGAGATACTTTTGAATCTTGAGTTGTCACCGAAGTAATCCCAGTTAAGGCTAACCTCCCCCAATTTATGCTCACGGCTTTTCCGTTTGTCAATCTTTCCCTTTTTACTACCTCCCCGCCTCCGTGATGATATCGCATTTTGTTCTTTTTCTTCTGCTTCTCCCATCTCAATCATAATCTTGCTATACTCGTGCATCAACTCAATTTGACGTCTGAATAGCTCTTCGTCACCGAACGATGATGAAGACGATAACTCCCAAGATGAGAGTCATGTGTCAGGCTTGAGTAGGTCAGCAATGATTTTGTCAGACATGATTCAGCATAATTGATAAGAAATGAAGAAAGTTGAGTTTTGAGATATAAGATGAATGAGTTGATTGTAAAAGAAAGTAGAAGATGAATGGGGTTTATAAATAGAGAAAAAACTAGCCGTTGGGCATCTTGTTGAACAAGTTTGATCAGAGAAAATCTAAGGTGAAATAATGGGGAACCAAGGATATTTTGCATGCAGGCTTTTGCCGCGCACTTCTGAACCGCGGGGCAAAACTAGTCATTTGAAGTTCAAGTTTAATCTCATCCCTCCACGTGTTTTAATCTTGGTCGTGGTGTATACGCGCATTTCATAACTACGCGCAATGAGAGTCACTGGATCGTTGACATGTGGCAACATCTTAGTGGTGAATAGGCTACGCGAGGTTCAGAAGGGCGTGGCAAGAATTCTCCCAAAATCCACCCACAGGGTGGTGAATCAACCCTTGTGTATGCCACGTCACCGATTTACCTAGTTGCTGGGAAACATTTGGGGTGGATTTGATGGTGGATTTAAAATTTACTTTGTCGCGTCTGAATCCACCTAGATACTGTGGATGCTCTAGGAGCATCCACATACTATGGTGGGTGGATTTACCCAAAACCAGGGTGAATCCAATCTAACCCACAGCAGTTCGATTTTTATATCAAGGTGAATTCACTTTGCACAGTTCAGAACCGTGGGGGAACATCAACGCTCACGATCCAGCCATGTGTCCCTATCTCAACCCTCTAACTCTGCAGCGCAATTCTAAACCGCGTGTATTAGTACCCAATAAGGATTTGCCACATTTTAAAAAAAATAAAAAATTAGCCGCGCAGTTCAGAGCTGCGCAGCATCTCCCTGTAACTTTTAGGCATAATTTTGATGCATTGTTTCAAGTGTTATATTTCCTCTCTATACTTAGTCTTATTATTTCAAAGAAAGCATACCCAACCCTTATTCCACAAGTTTCCCAACCCAACCCATTAACTCCGTCATCGGCGCCGTTAATCGCTTAAAAATATTGGGAGCGTCTAGCTCGCGACCGAGGTTTAATTTTACCAAAACTAAACGCAACGTAAACACCGAAGTAAAACGAAGGGGGAACGCCGAAGTAACAAATATTTGGCCGTTACAATTGACGTCGGACAACGATCCCTCCCTAACGCTCAAAGAGTTAAACCCAGTAAATATCATCCCAGACGGCTGGGTCCATATTTGTGTTTGATCGGAGGAAATGCCAGTAAGTTTTGTGTAAATTTTAAGTGTTATTAACGTATATTGCAATGTGTTCGATGAAATTCATGAATAAAAGTCTAACGTGTTAATGTATTTATTTTTTTCAGAACTGAGATGAAATACAGTGTAGGGGATCGTTAGATAAGGTACTGAAGTAGTACCAATAGATTGCGGGGTACTCGACGTTGAAGAAGTTGGTTGACGATATGGGTTTTGAGAAGTTTTGCTCGATTAAGGCAGGAAACTTGGATAACCGTCTCATTCATACTCTCGTGAAACGGTGGTGGCCTTCCACCTATACCTTTCACTTCCCTTGCGGGGAACTGGATTTCACATCGTTAGACTTCTTCATGCTAACGGGCATATCTTTTGGGAGGTGTCGCAAACTCTCGTACGACGAGAGGTACTCCAAGTTAGAGGAAACAAAAAAGATGTTCCTGGGAATCACAAGCTCTGACATCAGGTACGGTAACATCACTGTCGCCTATTTAAAAATGTGGAAAGAGCCTTTGAATCCACGTCTCGATAATTACGACCCACAAATAGATATCGTGTATGCGAGGGCATTTATTGCCTATATGATAATCTCTTCTTCTCAAATGGAAGTACATCTCTTCAGGTGGGTTATCTTGCAGCCTTGACAGACTATGATATTATTGGTGCGTCGAATTTTGACTGGGGTACACCGAGTATGGCGGCTTTGTATCGAGGACTTTATGAAGTCTCAGTTATGAAGGATGGGAATGTGAAGAAATTGATCACCAGATTCTATGCAATATTGGAGTTCTGGTTCTTCGAGTACTGTCGGGTTGGAATATATCAAGTGAAGGTACAAAACTTTAACCATATTTATCCCCGTATGGGTACGTGGAGAGATGAAAGGTATAGTACGGGGTTTGAAATCCATCACTCTTTGCTATGATCAGAGAAATGATAGAATGGAAGAACATAACCAACATAAATTGGCAACCATGGCACAGGTCTAAACAATTAATCTGTCCAGAAGTAAGAGTTGCTTCAGCGCTGAGCTTCCAGAGGGTTCCATTGGTGTCAGTCCCATACGGGCACGATACGTTTTAGTATTTAGAAGACGGTGTATGCGTCAGATGACCGGGCATGATAGTGCACCCTATGCCTCCCCTCTAGAGATTATGGAATTCTCAAGGTACGATCGAGATTTATATCAGGGTCTGAAAGATGTGGACTTCTATGATGGTCGCAATATCTTATTTCAGGCGTAGATTACATGACATATTGGCGTACCATTCATCCAAATCCTAAGATCGGTTACAATTTAGTAAAGAGGGCAGGAAATATTTGGAGGGTCAGAAGTGATCTAGTAAGGCTCGATGTACACTTGCCACTTATGTTAAGTTTAGCTACGTTTTTACAGGTGCAAGACTATGGTATTCAGGCGACCGGCGATCCACATGATATGGGATGGTTCATGGATATGGGGGGAACGAGTGATCAACGTAGACGGATATCGATCCTGGTGATGTAGGTACCATACCCGTGTCTACCTACGTATAGTATGGATGAGTTGTGGCATCAATCCCAAGGAATGCGGTATGCGGCATATGAAGACTCGAGGCAACTAGTTGACCGCAATTCTGAGTTAGAGGGGGAGCTGAGGCGGGCACACGAGGTCATCTGAAAGATGTCTGAGAGACTAGCTGAGATCTCCATTTCCTACCAGACAGAGTCGGTTGTGCAATGTACCTATGACAAGAGTCTCAAACGTAGCAAACGCGCCCACCAAACGTAGAGAGGTCGTCCCAGTTAGGCTATATTTTATTTAAAACTTTGATTAATGTTTTATTTAAACTATGTTGAGTATTAATATTGTTTAAACTATGTTGTGGTTAAACTATGCTTTATTTAAAATATGTTGAGTATTAATCTTGTTTAATATTGTCTTTTTTAATGATTTTTTTTTTGAAAACTTGTTGTCCAAGTTACTCAACAGCCATATTTATATCTAGTTTTTTTAAGAAACTTGTTGTCCAAGTTACTCAACGGCCATATTAACGGCTAGTTTTTTGGACACTTGTTAACGGCCATATTAACAGTTAGTTTTTTTAACTATAAATGTCATTCATCTTCTATACTCTCCTCTCTTATAATCTTCTACACTCTCCTCCCTTACCTTACAAACATAACTATTATGTATTCCTCAAGCTCCCAATCTAATTCTCAAAACCACTTTCAATCCTCTAATACGAGCCAACAAGAAAATGTCTTTTTTCCTCAATTCAAAACGAGTGATCCATCGCAAATGCCTAACACTTTCCAATATCTAAGGTATGTTCGCCAACTATTCTCGGCATCTGACAATCAATTTCAACTCAAACCCATGGATATTACCCTCATTACCCAAACCAAGGATATTACACTCAATTTAATGGGTATACGGGCTCATACCCTCAACCGGGGAATCCATATTATTCATCTCAAACCGGTTTGGCCGGTAAAAGTTTGAGTACAACGCCGATGCAAGGTATATGGAGTTTAAATGATTTAAATCTTAATACATCGTTGGTTGCATCTCCGGTTGTCTTTCCAGTCATCTCCAAGGAACTCAATCCGGCACTCACGAGAAGTAATATGCGGGGGAAGGCAAAGTCTAAATGAAAAACAACATCGGCACCTATTGTAGTTAAAGATGTAATTGAGGATGAAGATGATGATGACAAAGAAGGATATAAGAACTCCAAAAATTGGTCGTCCAATGACTTCGTGAATCTTGCACGCGCTTGGTCCCAAGTGTCTTAAAACCTCGCTACCACAAACAACCAAAAAGTCGCTACATTTTGGTACAAGGTGCGTGATCAATTCAACTTCTTCTATGTTGACCAATCGATGTGGCGATCGTACAATGGTATAAATTGTGCGTATAAGGGACGGCTCAATAAGGAATGTTCGATTTTTTAAGGCATCATTCAAGACCTTGAGAGCCGACATTTTACCGGCATTGGAACTGCTGACTTCGTAAGTATTTCATTTATTGTTCTCATTTTATTAATGTTCCAAGGTTAATCATACACTAACGAATTTTCTAACTTGATTTCCAGGAATGTATGACATACGATACATTCACACAACTATAACACAAACCATTTACAGTTGGGGAAGCGTACAAAGTTTTGGAAGCTTGCCCAAAATGGTCACAAATTTATCATATCGGGAAACCCGGGCGCAACGTCGCTAGGAAGTCAAATTTTAACGATAGTCTGGGTAACTCTACCAATACTGATCCTGAAGCACCTACATCTGGCACTCAAAATATTGTAATTCCAGATGATTCTATCGACGTGGATGCACCACTATATTCTTGTGAGGATATACGATCGGACGACCAAAAAAATACAAGGCAAAAGAAACGGCAAAGTCAAATATAGGTTATTGGGGGAAGAAAATGCTTGAGACAACGACTAACATGATGATGGCATGGAATGAGAGTGATGAGCAGAAGAAAGTGGAAAAAGAAGCTAGAGCTAGAGCACGAGAAGAACTAAAGTTAGCTAGAGAGGCTGAGATTCAAAGAAGGCGTGAAACGGAGCTAACTCGAAAAAAGTCGTCGAAGATGCGCATATGGTTAAAGTGATGACAGCGGACCCAAGTAACCTACTGCCGGCACAAATGCGTTAGATGAAGAAGCAGATTAAAGAATATTCGAAGAAATTGAAGGAGTAGTGTCCAAGCGATGACGACATTTCTAGTGATGAAGATTAATGTAATCATTAGCGTTAATAGTAGTTCTTAAGTTCTATGTAATTTCATTATTGTACAGAAAAATTGTTATTATTCGTACGTAATCCTTAAAATTGTTATTAATTTAATTTCATGAACCTTCTGGATGTACTCTGCCATAATGTACTCTGCTTCTTACTTCTTTCTTACAGGACATGAGATTTTCTCATTCTCTTTATCTATACCAAAACTATAAAACAAAAGAAATGGGTACAAAATCAAAAAGCAGAAGCAGTAAACCAAGTTTCTTTAAAGTGTTATTTGGTGATTTTTCTTAGAAACTGGTAAGTTTTAACAAACCCATTTCTTACCATAAGAGTTGCAGTATTTGGTTATTTTTGTGTGCAAGTTTTTTTTAGGTTTCTTAAGTATTATCTACTTGTCTTGTAAGGCAAAGATCCCACGGCTCCTTTTATTTAAAATATACTTCAATCAAGTAGAGCAAATACATTACAACTTCAACATAAAACTTGGAAATAAAATATATTACTTTAGAAAATAAATAAACAATGATGAAGACTACAATTACTCCACCCATTTTCGATTCCACAAATGCGCGACAAGTTCATCTCGTAATTGGAAATGGGCTCCTTCATTTCTAATTTCATGAACCTTCTGGATGTACTCTGCCATCGTGTTGATCGTGTGTCCAGGATTTAAGTCCTCCTTCCAAGTATTTACAAATTTTCTAAACTCGGGATCAATGTCCATTTGCCGGATATAAGTATGACGTTCATCTTCGACGATCATATTGTACAAGATTATACATGTGTACATAATATTTCATAGATCACTAGGTTTCCAAAATCGTACACCGTGTGCCAATATTTGAAACCTAGCTTGTAATACCCCAAAAGCACGCTCTGCATCTTTCTGGCATGGTTCTTGCATCTTCAAAAAATATCTTTTGGCATCGTTGGATGCATTTCTTATAGTTTGAACAAGTGTTTGCCATTTTGGATAGACTCTATCCGCTAAGTAATACCCCATAGTGTGCGGTACCGTGCCTATATTATAATTACATGGCGGCACAACTCTATTAGACAAGTTATTAAAAGGTTACCCTTGATGCAAGACGTTTACGTCGTTGTTAGAATCGGGTACCCCAAAGAATGTGTGCCATATCCAAAGATCTTGCGATACAACCGCTTCTAAAATTACCGTCGGGATTTTTTTATACCCGGTATATTATCCTGCCCACACGGTAGGACAATTCTTAAATTTCCAATGCATACAATCTAAGCTACCTAGCATCCCCGTGAAGCCTCGCGATCCATTTACTTCTAACAATTGTAATATATTATTTTCATTGAGAGATCTAAGGTATTGAGCTTTGAATTGTGTTATAATAGTTTTACAAAATTCTTTCAAGCACAAAATACCCGTAGACTCCCCAATCCGAAGGTATTCTTCTTGGGCGTCTGCGCTCGTACCGTAACATAACATGCGAAGTGCGCACATTATCTTTTGGTGGGAGGATAGGCCCATCATCTTTGTGGCATTTTCTATTTGAATAAAATAGGGGTTCGAAGAAAGTATTTGATCATAAATATATTGATACATACCTTCGCTCATAGGAAATCGACGATGAAATGGGATACTTTTGAATCTGGGGTTATCACCGAAGTAATCCCGATTAAGGCTAAACTTCCTCAATTTATGATCACGGCCTTTCCGCTTGTCAATCCTTCCCATTTTACTACCTCCCCATCTCTGTGATGATGTCACCTCTTACTCTTTTTCTTCTGCTTCTCCCATCTCAATTATAATCTTACTATACTCATGCATCATCTCAATTTGACGTCGGAAGAGCTCTTTACTTCTGGACGATGATGAAGACGATGACTCCAAAGATGAGAGTGATGGATCAGACATGAGTAGGTCAGCCAGGATTTTGTCAGACATGATTCGGCGAAAATGATAACAAAGAAAGAAAGTTGAGTTTTGAGATATAAGATGAATGAGTTGATTGTAGAAGAGTAAGAGAGTATAAGATGAATGGGTTTTATAGATAGAGAAAAAAGTAACCGTTTATAGTCGTTGAGCATATTGTTGAAGAATTTTGATCAGGGAAAAACCAAGTATGGAGGGGAACCAACATATTTCATGCAGGCTTTTGTCGCGCAGTTTAAAACCGCGCGGCAAGAACTAGCCGTTTGGTTTTGTTTAAATCTAAGCTGTTGTATATACGGGCAATTTTGAACTGCGCGGCATGGGAGCCACTGGAAGATTGACAAGTGTCATCATTTTATTGGCTTGAAGGCTATACGTAGTTTTGAACTGCACGGTATCAATCCACCAAAAATCTACCCTGAGGGTAGAAAATTCTTTGCCACGTGGATTTTTGACCTAGCTGCTGGGAGGTGAATTTGTAAAGAAGATGGTGGATTCTCAAATCTACCTTGCCACGAAACTTTCTACGTAGATGCTATGGATGCTCTTATATTAGCAGTGGGGTGGGTGAATTCACCTAAAAGCAAGGTGAATTCAATCCACCCCACCTCCACCCCATAGCAGTTTAGTCAAAAATCAAGGTGAATATTAGCCACCGCAGTTCTGAACTGCGGGACACAACCTACGTCCCAGATTAAGCCACGTCTCAACATCCTGAGCATTCAATCCCCAAGCACAATTCTGAACTGCGGGGCAGGGAGAACTAATTAGATTAAGCCACGTAATTATTATTATTTTTAATTAATGTCGTGCAGTTCAGAACTGCGTGGCAAGAGTCTGCATGAAATGCCTTCGAATTGCCACAATCCTTTTCTCATATCATAGTTGCCCAAACCCAACTTTTAGTTTAAGTTTTCCAAACCCAACTTCTTTCTCAAGTTTCCCAACCCCCACCTTCCTAGTAATTCAATCCCATTATCCATAGATTAGCAATGTCGGGACTTAGTCATGTTATTCCCAAAACTAGACAGGCTAAGCTCCGAAGTTAAACAAAGAGGGAAAGAATTGGTCACGAATATGTGGCCGTTACACCTCACGGAAAATGATCCCGCCCCAACCCTCAAGAATTTGCACCAAGTGTATATCCTCCCGGACAACTGGGTTCACATTCCCCTTAGATCGGAAGAATTGCCAGTAAGTTTTTTGTGTAAAATTTATGTGTTATTAACGTTATTTGACAAATGTTTGACGAAATGCCCGAATGAAAATTGAATATGTTAATGTATTATTTTTATAGAACCGAGATGAAATATATGTAAGGGATCACTGGATAAGGTAATAAAGTAGTGCCAATGGATTGCCAGGTATCCTATGTTGAAGAGGTTGGTCGACAATATCGGTTTTTAAGAGTTTTTAGGGATTAAGGCGGGAAACTCGGATAACCGCTTAATTTATGCCCTCGTGGAATGGTTGTGGCCTTCCACCCATACGTTTCACTTCCCTTGCGGGGAACTTGGCATTACGTCGTTAGACTTCGTCATGCTAATGGGCATAAGTTTTGGGGTGGGTCTAGAACTCCTGTACGACGATAAGTATTCGATGTTCGAAGAAGCACAAACGATGTTCCCCGGAATCATAACCAATGACATCAGGTACGGTAACATCACTTTAGCTTATTTGAAAACCTGGAGACACACTTCGAATCCTGAAACCAACAATTACAACCAAGACATGGATATCATGTATGCGAGGGAATTTATTGCATATATGATGGGTAATATCTTCTTTTCAAATACAAATACATCTCTACCGGCCAGTTATCTTGCAGTTTTGATAGACCACCATATTCTAGGTGTGTCGAGGTTCAACTGGGGTACTCCAATCATGGTGGCTTTGTATTGGGGACTAGATGAAGTTTCAGTTCTAAAAAGTGGGAAGGGGAAGAAATCAATCATATGCTTCTATACTATGCTAGAGTTTTGGTTATTTGAGTATTGTCGCGTTTGAATGTATCTGGTGAAGGTGAACAACTTCAACCATGTTTATCCTTGTATGGGTGCGTGGAGAAATGAAAGGGCTAGTTTGGGGTCTGAAATCCATCATTCATTTGTTGTGATTAGAGAAATGATAGAATAGAAGGACAAAACCAACATTGATTGGCAACCATGGGCGAGGTCTAGACAAACAATCCGTCCAGAGGTAAGAGTTACCAAAGAGCTTAGTGAAAGAAGGGTTCCATTAGTTTCAGTCCCATATGGGAACGGTATGTTTTGGTATTTAGGAGACCGGTGTATCTGTCAGAACACTGGGCATGATAGTATTCCATATGACCCCCCCCCCCCCACACACAAGAGATTATGAAATTTCCGCGGTACGATCGATAGTTTTATCAAGGACTGAAAGAGGTGGACTTCTATGATGGACATAATTACAACATTGTTGACGTGTATTACACGACATTTTGGCATTTGGCTCATCCAAATCCCAAGATCGGTTGTAGTTTAGTGAAGAGAGCCAGGAATATATGGATTGTAGGGCGTGATCTAGTGAGGCCCGATGTTCCTCTGCCACCTACTTTGAGTTTAGCTACGTCTTCTCAGGCAAAAAACTATGGTGTTGAGGCATACGATAAGGAAATGGGGGATATGGGATGGTTCATGGAAATGGCAGAAAACAGTGGAGAATATAGACGGCTACCGATCCCGGCCATGCAGGTACCACACCCGTGTTCACCTAGATATACTATGGATGAGTTATGGCATATGATTCGTCACAAATGCCTAACCCTTCCCAATATCGTGATCACCATGTTCGAAAACTATTCTCGTTACACGACAATCAATTTTAATCTAAAATACATGGATATTACCCTCATTACCAAAACCAAGGATATTACCCTCAATTTGATCCTCATATGGGATCGTACTCTCAACCGGGGAATTCATATTTTTTATCTCACCCCGGTGGAAGTTTGAGTACCACGCCGATGAGAGATACATGGGGTTTAAATGATTTAAACCTCAATACATCACCAATCATCTCTCCGGTTCTCACGAGAAGTAATACGCGCGGAAAGGCAAAGCCTAAAAGAAAGATGACACCGACACCTATTATAGTTGAAGATGTAGTTGAGGTTGAGGATGAAGTTGATGATGACAAAGAAAGATACACGAACTCTAAAAATTGGTCGTCCGATGACTTCGTGAATCTCGCATGCGCGTGGTCCCAAGTGTCTCAAAACCTCGCTACCACGAATAACCAAAAAGCCGCTACATTTTGGTTCAAGGTATATAACCAATTCAACTCATTCTATAATGACCAATCGATGTGGTGATCATACAACGGTGTCAATTGCGCGTATAAGGGGTGGCTCAATAAGGATTGTATAATTTTCAGAGGCATCATTCAAGACCTTGAAAGCTGATATTTTATCGGCATTGGAACGGAAAACTTCATAAGAAATTTTTTTAGGAAGGCTTACAAAGTTTTGGAGCATTGCCCAAAATGGTCACAAATAAAGAACATCGGGTAACCTGACCGCAACGTCGCTAGGAAATTAAATTTTAACAAAATCCCAGGTATTATCGCCACCGATCCCTCTACACCTACTTCTGGCACTCCAAATGTCGCAATTTTGGATGATTCTACCGACTTGGATGCACTACTATATGCTTGTAGGGAAGTACGACATGACGGCCAAAAAAAATATAAGGGAAACGAAGCGGCAAAGTCAAGTATAGGCTTTTGGGGGAAGAAGATGTTTGAGGCGACGACAAACATGATAGCGGCATGGAATGCGAGAGACGAGCATAAGATAAAGGAAAAGGAAGCTAGAACTAGAACACGAGAGGAACAAAAGTTGGCTAGAGAGGCAGAGATTCAAAGGAGGCGTGAAGCGGAGCTAACTAGAAATAAAGTTATCGACAAAGTGCATTTGGTTAAGGTGATGACAACGGACACAACTAACCTACTATCGGCACAAAGGCGTTGGTGGATGAAGAAGCAAATTAAACTTTTTTCGAAGAAGTCGAAGGAGCAGTGTCCAAGTGAAGTTGACGACGTTTCAAGTAATGAAGATTGATACAATCATTAGCGTTAATAGTAGTTCTTAAGTTCTATGTTATTTCATTATTTGAATAAAATTGTTATCAATCGTAAGTATTCCGCAAAACATATTTCAATCAAGTAGAGAAAATAGGTTACAACTTCAACATAAAACTACAAACTTCAAAACAAAATACATCATTCCGCCCATTTTTTATTCCACAAATGCGCGACTAGTTCATTTCGTAATTGGAAATGAGCCCCTTCAATTCTAATTTCATGAATCTTCTCGATGTATTGTGCCATAGTGTTGATCGAGTGTCTTGGATTTAATGTCTCCTTCTAAGTAATCATGGTTTTTTTAAACTCAGGATCAATATCCACTTCCCTGATGTAAGTATGACGTTCATCTTCGACGATCATGTTGTGCATGATTATACATGCGTACATAACATTTGTTAGATCACTAAGCTTTTATAATCGCGCACCGTGCACCAATATTTCGAACCAAGCTTATAATACCATAAAAACACGCTCTACGTCTTTCCGACATGCTTCTTGCATCTTTCCAAAATATCTTTCGGCATCGTTATACATATTTCTTATGGTTTGAACAATTGTTTACCATTTTGGATAGACTACATCCGCTAAATAATACCCCATAGTGTATGGGACCGTGCCTATATTGTAATTGTATGGCGGCGCAACTCCATTAGACAAGTTATTGAAAAGCTACCCTTGGTGCAAGACGTTCACGTCGTTGTTAGAACCGGGCATCCCAAAGAACGTGTGTCATATCCAAAGATCTTGCGATGCAACCGCTTCTAAAATCACCGTCGAGATTTTCTTATTCCCGGTATATTGTCCTGCCCACCTGGTAGGATAATTCTTCAATTTCCAATGCATACAATCTAAACTACCTAACATCCCCGGGAAACCTCGCGATCCATTCACTTCTAACAAGTGTAATGTATCGTTTTCATCGGGAGATCTAAGGTATTGAGCTTTAAATAGTGTTATAGTTGTTTTACAAAAAAAAAATTAAACTCAAATTACCCGTAGACTCCTCAATCTGAACGTATTCGTCTTGGGCATCTGCACTCGTACCGTAACATAACATGTGAAGTGCGCACGTTGTCTTTTGGTGCGACGATAAGCTCATCATCTTAGGGGTTCGTAAAAATAACTTGATCATGAATACGTTGATACACACCTTCGCTCATACGAAATCGACGACGAAATGGGATACCGGCGAAGACTGGGTTGGTACCAAAATAATCCCAATTAAGGCTAAACTTACCAAATTTATAATTACGGCCTTTCCGTTTGTCAATCATTCCCATTTACTACTCTCTCACAGAGGCTCGCCCGCGCGCGCGCGCCTCCGTGATGATGTCGCCTCTTCTTCTTTTTTCTTCCGCTTCTCCTATCTCCATGAGAACCTTGTTATACTCATGCATCATCATAATTTGACGTCGGAAGAGCTCTTCGCTTCCGGACGTTGATGACAATGATGAGAATGATGGGTCAGACATGATTAGGTCAGATAAAATTTGGTGAGACATGATTGGGTGAAATTGATTACAAGAGAATATAGTTGAGTTTAGAAGATTAAGATAATAGAGTTAAGTGTAGAAGAACAAGAGAATAAAGTGTACAAGATGAATAGTTTTTATAGATGAAAAAAACTAGCCGTTGAGCTTCTTGCCAAACAAGTTTGACCAACAAGCTAGCCGTTGAGATGCTTGCCAAACAAGTTTGCCCATAAATATAGCCGTTGAGGTTCTTGTTGAACAAGTATGCCCAAAACTATAGGCTTTCTGATCACCAAAAAACAAAACCAAGTATGGAGAGGGGAAAAATTGTCATTTTCATGTAGGCTCTAGCCGCGCAATTCTGCGCGGCATGAACTGTTAGCCAAGTTTGAATCCTGGCCGTCCATGTGTCTCCATCATGAGTGTACAACACTCTACGCGCAGTTCTGAAGTGCAGGGCATGTGAGTTACTTAAAGCTTGACAAGTACCATCATTTAATTCGTCTAAAGGCTACGCGCAGTTCTGAACTGCGCGACATCAATCCACCAAAAATCCATCCAGAGGGTGGAGAGACCACCCCCGAGGTGGGTTTGGGGTGGACAGCTCAGTTGATCCACCTAGATGTTGTGGGGTAGATTGGTGTTTATGAGGGTGGAGGATGGAATCCACCTCGTCACCTCATCCTTCACCTAGCTGTTGTAGGTGCTCTAATGTGGTTTTTTGTTTTTGAAAGGCAAGCCGGTTTAATATAGGGATCCGTAACTCCAACGCCTCAAACCTTTTCGTGGAGTGTCACAACCATAGCCAACAGTTTCAAACCCATAACTCCTCTCTTGGTGGAGTGTCACAACCACCATTGGGCAACAACCTAATGATTTCTTAATGTGTTGTACTGGCTTCGGTGGCAGGTAAATTCTGTACTTCCGAATAACGGTAAAAGTTAGTTGAAAAATGCAGCATTTGAGCATCTCTAGTTTAATATTTTTATTTATTAAAGGCAACAAGAAAGTGTAGTTTTTCGATTGGCAATTAAAATCAAAAGCTATCACATAAAATGTCCATCAATCCTCTTCATATTATTTTTCTCCCCGTCTCTCTTTTCTTTTAAATCTCTTATCCTCTCCTCCATGACTCCACCCCCATCTTCTCTCTTGGATCGGGGAGTTTTACCCTTTTGGATCACTTAGTAAAACATTCTTGCTGGAAAAGAATTTTGAGGAACGATTATAATGAAATAAATTTGGTTTATGTCGCAAAATATGTAAAAAAAATTGTTGTTGTCGAAAAGTACGTCAAATTATGTGATATTGTAAGAAATTTTTGAAATTTTTTTCAGGGGATATATTGAGAGCTTCGTTTATTACACGATGTATTCAACTAATCGACATTGAATACAGTATTCTGAGATTCAGTGTGATATTTTGCAGTAGTAGGAGCCTAGGAGGATATCAAAATTTGCCCATGAGTAGCAGGAACTACTCTGGAGTGCATCATCTCCAACACAATACAAATAGGGTAGGAGAACTTCTATATTCGACTTCTTTTCTTCCAGTTTTGAGGCGTTATGGTCGTAGCCACTATATACACATGGAGAATTCATGGTTGTTAAACCCTCAGCACAAATTTGTAGCTGAAAAGATACAAATACAAATAAGAATACTTTTTACATAGTGCTTTGTAACCATGATACATACATCCCCGAAATGATAATAAATATCAGGAGTTTAGATAGTGAAACACATCCATACATTAGTAACTCACAATGAAGCCAGTGAAGGAGATTATATATTATAGACTATAAACATTACTACATGTATATTATTAGTCAAAGGGGCTGAGCAAGAACTAGGTGCTCCGCTAATCTCAATGGTCCGTGAGCTGGTTAGACTCAATAGCTCAACCCATTTACAACACTCACTTAAGTACTGCTGGAGAAGTAACAGAGGACAGAGTGTTGAAACCTATGACCTCACCTTGGCAAGTCGTGCTCTAATTTCTTCTAAATCGTCCTCATCGTCACCCTCGGCAATAGCTTCTTCCTGCAAAAAGTTATGAACCATTCATGCATAGGGGATATTGGTATTCCGGAGCACTTAGTTTCTACTGCTCTGGAATCATACAAGTTACTCCAAAAATATAAATTTCCAATAAGCAAAAATAAAATCACAAATGGCAAAATGAGAGCGAGTATATTTACATATTATATATACCTCTTCTGCCTGTTTTGCAGCATGGGCAGGTTGCTTGATTTTCTCTCTCCTGGAAGTTTCTGGAAGTTGTGCAGCAGTCTCACCAGCTAACTCAGACAAAACCCTGTCGACTTCTTCTTCAGTCTCTTCCTCAATATCTTCTGAATCTAATGCAGAGTCTACAGCATCGTTCACCATCTCTTCAATTACTCCTGCCTGCAAACCATATGGAGGATGCATATATCATATATCATATGTAAAGATACAGAGATCACTTGGTAAATTGATACCATTTGTTCTGGTATGACCGTATAAGACTATAATTTAGTGAAAATACTTCTATAGCTAAATACATAGAGTTGATATCATTCAATATGGTATAAGGGTATAAGACTACAATTTAGTGAAAATACTTCTATAGCTAAATACATAGAGTTGATATCATTCATTATGGTATAAGGGGTATAGATGGACCTTATCCGTGAACAAAAAGGAAGATATTGGCAACTTCCCAATCATAATAGATTTCACAATTTATTAAGTTCATTTCCTTATAATGTTTGTTAGATGAGAAAGAAAAAGGCAATGCTTTTTCTTCAGTAGATCAGCAATTTATCAATAAAACTTCTTCCTTCCTTGCCAATCTTTTATCTGATACCACATGTTTGTCCTGGTTTTAAAAAAGTTATCCTTGGGCCCCAATTTTCTTTGGCCTTATCTGATGCAATTTTATCATTAAGGTTAGATAACGACACGGATACGGGTGTCGGTGTCCGACACGGGTACAAGATGTCGGAAACGGCAGAAAATAGATACCTTGTAAAGAGTGTTGGACACGTGTGTTCAAATGCCCGAATGTCGGGGTATCGGACACATTTTTTTTCTTAAAGTGAAGTGTTGTTACCTAGTATTAAGGTTAATAGGCCATAACTCGTCCACTACTACCTTTCAAATTTTGACTTGAGCTGTATTAAGAGGTCTTGTTGGTTCACTGTCCATGTGCCTTGTTATCGCTAGCGCTTTATATCATGGTAGCACAGGAGATCTCGCCTCTGATTCTCTTGTAGACATCTCGTGAGTTACTCGAACAATTATCATATGCAATTTTCATCTCTACTAGTAGCAAATCCATTTCTCGCCAAAATAGAAAAGGAGGGGCACTGAGACTAATTTTTATTTTTAAAAGCATGGTGGTGCAAGCCATTTCGAAGAAAGACTAGAAAAATTGTCTGGGACTTTGTTTTGTATGCGATTACTCCGTATTCGATTGGATGTGTTTTGTGGAAGGAGATAAACGATATGCACTTCGATAAGAAGGTTAAGACCGTGGAAGCGAATATGCTTGACATATACACGACTATCTTATATTGGTCATCTTCATCCATACATATGTGGAGGAATAGATTTAAAGATCTCATACAGTGGAAGGATTTAGTTATAGTGAATCTGACTTGATATTTATCATAGAAAAATTCGCAAAAAGGTTATAAAACGCTGAATTAAAGTTGTCTTTCAGAGGAATGCTCTAATGGGCTTAGTTAATTCATTATGATGGGGAAAAGTAAAGTAAACTTCTAAAGTAACTACTACATAACAAAATAATTAAAACGAATAACGAAATAAAGATTACCTTGGTCATTTCTTTACTAAACTCTAGCATAGTTGCAGCCACTTCAGGGGCCTTCATGAGGTTATTTACAATTTTCATGACCTCAGAACTTTTTTGTATATGACCCACTGTTCGAGCAATTGCTGCATCCACAGTATACAATATGAATAAACTGATAAAAAACTCGATCTAATGAGACCCATTCTCAAAGATGACAGTGACTTATCACTCTCAGAGCAAATGCATTCATAGCAGAAAAATAAAATATATCAGAGAATAAAGACATGATGTATGCAGAAGAAAACATGCGAGGTCAAAGGATAGAAATACGTGAGTTTAGGATGATCTTTTGCTGAGTTTTAATTGTTTTAAATAAGAGAGATCCCGGCATAAAGCAAAGACTATATAGTAGTACATTGGTGGCCGTAGGGGTGGTTGAACCCATTTTAATATCCCGGAAAAGTGGTGAGCCTTCACATCAACTATCTGTAAATCTTACTCTTTATTTTTCCTTTCAGAATTCTGTATTAGTTCATAGCCTGGAAAACTGTAAACCAATCTTAATCAGCAAACAGATAAACTACTCTTTATTACTACTACTTGTTATATCCACCACTTTCTAAATAAGCCATAAATTTCTACGTTACTAAAAAGTAATGGTGTGACTTGAGTGGGTGCAGCCCAAGCTTAGCAAGCTAAAACCCATATTTCGAGTTTGAGTCGGGACTTTAAGACCTTTTAAATTTAGGCCTAAAGTAATTAAAAGCGCTAGAACCCTTGGGCTGGAATCAGGGATCAGGGTGCATGATTAATATGAGAAGAGTTAAACATGCCAAAACTCAAATTTAAAACCATATTTCGAGTTTGAGTCGGAACTTTAAGACCTGTTAAATTTAGGCCTAAAGTAATTAAAAGCGCTAGAACCCTTGGGCTGGAATTAGGGATCAGGGTGCATGATTAATATGAGAAGAGTTAAACATGCCAAAACTCAAATTTAAAACCACACCGCCTTAACTACCTAAAAAATCATGTACATAGATAAATACCACTTGATATTATTTTTCATTGACCCGGAAAGATATTTCATATTTGTTAGAGTAAACTTATTAATTAACACATCAAAAGTATCATACCAACACTTTCCCCGAGGTGCATCGAAATCGAATTCATTTGTGCCTTGTTCTCATAAAGACGGTTCACAGCTCTTCTAGACATCACGACTTCTTTAGCAAGCAACTGACACATAAAATCAAAAAAATGTTAGAATGTAGACAACCTTATAAAAACCTACAACTGGGGACCAGATTAAGTAAAACACGAAAAACAAATAACATATCTGTATTATATCCAGGGCGGTGCTTTATCTCAAGACAAAAAGAGGCCAAGATGGACTTTCGAATCCTCGAGATTGACATATGCCCCAAGATGAAGAGATAAGATCTATTGTTCTTTTGGTAATATTTAAAACTCATAAGGGAAATGAGGTCAATAAAGTATTTGTGATATTTTCCAATCCCTTTTCCTATCTATCGCGTCTCTCCCTCTCAAATCCATGCGAATTGTTCTATATCGTCTAATTTTTTTTGGAATAAAGGTAGGCATCTCGATGGAACTTCGAAGAAGATACGGTCTGGATGAACAAGGTACGCTTTTGAGGAACTCGGTACTCTATTTTTTATTTGCTTTTCATTTGAGAGAACATTAACTCATGATGCATTTTGTTTATTGATTTTCTTTCTTCTTCATAAACATTAAGGCGCGTGTGTTTGTATTGTCTTTTGAGACCCACAGGAGATGAAGCCCATCTGATTCTACATGTATTTTTTTGGTTCACAATCAGATGGGTTGTGAATTGTTTGTTTTAGACTGACCCATTAACAATAACACCATGTACATGGAACATTTTTATTAAGCTGATGTTAATGTTTAACTCTATCGTTCAAGCAATCACGGAAGTTTTCAGTTCCGAGGTACATCCCGTCAGAAGATCGACCCCACTCAACCAAACCCAAAACTCAATCCAAGTATCTTCGTATTAAAGATCTACAACCAAACTCACGGGTTTATAGTTTCTAATTTTCAACAATGTAATTTTGTAAGTATTAGGTTAGGGTTTAATCCTAATTTTCTAAAATGAATAAGACAACTCTTAGTATTTTAATATATGAAGACACATAAGACAGATTTGTAAGCCATGCATTTCTAAGGATGGCAACTTGCCCCGCCCCGCTCCGCCCCGAACGGGGCAAATTTGGAATGAGCTAACAGAGTATGGGGGTAGGGATGGTATTGGCTCCCCCGCCCCAAATCCGCCCCATTGCCATCCCTATGCATTTCTCTATTTTTAACAAACTAAGGAGAGCAATCAATCTGTTAACCTGTTCTCCAACAGTGCTTAGATCACTATACAATACTGGAGTGTGCAGTGTCTACTAGCTCAGGCTAGGGCCCTAATATTCTTGGATAAGATGATAATTATCCTACAGCTGGGGCAGCTAACAACAGCAACTAGCATGCTATTAGAAAAAGGGGCAGCTCGCAAGTGGCAGCAGAATGCTACTGCGAGGTCAGAACCATAACCGCAGCCACCTAGCTAGCCTCTTTCTTTTATAGCCGCGGGGGGATGGGATCGATAACAAATACGAATAACTATTTTTTCTTTTATTCTAACAAAGTATGAAGATTCATACTGCGTTTAAGGCATTTTACTAAACCTAGATTGCTTCTCACTTGCTAGTACTCGTACACTTATCTAAACATGAATCACTGTCAATACTCACAACTCATTAATCCAAACTACGCTCTTTAATTCTCATTGCTTATGATCAAACAATAAACCAAAAGTACTAAATACATATTATCAACAAGGGAACTTAAATACAGTAGTACCATTGGGCTCTTGGCCTAGTGGTGGTTGTGACCCTTCACCAAGAGAGGAGTCGTGGGTTCGAAACCCCATGGGGTTGGAAATTTAGGGTTATGGATCCCTGTATAAAACCGGCTTGCCTTTCCAAAAAAAAAAAAAAAACTTAAATATAGTACATATTTAAAAGTTGTTGTACCTTTGCAGAACCTATGTCATTCCTCTTTGTTGTCTCTCTAATCGACTTGTACATTCTTTTCTTTGCACATCTACAAAAACCCATCAACGATCTCAATCAAAATTAGATGAACCCCATTAATCCAAATTGGAATTAAATAATACCTAACACAACAATTTAATTCAGAAACAAAGAATAGATAAATTGGGAGTTTAGGGTTGAAAAAAATTACCTCAGATTTGGCACTCGATGTTGCGACACTCTTGCTTACATCGTCTCTACCAATCTCTCAATTGTTGTTGTGGGTTTGCTTTCGGCTTTAACAAGTTCTTCACTTTCTTCATCTCTCTCTGTAAGATTGCTTAGAATCAAATCTTCTTTGGAAGGTTTTGGTTCTCTGAAATTAGATCAAAATAAAATTGTTTTTGATTTGAATTGATAATGAAATCTCTACTTTTGTTTGTAATTCGACATTGGTATTCTCTACGAGTGTCGTATATGTGTATAGTAGTCAAAATACAGGTACTAGCATACCACAAAATGGTGGGGATACGACCGAAGTCCTTGTTTAAACAAGAAACTCTTCAATCACCACATTCTCCCCTCTAGAGTTAGCGGTTAGCAAATAATACCCGTATTTTGACTAATATACAAATACATGGCACTCACAAAGAATACCAACGTTGAAATACAAACAAAATTAAAAAAGTAGAGATTTCATCGTCAAATCAAATAAAAAACAATTTCTTTTTGATCCAATTTTAGAGAACCAAAACTTTCCAAAGAAGCTTTGATTATAAACAATCTCAAAGAGAGAGAAATGAAAACGGTGAAGAACTTGTTGAAGCCGAAAGTAAACCCACAACAACAATTGCGAGAATGGCAAAGATGACTCAAGCAAGAGTGTCGCAGCATCAAGCGCCAAATCAGAGGTAATTTTTTCATCCCCAAATACCCAATTTATTTCCCTTTTGTTTCTGAATTGAATTGGTGTGTTAGGTATAATTTAATTCTAATTTGGGTTAATAGGGTTCATCTAATTTGGTGGTTTTAAGTAATTTTGATTTAGATCTTTGATGGTTTTTGTAGATGTGCAAAAAGAAGTGAAGAATGTACAAAAGTCGAGTAGAGAGGCGGCAAAGATAAATGACATGGGCTTTGCAAAGGTACATCAACTTGTAATTATGAATTATCCTTATTATACTTCAGATAGTCTAATTTAAGATCACAGTGCAACTTTCTCAAATCCAAACGCATGTTTTAGGATCTCTATGCAGCTCTCCTTTCAATAAAGGTATTCTCTTTCTTCCTTTATTTTGTCCCCCCCCCCCCCTCTCTCTCATAATCTCTTATCTAAACCTTCAAAAGGAGGAAGATACTAACTTAATTCATACATTCATAGATGTATAGTGGGGGTTTCTCTTTTACTTTGGTTTTTGCTTGAATCTTTGGTAGCTGAGTTTTGATTAAGTTTGTGAATTGTTATATATCATCTATTTTTTTTAGAATAAAGGTAAGGCATCTCGATAGAACTTCAAAGAAGGTATGGTCTAGACGAACAAGGTACGCTTTTGAGGAACTAGATACTCTATTTTTTATTTACTTTTCATTAGAGAGAGCATTAACTCATGATGCATTTTGTTTACTGATTTTCTTTATTCTTCGTAAACATTGAGGCGCGTGTGTTTGTGTTGTCATTTGAGACCCACAAGAGAAGAACTCCATTTTGGTTGATAATCAGATGGGTTGTAAATTATTTGTTTTAGACTGTCCCATTAACATGAACACCATGAATATGAACATTCCCATTAGGCTGATGTTAATGTTTAACTCTATCGTCCAACAATCATGGAAGTTTTCGGTTCCGAAGTACATCCACTTAGAAGATCGACCCCACTCAGCCAAAACCCAAAACTCAATCCAATTGTCGTCGTATTAGAGATTTACAACCAACCTCATGGGTTTAAAGTTTCTAATTTTCAATAATGTAATTTTTTAAGTATTAGGTTAGGTTTTATTCCAAATTTTCTAAAATGGTTAAGACTATTAATCCAACATTGTTGGATTACGTAATCAGAGTATAAGGTTGGGTATGTTCTGTCAAAGCACTGTATTCTGTAAACTAATAATTTAAGTAACTCATTCTTTCATTTTGTGTAGATTGTATGATTATACAAGCTACGGATAAACATACCATGCAAAAGGCTCTACATATACAACGAAAAAAGAGAGTATATAACAAGGCTAACAATCAGTCAATTATCAAAAAGATGGAGTTTTTATTGGTGTTGAAGCTGTTAAATATCTTCATAATTACATGTATAAGAGGCATGAAAGATTAAATTGTGCGATAAAACTGCAATTGGAAGCAAATTGTAAAATTTGATAAAGTGGAATTGAATATAAAGAGCGAGTTGTTTTTTTCCTTAGCTAATTTCGAAGTGACATTTATGTTTGTGGGCATTTTATTATGTTTACTAATATGCATTGTGAAGAAAAATTGTCCTTCGCGAGCATTCGAATGTTTGATTTATTTTGTTGTAGTGTCGCATGATTTTTTAGTATTGAAGACACTTATTTTTTTAAAATTTCGCAACAATGACATGACTTTGTATTGTTATAGTGTTGAAGGACGTTAATATATTTGAATAGTAGCAAATACACCTTCAAACAAGTACATGCATCCTGTATAAACATAAATAGCAGCAACGAAGGAGTGCCAAAATATCAATAATCTAGATATCGCCGAAGAGCATCGACGTATTTGTTGTTGAGGAAAAGATTTTAAATCATTAGGTTTTGATTTCATATGATTTTATCGTACTTGTTGAATACCCATTTACTTATTATTGATCTGCATATGTGTTAATTCCTCCATGATTCGCATTTCCTTTTTCACAATTTCTTTATGGGCGTATACAATACAAATATATATGGGCAAGAATGAAAATATGATATGCATGGATAATCCTAAGCACATGAGATTTAGTGCCAAAGGCACGGTAATAGACAAATCAAGGCGCGTCGACATATTCACCGTGACTAGGTCGGGTAGTACTAGTCTACATTACATGCAAAAATAATGTTTTTTTTCTCTCAGGACAAGTTTTCCATTACCCTTCCAAGGTACGTCATCACATAGACAAATTTGTTCTTAAGAGGATTTTTTCCCGACAAGTTTACCCCAAGAAGAGTTTTAACACATGGAAAACTTCACCCCCAATACCCTACTTCTCTGTCTCTCCAACTCTCCCTCTCCCTCTCCTAAGTCTCTATCACTCAAAACTCCTCACCTCAAAACCTAACACCTCCTTGAAACTTAAACAAAAATTAGATCTATCCTACGTCTCTCCTTGAAACTCTAGTCACCTCTCTCTCACAAAGTCTCTCCCTCTCATATATCCGCCGCATCCACCTTCATAAGGTACGATCTCTCTCTTTCAATAGCTACTGATGGTAATGGGTTGTAGTGCCGAAAGCACGCGACTTATAGTCAAAATTAGTGTTCATCCGTGACAAGTCACAGGCATAGACTAGTATTATCAAGACAAGAACAGTAAAGGTACACCAAAGGTAGGCATTAATTAAGGCCATTCTGCTCATATTGGTTACGAGTTGCATAACTTGAGGGCAATTACTGTTTCACACAATTAATAATGTGATATTGGCCTAAAGAACTGACAAGACAATATGACCATATCCGGGCTTTTCATCTTCTACGGAAATAGCTGCTTTTCCCATATTCTAAAAGTAGCAACTTTTGCAATGGCATTGACCAAATATTCCACTAAGATAATTCCAGAACAAGTTTGTGACATACCCCAATAATACGTGGATGGCTGATGATCTATGTGGTCAACCATCTCGCGAATTCTTAAGAACAAGCAGTCAAGAAAGGATAAATCTATTGCAATCAATTCTTACACATCGGAAATTGCTTAATCAAGTTATCTTTGTAGTGAAACTAGAGCAAAAATGTTAAGAACATATTCTAAACTTCAAAGCCTAGACAATAACAACCTCTCTGGCTCTGCCTCTCATCATCCACTGCATCTCTCTTGTTCCCCTGTACTCCCTATACTAATCCAAACTTCCTCCATCTATCTCGTCCCGCTCTTAATCCACATATAATCCAACCTCCCTGACATTTCACCTATTTGCGGTCAACCTCACAAGCCTCCAATCGTGTCTCATTTGATCAAAGGAGTGGAGCAAGTTAATAAAGACCAAACTATGTTCCTGACTTCTGAGATACAGTAACAGGTAAGTGCATAGTCGGCTAGTCCTGGACTCCAGGTAGGTTAAAAAGCAGCATAAAACTAAAGCGTAGAAGGGGCCTGAAATAAGGAAGACCGAACGTTTTGGTAATTACTATAAGAGTTGGGTGGTAAAAATGTATGACTATATTATCAAATAGAAAAACATATATCCTGAACCATGTGGTGAAGTTGTACAAATACTAGCCTATAGCATCTGATTATGGAGCCGTTGCTGATTAGTGAAAGGTTTGTTCTTGAGTGGTGAGAGATAGCAGTGACACGGGTGTCACATACATGTCCTGATGAACTCAAATCCTCTACTAAGAGCAGGTCTCTGATGATGATTAACCAATTTGGTCTCCCTCTCTTAATGGGTGTTTCTCTACAAAATCTGCATGAAAACCTTTAAGGGTGCACTGTCCTTCAATTGATAATGCCAAGTGGATTTGGAACTCTACCAAAGTACAATTCTTTAAATAAAAGCTTCAACGGGGGTTTGTAGCTGTTAATGCTGTGGTGTCAAACTATAGACAGCTGGTGTCTAAATATATCTCCTGTGATGAGGGTAGTTTGAATCACCAATCTATGTTGTCAGGGCGGGGCGGAGCGCTAGGCGGTGGGCATGGTTACTGTCGAGGCGCTAGGCGGGCGGAGCGCTAGGCGGGAGGCGGGAGGCGGAGCCGAAACACTATGTGTATAACATGTCAATTTAAATTTGTAATGTATTATTTAATTCAAATATGACTCAATGTATTATTTTTTTCTTGACTTGAGTCTGGGAGAGAGACCTGCAGACAATTCGTAATCAAAGAAAGACAGTTTTTTTTCTTGAACTTGGGTCTTTTGGAGAGACCTGCGTACTAGAGAGAGAGTTAATGAGGAATTGAGGAATTGAGGATTTGCTTTATTTTTATTTATTTATTGTTTGAAAATGCCAAATGATTTATGATTTAGCAATTCTATGTTTTTTTTTGTTTTTTTTTGTTATTTATTTATTATTAAGCCAAATCATTTGGAAAACTAGAATTTAAAAAAATAAAAAAAAACGCCCCAGGGGGCCTTAGCACCTTAAGAGAGGCGCCCCGCCCTTTCAGGAGCCCTAGGGTGGCGGGGCGGATAGTTGAAAATTGGGCGCCCCGGCGCCGCTCCTGACAGCATAGTCACCAATTCATTCAAGGATGAAAATTGGAAACAAAATTGGTCCTCAAGTATGTGTGCGCTATCAAGTTATGTGTGTGCTATCAAGTTATTAAGGTGCCAGTCAATTGCTAGCAGATATAAATACTGGCTGAGAAATCAAATTAACTTCGTCCAATAAGAGTTAATCTTTTGTCTCTAATATTCTGGGAATTTTAGAAATTCGGAAATTGATGTGGATATGATGACATTGGCATGGATTATCATAAATAACTGGCTGTCAAGTTATTAAGGTGCAGTCAATTGCAAGCAGAAATAAATATTAGCAGAGATCTGCATCTAAATCAAATTACCTTGGTCCAATAAGAGGTAATCTTTCTTCTTTTATATTCTGGGATTTTCAAAATCCCTAAATTGATGCGGATATGATGACATTGGCATGGGTTACCATAAATAAGGTGCAGCAAATAGTTATTGATTTATCATTCCAATTCAAAGGTCCTCAACATAGTTCTTTCTTCGACATTTTTCGCAACAGTGTTACATCTTCAACCTAAGAGAGTTGCTCCTAGGATTTGAACTTAATGTGGTGCAAATCCCATTTCATGAATTTAACGAAGACGGCTCTTCTTTTTTTTAGGTAAGCTGGGGTTAGGTATCCTGTCGACAATATATAAAGAATGATTGAAAGATTTACATCCTACATTTCTACGAAACCTTTTACCAATAGCATCCTCGTATTTTTTGACTTGCAGGTCTTCAGGCATGGAGCTAGGAAGAAATCACTTCTCCTATATAAAGCAGGTGACCAGTGAGCACAGATGGTTCTTCTTTGTCTAACTCTGGGCTTATTGTTAGTGGGGGAGTAGTGAGAGATGCTTCTGGATCATTCATCCTTGATTTTTCTAAATGCTTGGCATGGATTCAATACTCTGTCTGAAGTTATTAGTTTATTAGTTGGTTTAAGATATTGCTTGAGACACAATTGGCAGTCTTTACAAGTAGGGTACATCCGAAACTGATTTTAAATGGTTTACTCTCAAGACTCCTGTTCATTGGAAAGTTTCAGTGTATGGAAACACATAATGCAGATTTGTGAAACCGTGCATTTCTCTATTTTTAACAAACTAGAGTGGGCGATCAATCTGCTAATTAACTCATTGGAGGGCAGTGCTCAGTGCAAGATCACTATACCGTACTGGAGTGTGCAGGTTCTACCAGCCCGAGCTAGGGCTCTCATTTTTATTTTTTTTGGGTAAAATGGAAATTATCCTTTAGTGGCCGGTAGCGTGCTATTAGAAAAAGGGTCACCTCACCTCACGAGCAGCACTAAAATGCTAATGGAAAATCAGAACTGCAATCATCACCACCTAGCTACAACTTCTATTATTCTAATAGCACTCTGAGGCAAGGTTATTACTCCCACCCTTTTTTGACTTTCATCAATGAAGTCTCTACTTTACCCGTAAAAAAACTCGGGCACAAATAGGAACAACCTTTTTTCTTTTAATCTAACAAAATATGTGGGCTAAAACCGTGAAAAAGGCATTTCACAAAATCTAGTTTCTTCTTATCTAAGGAGTAACCGCCATCAATAATCATAACTCACTAACCCATCTACGTTCTTTTTCCTCATTGCTTGTGATCAAACAATAAACCAAAAACACTTAAAACCATCTTATCAAGGTAAATTAAACTATCTGAAGTATAGTAAGGATAATTCATGTTTACAAGTTGATTACCTTTGCAGAACCCATATCATTTCTCTTTGCCGCCTCTCTAATCGACTTCTGTACATTCTTCTCCTCTCTTTGCACATCTACAAAACCCATCAAAGATCTCAATCAAAATCACCAAATTAGATGAACATTATTAACCCAAATTGGAATTAAATCATACCCAACAAATCAATTCAATTCAGAAACAAAAGGTAAATAAATTGGGTATTTGGGGATGAAAAAGTTACCTCTGATTTGGCGCTCGATGTTGCGACACTCTTGCCTGAGTCGTCTCTGCCAATCTCGCAATTGTTGTTGTGGGTTTGCTTTCGGCTTCAACAAGTTCTTCACGGTCTCCATCTCTCTCTTCACTACAAATTGATATGTATAGATCTGATTTTGAGAAAAATTCTGACGTTGAGAAACGTAAAAGGTTTAGGGCAGACCCACTTCAAATTGGTTTGGGATGAACTTACCTTTGGATTTCTTCGACAAATATACTGATTTGTGAAGTTGAGAGAAAAGAGGAGAGGAGAGGCGATGAAGAACAAATGGGAGATGCTATGAAGATAGGTTTTTGATTTTCGGAAATATTTTCTTTCAGAGATTCAGCAGAGTTCAACTTTCAAGAGTTTCTTTTATTTTGGTAACAAAACATAAAGTCGATTGACTCTCTGCCAAAGAACTCTACTCATAAGCAGGGGAGGATTTAGAGCATCCAGCTAGGTTGGCAGGGTGAATTTGTTTTCCACTCTCAAATCCACCTCAAATGGTTCCCAGCAGCTAGGCGAATTCGTGACGCGGGGTGGATTTTTGGTGAATTCATACCATACCTTTCTTAACCGCGCGTTGGGTAGGTAATGGACGCTCTAGATTGAGTCACGTTGCGAGATTAATTTTTTTGTATATGCCGCGAGGTTTAGAAGTGCGCGTAGTGATATTCACCTTGATTTTTGTCAAACTGCTGTGGGTGGATTTGGGGTAGATTCACCCTGCTTTTAGGCGAATCCACCTACCCAACTGATGTGGATGCTCTAAAGGGGTGGGGGCGCGCCCAATAATTTTGGGCAAATATATATATATATATATATATATATATATATATATTATATATATATATATATATTTCAAAAAAAATTGAAAAAATATATGTAGATAATTCTTCTAACTTTTAAATGCAACTAGAAGTAGCTTAATTGGTTAATAATCTTGAAATTTATCTTATTACTTAAGGTTCAATTCTTGTTAGAAAAAAAATTCTTTCATTTTCTAAAAAGTGTTTCAAATTACCTATAATAGTTTGATTAAAATATATATTCAATTGTTAATTAAGATAAGGTTTTAATTTAATTATCTTCGATTATTATTTAGTACCCCCATTTTTTTTTTTCGAGAGCGAAGCTCCCAAACCCCTAAATAATTATTAATCGTACCCCCAAATCTCTAATGGAACACTGAACAAACCCTAAATCCCAACCATCCAAATGTGTGGTTCAGATGAAATGAATAACTCTATTTTTCTCTCTTCACGTGCCCCAATCTCTCTCTATTATTGAGAATTTTAAATTTGATTCCTCAAATCTCTCTCACCTTCCCTGCCACACACTCTCTCTGTCTCCGACTCTCCCTCTAATCTCCCATTAAAGATTTAAAATCTCATATTCAAAATAGTATATTAAAGAATCTCTCTCTCTCTCTACAAAGCGAATCACAAAGCACTTAATCTCGATCTATCTTTCTCTCACTAACGCAAGAAGAAGATCACAATCTCAAAGTATCAATCTCATCAAAAGTATCTCAATAAAACCAAATTTAGTGCATTTTGACTTAGTATTTGATAAGTTCAACAAAGACAGAGGAGTGTCGGGTTAAGGAATTGTCGATCTATCAACGATTCGATAATATTTGTATAATCTGTGTATCAAAATTATGTCTGATTGCTAATTATACAGATTATACTCTCGATCCTAGCGATGATCGATAATATAACATTGATAAACGATATATCGACAATTCCTTGACTTAACAAATGCTTGATTGTAAGTGTAATCAGCAATTTGTTAACAAAGCTTTTAAAGACATTAGTCAACGAGACATGTAAGTTGATTTCGTGCTCCAATAAAATCATTGAATTATTCTATTTTTGCTCGACTTGCAAGGGGCAAATGTAAAGAAGGTAGACCAACCTGGGGATGACCATGAGAGGCTTAGAATTATGATGACTTCGTTGTATTGACCTCCCCCCCGCGCCGATTTTGTTATAAATCAACAATATCAATGTTAAAGTAATATAGGAATTTTCGGATCAGACAATTTAATGTTGTCCTTTATCATTTTCGAAGACAATATATCCAGTATCTCTATATACAATTTATTATGATATAAAGGATAAAGGAATATAGGAATTTTCGGATCCGACAATTTAATACTGTCCAAAATTATCGATTTTATTATTTTTTGGCAATACATGTAGTATATACTCTACATATAATTTATTATGATATATTAGACAACATTTTCATTATTTTCACAATATAATGTTGTAACAAATTATTGATTTCGTTATCATTTATTATGATGACTTCAGCTCAGGGTTCCCCAATTCATCATGGTCGTCTTCTTCGTGGAAGCAAGGACATCTCAAAGCTTGGAAACGAATACTGGAAACTAATATTCTTTATTGTTCTGAAAATTGAGAATTTCTTCTAAAAATTGACAATTCATGAGATATACTGGAAACCATGACACCAATTAACAGAGTTCTGTGTATACCGAATCCACACATATAGGTATTGCAAACATTAAACATTGAAATTCGCACAATCTAACACAAAATCAACCAATGTTTGTGATTACATTTCCATATTCAAAATTGTTCTCATATAGGATGCCTCCATGAACCACATTATTAAAAGAAGTGCAATGTTTATAAATCAAGAATTACAAAGTTTTTTTAATTTATTCTGAGCCTCATGGATGGTTATCCACTGGTTGGGATTGGCTACCTACTTCACATTCATCCCCTACAAGTGATCATCAGGGATTCAAAATTGTCTATGCGTGATGTTCGGGAAGACCTTGCAGGGGCCTAACTTTGTAGGGAAGGAAGTTGACTCTTACACTACAAATATTATCTTCAATCAAATGATTCAAGCATATAATCAGCAATAGCACTAATCTACTGGCAATATACTTTCGTGGAGGCCTAGAATGGGTCACTCCACGACCTCTGATAAGGATTTTTAAGAGTACTGATATAAAGATCAATGAGTCGAAGTTTCGAGTACAAGATGATTATAGGGTATTCGAAGGTAAAATTCAAGGTCTGTGGAGAGAGTTTTTCTAACCCCTCCATAATTCCCCCTCCCTCCTATTTATAGAACATAGGAAGGGTTGAGTCATCATGGGAGGTCAAATTATAAGAGTATCCTCCGGATAACTGACTTGTACCCAGAGTCGATTCTGACGCCGTAACTGTTGGGTCTGACATTGTAGCCGTTGTTCCCGATGTTGTAGCTTGTTGGTTCTGACACTGTGGTTGTTGGATCTGATACTATAGTTGTCGAGCGGCATGCTCTGCCTTTCTGTCTGGTGAGCTGGTTGTCTGACATGTTTTCCTTTGACCACGTACGACCATGGTCGAAGCCTGTTCTCAGTCGAGTGTTCGTATAGTCTTAGAGGGCATGATTATGAGTTTATTAGGCTTCGGGTCATTGGGTAGGCTTTGATGTAGCCTTCGAGTGTTCGATTGGAGCTAGAAGGCTGCGAGTAGGCTACTACATTCACCCCCTTCAGCAGGGGCCTCGAAAATTGGTGTAGAGGGCGTATGTTGAGAAAACGGTTGAGCTTGGGAAGGAGGAAAGTTTGACTGGGTGATTGTTGCAATTCCGAGAAGGCTAATTAAAGACTGTGATTAATGGGGGTTATTTAACGATGGATTTAAATGTATCAACCTTCAAGTATAAGTAGGGTTTTTTTAGGAGAACTTCAAACATCTGCACCTTCTTCCCCGAGTAAAATGTATGCCTCTAATTCCCGAAGCAGTGGAAACATTCTTAACACCATGTATCATAAAAGAATGGCAGCAAGAGAGATTCGCATCCAGGAGAAGACCCTCGAGCTGAAGCAAAGGTTCTTTGGTGATCGAGACCTTGATTGGGTTATGGCCGACTTGGTTGAACTGGAACCAGAAGAACCAATCGGTCGGATGTCTTATGCGTACTGGTGAAGGGCACTGTAATGGCTGAGCCCGATCGCCAGCAACCGGCTCTCTTTCCTTGAATCGATAACTAAGGATCTGGTGGACAGGGAAGATCGTGTTGAGGATGCTGAGGCGAGGCTCTGCAAGGAATGCCCCATCTGCAAGTAGGGGCTTCTTGAGTGTGGTAACAGTATTGACGTGGGATTGTTGGTAGGAATGTTTGTAGTTTTATGTTGATTTTTTTTTTGGCGTAAGGGCATCGGCCCGAATGAAGTTGGAATTTTATGAAATGACTATCGAATTATAATATCGAATTGTTTGTGCGTAAGTAAAATGAACACGTAGACGACAATAATTTAGGTGCGACAACGGTTCCTCGAATGTCGAACTTATTTAGGAACGACCGTTAGAAAACTGTAATGTAGATCGAAGTGTCGAACAATATGGATCAAGGTGTCGAATACATTAGAGTGTAGGTGATGGTTTATGAACAGGATCACAAGCTGAAAGGTTTGAATGTTGGAAGCTGAGAGGTTGACTGTGGAATATTTACAGTTCCGAGGGAGGTAATAAATGAGGGCAATTAAGAGGTAGTGGTGATTACAGTGTAATAAATGAGCTGAATGAAGGTATAAATATGGGTTATCAAGAGGTAATTTTGTAAGTTCTCCATCTTCAATTTCTTCTTCTTTATTATGTGAAATATCATGGATACCAGACCCAATACTCGTTATCAGAGGAGGATGGGACATGCCAGAGACCGTCGAATAAGGCGAAAAGTGGCCAAACTGCAAATAAGGTTCTTTGGCGCCAGAGGCTTGGACTGGGTCATGCCAGACCTGGTCGAACTAGAGCCTGGGGAGCTGATCAACGGGAAATCTCATGCATATTTATGGGGAATGTTGCAGTGGAGGTTTCCAATGGTCAAGGAACGATATCTCTTCCTGCAGGGCTTGGCCGAACGTATTGTTGGAGAAGAGGACCGGTTGTTGGAGGATGAGTCAGGACCGGTTGCAGGCAGAGCTACCCCGTCTGCAAATAAGGGGTTCTGCATAAGGTGGTGGTAATATATTTTTTGCTTTGAATGTGTTATGTGTCTATTTTTGCTTCTGTTTTGTTCTGTCGAAATACTGTAATGAATGAATTGTTCCCATAAAATATATGTTTTATACGGGATCGGTAAGATAGACGATCAGACTATAGGCGTGGGATCGAAACTTTGGACTCGAACATAAATGCATAATAATGGTAGCAACATACTTTGAATAAATTTCCTTCGAACAAAAAATGTAGTGATCAAAGTTGTTGTATAAGATGTTTCAAAAACATATATGTCGTGGGTGAGGACAAAATTGAGCGGGAAAAGAAAATTCAAAATTGAAGCTTCGACTGTAAAAACTGACAGCCAAAAAATCTGACATGACAGAGGGTAAATTGATCCTAGGGCAGAGTGCCCTGCAGGCCATCATAATGTTTCCTGGGGAGGTGGATATGAAGTGTGAGTCTGATGTAACAACTTCGGGAAGGTAGCAACAGGTTTAACTTGGTTAATATAAAATTGTTACGTGCGGGCGCGCAATGTGCACGTGGGAGTGGTTGAGGGTAAAGGCGTCAAAGCATACCCCAGCCGAAAAGTAGGAGGAGTGGGAGAGTGGTGATGACAGTTTTGAAATCGGGGTGGTTTATTAATATTTTGGGGAGGTATTTATAGAGGTAGAAAGGAATTACTATTCCCAATTTGTAAGGAAAAGAAAAAAAGAGTGTCAGAAAGAAGACATACTCCATTACTGAGGAAGTTTTCGTTGAAGAGGAAAGGAATGACCATTCTTTGTTACAAGTATTCGTCTGACCTTCTCTATAAATAGGTTAAATGAAGCTCACTTTTGTAGTTTCATCTATTGTAAATGTCCTGAGGGGTAGGTACTGTTAGGGTTTTTTAGGAGAAGGCCTGGCTAAGTGAGAGGGTGATCCAAGTAGCTGGGGGTCTAGCCCATTGGGATTTTAAGGGTATTGAAGGTGTGACTGGGATTGAGGTTGAGCATTCGACTATGGTTGTATCAGTTAGGGAGGGTAGATCAAAATAAGTTATTGACACATAATAGTCGAATATATCGATCTAATTGCGTGCCTCTTCTTCTGTAGAGTAAAATGCATACCCGTCGATCATCGAGACTGAGGCTGATAGATGAAGAGATCAAAGAAAATGAATCGAGTGTGTATGGTCGTGCTCTCGTGGATGAGAGCAGCAACGTAGAAGAGTTAGACATTGCGAAAGATGTCTCATTAGCCGTGGTGGTTCCTAAAATTGGGGCTTCGAGTAAAAGCCGTCGAAAGGCTCGAGTGACCGAGGAGAGGGATGGGGAGATAGAGGAAGGAGAGAGAAGGGGACATGAAGGTAGTGTCAAGCCTTCGGGGGATGAAAGAAAAGAGGGGGAGCAGAGTGGTAATAGTAAAAGTTTGATTGATTCAAAGGAAGCTGCGGGGCCTGTCACGGTTAATGAGAAGCTTAGGCTAGATCGTTTTGAGGCTAAGCTGGAGTTGTCGAAGGTAGGGGTGATATTATATGCAGTGGGGTCTGGGTATACCTTCAGGTCTAAACCCCAAGAGGGTTTCATGGCATTCAGAGGCCAAATTCGGCTAGGGATGCAACTTCCCCTTCGAGGGCTGGTGAAGGAGGTACTGAACTTCTGGGAAGATACCCCATGCCAGATGAATGAGAATTTCTATGAAATGATGAGGGTGGTCGATGATATGAATGTAGAGCTAAGAATTAAAGGGAGGGGATTGATCGAGTGGTACGATATTGCATCATTCTACTCGAGAAAAGCCAATCAGAAGGTGGACACGTATCACATCTAATGTCACGCAGATAATCCCTGGTTGATTAATTTGTGCTCGACGGGTTGAGGCTGGGACAAAGACTTGGTTGTGGTACGGGGTAATTATGAGAATGCCGAAGGGGAGGACCCTTATAAGTTACAGTATAGGATCTATAATCCAAGTAAGTTGATGGTCGAATTTTTTTTGATATATTGATAAAATAGACTGATAAATATATTTTTGTTTGTTATGCAGTGGCTAGTGGCCGATCTTTGACGAATCCGAGGAATTATATTGATGAGCTGATCAACTCGAATGAAGAGTGAGTAAACTGTGTGTTCAAGAAACTAGGTATTAAGAGGAAGAGACAGAAGAAGTCAAATTCTCTGCTTTGAAATGTTCTCGTTACGCCAGAGCCATCAAAGAAGAGGGGAGACGAATGTGGTTCGAGGGGGGTCGAAGGAATGGAGAAAATGAAATTGACGAGGAAAGGTAAATTATGTTCCCAAGGGGCAGCAGGCGCCGAAGCAGGCATCGATACAGTCTGACAAAGGGAAAGGTAAGGTCTTTCCCGAATCTCCGAAGGTACAAGAGTCAAAGGTAACTCAGCGTAAGAGGCATAGGGCGCTGGGGGAGGATGATACGGAGGATGTGGACAAAGAACTAACATAAGCCGAACTGGAGGAGCATGCTCGAGCTACGGCTGCTTCGATGGTAGCACTCTGCAGCACTGACCCAGACAAAGCTGGGAGGCGGATGAATAAGACTATGCATCAGGTAACTGTTTTTATTTTAAAATTCTAAAATTTTTCTTAAGTGTACCATGCTTCGAAAGATACTAATGGCTCAAATATTCTAGTAGTCAGATGCTTGGGCACAGTCTTTTATCAAGGTGTAAAAGGTAACAACAAGGTATTTAAAGCAGGCAGTTGACAATCTGGAGCTTGCTTGAGGGACCGAAGCATCGCTGGTGTCTGAGATTAAAATTTTAAAGCGAGAACAGACGACTATCAGGGATAAATATGAGAGGAGACTCGAAGCTCAACATTACAATCATACGCAGGTACTACAGTCGAAGCTTACTGAGAAGGATAAGGCAATGAAAGAATAAAGGGAAATCTTCCACGGGAAGTTTGATGAGGAATGTGAGACTAGCGTCAGGCTGAAGAGGTTCATAGAAGCTTTGAGGTATGATCCCAAAACTTTGAAACGCTTTTCCACAACCAATGATCCTATAGTCGAAGGCGCTGTTCAGACCGAGGGGTTAGAAGCAGATGTTGCTGGTGTTTCTGTTGGAGGTGGCGTGAAGGAAGCTGCTGTTGAGATTGTGACTGATAAAGTCGCAGACTTTGCTGTGTCGAACCCTTCTACTAAAGGTACTGGAGGTATTGGCGTTGAAGAATCGGTAGGAAGAGATGGTGTGATTACTCCGATATGAGGTACTGTGCTGGTTATGCCAAACTATTTTTTTTATCTTTATGTTCTGTTGTAATATTTGGAGTGACGACATTTGAACAATGGTTAACTTACTTTGGACTTGAACTGTAAACTTGTGATTACTTTCAATTGCTGATGTAGGCTGTACTGAAACTGGTTTGTGCTGAACTTGATTTGTACTGAATTGTTGTACTGAATTGCCGATGTATGCTCTGAACTTGATTTAAATTGGTTTGTGTTGAACTTGATTCTCTAATATATGTTGTACTGAAACTTTTTGCATGTAGTTGAGTTGTTGATGTTCCTGTATACGTGTATCTGTGTTTGTTGGAGGTATAGAATGCTTGTAAAAGTATCGAACCTTGAAGAGCTTCGAGGTCGTTCCCCGAATGTAAGTCGAGGGATGGGCATAATACGTAGGTGATACCAAGAAATTTCCTGGGCTTCGAAGGCCTGAGCCTAGTCGAAGCAGAACGTGGTCGCCTCCAATGCATTCCCGAGGGTTCGGTTTGTCAACCATTCGTGCCCCTCGAGTTTGCTCAAAATTGGAGACTTGAAAAATGTTCCAAGGTCGCCCTCAAGTATCAGTCGGGTTAAAGGGCTGACATGACACTTAGGTTAGGCCAAGAAATTCACTAGACTTCAAAGGCCTGAGCCTAGTCGAAGTAGAATGTGGTTGCCCCTAATGCATTCCTGAGGGTCCGGTCTATCGACCATTCATGCCCCTCGAGTTTGCTCAAAATTAGAGACTTAAAAAATTTCAAGGTCACCCCCAAGTATCAGTCGAGTCAAAGGTTGACATGACACTTAGGTTAGGCCAAGAAATTTACTGAACTTCAAAGGCCTGAGCCTAGTCAAAGCAGAACGTGGTCGCCCCCAATGAATTCCCGAGGGTTCGGTCTGTCGACCATTCGTGCCCCTCGAGTTTACTCGAAATTGGAGACTTAAAAGTTTTACTGGAAGACATGATGCGAAGTTTAGAGGAAATAATATGTTTATTGATTATTCTGTATTTACATCAGGTGGACAAGGAGGTTATAGCCTTTTGTATGATACTTGTTGCATTGTATTCCATAGATTAGGCAAAGGCTCTTTGCCTTCTGTTATCAGGTAATATGAACCCTTGTCAGTTTTATCGTATACGACATAAGGTCCTTCCCAGGATTCGGCTAGCTTGCAAGCATTTCGAGGCTTCGAAGACTGTGTGACGCGTCGAAGTACAAGATCTCCAATGTTGAAATTGCGCGGCCGAACTCTCTTGTTGTAGGACTTTTGGAGGGAGAGATGATACCGGCCGAGGTTAGCGATGGTTCGGTATCTGGTTTCATCGATCCACAACATATTGCATTCGAGTTCAAACTCATTATCTTCGTCTAGGAGGTTGGGATCGCGTGTGGGCACTTCAAATTGAGTGGGTAGCACTGCTTCGGTACCATAGGCTAAAAGGAAAGGTGTGCAACCCGTCGCCTTTCGTGGTATTATTCGATAGGCCCAGATGACATATTGTAGTTCTTGAGCCCATCGTCTTTTCTTCGTATCGACACGCTTCTTAAGACTGTTGACTATTGCTTTATTGATTGCCTCGACCTGACCATTCCCTTGGGGGTAGTAAGGTATTGAGGGGGAGAGGATGATGTTGTACTTCTTGAGGAAATTTCTGACTTTGTTCCCGAAAAATTATGGACCATTGTTACATCGAATCATATGAGGGCAGTCGAAGCATGTAATAATGATCTCTCATAGAAATTTGATGACTTCTTCTTCTCTGGTTCGACATAAAGGCACGACTTTGACCCATTTGGTAAAGTAATCTCTTGCCACAAGAACATTTTCACGGCTACCCGATGCTTTAGGAAAAGGACCCACAAGATCGATGGCCCAGCGCTTAAATGGCCAAGAGGTTTGACTAAAATGGAGGTCTTGCGAAGGGTTATGGATGTCGTGGGTGTGGCCCTGGCATTTATCACAGTGTTTGGAGCACTCCTCGGCTTGCTTCTTCATATTGGGCTAGAATAGACCTTGGGAGACGGCTTGAAGGGCCATAGACCGACCAGCAGTATGAGCACTGCAGATACCTTCGTGGAGTTTGGCAAGAATTTTAGAGGCTTCGTTTTGAGATATGCATCGGAGGAGGACGCCATTTGGGGATTTGCGACGTAATTCGCCTTTGAGAATGGTGTATCTGCGGTAGTTCTTTAATAATGACCGTTTGGCTTTGGGGTCGTCTAGTAGGGTAAAACTATTGAAGTAAGCGAGAAATGGTATTCTCCAGTCGTCTGGATCGAGATTCTCTCCCCCAGTATTGATGGCATTGACTTCCATATGGTCGATACTTGGGCGTTCGAGTACTTTGATATGGAGAGTTTGAGATTCGGACTGGCCTAACATAGCTGCTATGTAGGCAAAGGCATCTGCATGTCTATTTTTTCCTTGGGGGTAGTGAGTAATAGAATATTTTTCAGGAAAACGGTCCATGAGCTGGTGGACGAGAGCAGCATACTCAGCCATGCGATCGTTGGCCTAATTTTTACCGGTGTATTGTCTCTGAACAAGTTGGGAATCTGTAAAAACTATCAGTTTAGGGATACTAAGATCGAGTGTGAGATCGAGGCCATGGATCAAGGACTTGTACTCAGCCTCGTTGATGGAGCATATTCAAAGTTTAACTTGACTGCCTTTTCAATTCAATCATTGGTGGGTGTAACCAGGACGATACAGATCCCTGAACCATTAGGTCTAGCGGATCCATCTGTGAAGAGACGTTAGCTGTGTTAGGGTTCCATGGGTCAGTTTGTTTGAGCTGGTCTTCTGGTAGGTCATCCTCGTGTTCTTCCCAATCGACATCTTCGACTGGGAAGTCAACAAGGAAATCAACAACTGCTTGACCCTTTTGGGATACCTACTTCTCAAATGTGATATGTGTTCGACAAGATAAACGGACCACTGTTGTACCCGTCTAGATTTATCTTTCTTGCTGAGTACTTCTCGAAGGGGATAACTTGTGATAACGCGGATAGGGTAAGCTTGAAAATATGGTTTATGTTTTTGAGAAGTATAAACGAGTGTGAGGAGCAAATACTCAAGTTTTGTGTATCGAGTTTCTACAGGTGTTAGGGTTTTGCTAATAAAGTATATGGGTTTCTCAATGTTGGATTCAAGTCGAATGAGGACTGAACTGATAGAAGTGTCAGTGACTATGAGGTATAACGAAAGCGTTTCACCTTCGATAGGCGTACTGATGATGGGTGGTCGACCGAGGTATGATTTAAGTTTGAGAAAGGCATGTTCACAGTAGGGTGCCCAATTGATCTCAGGGTTGTTTTTTTTTGGCCTTGTGGACGCCTTGATTGCGAAAGAGAGAGAAGAACCAAGCATAGCGGTCTAAGGATTTCGAAATAAAGCGGTTAAGGGCCGCTATCTTGCCAACTACCTTTTGAACATCTTTTTTGGTTCAAGGAGAAGGCATGTCGATGAGGGCTCGGATATGAGTAGGGTCGATCTCGATACCTCGTTTACTGATGAGGTGGCCTAAAAATTTGCCAGACGAAACACCAAACTGGCATTTGTCCGAGTTGAGTTTCATATTGTATGTTCAAAATATCGAGAAGACTTCGGTTAGGTCCTGGATTTGGGTCTGTTTTTGGAGGCTCTTGCATAGCTTGTCATCGATATAAACTTCGACCGTCTTGCCAAACAAGGATTTAAATATAGTTGTAACAAGACGTAGGTAAGTGGCACCCACATTTTTAAGGCCGAAGGGCATGACGTTAAAATAGTAAAGGCCTTTCTCAGTAATAAAAGAAGTTTTAAGTTGATCCTCAGAGAGGAGGGGTACCTGATTGTAACCCGAAGCCGCATCCATCATCGATAGTCGCTCATGTCCAGCAGTGACATCCAGGAGGACTAAAATGATCGGGAGGGGGAAGCTGTCCTTCAGTGTGTATTTGTTGAGGTCTGTGAAGTCGACAAAAATTCTAGTCTTGCCATTTTTTTAGGAACTGCAACAATGTTGGATATCCAGTCAGCGTACTTGACTTCTCTAATGAAACCAGCAGTTATGAGCTTGTCGACCTTGAGGTTTACAACTTCTCAAAGTCGTAGGGCCAAAGTACGCTTCTTCTGCTTTACTGTTGTAGTATGAGGGATGAGGTCGAGGCGATGGCATGCTAAACTGGGGTCGACACCGGGAATCTCCTGAAATGTCCATGAGAAAATATCTTTATTGGTGCGATAGAAGTGGATGAGTTCGAGGCGCTCGGCCTCGTCTAGAAAGGAACCAATGAACGTACCTCGACTAGGACCGTCGAGTTCAATATAGATAGTAGGTTTGATAGGTATGTCACGCGTATGGGGGTCAAGAGAGGCATTGATTGCTATGGCTATTTGACAAGTTTTCAGGTCTGATCGATCTCCAAAAATTTACATGAGTGGGCAAGGCGTTGGGAGGCTTTCAGGTTCTACATACCACAGGGGGTAGTGAAATGAAGGGTTTGATGGTAGGTCGAAGGTATGACGCGCATGGCATGGAGCCAGTCGCGCCCAAGGATACCGAGATATTCAGATTTCTTATCGATGACAAGAAAACTGGTTTGGAGTGTGACTGGGCCGGTAGTAACTGGAAGGCTAATTCGACCAACAACGACTTTGGTAGCCATGTTAAAACCCTTCAATTCGACATTGGCAGCAGTGATGAGGTTTGTTTTGTTCATGGCTTGAACGGTTTGAAGGAAAAGTACATCAGCTACACTTCCCGTATCGATAAGCATGGTGTGGAGGACGAGGTGTTCAACCTTAATCATAATGACTAATGGGTTGGAATAGGGAAAATGAACATGCGACGTATCACAGTCGATAAATGAGATACCCTCAGGTCGGGGATATTGACTTGATTCTGGCAAGAGGGCAGGTAGCTTCTCATGGTAAGTAAGTTTGCAGCATTCTTCGACACGCTTACGCTTGCTTTTAGAACGACCGCTGTCGATATTATTTACATCGATGAAATAAACCTGGTAGATGTGTACCTCGGCTGGGTCGGCAATAGGGGCGGGTTGAGATTTGAGGTGCAACCCGTCGAGGTAACTAGGGAGGTCAGCAACATACTGATGTAGACGACTTGCTTTGAAGATTATTTTGAGAGAGCGCTGCACGGTGAAGCATTTGTTGGTATGGTAGCAGTTACACTTATGGTTATGGCAGTAAGGTTTGCCTTGTTTGACCTCGATGGGGAAAGGGGTACGCCATATGGGGTCCGCCTGGATCTGTGGCAGAAGGTTACTGATAGGAGCATTAAGCTTGGGAAAGATTGGCTTCGGCCATTTTTTGCGGGCGTCGGTAGTGTCGTCAGTATGGGGGCGTTTGCGACTTTCAGTCTCCTGTGATACATGAGTGATCAGAAGTGTAGAAGGTGGCCCATGTCGAGGTTTGTTATGTTGATTGGTGGATGAAGGTTGCGCCTGGCGATTGGACTTGCAAAGGCGCTCGAGGTCGATGTATCCATTTACTTTGGATAACATCTCCTCGAGGGTTCGAGGTTTATGGAGTACTCCTTGACTTCAGCTCAGGGTTCCCCAATTCATCATCATCGTCATCTTCATGGAAGTAAGGACATCTCAAAGCTTGGAAGCGAATACCGGAAACTAATATTCTTTATTGTTCTGAAAATTGAGAATTTCTTCTAAAAATTGACAATTCATGAGATATACCGGAAACCATGACACCGATTAACGGAGCTCAGTGTATACCGAATCCACACATATAGGTATTACAAACATTAAACATTTAAATTCACGCAATCTAACACATAATCAACCAATGTCTATGATTACATTTCCATATTCAAAATTGTTCTCATATAGGATGCCTCCATGAACCACATTATTAAATGAAGTGCAATGTTTATAAATCAAGAATTACAAAGTTTTTTTTTATTCTGAGCCTCATGGATGGTTATCCACTGGTTGGGATTGGCTACCTACTTCACATTCATCCCCTACAAGTGATCATAGGGGATTCGAAATTATCAATGCGTGATGTTCGAGAAGACCTTGTAGGGGCCTAACTTCGTAGGGAAGGAAGTTGGCTCTTACACTATGAATATTATCTTCAATCAAAGGATTCAAGCATATAATTAATAATAACACTAATCTACTAGCAATATACTTGCGTGGAGGCCTAGAATGGGATACTCCACGACTTCTGATAAGGATTTTTGAGAGTGCTGATATAAAGATCAAGGAGTCAAAGTTTCGAGTACATGATAATTATATAGTATTTAAAGGTAAAATTCAAGGTCTGTGGAGAGATTTTTTCTAACCCCTCCATAATTCCCCCTCCCTCCTATTTATAGAACATAGGAAGGGCTGAGTCATCATGGCAGGTCAAATTATAAGAGTATTCTCCGAATAACTGACTTGTACCCGGAGTCGGTTTTGACGCTGTAACTGTCGGGTCTAACATTATAGCCGTTGTTCCCGACGTTGTAGCTTGTTGGTTCTGACACTGTGGTTGTTGGATCTGACACTGTAGTTGACGAGTGGCATTTTCTATCATTTTGTCTGGTGAGTTGGCTGGCTGTCTGACATGTTTTCCTTCGACCACGTACGACCATGGTCGAAGCCTATTCTCAGTCGAGTGTTCGTATAGTCTCAGAGGGCTTGATTATGAGTTTATTAGGCTTCGGATCATCGGGTAGGCTTCGATGTAGCCTTCGAGTGTTCTACTGGAGCTAGAAGGCTGCGAGTTGGCTACTACAGACTTGAAGGTGAACAAAAGAGTTTGCCATAAAAAAGTTGCTCATACGAAATTGTTGATTTTTTTTCAAAATCAACAATATAATGGTGTGTAGTATGCATTCCTATAAGACAACCATGTGTAGCTCTTTGCAGAGACTCTTCCCTGATAACTTTTAACCATTTTGAATCTACAGCGTCATCCATCGTATAAGTTGTTCAAACTGTCAAATTTAAAGACAACCCATATAATAGTCATAAATTATACAAATCTCAAATGACAATTAAATTAAATAATAAAATAAACGGTATGGTTATTGTCGAATTTGACTATGATCGACATATAACATGTTTCAAAATTATATCGATTTCCATATTATCAATAATAAATTTGTCAATTTTTAGCTTAATCGACAATATTCTTTGTATGTTTATGCCGCAAACTGTCATTTAGAAGGCACACTGCTCATCAATTTAGCGAGATATCAATAATTCGGCAATTCCACACCAACCATCGATTAGGTTATGTTAATGGTGTATAGTATGAATTCTAGAATGTCACCAATTTAGGTTTACTAAAACAATTACACACCATTCATGAAGAACGTTGCTTATTGGAGTGATGAATTGTAAGAAATTTAAAAGACGAGATCAAACCCTTTTATATAGTGAATGATAGTCAGAGAAAAAATGATACGTGATTCAATTTGTTACGTCACGAGTAGTGAGTGGAACATTATTATCCCATTTTCACCATTATAGCAGACGATTTGGAAAAGTGGAGAAATCGGTATGAAATAGGCAAAGAGAAAGAGGGACGATGTTTCTGTGTATTCGTAAAAGCATCTCCAGCAGCAAGTTTGGGTTTGGGTGTAGGCTCTGACAAGTTAGCCCACAAAAAACCCAGCTCAAACTCTACCCCTTCCAGCAGTGGGTGGAGTTGTATTTTTATCTTTTTTAAATTTAGTCCGCGGCAGTAATTTTTAGTCCGCACGGTATTCTTTAGTTCGCGCGGTATTCTTTAATCTGCTCAACTATTCATCTCATCATACATCAATAAAAAAAATTAAATGCGGCGGTAATCAAAAGTATGCCAAACTCGTTTTTTTGAGTGTGAGGAGCTCACACTCAGTTGAGTTCTGACAACGCCACATCATCAAACCCAAACCCATTTTTCCGCTGCTGGGAGGCATTTGAGTTTGGGTTTGGGTTTGGGTGTGGTCTGACAACCCAAACCCAACCCAAACCCAGCTGGAGATGCTCTAACTGTAGTGGGTCGATAGTGGAGAAAGATATATTATGTTGAAGAGGGAGAAAGTTGTTATTTGACACCTAATTTCCACCTATTTTATATATATTTTTATTGCCATTTCCTCTATTATAAAAACCACTTTATCGGTGTTTCATTTTTCAATGTCCACGAATCCATTCCCTTTAACTCCCACCTATTGCAAAAACACTCATTATGCCATTGGGCTCACTTCTGCTAAGAGAGGAGTCGTAGTGGGTTTGAAACCCCGCGGGGAACTCGTGTGTTGTAGATCAATATATAAAACCGACTTGCCTAGCAAAAAAGAAATCACTGCTTATGGCCGTTTAATTGTGCCTATATCCAATATAAAACATTCCATGTAACAAGTTTTTTTTTGTTTTTGTTTTCCAGGCAAAGCGACACATAACATAACACACAATTAGAAATACAAGAGTTTGACGGATTCAGAAATCCAATCAAGCATAGTAGTAGGACTAAATATTACAGATCCATTGAAACCCAATGAAGCAAGCTCATGGGATATAAACTTAAAGTATTTAGGAATATAAACAAAGTGTACAGATAGAGGGATAGGGAAGCAAGAGTTTAAAAAATTGTGCAGCACTCCAAGAGATTCTAACGTCCTTATTTTGTAGATACATGATCATCCTTCTGGTGCAACCAAAGGCTCTTGCATCCCCACCAAAGCCTTTACGCTTGAGAGGGCTCAAGCACATCCTTATCCCTCCGCTTCCTTAGGAGATCGAGTTCGGGAGCCATGGTATACTGCAAGAATTGGACAATTAAGGCAATCAAGTAACAAAAATCCCAAGCCCACTTTAGAGGAGTAAGAAAAGGCAACATCAAACATAAGGAGGAACCCAGTTCTATTTTTCAAAGAATGAATGTCATGGCCCAACCCGGGTCTGCCTCTGCAGTGCCCGGAGCACAATGGAATTCGAGGCCGTGCGGCGTACATGTACGTACGATTGACATGTACCAACCATCTTCACTAAAGCGGCGCGCCAGTGGAATTGAGCCACAGATGCTAGAGCGACATCCGGATAATCCTTGATACTCATAAGGGGTCATCGAATATGTATTCGGTAAGGCAACAACACTGAAGGTTCCCTCAATAATCCCTACAACGTAATCTCTCATGACGCTCACGAGGTACGGATATCACACCTGTCCTATACCGGATCAGGATAGCTTAATATGCCAGGTTCCAGATATGGGACATATATATCTCAAGGGGCGACGAGCCTGGACTAGTTACATAGTCCATTTATAAGGGACGGTGCATCTCGGGTAGCCCGTGGGGCATAACGGCGCCATATAAAGCCCTCTCTGGAAAAGCGGCCCATATTGCAAGACAATGTCCCCTAGCCTTCCCTAGGCCTAGGAGAACTCATGACTATCCCTTGTAGATAGCCCATGAGCCGGGGTCCAAGATGACCAAGCCTTGAAGCTCTTTTAGAACATCTCCTAAAGTGCCTCACTACCTTGATTGAAAAAAAGCCAAATCCAAGGTAGTGAGACTTTATTTTTTCCAACAGTACCTGACTTAGATTTTTTAACAGGCGCCTAAGTGTTGGGCACCTGTTTTATTTCTTTTGAATAATTTTTTTTTCACAAGTCCAAATTGGGCGCCCAAGACTTAGGTGCTCGATTTAAATTTAAATAAAAAATAAAAAATTGGGCGCCCAAGTCTTAGGCGCCCAATTTGAATTTTTGTAAAAAAAACAATTAGGCGCCCAAACCTTAGGTGCCTGTTTAAAAATAGAACAGGCGCCCAACACTTGAGCGCCCAATCGCGAACTTAAAAAGCAAGACTGAGTCTTGGAATCCAAGACTCAGCCTTGCTTTTTGAGACTCAAAACCAAGGTTGTGAGGCATTGTTGGATCACAAAAATCCTAGGTAGCACCTATAAATCCAAGGTAGTGAGGTACTTTAGGAGATGTTCTTAGTCATGGGGAGGTTTGGACAGGTTCCTCCTTAATATAACCACTAGGTAAATAGCTTGTTTCCAAAAGGAAACGTTAAAACTGGAGACGAAGCGTACTGGTCCTTTTCGCCCCCTTAACCAATTTCAATTTTAACGAAACTTGGCGTGCAACTATATTAGGGTCTAGAGAGCATATATCCAAGGTCAGAGCTCAAAACGCTAGGGTAGATTTGCCCGACGTTCGGTTGGGCGTCACAATGAAGCAAAGGGTCATGAGAGACTTGGGTAGCAGGTTGAAAAGAAGAAGAAGTTATAGTAATAGCAGTAACAGTGGTGGCTGGCCGAGATAGGATATGAAAGGTAGTGGGAGAAGAGGCTTAAAAAACCATTTTATTATGTGTCTGCCAAATACCATCCAAAATGGCAAAAAACAAAAATGAGTTGTAGAGGGCATCTTTTTTGGTAACAGTAAAAGTATAAATGCCTAATAACTCTAAAAACTCTTAAGAAATTAAAAGATGGAGATTGAGTGTGGAGTTTAATAGGAGAAGAAAACCAAATAGTAGTAGCCAATTACATTGAAATAAAGCATGTGATAAGTAGTATGTTTGTTGCTATGGAAATTGGAGCAAGTAGAGCTCTTCTCAGAGATTCCTCAAACATTAGATTCCTCAAATTATCAAGGGAGAGGATTTAGAGACACTCACAAACCAAACACTAAAATCTCACTCAATACCAACCACTCATCTCTATTAAATGAGTGGCTCTCAAAATTAGTGATTTCCTATATAGAAAATGATGTGGAAAATCTAGTATTAGGTGGAAATGAGGTGGTTTCTCTCCTCACATCTCTCTCTCTCTCTCCAATAGGTACGTATTTCAATTTGAATTTCAATTCTCTTCTCTCTCACATCACCATCCTCTCTCTCTCATGCTCTGACTTAAGAACAAAGCAAATCCAAGAACTCGTGGGAAGTTTATTTCAGACCAACCCCTCTTTTTCTCATAATTTGGTCAGATTTGAATCTCTATTTGGTCAACAATGGTGTGCTTGATTTATGGGTCTTTAGAGTTTTTTTAAGGGTTTTTGGACTTCATGATATGCTCGAAAGCTACAGTTATGGTTGATTTATGGGTTTTTGACTCTTGCTGTAACGATTGTTTCTAAGTACCCATAAACCCTTACCAAAATGTTGATGTTTGGGGTTTTGTAAATCTTTTGAACTCTATATATCTCTCTCTCAAGAAGAAATCCTCGGCTTTGAAGTGTTTATCTCAAACGTCTTTGATTCATTGTGCATTTTTGTGTAAAACCAAATTTGGGCTTGTTATCCTCTCCCCCCATTCTCCAATGTACTGGGACGACATAATTTTTGAGTATGTGAAATTTGCATAATCTGAACTTATCCGACAATAATTGTCGAACCCGACAATTTCAAGTATGTGAAACTTGTATAATTTGAACTGTACCCGACAAAAATTGTCGAACCCGACAATAATTGTCGAATCCGACAATTTCGAGTATGCGAAACTTGCATAATCTGAACTGTACCCGACAAAAATTGTCGAATCCGACAATTTTGAGTATGCAAAACTTGCATAATATGAACTGTACCCGACAAAAATTGTCGAAACCAGCAATAATTGTCGAATCCGACAATTTTGAGTATGCAAAACTTGCATAATCTGAACTATACCCGACAAAAATTGTCGAACCCGACAATTTCGAGTATGCGAAACTTGCATAATATGAACTGTACCCAAAAAAATTGTCGAACCCGATAATTTCAAGTATGTGAAACTTGCATAATCGATGTTGTTTGAGTTCAGAAAGAGGTTAATCTTGTTTCATAAAATTAGTTCTAGAGAGAGGATGAAAGAGTGTATGTGGATATGACTTATGAGAGAGAGATGCGATATTCTTTAAATACCAACACACAACATGATATGTTAACATCGATAAATTCATAGAAATAGTGTAATCGACTGTTCCATGGTATACTCCAATCATCTCCTTCTAATATTTTTCTAAGTAATTTTTTTTTTTGAGATCTGTAACATTTATTTGCGAATATGGACCACAAAATTAACTACATAAACAATACATCGATTCTCAACAACCCATTTTTGTCGTTGATCATGGGTTCGTCGAGTCTTTCACAAAACAACAACATCAACAACACGGGGAGAAGAAAAAACACTTGTTGTGATATGAAGCTAATGCGTAGGTGTAGATGGAGACGGGACCATTGTTTCCGCTCTCCATTGTTTCTCTTCTCTTTCTTATCGATAATCATCTCTGGTTTCATAATCAAACATTAGAGGAAGTGAGTGAGAGAAAAAGTGAGTGATTAAAAAACCCAGATTTAAGATTCAAATTTGAAACTTGAGAGAGAGGAGAGAAAAAGAAATATCTACCACGTGAAGAGAGAGAGAGAGACCAACTCATTTGCACCTAATCATTTGGGTTTTTCTTTTTCACCTCACCTATTATCAGAACCACTCATCTCTAGAGATGTGTGGTTACTATTGAGTGAGACTTGAGTGTCTCATTTTTTAGTGTCTCTAAATCCTTTCCCAATTATCAAAGCTTCAAGATTGATTAAGTATGAATCCTATCATGGTACAGGAAGGAATTCGAGCTCAGTTATGCTTAATGATGATGGTGGATCTGAACGAGCTATCAAAAATTCATGGCTAAATAAAAGTTTCAAAAACTGCTTAAATACGATGGGAGCAGATCCAGTCAACTTTTCTTGCAGAGACCGTAACATAGTGATAGGCTCCTTTTGAGATGCACTAGTCTTCTATCTCAAGATCAACGGCATTCATTCCTACCGAATCCAGTTTACTAATCTCATTACAACATGCTTAATTACCTGTTGGAAACATAAGATATTTGTGGGCAACAATTATTTCAATTTTAACCTTAAAATTTAGTATGTTCCAAAGTTCAAACTTGTTGGATATAATTTTCCACGTTGTTCAGAAGAAAGATATATGAATGATCTGAGAATTGTCTAAAAGTCAACCCGATATTTTTTTTTTTTTGGAATCCGGAAGTTCGTCGGGATACATGATATATGATATATGATGGTGTGCCTATGGTTCACCATATGAAGTAATATCATTTAGAATGAATTAAAATGTTGTAAGAAAAATTGAGAAGTCTGCTCTAATTCTAATCTTCGCAAGTGAAACTAAGAAATCATTCACATTCTTCAGGAAATGTTGACAGATGTGATCTAGTTGTAGAGCCCTTCTTCCTGCCAGATATCAACTAAGAAATCAACCATCTCCTGCATAATACACACCAACCAATAATTTGCAAAAGTACACAGTAAAGAAATACAAATGTAAGCCAACCAGAGGATGTTCTAACTTACAGTTAATGGTATGGGCTGTGGAAAAGGCTTCGTTGTTGCGAGCAAATCTTCATAAGATGTAGACCAACTGCAGGGGAAAGATTTTCTGGTCATTTCATTGTAGAGGACATGCAAGATGAAGCAAAACTGATATTTTTTATGAAACATGTTTTAATTCATTATTGTGTCATATCCCTACAAAAAGAGGTCTATCAATTTGTTGTTTTAGTGGAAATGAGGTTTACATATAGAAAGTTCAATGCCTTTTGTCAGTTACTATTCCTTAACAATTTAATAGACTGAAGTCCTCAACAACGGTAGCCAAACGACCAGAAATACATGACAAAGGTGAAGATTAAGGGTAATTAAGTAAAAGAAAATATACTTTATCAGTAGATCTTTTGTCATTGTTTCCACCTTAGACGATTGATCTCCAATCCATTCTTTTCTCCTCTCATGCCAAGCTATAGCAGCTACGTGAAAAAAATTATCATTAAGCTCAAAAATAAGAGTACAAACTAAATCAACTAGGTAACTACTACAAATACAACTAAGTTCTATGTACGGTGGGTCAAAGTGATTATGCCTTTGAGTAATGGTTTATAATTTATACTCTAGATGGACGGCAAACATATCAAGCCTAGCTCAGTAGCTCCCCAAGGCCACATGAACTTAATCTTGGACAAATAAGACTGAACTTCTCAGTTCATCTTTCTCAAACTACATATATTTATTATATGATTTCAAACAGAGAAAGAGAACATGTAACTTTTCAATTTCAATCACAAATATGAGGTGGTCGGGTATCCATCATATTGTGACCATAACTGTCAAGAAATAGAAATTAATCTCAAACAGCACCAGCTTTGACAGGATAACCCCGAGAATATCCCCAACCAAGTCCCCTACTTTGATTAGTATACTCCATGAATTAATCAGTGGTTTTACAACTAATCAAAGTTAATGGAAAAATTCATTTAGTTCTTATCCCTTTACCTATAAGAAAATAGTAGTTGTAGGGGATAAGCTAGGCTTAGAGGTCATACACTTAGATTGTATGGGAAAGAAAAACTAAACGTGCATTGGATAGTTAAGGGTTTATAAGGAAACACACCATTGTTGCCAAATATTGAAGTCTTTTCCTTCGGTTTCTCCCCTTCTTCGGCTAATTTAGAACCTGAGAAAGCTTGCTTTTCCTGAGAGCTAGAGGCCCTACTGTTGTTTTCCATTGTCTACGTAATGGATAATCATTGCCTCTTGTTATAGGTTGATGGTTGTTGACCTATGTTTTCAGTATTGGCATAGTCGATGTTCTGCGTGTTAAAACACGTTAATTAGTCATAAAAAATACTAGCGCGGTTCACTATATTGATTATTGGAGAAGATAATAGGATTCACTCTAGACAATAAATGTTCTTGATATTATTGTCATTTACATGGTGATAAGAGAAGCACCTTGCACAAGCTAATAAAATATATATTTGGTTTAGCTACTTATTACAGAATAACCAAAATAAGATTCAGAACAATAGGGCAAGCATGATACACCTCATTAGGGTTAACAGCTAAATAGAACTAGTCATAATAGAATCCTTTCAAAACATTAGCACGAGTCTAGCGGAAAGGTTTCATGAAGTGTAACTTCAATTATGACTGATTTGAAAGTATGCCTTGTCAGTTTACACTAAAGTTTGTGCCTGGTGGAGGATAGCAAACATTTCTAAGACCCATTAAATGGAGAAGAAGAAAAAATGTGCCACTTTTGATTTACAATATCAGTCAGTATTTTAGTGTAATTCCAAAGGTAGATAAGTCGTAAGCTTATTATGACTGGATCCAATTTACAAATTTCTTAGTTCCCAACAGAATTATCTGTGTTTATCCTTCTTTATCTTCTCACTTTCTTCAATGCTTAAATAATTATATCTCTAATTCCTATCAGACCTACAGTTTCTCTCTATTCTCTTCAACTTATTACTACTTTTTTTTTGCTGGCCACGGTGATTTAGGTTCATAATGTATCACCATTTCCCCGACTAATCCCTGGTTCATAACTTATTACTATTTCAAAGTTCATAAGAAAAAAGTATACAGGTCGAACAATTTATAGTGTCAAAACTATTGTTCAGTCTCACAAGGAGTGAAATGATGCATTACTCATCGTTCAGACAGAATGAAATAATCAAGCTGTATCTTACGATAATGGGAACAAGATACATTGTTTTTCCCACACAAAAATTTCTTTTACACGAGGTCCAGAGAAATTGAGATTTTAAGTTCTTTGTTCTAGTCTCTATGGATTTTAACCAAACATTAATATCCATTTTATGGTGGGTGAAGTCCAATGGTATCTGTTCTTATAGTATTTGACAACTTAGGGTCCAAATACTTATAACTTAATATAAATTTAATGATAGTTTGGTTGAAGATCCATCAAAGTTGTTAATGAGGCAAAGCTCGATGCTATTCTTCAAGAACCTGAGCGTTGTAACACTCTTTCATTCAATTTTGTACGAAATTGAGATTTCAGAGATTAAGAAAGCTAAAGATCCAACATCATGAAGAGCTGAGAAAATACAGGTTCTAACTTGTACATTTGCTCATTCAGCGTATGCGAGAACGAGAACTATGGAGAAGAGCCACTCTTACGAACTGCAATTTTTTCCATAGTTCTTGTTTTCATTGATGCTTGGCTTTCACTGCCAATTTTCATTTGTAGTTCTGATAAAATCTCGTTGTTGTTGTTTAGTTGTTCATTTTTCGTCAGGAAATTTTTTGAAACGTTCACCAGCATACAAAATAAACCAACACTGCTTACTTATTTGGTTGACATTGCGGGTTTCATCCAACTACAAAAAAACCTACATAATATCTGAGATTCAACTGGTCTCTACTAGACCAAAACCTATTTAAAGTCCATTCGAAGATTACACGACAAACATGAACTGGTGAACCTAGTCCCACTAAATTCGGGTATCTTCAACACTATCCAAAAACTCTAAACTTCACCAACTGGATCAACTCTAGGTACCCCACTTTGTGATTGCTCAATTAATGACCACCGATAGCTCTAAAAATTTATAAACCTAATCATTCTATAAGTAAATCGCCAACTTTCCACACAAAACCCCCGCCAATAAGGGTCCAAACATAGAGGGAATAAGACAACTTCAGATAACCCATGCAAAATCTTATAGAATTCAACATTACTTCTGCACTTAATTTCAACTCAACACCATATTCTACCACGACGCAAACCTCAAAAAGATTTTTCGACACCCATGAAACCAATTTCTTCATTTTCTAACTAGGACTTGTTATCTCACAGTGGGCTATTTTCCTCTCTCAATATGAGATCCCCTCTGCATATGATAAACAACAGCAATTGCAGTTCTCTATCTTAACTGCAAAATCCACAAACTCAAACACTTTGACGATGAAAAAACTGTATCTTGAGTTCTTGAAAATCAAAAGCTGCTATTGACACTGAAAACGGGAATTGGAGAAAGCTCAAGATCCAACATCACGAAGAGCTGAGAAAATACAGGTTATAACTTGGGGTACGTTTGTTCGATCAGTGTAGAACGAGAACTATTGAGAAGTGCCACTATCACGAACTGCAATTCACTCCATAGTTCTCATTTTCATTGATGTCTGGCTGTCCTTGTTAATTTTCATTGGTAGTTCTCAAGAATCTTACCGTTGTTGTTTTGATATTTCTCGCCAGCAAAATTTTTGTACATTCACCAGCATACAAAATAAACCAATAAATATTACTTTTTTGGTTGACAAAATATTATGGGTTTCATCAAACTACAAATAAACCTATATAAAGGCCGATATGTCACATTCAAATAGTCCCTACAGCACTAAAATCAACTTAAACCCCAATTTATTCATCTCCGGCTCCCCATTTTTATCTGTTGGAAAACCCAAGTTGTATTGGCTTTATCCCAAGTTCGAATGGAATATTAGTGTTTAAAGTTTAGTCCCATGTTAGTTGTGTGGGATAGTCAACTCTAGAATATAAGTAGGAGTTTACTTAACACATAATGTGCGAGAGTTGGCGGGTGACACGCGCGATGTAAGAAACTCACTTATTTATTATAAGTTTATGATTGGGCCATGGGCTTGTGGGGATTCCTAGAAACGCTTAGTTTTAAGGTTATCAAAATCGTGCAATTCAAATAGAAAATCGCCCGATTCAAATCGAATCGGTGCCCTAACTATTTGAATCGAACTACCAAATCGTATTTATAGAAAATCGTAAGATTTTGCTGAGATTTTGAATGGTTCTCGAATCTGGAAAGAGAGAAAAATTATGCAGTAGGGAAGCCATTGTTAATCTGTTTGCTTAATGAAGGAGAGGATTTAGGTTCTTAAATACAATTTATACACATACCCCTCTTTATTTCGGAAAATTACATTCTTACTCGTATTGCTTTAAACAATTCTTCTAACACTAATTTTTATTCAAGAGCAATTTTATGACTTCAATCTCTCTCTAAATTCTGATTTTATCTTTAATAGAGTTTCAAATCCGATTTTGATTTTTTTGTATATTTGGTGATATTTTAAAAAAAAAATCTTACGATTTACGATTCGATTTCCCCCCGATACAATTTATAATTTGACAACCTAGCTTAGTTTATTTTGGTTATAGGTTTGAGTTGGTTATGCTCCAAGATACACAATTTAAGGTGTGTCTTGAGTCGCACCTTCAGACACGACTATAGGTGTCTTAAGTCGTGACCCTTCAAAAAGGGTGTGTTGAGGAGTCGCCAATGTCCTATATTAAGCCATTTCAGGTGCTATTCTATTGATCTGTTTTACAACTTTCTTTGAATCAATTTTATTTCAGAGAACAAAGTCGCAATCAAGGTTCTTTTGGTGGGTTGATTGGTATGCTTCCTTCAACCTACGTCAGAACGTTGTATCCTGGGAGAGATAGACGCCTATTTTACTATAAAGCATTGTGGTAGGGTCGAATATGTCTTAAGGAAAGCATGCTTGACACAAACTCGATCTTCGATTTACTCATTTGAGCGTACATATTTGTATCGTTATCGACTCCACAAGAAAACATGAACCCAATTCCACCAAATTTGGGTTTATCTTCAATACTATCCAAAAACTCTATAACTTCACCAATTCGATCAATTCTAGAAACTCCCTTTGTGATTTCTCAATTTGTGAACTCCAATAACTCTAAAAATCTCTAAACCTAATCATTCTATATGTAAATCACCAACTTAGGGTCCAAACATAGAGGGGAATGCATAAGACAATTTCAGATAACCCATACAAATGCTTATAGAACTCAACATTGCTTATGCACTTAGGAGCCATTTGTTTTTCACCAAGTCAGACTTAGAGCTCTAAGTGGGAGTTAGTTCGGTGATTTGGACTAACTCATCACACTAAGAGGTGTTCTTTTTTGGCACTAACTCAAGCTTAAGTCAGATTTGCTCTCTTACTCCACTAAGATACAATATCCCATCTGAGTGAGAGACTTAGATCTGAGTGTTATTTTTCTCCCAAAACTGTCATCCCCACTCTACCAAATTACTACCTCTAGTCCTCTTCTTCCCGACTCCAAAAAAACTCAACCAAAAAAAAAAAAAATGCACAACAAACTTTTCTTCCTCCCTGACCCCATTTGTAATAACTTGAGACCAACGTTGAATCTTCATTTGATTTTGGGAACCAATGTATGTGTGTTTTCTAAATATACAGGTTGTTTTTTCTATGTATACGTGGTGATGATAGTGGTGATGAAGGGTTGGTGGTGGTGGTGTGTTTGCTTAATTTCTTTAAAAGTAAAGAGGGATATTTTGGAATTTGAAGTTTTTAGTCAGATCTAATTAGGGTTGCAACTTTTTTCCGAACTTCCGATTTTTTCCGAAATCCAATTAGATTTTTCCGATTTCCGATTTTTCCGAAAAATATCGGATCGAATTAGATAGCCTTTTGCCATTCCGATTTTTCAATTTTTCCAAATAACATCCGATCCGATTTAATCCAAACATCCGATTGCCTCCATTTCCGATCCGATCCGAAAACAGGCCTAAACTTGAAGGAGTTGGGACTAAAACCTCAACATACTTCATAGGTCTGCCTCCATTTCTTTTCCCTATCTTCTTCACCAATGAAACTTTACTCCCATTTACCCTTTAAGGTAAGAATCTCTCTCTCATGAAATTTACAATTTATTGTTAGCGATGATCTGAATATTGCAGAGTACAATATGATTAGGTTGAAGATTTGATCTCTGGTTTGAGGTATGATATCTTGTTTTGGTTGTTTTCAATTGTACATCTGGATTTGAAGGAAGTTGGGATTAGGTTGAAGAAAAACGATCAGATTCAATCATTGATTTGAAGTCTTTGTGTTCAAGATTTCCGATTTTTCGAATTCTTTTCCGATTTTATTTAGATTTTTGAATTTTTAGATAAATCCAATTTTTTCGAATTCGGATCCATTTTTGTTTTTCCGAAAAAAAGATCGGAACAGATTTTACGTTTCCAATTTTTTTTCCGACCACCCCCATTTCCAATCCGATACGTAAACAGGCATAGATCTAACTAGTGAGAAAAAAAAAAACACTCCAAACCATCTAATTAGATAGTGAACACCTATAAGTCGACCCGGATCTAGTCAGTAAAAATGTCTAATCAAATCTAATAAGACTCAGATTAACTTAGAGGCAGAAAAACAAACGGCTCCTTGATTTCAACTTAACACCACATTCTACCACATTGCAAACCAACAAACCCGGAAAAAAAATTGACACCCATGAAACCCATTTCTTTGTTTTCTAACAAAACTAACCATCTAGAACTTGTTATCTCACACTCACAGTGGGTTTTTATCCCTCTCTCAGGTCTCAATATGAAATTTTCTCTACATATAATTAACAGCGACAATTACTGCAAAATCCACTAAAACCCAAAGACTTTAGTGATGAAAAAACTATATTTTGACAATCAAAAGCTACTAATATCAATTATTTAAGAAAACCCATTATTAAATTATGAACAAATATGAAGAGAAACTGAGAAAGAGGATTAGAGGAGATACCTAGTTTTGATTGTAGAGGGAGCAATTTGGTTGGTGCTTGTCAAACAGAGCTCCTATTGGAATCTAGTAACAGTTTGTAGGAGAAGAAATTTTAGTGAAGAAAATCAAAGAGGAGAATCTGAGTTTTTGGATTTTGGTGTGACTGACAAAATCCAAAGTTGTGTCTGTTTGTTTCTGTGTTTGGAATCTTTGGATATTGGAGTTTGATTTTGTACATATCTCTCCACCTCAGAGGGCTGCGACCGGTTAAAAGAGGTAAGTTTTGAATATTTTATTTTATTTTATTTTTTTTAAATTTAAATTCAAAAAGAGTAAAGTTGTCTTCAATATTTGTTGATTAGGGTTAGATACAATACATTGCACTTAACCTGGTTCAAAGTGCAAATAGAAGACTAAAATTGTTTTGGGCTAAAGAGCGAGACTTAAATCTAATATCTATATAAACATCAAGACTTAAGTAAAAAAATAAAAACAAATAAAATCATCGATTTGGCATTGATTCGACAATTGGTAAAATATAAATGTTGAATACAAGTGTAATCGACAATTTGGAAAATCAATTTGTTGGAAACATGAAATCAACATAGAACAATGCAACGAGAGAGGAGTGTCTCCGGATCTGCTTCTCTCTCTATATATATATATATGGGAATGAATCTAGGTCCATGCCCCCTTTAAACATAGTCCAAACACTTCAGAGGATCACTCCATTTGGTGAGATGAGTAGTTGGGACCAAAGAGGTGCCACCTCAAACTGATGAGTTAGTTTTCCTTTTCCACCTAACCATGGTGAGGTGGCTCAAATTCAAACCAAAGCCCAATTAGGTCACCAATTATATATAAAAGATCTGACACTCAAAATCTTTTATTTACAGAAGAATCTTTTCAGAATCACAATTCCTCTAATAGGAAAACCATTTACCAATGGCCTATAGATGAATTATCTGAACATCCTTTTAAAAAATAGAATTTAAAAGGAAAGAAAAATAGAGAGTGTTATCACCAGTTTCCTTATTACCACAAACATAGAAAAAGTAAGAAATATAAACTGTATAACAGTTCTTCTAACCAGCATACAAACCGTATTCACAAGTATTTCTATACAAACAGCACCAGTCAATCAAATTGACCACTGTTATCATTTCATTACAGAACCACCTTGTGACGAATATTCAGAATCCATTTCTAACAATAATCGGAAGGTCATTAATGACGTAAATGAATTACAACTTAATACTCTTACTACTACCCGGAATGAAATCATATCCATTGTGGATACGATTCCAAATCCTGAAAATATAACTAAAATCCTAAGTATCTGTCTTCAACAAATACTCCGGGATAACCGAATATCTGGTACAAAGGTGCTTGTATTCCTTCCACCTTTCTTTTGGTTCAGCAGCAAATCATTCTAGGCACTCATTTTCTTAGTCTCCTCGTGCCTTTATATAAGGTTGATCAGAAAGGGATATGGTACAATTATTAAGGCCAAGAAATTAGTTTTGAATTTATTAGAAGTCCTGAAGTCAGGATAATTAATGAAATTAAAACTATTATTGATTCTAAAACAAACCAACTGAATTTTCTGTAAGAAGAATGTCATGTCATGGACATTTCTCATAAGCTTCAGTCCTCTGAGGTCAAAACCAGAATTAAGACTATTGAACAACAATTCATTAGTGAAGTCTGTAGCAACATTCCTAATACTTTCTGGGATCGAAAGTAACATGTTGTTTCCTTACCGTATAAGTAGGATTTTGATGAAAAAACTCAAATTCCTACTAAAGCTAGGCCCAGTTAAATGAATTTTGAATATCTTATACTATATAAAAAAGAAATTCAGGATCTTCTTGATAAAAACCTTATCCATAAGAGTTACTCTCCTTGGAGTTGTACAACCTTCTATGTTAACAAAAATGCTGAGAAAGAAAGGGGTGTTCCAAGACTTGTAGTTAACTATAAGCGTCTCAACGACTCTCTCAAATGGATCCGTTACCTTATCCCAAATAAAAAAGATCTTTTAAATCATCTTTATAATGCTATTATCTTTTCTAAATTTGACTTAAAATTAGGATACTGGAAAATCCAGATTAGTGAGAAAGATAAATATAAAACTGCTTTAGAATATCATTTGGCCATTTTGAATGGAATGTTATGCCTTTTGGATTAAAAAATGCCCCATCCGAATTTCAGAATATTATGAATGATATTTTCATCCCTTATTCTGATTTCGGTATTGTATATATTGATGATATTCTTTTATTTTCAAATACTATTGATCAACACTTTAAACACCTTAAATTTAAGGATGTTATTCGTCGCAATGGTTTGGTCCTTTCTGCCCCTAAAATCAAACTGTTCTAATACTGTGATAAAACCATTCTTAAAAGGCTAAAGTTTATCAGGTTGATGATGGGTGCTTCGGATTAGATATCCTGAACTTCCATAAAAGTTGATAGATTTTAAAGAAGATCCAGGAGGGGGAGCAGTAGAGTAGAAATTGTTACTGCGAGCATTCTAGTTGACCAATGTTAATTCAGATTTGGGAATGGCTGATAATTCAGGGTGGCGAATAATGTCAGATTGTTTAATCAGAAGTTCAGTTTTTACCAAAGTGACTGGTGTCAACAGATTTGATATGTCTTTACCAGGAACCATTTGCTCTGGACTAGTCTTACTGTTTCCCTGAGTAAGATCGGTTAAGTCCAACTCACTATTGGATTGAGATGTATTATATACCTGACGATGTTGTTTAATATTTTCAGGTAAAATATACAGTTTTCTAGGAGGATTTCTACTAGTCGTGTGAGAAATCCCAGAGTTACGGATACCTCTAAAGTGATATAGAGGGTTTACATGATTTTTGAGTACATGTGCCAAACCTATCTCAGAATTTCAGATAAATGATGGTGTTCAAGTTGAACAGAGGCAGTTCGATCAACATGGCCTCATAAACATACCGATAACGGCCTTCTTGGACCATATAGTTCTGATTTGAAAAATAACGTTCTTTGAGACCCCAAGAATCCTGATGGAGTTTAAGGTCTTCAAAAGAAAGGGTTAACATACTTTCTTTAACCAATGCTTTTTGATGATAAATATTGTTCTGTTTATGAGCATCTCTAACAGTTTTATTGGACTCCGGATTACTGTTAGTAGGAAGCTTATGATTCTGATTCTTATTCGAATTCTTATTTCTACTATTTTGATCTCGTTCATGAGATTTCATGTTCGAATTGTTCAGATTTTTCCTGTAGAAATTCCCTGGTAAGAAAATCAGGAAGAGAATTCTGATTGCCTTTAATATACTCAATAGAGAAATCAAAAGTAGATAGTTCAGATTGCCATCTGGCAAATATTTGTTTAGATACAAGATTTTTGACATCTTTTTGAATGATGTCTTTGGCAGAGCTGCAATCAATTATGAGTAAAAATGTTTGATTTAATAAATCATCCTGAAATTTAGAAATACCTTTGATAATAGCAAGCATTTTTTTTTTAATAGTGGAATAGTTCTTTTGAGCTATCTTTAACTTTCCAGATCTAAAACAAAGTAATTCTTCTTTTTGTAAAGAAGGATTTCGTTGTTTTAATATCTCTCCAAAACCTAAGTCAGGGGCATCGGTTTCTACAATTATAGGCCAGTGAGGATTAACAAGACCTAAGCAAGGGAGTTGTTTAATACGTAGTTTGATACGTTGAACAACTTGGGTATGTTCAGAGGTCCAGGGGGCGGTAGTCTTAGTGAGTCTATTGTATAAAATTGTACTATCCTGGGCAAGATTCTGATTATAGTCTGTAATATAATTGAGACTACTAAGAAATCGTTGTAATTGGGTTTTTTCCTTAATTTCGTCTGGAAATTTGGAAGCAAACTCAATACTTTTGTCAATGGGGATAATTTATTCTTTTGAAATGTTATGTCCTAAGAATCTTACTGTTAATTGGAACAGTTTCATTTTAGGGGCAGAAATGACCAAACCATTGCGACGGATAACATCCTTAAGGATTTTAAGATGTTTAAAGATTTGATCAATAGTATTTGAAAATAAAAGATTATCATCAATATATACAATACCGAAATCAGAATAAGGGATGAAAATATCATTTATAATATTCTGAAATTCGGATGGGGCATTTTTTAATCTAAAAGGCATGACATTCCATTCAAAATGGCCAAATAGTACTGTAAAAACAGTTTTATATTTATCTTTCTCACTAATCTGGATTTGTCAGTATCCTAATTTTAAGTCAAATTTAGAGAAGATAATAGCATTATAAAGATGATTTAAAATGTCTTTTTTATTCAGGATAGGGTAACGGATCCATTTAAGAGAGTCGTTGAGAGGCTTATAGTTAACTACAAGTCTGGGAACACCTCTTTCTTTCTCATCATTCTTGTTAACATAGAAGGTTGTACAATTCCAAGGTGAGTAACTCTTACGGATAAGATTTTTATCAAGAAGATCCTGAATTTCTTTTTTACATAGTAGAAGTTATTTAGAATTCATTTGACTAGGCCTAGCTCTAGTAGGAATTTGGGTTTTTCATCAAAATCCTGCTTATACGGTCAGGAAACAACATGTTTCGTTCGATCCTAGAAATCATTAAGAATGTTGCTGCAGACTTTACTAATGAATTGTTGTTCAGTAGTCTTAATTCTGGTTTTGACCTTAGAGGACTGAAGCTTATTAGAAATATCCATGACATGACATTCTTCTTGCAGAAAATTCAGATGGTTTGTTTTAGAATCAATAATAGTTTTAATTTCATTAATTATCCTGACTTCAGGACTTCTAATAAATTCCAAACTAATTTCTTGGCCTTGATAATTATACCATATCCCTTTCTGATCAATCTTATGCAAAGGCATAAGAGGATTAAGGAAATGGGTGCCAAGAATAATTTGTTGTTGAAGGTTACGAACCAAAAGGAAGGTAAAAGGAATACAAACACCTTTGCTACAGATTAAAGCTTCAGGAAGGTTATAATGAATTTGTAGTGTATTACCACTAGCAGAGATACGGGATTGGATAGTTTTTTCAATGTATTTAGTAGGAACCAATCCTTCTTGGATACAGTTAAGGTCAGCGCCACTATCCAAAGGGGCAATAGAATTTTGGATGGTAAATTCATCGTTAATGACAATGGTAACTTGGATATACCATTTCTGGGCAATAACCTTTTCAATAGGGTTTAGACAGAGGTTATATTCTTCTTGAAGATGACTAGTCTTTTTTGATAGAATCTTTTGTATGTTCTTCTGAAAATACTGTAGATGGGTAACGTTAGAACCCGGTGTTTCTTCAGAGAATTTCAAATGCTTAATTTCGGATTTTAAGGCATTAATTTATGTTTGAAGATTTTAAAGAGTGATAGGTTTTTCAGATTCTATTTGTTGGAGGATTTCTAGAGATTTATTAGATATGTCCAAAAGTGATTGTTTTGTACCAGATATTCGGTTATCCTGGAGCATTTGTTGGAGATTGATACTTAAGATTTTAGTTCTATTTTCAGGATTAGGAATCGTATACACAATGGATATAATAGAGTTCTGGAAAGTAGTAAGAGTGTTCAGTTGTAAGCCATTTATGTTAATAATGACTTTCCAATTTTTGTTAAAAATAGATTCTAAATATTCATCACTAGATGGTTCTAAAATTGAAGGATGATAATAGTCAATTTGATTAACTGATATTGTTTGGTCAACAAAACTGGGTAATAGTATTTTTCAGGACTGAAGTTTATGTTGTTGTATGGAATTCTTGTAGATACGGTTTGCATAGCTTTATGAGATGGTTCTACTGCCTGAGGGGTAGGCTCAATGGCTAGGATGTAGCATTCTTCTGATTTACAGTTAGAAGAGTCATAAATGACTCCTGATGTAGAGGTTCTATTAAGATTGTCAACATTAATTTGTTCAATACTGTCGTCCATAGGGTTAACAGTCTCAGAGTGTTTAATGCTAACTTCCTGATGGTCTTCAGATTTAGAATCCAGGGAATCTAAGGGTTGAAGATTACTGATCAATAAGATGGGTTTAGTATTACTCATTTCAGATGTTGTACTAACAGTTGTTTAATGCCCTTTGTGTGGGATTTTGATTAGCTCAGTGTGTGGGCTAATAGTTTTAAACTGAGGTTTTCTCTGATACGAAAATAGTATTAGATCCTTAGAAATCCTTCGAGAAAACTGTATATTCTACCCAAAAATATTATGCAGTATCGTCTGGCTTATAATACATCTCAATCCAACACAGAGTTGGACTTAACCGATCTTACTCGGGGAAACAGTAAGGCTAGTCCAGAGTTAACGGCTCTTGGTAAAGACATATCAAATCCGTTGACCCCTGTCAGCTTGGTAAAAATTGAACTTCTGATTAAACAATCCGACATTATTCGCCACCCTGAATTATCAGGCATTCTCAAATCTGAATTAACCTTGGCCAACTGGAATGCTCGAAGTAACAATCTCTACTCTACTGCTCCCCCTCCAGGATCTTCTTTAAAATCTATCAACTTTTACAGAAGTCTAGGATATCTAATCCGAAGTACCCATCCTCAGCCTAATAAACTTTGGCCTTTTGAGAATGGTTTTATCACAGTATTAGAAGTTACTTGCCTCCAGGACCTTTGAGGTTTTCCTCCTCTTCTCTATCATACTATTGTCAATCTTCAAACCATTCTGTTTTCTCACAAAAGCATCTACCTGGATATTAACACCATTCCTCCTGAATGGGTTAATTTACCAAACAAGACATATTATTACCCCAGCCTCCACTAGATTAATATTGTTACCCATCCTCTTGATTTCCCTCACCGCTATCCTAAATCCCTGCTCAATCGGTATCATGCTTCCCGCAAATATATGGATAATCCAACCAGCCGAGACTATGCTCTGGCCACCTTTAAAATGTTCCAACCTTGTAACACCCATCACCAGATTTATGCCGAAGGAAATTATTTATGTATTATTGGCCCATTATTCAGACCCTCTTATGAAAAAAATTTACATAACATTACTCAGCAACAAATTCCCCTCAGTCTGGATAGTACCAAACAGGAAGAAGAAGCCAAAATATTAGCCCAACAAAAACCTCCCCTTTTTGTCTATTATCAAACCCATCAGGAATTGCGAGCTAGGACATCTCCAGATCCTTTTCCCCATCCTGAGCAAAAATGGTGGAATGGACTGTATCATGAAGGTTGACTATTCTTTACAAGCCAGCTCTCAACAGTACTTCAACACTCAGAATATCGATACAAGCAGCAATCACCAGTTTTCGTATCTTGTGGGACCCGCAGAATACTTCGCCGAAGAAATACAGTCATCAAAGACTCAGCAAGCACTCAGAACGGCACTACGAATACCTCTGTCATCACCATTTTCCGAAAATCAAAAGAAACCACTATGTGGGATCCACCAACCACTATGTGGACCTACCAACCACTTTGTGGAACCAGAATTCCACTATATAGAACCCGAAGACCACTATGTGAGACCCGACGACCACTTACCTCGTCTATATAAGGAGCTCGAAGACTCAGTTTTATGTACGATTTCATTTTACACTTTCAATCTCCACTATTATTTTCAAAGTTCTTCAGTTCTCTATTATAAGTTTGTACCTCTATCTCTAAGCTACCACTATCATCTGTAAGCTACTACTGTACTCTGTAAGCTACCACTATACATCTTCTACCCTCTGTAAGTCTTCTACTACTATTTAAATAAAGCTCTAAAGTTTGTTTATAAGTATTCACAAAGTGCACACACACCCCTGAGGGTGTCTTCATGGGTGAGAGGACCTGAAAGGGCATCCTCATAACCTTAGTTTAAGTTTATGTTCAAGTATATTTGTAACCTTAGTTTAAGGGCCTGAAACTGGTGATAACACTATCTATTACCCAAGTAGTGGGAGTTGTTAGTATGTATATGAGTAATCTAGGTATCTAAAGGAGACTCAAGATATGGCATTATATTATGGCGGTTCTCAAATTTTATGGATTCTGATATGGTGGGTGACATTAATAGGCAGAATGACACTAGTGGCTTTGTATTTATATTGGGAAGCAATACAATTACATGGGCTTCAAGGCTACAAAAGAATATAGTTTTGTCTACAACGGAGGTAGAATATATTACGGCTACGAAAGCATGCAAGGATATGGTTTAGCTTAAAGCTTAAATGAAAGAGCTCGGTAAAGAATAGCATCTTCCTAAGTTAAGTTACGATAGTCAAAGCGTGATACACTTAACGAAGAATACAGTTTTTCACTCTATGACCAAGCATATTGATATTCACTGAGTAAAGACGGTGTGTTGAAGCTTACAAAGATTTACACTGATATAAATCTGGCCGATATGTTTACAAAAGTGGTGACTTTAATTTTAAAAGTTGACGACATGTACAACTTATGTGGTTATTCATGATTGAAGGTCCGGGTAGTACGAGCAATTCATTATTGAAGATCTGGAAATGGGTTACGGTAGATTCAATTTTAAGTAGGTTATTGTTGAGGAATGAACTTGAATTATGTTTGTGGATGTTCATTGGAGTTCATGGGACGAGTGAGAATCAAAGACGAAAGGAAATATGGAGTTTCAGTATTCTGTTTGAATAGACTTTGATCTGTTCGAACACATTAGGCATAACCTACTTTATTCGAAGATACTTTTGGGTTTATTTGACTAGAAAGATGTCTAATCGAATAGACCCAAAGTCTATTCTAATAGAAGTCTCAGAACTTGGTTTATTCGAATAGACTTCGAAAACACAATTTTAGAAGGTTGGAGTAAAGACGTTGGCTTGCCTAGTGATCCGTACTTTGAGTCCTAATTAATGTAATAACCTCCCAACTATATAAATGATACTTAGGGTGTTTCTTATTGTATCTTGGTGAGTTTAATTCTAAAGAGAACTAAGGTTTGAGAGACTCCATTAAAGCTTTAAGGAAGCTTGGTAACTTATTTGATCATACTGGATTATTTGTGGGGAGTAGTTTTTTTATCCGTAAGGGTTTTCCACTTCCCTCCACCGGGTAAATCTTTTGTCCTTGTTTTATTCTTCATTTGGTTTATTACTTGTTCGGCGATTTCTACGATTCGTTCTTATCGTAGAAGAGAGACTAACTACCTTAATTCTTAACAAATTTTATTTTATGTCTCATATACTTTTATCTTTATGTCATTTGGGATGTACTTGTATTGGCTTTTAATCTATTAAACTTGATCATGGACCTTATTGTTTTAATTTTGCATTGTATGTCAGTAAATGTTAGCAAAGTGAAGATGGATATTCAAAACAAAACACTTTCTGAAAACATATGTCGAAACTGTGTACTTTCAGGAAAAAAATATATCGAAACAACAATAATTAAGGAAATTGCGATTGCAATAGTAAATTCAATGCTTGAAGTCCAAAAAGATTATCTAGTGATAACATTCTAATGTCAATACATAAAAAAATATAGCCCACTTATATACATGTACATCATAATCATTCAGTTATAAATTGTGTCCAAATATCAGAATTAGTGGTTAATGTTTTGCTTTAAGCCAAAAAATTGTGTTGCTCTGTGATTAGTATTGAACGATGTTGCTCAAAATATAACTGTCACCCTACCTGCATCCGCAATAATTTTCTTAACCTTTTCCATCTTTGGCAACCAATCCTCTAGCCATATCTCATCGATGTCTTCGACCTCAATTTTTTTGTGGACCCCTCATAGAGCTAAAATGGGAAGAAACAACGCATCTCCCTTGAGGACCAATCACACGCGCAGCGCGAGCGTTCCCCATCTTCTAAAGTAGACATCCCAATGAGGAGGTGGTTGTTTTTCTTCTCCTAAATAGATGTCCAATAAGCTTTCCACTGATCCCTCACATACTAGTTTGTGGGCATTAAAAGTTACCCATAGATCCTTCTCTCTTTCATTCAATACCTCCTTCAGATGTTCTAGTTCTTTCACAAAGTTTTCCCTCGATACTGAAGATTTCCTTTCATCGTCACCAACCAAACCAACTTGTTTGCTCCTAAACTCTTTAATTTGTTCTGATGCCAGCTTCATTTTATCTTCCAGCTTCTGCTTCTCCTCCAATGTCTTCTTTAACTCTTCCTCCAATCTTACTTTGGCCGCTACCTCTATTTTCGACCGCCCAATCTTACCTTGGTCATTTCCTCTACCTCCGACCGTTCCTTTTAAGCACATAGTTTTTGAACCTGTGTTACCTAAAATGTTGAGGAGAACTTAACATCTATAATCACAAAAATTAAACCAATTGCAGAATGTTCTTAATCAGATTGATCCTTTGTTTAGTTTCAGAACTCAATCAATCAAAACTAATGAAGTTTTAAATTTAGTATTCGAAACCCTTTTTGTTTTAGACTAACATAAACAAAACTGTTCAAGTTTCAAAAAATAAAAATGAAACTTTTTTAGTTTTGGTACATGTAGTTCGAAAGTTAACCAGTTTCATTTTTGAAAATCAAAATTGATAATTAGTTGGATTCCAAAATAAAAAGGCAGTAGATAATGGTTTAAACCGGAAAAACTATTATCAGTTCTGAAGTTCACTTGAATTTGCAGAGAGAATGATGGTTCCATTTCGGTGGGGACATCATCTCCCTTGGTAACCATTGTTGAGATTTTGAGTTTCAGGACTGAATACTCCTCTTAACATGGCTTTATTTTCTCGTCACAGTACCATGATATTCAAAAAGCTGAAAAGAGAAGATACTAAAATAAAAGTTTCGAAAAACAATTTCCAAAAGTTGACCAATTTTACAAATTTGAAATCGAAACTGCTTATTAGGCTTCTAAATGACAATTTTCGCTACCACATAAGTTCAGAGCCAGAGTTTCAAAAAAATCATTTTTAAAAGTTGCAATAGAAAAACCAAAACTAAACTACATTCAGTTTTCCATAGGGTGTCAAAAATGTTGATACAATTTCGTTATTTACCTTTTCAAACTAAATCAGTTTCAAAATGATCGTTTCTAAAACTTGATTTTGTGTTTCTGATCATAGTACTACAAAATATAAGAAACTGAAGAAAACAAACAGTGAAACGTCCCTAGTTTCGGAATGCCAAATTCGAAACTTAAATAGTTTCAAAGCATACATTTACGAAACTCTTGTTGTTACCTTTTTCTATTCATACCCTGAGTTTCGAAAACCACCTATTCTAAAACTTCGTGATACAAATCTAGGAAAAATTTGGCAAAATACAAGCAAAATTTAATTAAACCCAAATAAAACTTAGAAGATTGCTAAAAACAACTTATATGAGTTGCAGAACTTTGAGTTCCGCTACACATCTTCAGATTTGGCCACCGAAAGGAGAAGGGGCTCTCTCATTTCTTCCCGAGCTCTTGAAACGTCGGTAAGAAGGATAGAGTAATTGAAACTGTGAAAAAAAAGTCATCTTGGTGGTCAACTCAGTATTTTTTAGGGTTTTTGTGGAGGACAAAAATATTAGGAGGTATATATATATATATTTATATATATATATAATCCCCAGATCCTTTTCCCCATCCTGAGCAAAAAAGGTGGAATGGTCTGGATCATGAAGGTTGACTATTCATCACAAGCCAACTCTCAACACTCAGAATATCGATACAAGCAGCAATCACAAGTTTTCGTATCTTGTGGGACCCGTAGAACACTTCGCCGAGAAAATGCACTCAGCAAGCACTCAGAATGCACTACGAATACCTCCGTCATCACCTTTTTTCAAAAGTCAAAAGAAACCACTATGTGGGATCCACCAACCACTATGTGGGACCTACCAACCACTTTGTGGGACCAGAATTCCACTATATAGAACCTGAAGATCACTATGTGGGACTCGACGACCACTTACCTCATCTATATAAGGAGCTCGAAGACTCAATTTTATGTACGCTTTCATTTGCACTTTCATTCTCCACTCCTGTTTTCCAAGTTCTTCAGTTCTCAGTTCTAAGTTTGTACCCCTATCTGTAAGCTACCACTATCATCTGTAAGCTACTATTGTACACTGTAAGCTACCACCACTATACATCTTCCACCCTCTGTAAGTCTTCTTCTATTATCTAAATAAAGCTCTAAAGTTTATTTATATAGTTTGTTTATAAGTATTCACAAAGTGCACACACACCCCTGAGGGTGTCTCCATAGGTGAGAGGGCCTGAAAGGGCATCCTTATAACCTTAGTTTAAGTTTATATTATAGTATATCTGTATATTTAAGTTTGATCATCTAAATTAGTATGTTCCAAGTATTTTTGCGCTCGTTTCTCTGAGGGACGATCTAGCCAACAACTGTTGAGTACTAAGCTCTACCTAGACATTCCTCTTTGAGGAAAGATGGTATCTTTTGTTCTATCTTAAGGAAGTTGGGTAGCCTCTGGCTACATACCTGTAGAAAGAGCAGCAAAGTTCTTTTATGATCTGAATAGTAAGTGTTTTTCTTGTCTTATATTTGTATGATCTAAATAGTAACTGTTATTACTATTTAAGTTTTGTATGATCTAAATAGTAACTGCTTTTATTGTTTAAAATCTCATTTTGTTTTGTTTGTTTTTAGTTTATTAGCCGTTTTGATTAGATCCTTCCCCTTTTATTGGTATCAGAGCTAGCTTATGAAGAATAGTCAACATTCATGATCCTGTCCATTCCACCATTTTTGCTCAGGATGGGGAAAAGGATCTGGAGATGTCCCAGGTGGCAATTCCTGATGGGTTTGATAGTAGGCAAAAAGGGGAGGTTTTTCCTGGGCTAATATTTCAGCTTCTTCCTGTTTGGCACTAGCCAGACCGTGGGGCACTTGTTGCTGAGTAATGTTATGTATAAATTTTCCATAAGAGGGTCTGAATAATGGGCCGATAATACATAAATAATTTCTTTCAGCATAAATCTGGTGACGGGTGTTCCAAGGCTGGAACATTTTAAAGGTGGCCAGAACATATGCTCGGCTAGTTGGATTATCCCTATATATGCAGGAAGCAGGATACCGATTGAGCAGAGATTCAGGATAGTGGTGAGGTAAATTAGGATGATGGGTAACAATATTAATCCAGTGAAGGCTGGGGTAATAATATGTCTTGTTTGGTAAATTAACCTATTCAGGTAGAATGATATTAATATCCAGGTAAATGCTTTTGTGAGAAAGCAGAATGGTTTGAAGATTGGCAATAGTATGATAGAGAAGGGGGGGGGGAACCACGAAGGTCCTAGAGGCAAGTGACTTCTAATACTATGATAAAACCATTCTCAAAAAGCCAAAGTTTATCAGGCTGAGGATGGGTGCTTTGGATTAGATATCCTGGACTTCCGTAAAAGTTGATAGATTTTAAAAAGATTTTGGAGGGGGAGAAGTAGAGTAGAGATTGTTACTGCGAGCATTCCAGTTGGCCAAGGTTAATTCAGATTTGGGAATGGCTTATAATTCAGGGTGGCGAATAATGTCGGATTGTTTAATCAGAAGTTCAATTTTTACCAAACTGACAGGTATCAACAGATTTGATATGTCTTTACCAGGAGCCGTTTGCTCTGGACAAGTCTTAGTATTTCCCTGAGTAAGATCGGTTAAGTCCAACTCAGTGTTGTATTGATATGTATTATAGGCCAGACGATGCTGCTTAATATTTTTGGGTAGAATATATAGTTTTCTCAGAGGATTTTCTACTAGTTATGTGAGAAGTCTCAGAGTGACGGATACCTCTAAAGTGATATAGAGGGTTTACTCGATTTCTGAGTGCATGTGCCAAACCTTTTCCAGAATGATTTGTTGCTGAAGGTTGCGAACCAAAAAGAAGGTAGAAGGAATACAAGCACCTTTGTTACAGATCAAAGCTTCAGGAAGCTTATAATGGATTTGTAGTGTATTACCACTAGCAGAGATAAGGGATTGAATAGTTTTTTCAAAGTATTTAGTAGGAACCAATCCTTCTTGGATACAGTTAAAGTCAGCGCCACTATCCACAAGGGCAATAGTATTTTGGATGGTAAATTTATTGTTAATGACAATGGTAACTTGGATATACCATTTCTGGGCAATAGCTTGGATGGTAAATTCATTGTTAAGATCAGTGCCGTGATCAAACTTCAGAAACAAATAGAGTCTGGCCGAGTCCAAAGGCTTGAAGATCAGTGAATCTACGCCCAAGCTCTTCAAGTTGAAAGAGACGAAATGAGAAATGCCTTGGACCATCAGATTCGGACACATCAAAAATAAATGGAGCATTTATGAAGACATCAAGACCGACTCACTGACCGTCAAATGTCACCTCCCCATACCCAGAGTGAACATCGCTCCAGGGCTACTTAGAGAGAAAACCAGCTTAAAGAGGAACGAGTTCAAACTTCTCAATCCAGATCGAGGAATCCAGATAGGGCTTCTTGACATTTTTGACTCACATCCTCGGCCACGACAACTCTAGGAAGTCGGCGTACACGTCACCAATCTCCTCCACCACCGATGAGATGACCAGTGAGAGACAGGCTGGGACCCGAAGGACATGGTAATTTTAATCCTCAAGTTGTCGCTTCCCCAAATGCTCAGTAGCAATTTATTACCTTGGATGACCTGAATAATAGGGTCCAAGCCATAGATTTTGACATCCCAAGCCGAAGATCTATTATCGATAGGATTGAGACAAATCCTATCTCTTTTCACCTCGAAGTCATGCCCATTTCGGAAAATTTCCACATGCCAAAGTTCTATAAGTATGCAGGCCTCACTGACCCTCTTACCCACGTCTGACACTTTAATGCTGCAGTTGGATATCACTCCAAACTCGATCACATACTCTGCAAATTATTTAACATGAGCCTTAAAGAAGAACCTCTCAGGTGGTTCCATACTATTCCCGAAGGCTCTATCATTACATTCAACCAGTTGCAACGCCCCTTTGAGTCAAACTATGCTTATGCTAAGGAACGAGTGATCACAATGGATTCCTTGTTCTTTTTTCGAGCAAGGTGAAAAAGACACCTTGGCAAGTTTTTACAAGCATTTCCTACAGGAAATACGACAGATTTGGAATTCAAATCCCAAAATTGTCGTTCCAGCATTCATTTCCGCGCTCCACGTCGACTTTAAAGTTTGAGAAGAACTTACCATGTTCAAACCCAAGACAGTGACAAAAATGATCGATGTTGTTTATAACTACATCGAATTAGAGCAATCTAAAAAGGATAAGATGAAAAGCTCCTTAGTCATCCACTCTAATGAAGCATTTTCGTCGCCTCCTCCAAAGTTGGCCAGTAACGAAACCCCCAAGCAACGTGGAAGAAACACCAACAATGTCAGGAAAAGAGGCGAAAAGCCAGATAGACCTGTCCTAGTCTTGCCTCCTATGATAACCATACTCTCTGCTATCTTACCCACGATAAAGGGAGACGAATTGCATCGAGAAGCACAAGCAATTCTTGATATACCTAACAAACCCATGTGTCAGTATCACAACGTGCATAGCCATAAGACCGATAATTGTTATTCTCTGATAGGGATTTTTCATCGCATTCTACTAGCTGGAAGACTTTACAACTATGCCATCGACATTAAAAAGTTCCCCGAAGAAGAGAATAAAAGAAATGAAGTTGAACAAGAGAAAGGACAAGGCCAAGCTCACCATCTTTACATAATCGAAATTGAAAAAGGAAAGAAAGAAAGCAAGATGATAAAATTACATCTTGCTGCAAAATGACATCATCGGACAAATCAGTAAAACTTCTCCCCAGTTCTAGCAAGGCAAAATGTTTGTACCATATTTCATTCGATGGATGCGACACCAGCCATGTCAAGTACCCCCATGATGACCTTTTGGTCATTATGCTCAAAGTAGGACAGGACTACCTACATACACTTCTCATCAAAATTGGAAGCGCAACAGACGTTCCGTTTAAAAGAGTAATTAACGTTCTAGGCCACAAAGACTCAGTAAAAGCTTCGACAACTACTATCATAGGTTTTAACAGTTCCAAAGACTCAGCCACAGGAGAGATTACCTTGCCAGTTCAAGCGGGATCAGAAACCACTTTTCTCAAATTCGTTGTCATAGATGCCGAATAAAAATAGTTGGGAATCTTAGGTCAAAGTTGGCTTCATTCGATCAAGGCAGTACCTTCGACATATCATCTGGCCTTGCAATTTTTAATAGATCACAGAGTCTATGAAATAAAAGGAAGTCAAGCAGTTGCACGTATGTGCAAGAATACCACCACCAACTCTAACACGACGAAACTTCTGAAAGCATAACAATTATAGCACGAAATGACCGCCACTTTTGAGCAACATGATACTGAGGTAGTGGATTCTATTAAACTTGATGGACCCGAACGAAATACCTTTATTGGCTCAAAACTGTCATCCAATAAAAAAGAAACCATGATCAAACTTTTGAAGAAAAATGTCAACATCTTTGCATGGTTTTTCCAAGAAATACCCAACATCGATCCCTCGATCATATGCCACAAGCTCAACCTCCTTCCAGACAGCAAAATAGTTGTGCAAAAATGTCATAATTTATCCCCTTGCCTTTGCGAAGCCGTTAATGAAGAAATTGATAAACTCTTTTGTATCGAATTTATTCGATAAACAAAGTATCCCAAATGGGTTTCTAGCATAGTGGTTGTGCCAAAGAAGAATGGGAAAATCAGAGTCTGTGTCAACTTTACAAAGCCCAACAAGTTCACACCGAAAGACAACTTTCCTCTCCCGCTGATCCTACAACTCCTCGACTCTGCAACCGGATGAGAACTTCTCTCAAAGATGGACGCTGCCTCTGGTTACAATTAGGTTACTCTCGACGAAGAAGACCAAGAAAAAAACAACTTTATTCATAGAAAGAGGTCTCTACTGTTATACAGTAATGCCTTTCGGATTAAAGAATGTAGGAGCCACGTATCAACAACTCATTACTTAAATGTTCAAATATCATTTAGGCAAAATTATGGAGGTATACATCGATGATATGATCTGTAAGATCTTAAAGTGTGACGATCATTGCAACAACCTACAAACCATCTTCAATATCCTTCATACCTATCAGATGAAACTTAACCTAGAAAATTGCCAATTCGGTGTCGCATCAAGTAAATTTCTGGGACACCTGATTAGTAAGAGGAGAATCGAAATCGATCCAGCACAAATCAAAGCACTTATGTCCATGCCATCTCCTCGAACCAAAAAAGATGTACAAACACTTGCCGGCAAGATTGCAGTTCTTCACCGGTTCATCTTCAAGTCATCTGATCGATGCAAACTTCTTTACATCCTTCTTCGTGGAAATCAAACTCCACTATCTAAAAAATAACCCAAGGAAATCATTTGGACCCCTGACTGTAAATTGGCTTTCCAAGATCTTAAAAGATACTTGGGGCGGCCTCCTATAATGAGTACTCTTATTGATGGTAAAACCCTGACAATGTACTTATCAGCCACCGATGATTCCATTAGCTCTGTCCTTATTTGCGAAGATGATGGTATGGAAAAACTAATCTACTTCATCAATAAAACTCTCATGCCTGTTAAGAAATGATATACAACTACTGAAAAATAACTACTTGCCATGGTGTACAGCTCTAAAAAACTATGACCCTATTTCCAAGCTCATCCCATCAAAATTATTACCAAGTTTTCTCTCAAACTTGTACTCTCCAAAAATGAAAAATCTCGAAGAGTTCAACAATGATATGTATTCCTCGGCGAATATGACATCTTCTTCGAGCCTTAGATATCTATCAAAGGACAAGCAGTAGCTGATTTCTTAGCAGATTTTCCAGTTGAAGACTCCGATTAGGAAGAACTTGAATAAGTACTGATCGATGACTCCATAGCAAAACCGGACGCATGGTCAGGCAGTACAGGATGGGGACTCTTTATTGACGAATCTGCTAGATCACTAGGATCAGGAATCAACATTGTTCTTATAGCACCATCAAATCATCACATCGAAAAAGCTATTAAACTCAAGTTCTATGCCACCAACAATGAAATATAATATAAAGCTATCCTCCATGGGCTGGATCTTGCAATAGAACTTGGTGCGGAAGAAATTGTTGTGTACGTTGACTCACTCTTCGTCAACCATTATAATAAAATGTTCAAAAAAATCAGGCAAGATAGTTGATTATGCAGTCCTGATCGAAGAGAAAATGAACAAGTTCAAAACAACAATAATCGCTTACCTTCCTCGAGCCGAAAACCGCCATGCTGGCGCACTAACATACATTACTGAATTGCTCAAAGACAGTGAAAAAATAACTTTGGACATCGAGATTATAGAACATTTCAGTCTCGATATAAGCTATACGATGCAAATCAATATTACTGAAGATGAAGATGCTGAAGATTGTCGGCCCGTGATGGACACATAAAATGACCACTATTCCCCTATGACTTATAGTTTATTATTCTTAATTTTATTATTAAACATGACTTATAAAACTAATTTTTATATTTCAGGTTACATGGAGCTCATTTACCAAATATGTACAAATACCGGGATGTATAGCTCAAAGGATGAACTGTTGGAGAAGGATGTAGAGTTGTCAAACACAAGGGTCCTACATGGGGAGGTTACAAATTTATGTACATTCATGACATAGGTTATAAATCTAATATTAAATGTAAGAACCCTCTCCTTCATCTATAAAAGGAGAGGTGGTGAGCTCATAAGATCATCCAATTTTGAGAGAATAATTCTTGTAGAGTGCAAGAGAGCATTATTGGAGTAAGTTGGTGCAAGTATTGTAAGCATTTGGAGCATTTCATTTTGTAAGTCAATAAAATTACTCTTTTTGCTGTTAGTTTATATTCATTTCATTCTCATATCATTTAGGTTTTATAGTTGTTATAATGGCCGGCTAAGTCTTCACTAGGGGTGAGGATGGATCCGCCATAAGCGTATGATATCATGTAGTAGAATGTATTTCTCTCCAACACAATATGAGCATATTATCACAAATTCCAAAACTATATTGTTGGAGATATCTATTATCATCCTATGATCTCTTTAAGTAGAGATATAAGAAGAGTTTTGTGATTCTCAAATGATATAGTAAAATTGTATTAATATTGTATTTTTCTAAGATATGATCCTAATTAATATTTCATAGTTAGCATAACTTTCATGGAATGTGTTTTTAGTACATACTTAGTTCATACAATATATTCTACTTGAGTTATAATTAATCATGGGATTACATCGACAAAATGTTGAAGTTTGTTATTTTAAATAACTGGAGAATTTAATATACGATACTATGTTGATATTGTATGTAAATGGTGGTGAAATCCGAAGCCCCTAGACCTTTATTTTTGATTAAAACTATATCATTGAATTTTACGGTTTTACAACCTTAGATTACTAAAACACAAGACCAAAACTAATTTCTAGTTCCGTTCGAAAGTGAACGACACTCTAATTTTTACTCATACTAAACACCGGATTTTGACCGTTATCAGCCCGGTCACTCTTAGCAAAATGTCCTAGATTCACAGTTCATAATAAAATTTTATATCACACACAGGAGGAGGACCACTTATTGAATAAAATTCTCAGAAATAAGCCCAAGTCAAAATCCAAGAACTTCACGAAGGAATCATCACAGTTCACATTTCGGGACGATCATTGGCCCAACGGGTATTCACTCAAGGGTTATACTGGCCAAAGATGCAATAAAACTACTAATACTTTGTTCGCAAGTGCTATAAATGTCAAATCCACGCTCAAGACATCAAAAACCCAACACTCAACTTGCACATTAGCAATGTTCTCTGGCCATTTAAAAGGGGGGCGATCGATATTATTGGACCATTCCACCCAATATCAGAAAAATTGAAGTTCGTTCTTGTGGTAACAAACTACTTTACCAAATAGGTCGAAGCAGTACCTCTATGTCACACTGACGAAAATGAAGTCATCAAGTTTCTTTGGGAAGACATCATAACCAGATTTGGCTTCCCACAAATGATACAATCTAATAACGACAAGCAATTCATCAGTAGCAAAGTTTTTAGTATCCTCCATATATATAAGATTCAACTGTCTACTTCGACACCATCCTACCTTCAAGGAAATGGCCAAGTTAAAGTCATTAATAAAAATATCAAGTCAGGGTTATGCAAGTGCCTTGACGAGAAAAAAGTAAGATGGGTCGATAAATTACTGAGTGTCCTATGGGCATATCGGATAACTCTTTGAACATCCACAAGTTGTACTTACTCCATTTATGAAGGTCTTCGGTACTGAAGTAGTTATACCTTAAGACCTAGATCTACCAAGTATTCGAAGAAAAATCACAAATGAAGAAAATGAACTTGGACTCCTCTGCAACCTTAATAGGATCGAAGAAACCCGAGACCAAACCATTACAAACTTTGGGTGATACCATGGCACTCTCAAAAAAGCTCACAAGAAAAAGGTCAAAAAATGAACATTTGGCATTGGCGACCTTGTCCTTCGACACATCCAGGATAATACTCGACCTAAAAATCCTCACAAGTTGTTTAAGAACTAGGAAGAACCGTATATTATCATCGACAAGAATAGCAGTGGGACGTATAGGTTGATGACTGAAGATGAAGTGCAACTCGAATATCTATGAAATACAGCTCAACAGAAAATATTTTACAGATAACCGTTGTAACCACTGTTGAAAATTCAAATAAAGGCATCTTTACTATCATTTACATCTTTTTTCACTATCATTCGCTTAGTATCGATACATACTTAACAAGTATACATCACAAAAAACTTTCATCTCTTCGACAAACGCCTATCCAATTACAGGATAACCTTGTCTGCATTTCATTACTTATCGAACAAAACATGTCATATTTTTATACTTTATTTCTCCAAAACCCAGATATCCCATCGAGGTAAAACATCTGGTCATCGTTCTACATTCAAATGAGCCATCACATGGCTATCTTTCAATCATCTCAGATACTTGCTCCAAAGCAACACGCTGCATATTATCTTTATTACTATCCAATGCTATCAATCTTGTCAAATATAACACTTAACATAAATTTCCAAAAGCTCTATGCATTTTGAATAAGTTAATTCTAAATATAATTTGACAAACATCAACATAAAGCATTCAAGAAATAACAACATATTGTTTCGGTTCCATCAACCATTTTTATATCTTTCATAAAAACAATACTTTTTAAACATAATTTATTCTACAGGTGGAGAGATTGGGGAATCAACTTTCACAAGTAACCCTAGAGTTAGCTCATTTAATATTTGCTCGAGAAGAATACCCTCAAGGATAGTCACCACAGGAGCTTTAGGGGCTTCAAGCGCCTCTGGTGCTTCAACAACTTCGTCGTCTGCGTCTGAATCCAGGAAAAATTGATTACCAGCAATAGCCAAGCGTTTATAAAAATCTTTCCTGTCCTCCAGCTCCTCAAACTGTCCAACAAAATTGGTTTTCATACGCTTGAGTGCATCCAAATTATCTCGAATAGCTTCAACCCTCACCTCCTCTAAAACCTTTACGTGCCCCGCCTCCATCGCCCTCCGAGCATATATGATCTGTTCACGAGCACCGCTCTCAAAATTGGCTTTTTATAACGATAATGCCTCCCCTCTTTCCTTCGTGAGATTGGCCCTTATCTCTTGGACCTCTTTCTTCTTCTTTATGTCCTAGGTTTTTTTTCCCTCGCGAAGAGCAACCTCCTTTGCCTTCCCGGCTACAAGCATACACTTACCAAGCTTCGCCTCCAATTTATCTTTCTCATGAATCAAATTCTCTTTCTCCGTCACCAACTTCTTCTCAATATTTTTATATGCAAGAAGCTGGTTTGCCAGGGTACCAACACCGAGAATGCAAGGTTTGGCCTCGATCAATAGCTTCCTGATCTGCATTACAGTCATAAAATAAGTTTTCGAATGTGGTACCAAATTCTTTAATTGAAGCAAAGCAAAAAAATTCCTAACCTTATTCATATTTCGGTAGCCTTCGATGAGAAAGGAAGAAAGGTTTTTTTCCCCCGCCAGACAATCATAAAACTCCTCCTCCAAAGAAGTTTCCCTATACACATATGTCTTCATGGTCTGTTGGACCTCAGTTTCCGACTCCTCGACGAATTGTTTATTCGTCGATACCGAAAACACCTTCTTCTTCGGTAACAAATAAGTCACCGATTTTGGAAGTCGACCATCTGGAATACCAGTTGGTGTCACATCAACTTTTTCCCCCTCCTCAACGGTAGATATTCGAGAAGCTCTCTTCGGGGGAAGAAGGGGAGCATCAACCTGGCTAGGAGCACTCTTTTACTTTTCTTTCCCAAAGGTTTCCGTCAGCATAACATCTCTTTCTGCCGCTGGAGAATCTATGGTGTAGCCACTAAGTGACGAATTCTCGAGAGGCAAGCTCGAGTCCGCAGCTCTTTTATTTCTCGCAGACATCTTTCCCTCAATGACCAGAATTTCTGCTCTTTTCGCTCGAGTTTTCTTTAAACCAGCTTCTTGAAATAAACAGTCCACCTTCTTTTGGTCGACCACCAAGTTGTCAATCCGATCAAAGTACCCCTTTCTAATCTTATGTAACTTTTCTAAGATAGTCGAGTTTTTATCAATCTCCTTCAGAGCTGCCAAAAGCAAACAAAACCATACGTTAGACCTCATTCTGAACAATACAAACAAATCAAATCTTTGACATACAAATTACCTAACTACAAACCTAAGTGGAAAACCTTCCTTTTAAGAGCCTCCCCTAGATTTCTCTAATCAAATTCATAATTCTCCGACATAAGGAGACATTCCTCAAAATACTGCCCCTCTGTCGATACCATCTCGTAAAAAAAGGGTCTCTTTAAGAACCTCGCCAAGTACCTGTACCCTAACTTTGATGGATTTTGTTTAAGTGTGTAGTACACACATGGATCATCCACCGTGATTACCTCTTCCCCTCTCGCCTTTAATCGACTATTTACCACTCCACATACCCTAAAGAGGTCATACACATTAGGGTCAAACTGACCAGGCTTAACATCAAGAAATTTAGGAACTTTTTTTGGTCAGCACGTAGAGGCAGCTTTATCCCCTTTTTTATCATTTCTCGATGGACAAGAATGACATCCAAAGTAACATCTTGGCCTGTCATTTTATGGTGATATTCCTCTAACCTAATATCCTCAAGAATACCATACTTTCCTTTAAAATACAAAATCTCACTCGTTTCTGGACCCTCTCCATAACATACCTCATCATCATCTATGATATCTTCCTCCCCCCCCACCACTACCTTCTCGATCACTTGCCTACGGCTCATGATCTACACCTGTCTCGGTACCCTCCTCGTCCAAAACTTCTACAACCCTCGGTACCACCTTATACTGCTCGACACTCGCTACGTCCGCACTACTTGACCCAACCCTATACCTCCCGCCTAACTTTTGGACACAGGCTATCACATCGATTAAGAGGGGCTTTACATCTGCAAGGTTCACAAAGATTTCTTTATCATCGATTTGTATAGGTTCAGCCATTTTTTAGTGAACCTGAAAATCATATTCCATTTTTTAAAAAATTATTATATCATATCTGATACATTATATACGGTCATATGCTAATAATCATATAGTTGTCGAGTTTAATCTCCAACACGTCATTCTTTTATTACTATCTGAATACACAATTATTACATTAAGTTCTTGATACTGGATTTCTTTGATATTTTGTTGAAGTTCTAACATCGATAACTATCTATTTGTCACTAACGTTTCTAATCAAAGTTCAGGACCCTAAGCTTCTCAAAGACACTTCGGCTGTACCCTGCTTCCTGCAAAAGCAAGCCAAATTTAAAATTTTGGAATTTTCGCCCTCTCCGGCGTATAATCCAGTCCATTTCATAGGTAATCCGGCGCTCTAACTACCAAACCTCATCCCATTTTACAAATCACAACAACACACCTACAGTCGCACCGTAATCACCGCGACGCACAAAAATTTGTAATGACTCGTATTTCATTTATTCCTAATATTCACTCATATTTTATTTCCGCTCATATATTCCTATTCCTTATCTCATTGGCAGATTAGATTCATTTCCTTCACGTTAAGTTCCGCATTCATTTTTTGTATGTACTCTTTCATTCATTTTATTCATCCATTTATTCCTTTCGGTGGTTTAGTAGTAGATTATTTTTAGAGTTTTGGCGGTTCGGTGGTCATTCGGAGGAGGAGGTGGCGTTGTAGCCTTGGGAACCCCTAGATGGGTTGGTAGTGATGTTTGCATGTTGTGTGTGTGGTTTGGGGTGGTTCCGGTGAGCAGTTGGATTGGCCGGTAGGTTTCCAGAGTTTCCAGAGGGAAAAGATTCTTTTTGGGGGGCTTAGGTGTTTTGGTAGCTGTGAGGCGGTGGAGGTGGTGTTCCTAGTTTGGAAAACCTTTGTTGGGGTTGTAGTAGTGATTGTGAGGTAGTGGTGGTGGTCCGTGGTGCTTCCGGGGTGTCCGGGGTGGTCCGTAGTGCTTCCAGGGTCTTTTTTTTTTATGCAGGAGCAGTTCTGTTTGAACAGGGACCTTTCTATTTGAATAGACCCCTTTCTATTCGAATAAACTAGTCTCTATTCGAATACAACTTACTCTGTTTGAATAGGATCATTTCTGTTCGAACAGAGGCGCGTTTTCAGCCTTTTTTTGGGTCTTTTCCTCTCTTCTCTTCACTTCCTTTTTCTATCTCTCTCACTCTCCTCTCCCTAACCTATTCTCTTCTCCTCCATACTCTTGATACACTCTTACCCATCGCTCGAGGATTCTTCGCCCGCTTCGTCGCAAGCTTCGCTCCTATCCTCGGTAAGAAATTCCCAATTCTTTTTCTGTTCTTTTTGCTCGATTTCGGCGTAGGTCTGATTTCTCGGGTTTGGTTTTGATGTCGTTTCCTTAATTGATTGGTTTTTTGTTGTTCTCCATTGTTGGTGTTAGATTATCAGGCATTCTGTTACCCCCCCGCAGATTTTAGTTGGGTTTCCGACTTGGTTCTTCCGCAGGACTTGGATTTCCTTCAGGCGAGTTTTATTCCAGCATTATTAAGTTTCTATACTAGTTTCTGAGTATTGTTTTAGAAAGTTATATTGAACTTAGAGATGTTTTGTGATTAACTATAGTTTAACCTTGAAATTATTCTGTTAGAAGTGTTAACCTGTAGTTTGGGTTTGTAATTGTTTATAGAGTTGGTTTTTGGCTCATATAGGACCTGAGTTAGTTAGTGGTGGTTGGGTAAGTGTTCTCGTGGCTTACCCAGGAATGCCCCTTCCAACCTTAAGAGATTGTTGGGTTGAATGTAGTGACGGTTAGGTTGCTGTATTGGCTATCCATAGTCGGTGTAACCAAGTCTCTATTCATTCTGGTTGTATTGTCCTGTGAGCGGCAGCTGTATTACTTTTTTGTGCACCTGTTACACTTTATAAATTTTATCACATCTTTCAAAACTTATTGAGATTGGATACACGAATACTCCGTTTCGGTTGACCTCCGACAGGATCCAAGGAGTCCGTGAGATCGGGTTAAAAGACACGGTGAGATTGGGAATGTCACAATCATACCTAGTTCAACCACTCCATAGTGTGGAATGGTATGAGGCAGAGTCATGGAGATCCCAACTTATCCTCGTTGAGGTTGAAATTCCTTGAAATGTTACGGACTATTGTTCCGCGGGTTGATACACCCAAATCTACTTTGATCAAGTGCGACCATCCTAGCTTGGTCGAGCTTAACAAAATTGTACCTGTGTATCCCTTTACTGATCTCTTTAAGAAATTAGACGTTAGCGATTGATCAACCAACATTATAATAAGATCGCGTATATTTTTAAAATACCGAATCATTATGCATTAGGGGATATTTATGGGAATATCCTTGCTCATCATAACATATCATTGCATTTAAGATAAGTATGGGATTATCCTAGTCATCACTTCACGTCATGGCATTGCATATTATCATATCATCACATTCTCTTCTCATATTCCTTACTCTACTCTCTTCTCACATTCCTTCTCTCATCAACTCTATTTCCTTTCCTTATCAACTCTGTATCTGTTATGGTCACTTATTATATTACTAGATTGTATTTACCTGCTTTATATTACATTCATCTCTACTCTAATTTTCAGTACCAGTTGTTAGTAAGTTATTTAGTTTTATTGGATTAGTGAGCTCGTTGTTTGCTCACTCTCGCATTTTAACCATTTCAGAGGTTGATTAGCTTAGACTGCCGCGTGGGTAGCCAGTTCAGGGACAGATTTTGCCGCTGCAGATTTCCTTTGGTTCTGGACTTCTATAGGTGTTCTCAGCATGTGTCGCTGAGTTTTATTTGAGATGTTGTATTTCATTTTCATCTGATATGTATATATATGTTTTTTGCTTCCGCGTTATATTGTTGTATTGTTATTTCCTTACTTTGATGATTATTGCTATATGTGAATAGCCGAGCCAAAATTTGTCTACGGCTTGGCTATTTGTGGGGTAGAATCTTTGGATTCTCTGACCTGCACTACTTAGAATCTAGTAATTGGTCAAGTTATCGATTACTGGATTTTGGGGCGTGACAAAATCACTCTCTCCCTCGTCATCTCTCCACAAGATACTTTAAACCTTTTTGGCACCATTGTTCCATCAGTCGCTTCACCATACAGACGATATCACAGAAATTTTATCAAAAATCCTAAATCTTTCTTTTTTCAATTACTTCCAATACATCCATCTAAACTACAATTACTTCTTACACTATCACCACCATTTCTACATCTGCAAAGGGTTTAAACAAAATTATGTGAATAAGAAACAAGTGCAATATAAATTCAAGTCACTAATCTTGAAGTCGCGCTGCCTCGGTATCCCTCTGCTTTACAATTTTTGCCATCTTAAACAACACACTAATCTCCTCATTCCCTATGGTGGGCAATGACGTAAGAGATGAATGCAGAGAATCAACACTTGAAGAAATTTTTTCAGAATTAGTGGTGTATGAACAGTCACCAACCACAAGGCTATTTATAGGCCCCACGTGACTATTCATCGTACCCCTTCGCGACCGTTCGAGTACTCAAACGTAGCGCCTTAATTGTCTCTTCTCGAACTCTTTGATCCTTTGCCTCCTAAATGCCAACAGGCCCATACACTGTTGCTTTTAACTTCTCTGATATATCCATCCTCGCCAAAGCAACTTTTATACTATTAAAAAGAGATTGTACATCAAATTTCTTGTACCTCAAAATATCACCTATAGGAGAACACCTAGCCATTTTTCTCAAATTATCTAAATGCACCCTTCCTTACTTAGATCATCTCCTATATTCTTGGGCCAGTTGAAATAATAATTCAAATTCAAAAATTATTCGACAAACCAACTACCCGAAGGATGAAATATCATACATTAACATACCCATACTCTCAATTTTGAATCAATTAAACCTCATTCGTTCAAAATATCACATCATATTCGAGAAACATTTATCATTACATAGATCGATAACAACATCTAACACAAACAAATTCATTTATTTCAAGACCAACACCTTACAAATTTTTCACTTTTTACAAACCAAACAACCCTCAGTCCACTCTTCAACCACTTCGACCAGCCATAACATCTTCTTTATTCACCAAAGCCTTGGCTCGATTCCTTATCTTGCCGACGCGCTTAGGAGGACTTAGGAATTACAAATTGTAATGAAATGCATACTTCTCTTCCGCTTCCTTCACCTCCATTTTACTCATCTCTTCATACTTGGGATCCAGTAGCACCAATGGTTGCCTGTTTACACAGCTCTTACCGAAGTACCGATCATGCAACTCTAAATACTTAGCACACACTCGGTTGGAATTTTCATCCTCCCGAGCCTGTGCTCTCGTTCTCACCATCTTCAATCCTAAAAATAACTTTAAGATTACCAAAGGTATTTATATAAAAACAATCAGACTAATAGTCAAATCCAACATTCATTTTACATTGGAACTCTAAACATCTCAGTCAAATCAAACCTCCTAGGGAACTGTTTCAGGCCCCACATAATCGACGAACTTCAGTTCAAGATCTTATCACCTTAGCAAGTAACGTTGATATTTCTATATAGTTCGAAACATCTATCTCGACATCCACGTGACTAGACCAATTATCTTTGAATAATAGATTTCATTTCATTCGAGATCACGATATATGTATTTGATACAAATTCAAAAAAGAAAAGAAAAAATAGAAGTTTATTCCATAAGTAAATTGTTATATTTTTAATTCGACAAATTCTTTCCTTCGATTACATTATATCAAGCTATCAGTTACATGTTACCCTTTGATATGAATTCTCAGAAGATATATGTTTATTTTCACCAGAATCTGGCATATCCTCCGGCGAAGAAAATATAGCTACCCTCCTCCTCTATAACCACCACCATCTTTGACCATAGAGGGTTAGAAAGATAACAACGTCCGCAAATACCACCACAGGAAACCCTGCCCGCCTTGGCATCACCATCTTTAATATGGGGAGTGGCCACTTCTCCAAACAATGGATACACTCCGAGGTCATCCGTAACACAAAATGACACTGACAACAATGGAAAAACTATCTTTCGACGATCTCCATCTCCTCCTCTATCATTTCCTCCAATCTTATCACCATCGGTTCCAAATAAAAGAACAACTGCTACAGAGAACCAAGATAAACCACTCTATACTCACCATACTTCCCATCTACAAGCTCCAGGAACTCGTTATGCAACGCCTGAAATGATGTCGTCACCATCCAGTCCTACTCTACTTTCACAAACCTGCCGAACAATAACTTCTTCTTTCTCCCTTTATTTATAACCTCACCTTCAAAAATTATGAAGTCCAATGTTCTGCCATAAATGCTCCTCGGGAAACCAAATTGACCAAATTCATATAACTTTTACCTCGAGAATGACAAAACACAGACTTCTTTAAACATTCGACAACCGTTTCACATTCTGATGTTCTTCTCAACACAACAAGTAATTAATTGTATCGAGAATGGGGCGATTATAGTAGCATATTTCTCAGATTCGACAAAGAGAAGCCAACATAACTTAGTCGATAACATTCCATCATTCGAGAAGATGCCATATCTGTAACCATAGTTCTCGACATACTAAAAGTATCTGTTATAATTGGTCAAATAGAACCGTTGGGAAATCTGTGAAGTTCGCCTACTACTCCCAAAATAGAAAACTATTTTTTTTTTGTAAACTGCCTGTATCTACTATAAATACAGACAGAGAATGTGTTATTCTAATCCACAACTCTACTATTTACTCATTCTAACTTTCTTACCAAACAATAATTATAATAATTAGCAACTTATTGGATTTTTTTATCAAAACCCTCATCGAGGTCGTGGTTTTTCTCAGTCTTTACTGAGTTTTCATGTAAAATCCTATTTGTTTAAGCTTATTATTGCATAATCCTTACTATAAGTATTGACGAAGATTATCCTCCCGAAAAAAATATCATTACAATATTGTCTTGACATCAAGCTACTCAAGATGTAAATCTTTAACTACAACTTTATTCATCACAACATGAATAGTATACATCTTTACAACATGAGCAAAGATCTCACCAAAATTAATGCATTCTTTTTGCTGAAAGCCCTTTATTACAAGTCTAGCCTTGAATCTCCTTGAACTATCAGATTCCTGCTTTAGTCTGTATATATCCACTTGTTGTGCAATGCTCTCTTCCCTTTCGGTATCCGAACTAAATCTTAAGTTTAATTTACTAATAATAACTGAATCTTATCATCCAGAGCAAGCTCCACATCTAAAGTCTCCTTGTAAATTTTTGGTTCACCACCATCTGTAAGAAAAAAGTGATGTAGGGAGTTAACGTACATAGCCATAGTTTTTGCATTTTTTAGCTCCTTTCGAAGTGCTAATAGAATCTCTAGATCATTAGGTTCCTCGCCTTAATCTGATACATTAGGCTTATCCACAATTTCTTCTTCAACCTCTCGAGAGGGTTCAAATTTGATGTTGACACTTTTCACTGCTTCACTTCAATTTATTTTTGCAGGTACTTTAAAGTCTTTATACAAAAATTCATCATTGAATGTAACATTACGGCTTTAGATAACTTTTCAATTCTTCGCATCCCAAAATTGATACCCAAACTCATCACCACCATATCGAATGAATATGCACTTCGTTAACTTTGCATCAAACTTTGTTCTTGTATATGAATTATCAAACATATATGAGGTACAACTGAAAATATGTAAGTGAGAAAAGATTTAACTCTTTACCCGTCCATGCTTCTTCAGGAAATCCAAAGTCCAATGTCGTCGAAGGCCCTCTGTTAATCAAGTACGTTGCCATACTAGCCACATCTGTTCAATTTTTTTTTTGGAAATCCTGCGTTAATACTCTCTGCTCTTTGGTTTATGGTTTAGTTCATACATTCTGCAATACCATTTTGTTGTGGTGTTCTAGGAATAGTCTTTTGTCGCTTAATCCTATTTGATGCCCAATAGTCTTCAAATTCGTCACTACAATACTCACCCCCGTTATCCGACCTAAGATACTTTAGTTTCAAGTTGGTTTTATTTTCAACTAGAGTCCTCTACTTCTTCAACTTATCAAATACATCTGATTTGTTCTTCACAAAGTAGACTCACAATTTACGAGAAAAATCATCGATAAAAGTAACATAATAATAAGAACCACTAAGAAAAGACACCTTGGTTGTCCCCCAAACATTTGTATGAATAAGATTTAGTTTTTCAGATTTCCTTGATTTTCTAATTATTTTTAAACTAACCTTCTTCTGTTTAGCAAGAACACACTCTTCACAAAACTTAAGATCAACCTCATCAAGACCCTCTAACTTTCCTTTGGAAACCATCATCTTCATCCCTTTCTCACTCATGTGGCCGAGCCGTTTGTGCGAAGTACTTGTATTAATCCCCGGAGTGGTCGCACAAATAGTATAAATTATGCCTTGCGTTGTATATAACGTTCCTTATCTTAAGCCTCGTGCTACTACCATAGCTCCATTTGTAACCTTCCAGAAATACATATCCACCATCATCCGACAATTGGCTAACCGAGATAAGGTTATGCCCCAATTTAGGTACAAGTCGTACATTCTTTAAAACCAACGTCACCATTAAATGCAACTTCAACCTAGCATTTTCCTTTACAATAATATTGTGCGCACTCTTGTCTGCAAAGAAGACCATACCAAAGTCCACTTTAATAATATTGGCTAGGAAACCTATGTATGTAGTAGCATAGAATAAGGCACCTGAATCAACTATCCATGATTCGTTATCATCGTCCCACGAAAAATGTAAAGTCTCATCAAGGCTAACCTTAAAAGTTATTAGGGCAGGTTTGGTTAAAAAAACCCATTTATTTAATGGGGCGGGTTTGGTTTTAGGTTCAAATAAATGAGGCCCCGTCATCCGACCCAGTTATACAGGATATGACCTGAATACCCTTAAAAGTTAAACATAATTATGAAGACATGTTACTTCCTCATGTCTTCATTTCAACTTCCAATCTTCCATCAGTATGTACTTTATCATCAGCTTCTCTTCTTCTTATATTTTGAATCCAGACCTATTTAAATTGGATATTTTCAGTTGTGACTCAAGTGAGTATTATGATTGTAATGGATCTATACAGGCCAACTATACTAGCTGGCTCAAGTGAGGATTAAATTGCCTCTGATCCTCAGCTTGTTTCTTCCTATTCTATTCAAGAATTATCTCAAACTTGTTCTTCGTAGATTTTAAGGGTAAGTTTTTTGCTCAATTGGTAAGTTTTTGGTTTAATGTCAGTAAAGATTGAGAGCTCTTTTGTGAATCAAGGGTTGGTTTATTCTAAAAGGGTATTTTGTACTCTACTGCACTGTTTTTTGTAGAGCTCTTATGCGATTCTAAAGTGTTGTTTTGCTCAGTCAAATTATTGATACCCAATTGCTCAAAACCCTAGAATTGATCAAGATTTTAACACCCAGTAGGGTTTGCTTGATTTTCCTATTACCTACTATGTCTTCTTCCTCTGATATATCATCTATTCATTAGATTAACAAAGCTTTATTGGATAAGATACTCAATATGGTTTTATATGGATGATTATATTCTTCTCATATATTAACAGCTCTGTACTCACTAGCTTTGAAAATATTGGTCCCAAATACCAACTTTAAGACTTAACCATGTTAATTTTTGTGAGAAACATGAAGTTCTTCCTAGTTTTAACTTATAATTATCTAATATTTGTATTCTCTTATGTATGTTTGTTAATTTTTCTTGTGTGTGTACACCTGATTTAGTTTTTTTTTTGTATATGTAATTTCTAAATTTTTGTAAAATTTCATAAATGGGGCGGGTCTGCGGGACAAGCTTGGGGATCCCCACTTAGGATAAACGGGTACTAAGCAGGTGTTGGGGTATGTTTGGTATAAGCAAATTTTAAAGGGGCGAGGTTTGGGTATTCCCAATTTAAGTTAAATAGTATTGAGGCAGGATTGGGGGAGGAGTAATTTGGTGGCTATGGGGATGGTACAACTCGGGGAGATTCAGATTGTGTCTTCACTCTATCAGTTCTTGGGGAAAACAGGTAGCCCAACAGGAACCATAAGTTCTTTGACAATTAGTCTAGTTTCTCAGGTACAGACATAGTTACGCCAGTATTATATACAGTCTCTCCATTATCCACATGTGATAACATCTCGAGTGATTGGTTGACAGCTGAGATAAGAGGCAGTAATTGGAGAGTCTTATATACCATCTCAGTCACATCACGCTAGTACCCACATGCCTTACTCTCATGGTGCGCCATTCTACCTCTCTCTCAATTACTTGTATTCGACACACATATCGCTTGTTAAACCATTACTCTAGGGCTCGGGTGGCTCCACGGAGACCACCCGGGCCATTACGAAACTAATCGCTTAGAATTGCCGAGGTTTGGGTCGACCGACGGAAATTTAACACCTTATGGAGCTTATTCGATCCTCAAATGGGGATATTATTTTTGAGCAAAGCCAAAAAATCCTCTACAGAGATACATGTTTTGGTTAAGAAACTCAAATACCCGAACTGGTTTGATATTCTGGTGACAGGCGTTACTGGTAGATCTGGAGGTATTTGTGTCATGTGGAAAATATATATATATCGAAGTGATAGACAACATTTAATTTTTGTTAACATAATGGTTAAGTATGAACCATCTAGAACACACTGGATGACCTCCTTATTTTATGGAAACCCATATCATCGAGATAAGAATAAGAGTTGGCGGCTAGTGGAGGTGACAACAAATGTTTGCGCATGCCCATGGATGATAATGGGAAATTTCAATACTATTTACGAAGATGCTGAAAATTTTGTAGGGAAACTATTCAAGCTCGACAGGAGTGCTTATGCAAATGAGATAATACAAAACTCGGATCTCATCGATCTGGGTTTTTCAGGTAATCCTTTTACTTGGAATAATCAACGTCGTAGATGGGCAAATATTAGGGAAATACTTGATTATAGTCTTGCCAATACTGATTGAATGTTTATCTTCCCTGAAGCTAAGCCTTTTCATTTACCAGCTATTGGCTCGGACCATACTCCTATATATATATGCCTTTATACAACTCCAAAGACATCGACCTTAGGCAAATATTTTTGTTTCCAGACCATGTGGACCAACGAACATCAATTTCATCATTTGATTTAACAGCTTTCGCAATCCCAAGAAAGAGGTTCCCCGGAACAACTCGGCAAAGGAAAACTCTTAAATACAAAATATGGCCTTCAAAATTGGAATAGGAAATTTTTTTAGACACATCCCAAATAAAATTATTGTTTTAAAAGAGGAGATCAAAAATGTTTGAACTTCCCCAAAGTGAGACCAATACCCAATGGGAGTTTGAACTCTTTACGGATCCGGATGAACTTCAGTTTAGGGAAAAAATATTTTGGCGTCAAAAATCATGAGCCAATTGGCTTAATGATGGTGATCATAATACAAAGTTTTCCATTTGCAAACCATTTCACAGAGAAAAAGGAACTCTATTGATTGGTTAAAAAATAAAAATGAAGAATGAATTTTTGATACTTCAGGATATTGTTGGCGACGATATCTACAATATGGTCACAAGTTTCTTCTGGTCCAGTTTTATACTAAAACATATCAATGCCATTTAAGTTGTGATGATTCTTAAGAACGCTTCCAAATTGCAATAACCAGATTCGCTCGATTAGTCTGTACAACGCGACCTACAAGATCATATCCAAAATCCTCTCCACTCGTCTTATACCTCTTTTAGACAAAATTATTTCCCCGTTTCAGAATATTTTTGTGAGGGGTCGCCAAATCTTAGATAATGTGCTAGGAGCACAAATACTTTTTCATATGATGAAGAGGAAGAAGGGACGAACGAGCTTAATGGGTATCAAACTGGACATGTCCAAGGCTTATGACATAATTAAATGGAGTACTTTTATTTAAACTATGGAGAATCTTAGGTTTGATAAAGAGTGGTGCCAGTGGATTGAACAATATTTCTCCATAATGTGATACTATGTTCTTCTTAATGGGTTCTCCCATGGATTTTTTACTCCAACTAGAGTACTATGGCATGGGAACCCACTATCCTCATTGTTTATCATTCTTATGGAGGGGCTCTCTAGAGCTCTGAGTGTGAAAGAGTTGGATAACAAGATCCATGGAATCAAAGTTTCTAGAAGGGCCCCTTGCCTTTCATGTCCTTTTTGCAGATGAAATTGCCTCTTTTTCTGTCGTGCTGACTGGGTAGAAGCCTATGAGCTCAAAGACATCCTTAATTTTTTTTGTGAAGCGATTGGCCAATAGTTAAACCTCAATAAATCTGGAGTCTTCTTCAGCAACAATCTCCCCCATAGACTCTGTCGACTTATTGCTCGAATCCTTAAAGTGACCATGAAGTCAAATGAGCGATATCTTAGAACCCATCTATTTCTCCGCAGATTCAAAGCTCAAACTTTTCAGGTTATTGGGGATAGAATTTTGAACCGTTTACAGACCTGGAGAGGTAAGTTACTGTCTAAGATTGGAAGAACGGCTCTGATCGAATCAATCACTTCGGCTATCTTTTTCATACCAAATTTCATGTTTCTCCCTCCCAATATTGACATGCAAAAATATTAATGCTCTCTAGCGAGATTTTTGGTGGGGGAAACGGGATGAGAACAAGAATACTTTGTATCTTAAGAAGTGGAAGGAAGTTTGTCGCCTTAAACGTAAGGGTGGCCTGGGGAAACGAGAGGCAAGTTCCACAAATGAAGCACACTTTTTAAAACTTGTCTGAAGACTCCATCAAAATCAACACAATATTTGGGACAAAATCATAAAAGCAAAATATTTTCCCAATTGTGACATTTTCCAGGCATAGAAGAAAAAAGATGCCTCCTAGACTTTGAGAGGTATTAATTCAGTTATTAACGCGGTAAAAGACAACTCATGTTGGAAAGTGAAAACCAAGAGTCAGATTAAATTTTGGGAGGATAACTGGATCCCCTCGGGCAATGCAAAAAACTTGATCCCTGGCCTGACCTTCATGAGGATGCGAGACCCCAGTCTGTTAGTCATTTCATTGACCCAGCCCTGAAAATATGGCGTATTAAGGAATTACAACAGTGGTATGATGAGACCTCAATCGATCACATTTCACGCATCTTTATCCCCACACAAGGGGGTATAGATAAACTTAATGGTGCCCTTCCAAGGATGGGAAGTTCTCAATTAAATTTTCTTACCGGGCAATCATGTCAGGACCCCAAATGGAAAATCTTAATTGGCCCCCTGGGCGACTTTGGAATAGTTGGAAAAATAAAGCAACTCCTAGGGCTCAAAGTATGTTTGGATGGAAATGTCTCTGACATATGGTACCTTGTAGAGCAAAACTTGCAGGGCAAATGAATATATATGATATCTCATGCCTTATGTGTTCTTTTCCAACTGAAACCCTTCACCACCTTTTTCTTGAATGTTCTTTTACGAGGGTAATCTTGTTTGGCACTGAGTTTGATTGTCTACTCCATCTGTTTGCACACATCGATGTTAACGAATCAATTTTCTGGTGGATAAAACTGCCTCACGATTAGCCGTGAACTTTGGACCTTTGTGACACTTACGATTTATTAGATGATATGGAAGGCTAGTTGTGAATTTGTTTTTCAAAATAAACCTTAAAATCCATTACATATCTTTAATGCTATTAACAAAATTATTTTAAAGGAACCATGTAGACGAGAGGAAAGTTATACTATCAAGGTACCTTGGAGTATCCCAACCTCTGGTTGGGAAACGATTAATGTTGATTCTTCATTTTGTAAAGATAAATTGTTCAATGGTATTGGCTTAGTACATCAAAATGATGTTAATGAATTTGGTGCTGCTCGAGCTTCAACCTGCAGATTTGCAGCCATTAAAGAAGGCGAAGCACTAGCCGTACTGGGTGGAGTCCACTGGGCCAAGGAACGAGGAATAAAGAAGGTCATCATTGAAATAGATAAAGAAGCAATTAATTTAATTTTTTGTCAGAATGGAAGTGCGGTAGTTTTGTGAGCAATCTTGCAGGACAGTTTAGCCCATTATTTGTCATTTTGATAATATTTGTATTATGTATGTACCTCGCAATACAAATCCAGTAGCTCGTAAGATTGCAACTAGGCCTATGGCTGATATCAATAATATGACTTGGTGTGGTTGCCCCCCTTGGTGGCTTCATGACGCCCTTAAGGGAGACAAGACCACTTTTGTAATGCTTCCTAGTATATAATAAATCTAAGGTTTACCGATAAATAGCATTCATACTATTTGTGTTACAGAATAACTATGACTTTGAATTATGATTTTGTACCTTATGAAAGAAACATTTTGCTCAAATTGAAGGTCACCACTTGTGGGGTTTGAGGTTGGTCTTGTACCGGCTTGCCTGATTCGTGTGGTTTGTAGGCTATTGCACGAGCCTTGGAGGACCTAGATGGAAATTGACGGTCTGGTCAAATGGTACTGATACCTCTAGCTAAAAAAATAAAATTGATGTGTAGTTGAAATTTTGGCGTGCCCCTCAAATTACTTTTGCTAGTATATGTATCTAAATACGCAGTTCAATATCTCATTTCTCAAGGACAATTATACAATGTTGTACCACAAGACTACCCCATTTTTAGTAATACTATTTGAAATGAGAATTAAACATTTTGTAAAATAGAAGTGTCGACATTTAGTTGAGAATTGCAGTGGTGGGTAAAGGTTAAAAAAATCATTAGTTAATCGCAGTGCTCTATCGATATATCTTATCATTAAAGTTGTTATATTCTTGCTCTATTATTTTATGGAGATTTCATGAAATTTACCCTTCATATAGTGTGGTTTTCGAGTTTAGAGGTAATCACGCTCGAATATTGTAATAAGATTGTTGGTCATGGGTCATGCCTAATGTCACCTGTTGAGTAATGAACTTGAATTAGTGTTCGTGGATGTTCATTGGAGTTTGTGGGATGAATGAGGGTCGGAGATTTAGGAACATGCGCGGATTGTCAAGATAGGACGAATCTTGTTCTTAGCAAGCCAATGTTAAATCAAAGATAAGTGACCCACCAAGGACGGCTTGCTACTTAGAGATAACTCCCATAAAAGCAAGGACTATCAAGACATTTCCAATATAAATCCGAATGTCGGGAGGGTACAAGAGGAATAAAATAATATAGGGCAAATAGCCATAGTAAATGGATGCCTATAAATATAGAACTAAGGTCCCATTTTAGAGAATCTTCCTCCCCCCCCCCCCTAAAAAAAAACATTGTAGCAGCAAACCCTAGCAGCTCTTGTGCATGACGTGGTGTGCGGCCAAAAGAGATACATACCGTCAATCTATCAAATACTCACCTCAATCAGTCCAAAGATTTTGTAGCCCAAGAACAAATGGGACTACAGAAGACGAAGGTTTAAGAAGAGAATATGATATTTCTGAAGTTCATGTTCGAGCATGAGTCAGAGGCATCATGTTCGAACATGGCTTTGGCATATTCAAACATGAGAAGAAAAAATGGGTCAGAGCCTTCATGTTTGAACATGAAAAGCCATGCTCGAGCATGTCTCAATCTAAAAATTGTTTGGGTGTTATTTTGACATCGTTGACCTACCTCGTGATACGTACTTTGAGCGCTCATGTAAAGTCTTACCAAGTATATAAGGGATACTTAGAGTGTTATTATGTAATCTAATGTAAATTAATCCTAAAGAGAAAAAGCTAGGGTTTAAAAAATTTCATTGAAGCTTAGGAGAGAGAGATCGATTGTAATAACCTTTGATTGATTAGTAGATTGTTCGTGTGGAAGTGACTTTTTATCCGAAAGGGTTTTCCCCTTCCTTCCCCCGGGTAAATCTTGCGGTTGATTTCCGTTGGCTAATTTTTAGTTTCGGCGATTCCGCGTATTGTTCTTGGCTAGGGCTGGCAATGGGTCGGGTGGAGTAATACCATCCCCATACCCGCCAAATTACCCTACCCCCAAACCCGCCCCAATACCATTTAACTTAAATGGGGAATACCCAAACCCGCCCCGTTTAAATTTACCTATACCAAACCCGTTTAACACCCGTTTAAAAATCTATATGTTTGATACAGTGTTATTTAATGTTGTCAACAAAATCTAAGTTTTACATGACTCTAAAGAAATACAGGTATTATTAATACACCAAAGATGGGATGCGATTCAGACGAGAAAAATAAAAACATTTGACATCATAAGATTGGTGTGAGGTTTGATGAAAGCCATTTTTCAATAAAATTGTTGAAAATGAAAGTTAGTTTGGTGAAGAATGTTATTTTGGGTTTGAAATTGAATTGAGTCTCATACCGATTGTAATGATGAAGTACATAAATAAAAATAAATACTGGTACATAGATGATCAAAATTGGTAAGAAATGAAATGAGTCACCAGTTGAGTAAAATGGGGAAATGGGGTTTGAAGAATTCTAACTTAAAACTAAAAATTAAAAATTTACAATATTTTTAATGAAAGCAAGTAGTAGTAGTAATCAAAAGGGATGAGAATACCAATTGATTCTGAAAGAGAGAATTGATACCTTTCAAACAAAGATCTCTTCTTTTACTTCTTCTTTTCTTTGTTTTGATCTCTGAGGAAAGAAATAAAGATAAATCCAAAATCTTCTTATTAAAAGAAGAATGTGAGTTTCATCATAAATCCATTAAAATCAGAACATTCACTTAACTTGAGCTACAAATAAAAGTTAGTTTGATGAAGAATGTTGTTTCGAGGTTGAAATGAAGAGAAGTTGATGACAGAACACAGGAGGCTGGAGGTTGAAATGAAGACAGGAGAGGAAACATGATGCTGGACTTAACTAACATGTTTTTAGAATTAGGTTTAACTTAAGGGTATTCAAGATATATTATTTATAACTGGGTCGGGTGATGGGGCCCCATTTATTTGAGTCTAAAACCAAACCCGCCCCATACCCGCTATAGTCATACCAAACCCGCCTCATTAAGGGCGGGGCTCCAACGGGGCGGGTTAAATTGCCAACCCTATTCTTAGTGTAGGATTGGGATTAGCTAGCTCGATTTCCAACACGATCATTATGTTAGCCCAACTTTAGCAGGGAGCCCAACCTCCGGGGCTACCGGTTTTTGATATCATAAACACTGTTCATCAAGTGCATTGGCGAGATCCGAGTGTGGAGCCCAAATCAACTGTTTATTTATTTTTCTTAGTAGGAACCCCATGCAATTAACACCTCTTTAGAATAATAAATGAAATTTTAGAGGTACACAGTCGTAGTCCTTTAAATTTGTTATTCTGTCGGCCAAGATGTCAAATCTTGCATCACATCTCATAACATTACTCACTCATATAAGCTATAGTTAACCGACACAACAGTTCTTGCTCTATAATTTGGTGCATACCATGCTAATATGAGAATTTTTGCCATAGTACGAATGGAATGTTAAGGTTACCCTGCGCTTTTTCTCACGCCAAAATCTCTCTCGGGAGAATTTGTTTTAGGATGTTTCTTGCCTTAAAATTAAGCAAACTGCTACAACTTTTTTTCTTGCAGGAAAAGAAGTTTTCGTTTACACGAAGAACTAGTGGCATAATTTTTGCAGAATTCGCACAAACATTCACCATAAAACAGTAAATTTTTGTATATTTTATTTAAACCTTTGCGAGCTTGCAGGATCTCATAATGCTTCCAATCGGATCTGCACGCCGATAGTTAGGACCGGAGTACATTTTGACATCCCAAAACCAAAAAAGAGAAGAAACAATCATGCAATATTATACAACTATAATCAGTCACGTTTTTCCTTTTTTGGTTTTAAAGGGCATGACAGAAATGCATGTTGCTATCAATGTGATCATCTTCAGCAATAATCCAAGCATTTGCGTAGAGTCGCAGACACTACAGACACATACATACAATATAACACAATACAGGCACACCCATTAAAGAGAAACTCATCTACCATTGTACCACTACTCCTTCCTACACTTTTTCTCTCTCACCCAAACATTTATTTTTCTCTTCCAAAAATAAAAGTAGAGACAGAATTGTAGTAATTCAACACTGTTCAAGTACTTGCTACTTGTTACAACACTTTCCATGAAACCCTAGAATTTTAAAAAAAATTCATTCTATATTTATCATCACCAAGTATTTGGATTTCTACTCTCTTATCATGCATCCCATTTGGTCCCACCAATATGTACATCTACCATACTATTTCAAATACTCCCCTACCCCTTCTTCTTTGCATTTAAGATCACAATCATTCTCCCCTTCTCTCTCACTCTCTTTCACAAAAAGAGTTAGATCTTCATGGCTCATCTATTTCTTTCTCTTGGGATCATCTTCATTGTTGCAGCTTCAACCAATGCTAATGTCTCACCTGGTTATTATCCAAGTTCTAAGTTTAGGACTACAAGTTTCTATCATGGGTTTAGAAACTTATGGGGTCCTCAACATCAAAGAGTTGATAATGAAAACTCTTTGACTATTTGGCTTGATAAAAATACAGGTATTTTTATGGCCTAAGTTCAATTCATGTGTTTGGACTAATGTAACTCTTATATACATATTTCACTCTGGGTGTTTGATTTTTATTTTTATTTGGACTAACTTGATCGATTTTCGAGAATAGGAAGTGGGTTTAAATCAAATGTCCCATTTCGATCGGGATATTTTGGCGCATCCATTAAGCTACAACAAGGTTACACTGCAGGAGTTATAACTGCATTTTATGTAAGAATCAAGATTAGTAGTTAATTACTCCATTTATGTTACCTAGTTAATTTTCTTACAATATTTTTCTTACATATTTTGTAATAGTTATCGAATAATGAAGCGCACCCGGGGTTCCATGACGAAGTAGATATTGAGTTTCTTGGAACGACATTTGGGCAGCCTTATACATTGCAAACAAATGTATACATAAGAGGGAGTGGAGATGGGAAGATCATTGGTAGGGAGATGAAGTTTCATCTATGGTTCGATCCAACCGCAAATTTTCACAATTATGCCATACTTTGGAGCCCCAATGAGATCATGTAAGTAAAATATCTTAATCCACATAAATAAAACAAAACCAAAAGCTAATCAGAGTTTGCTATAATCAAAAGGAGTAAACTACAAAGTTAAATATTGTTTGTACTTTATGAAAAAGGGTAATATTTATACCTTTGCAATCCAAAACTAGTTTTGGACTAGTTGGGGATACCCCCATAAGTTTTAGGCAATTTTACGATCCTCCAACATTTTTTTTTTTTTTTCATTAGGAAAGAATTCCCTTATTACGTATAAGGCCCGATATTTAGGTGGTTGTGTAACACATAGTAGGAACATATTTTAGTAGTGTAGATTTGTGGAGAGGGACCTTTATTGGAAAGAATAGAAACAAAAACATCAATTTCCAACAAATCTTGGGGTGCAGATCTTGTAATTTTACTCTCTTCTCCTCCAAAAGCTCTGATGAAAAAAATTTCTGCAAAAAACACATGGGAGTCTTTTTAATAAAATGGCAGCTTCAATGAGGCTGTCAAATGAAATAAAACAGAAGCCATGTGGACTAAACTCCTAGGAATAAAGTCTGAAACTACTCCAAACTCATGAGAGTGAGAGATAGTTGATATTTGTTTGATCCTCTATTTTTTTGCTCTTCTGATTTGCCACTTCCACACGCAATATGAGCAACAGGGAAACATAATTTTGGCCTAATAAAAAGAGGTCCTTAATATTGGCCAGTATTTGGTTATGTTTCTTATGGCGCCTAAATGTGAGGTGGGTGGCATTTGGATTAGTTTTGACGGTTTTACGCCAAGATTTTACCCTAGAAGTTAGTTCATTTTATAGCGTTGTCAGGAAAATCTGCCCCTCCAATCTGTTAATTATCCTCTAACTATGTGCTAAGACACAGTAGATATTGTACTAATTTGGTGTGTCTTCAATGTAGTGGATGTGCTTGCATATGTAAAAGAGGTAGATCGTTAAAGACCCGTTACGACGGATATATTTATAGGCATAGACATGATCTAACTAATGATTATTTTGATGTTTTGGATTCAGATTCTTCGTGGACGATATCCCAATAAGAAGGTATCAAAAGAAAAGTGCTTATACTTTCCCATTAAGGCCAATGTGGGTGTACGGTTCAATATGGGATGCTTCGTCATGGGCAACCGAAGATGGAAAATACAAAGCCAATTACCAATATCAGCCATTTGTTGGTAGATACACCAATTTTAAACTAAACGGATGCTCTGCCTACTCTTATGCCTCATGTCGACCTGTTTCAGCCTCACCTTATCGCCATGGAGGCCTAAGCAAGCAGCAATATATTGCTATGTATTGGGCGCAAAGGCATTACATGGTTTATAACTATTGTAACGATTACAAAAGAGATCGTTCCCTCACGCCGGAGTGTTGGCGTTAGTTTTTTCTGAACTTGTTCCTACTTAATTTTCTAAGAACTACAAGGTGTCTAGAGAAGCTGTTTATGATATTATTGGAATCAGAGAGAGAATGAAAGACTGCAAAAGCGAGATGGGTCGAGTGTACGAATACTTTTGATTTCTAAATAAACTAAGGAGTCGAATTTATGGCTCTACATAATGTATTAGGTGACATGAAAGTTTGTGTATTTTAAGTGCCATGTTATAGAGTTTATATACTTTACATGCATGCCGTTGTTAACTCTGCGAGAAATAGAATAGACGTCGCCCATAGAAAGATCCCAAATGAGTAATCGGCAACCGTTGTCATGAAACATATCAAAACCTAAGCATTACAGACTTCTTGGTTTTGCTCTCATGCACGAACGCATGAGAGCTGTGAGTTATATATAGGAGCCAGCATATGCTAACCATTGGGTTCATGTACGAGAGTAAATTAAGCTTAGCTAGCCCAATGGTCAGCAATTGTCTAAATCATTGAAAATATTTCTGATTAGGTGCGGTGGGGTTAAAGAGACCACAAAATATTGCAGATGGGATTCGACCCAGGTCTTTGATAACAACACTCTAATGAACATTACCAGCTAGACCGTTTGGCGTCTTCTAATAATCAAGCTTTTCGAAACGGAATTCATGTGAAACATAATTATGATCTCTCTATACATAACTCATCGAGAGCAACCTTATTATTGTTTTCTTGGTTTTGCTCTCAAGCAGGAACGCATATACATATGCTAACCATTGGGTTCATGTATGACAGTAAAGCTTAGCTAACCCAATGGTCAGCAATTGTCTAAATCATCGAAAATGTTTCTGATGCGGTGGGGGGTTAAAGAGACCCCAAAATATTTCAGATGGGATTCGACCCCGGGTCCTTGATAACAACACTGCAATGAGCTTTACCAGCTAGACCGTCTGGCGTCTTCTAATAATCAAGCTTTTCGAAATGGAATTTATGCGAAACATAATAATGATCTCTATATATATAACTCGTCGAGATCGGCCATATTATTGTTTTCTTGGTTTTGCTCTCATGCAGGAACGCATATGCTAACCATTGGGTTCATATATGACAGTAAAGCTTAGCTAACCCAAGCAATTGTCAAATCATCGAAAATGTTTCTGATCAGGTGTGCTGTGGGGTTAAAGAGACCCCAAAATATTGCAGATTCGACCCAGGTCGTTGATAACAACACTCCAATGAACTTTACCAGCTAGACCGTCTGGAGTCTTCTAATAATCAAGCTTTTCGAAACAGAATTTGTGCGAAACATAATAATTATCTCTATATAACTCATCGAAATTGACCATATTATTGTTTTCTTGGTTTTGCTCTCATGTGCTAACCATTGGGTTCATGTATGACAGTAAAGCTTAGCTAACCCAAGCAATTGCCTAAATCATCAAAAATGTTTCTGATCAGGTGCGGTGGGGTTAAAGAGACCCCAAAATATTGCAGATGGGATTCGACCCGAGTCCTTGATTACAAAACTCCAATGAACTTTACCAGCTAGACCGTCTGGCGTCTTCTAATAATCAAGCTTTTCGAGACGGAATTTGTACGAAACATAATAATGATCTCTATATATAAACTCATCGATATCGATATCGACCATATTATTATTTTATTGTTTGCATTTGAAAATAATAAGAGATATTCAAATATTTCAACAATGCGAAAACAAAAACTGTGTGGGGAATAGTAGGTAGGAATGGATTGGGGTACTCGTACATGTTCGCTTTCCACGGAGAATGTTTTTTCCTAAAAAACATTGAGATATCGCTACATCAACGTCGCCATCCTTGTACCTTTCGTTTCCCTTCTTTGGCACGGTGGGTTTCATTGTTTCTACAAAGGGTTACACTGGTGGGCTATATATGAGTTATATGATCTAACCGTCGCCATATCAAAAATAATTGGACTAGAAACATTATTTCGCTTCTCTCCCACCGGGATAAACATAGCCAGCCTCTATTGTTTATCCCAACGACAGAAGTTTTCTTGTTTTAGCTCTTTTGGGCGTGTTTGAAAGGTCTTTTTTTTGTGGGTAGGCCTAGTTGCAGTGATAAACCACATGTTCCAACGGAGACAGACACCAATTGCGACACTTATATCTCAGTATCATGACAAAATATGAAGGGTAGCTCTAGTCCTATCCAGTATGGGTATGACCGTATGACTTGTTGTATCCGTCATATATTTAGAGGTTTTCTACATGTTGATGCAACTCGTGGTTCCTCGTTATCAAAACATGAGAAGAGCTTTGACGATAATGTGGGAAATTATTGAGAAAAATGAAATTGTAATAGCCTATTTTCGTATTGGACGAAGATAGTGCCTTACACCCTTGAAATATGGAATGTTAGCTAGGAACTGGAAGTAACTAACACAAGTTTTAGCGTGAAAAACCTTTGAATGGGTTAAAAACCACGACTTCTCCTGAGGATTTTAGAAAGAGAGAGATGTTTATAGACTACTAGCTATTACAAAGAGAGAAAGAGATGTAGAAAAGGTCCCTTAGAAGATGTGTCAGAGCAGCCTTTCTAATCTCTAGCTCTCTGGTCCTATTTATATGTCTTATAACATGACCGTTATTGCTTTAATGAGGAACGTTACAATATCAAGTTTTGATGAGTCTTTTATGAGGTCTCTTGTAACGTCTTACTATCTGATAATTGTTGATCTTGTAACGGATCTCTTGATGACCTTAGCTGTAACTTCGAACTGTTGGTGAAGGTACAATCTCTAACGATGATCGAACTGTAGATGAATATATGAGTATCTTTTGCAGTGCGATGTTACTGGCTACTTCAATATCTTCGAACTGTAGATGAAGAAGTCTGTATTGCAATCTGCTTGCCCTCAATCCTTGATTGGTTATCAGTGTGTTTACTCGAACTATATGAGCTCGAATATCGGACTCAGTACGAAAATTAGAAATAAACCCTTACAACTGCCCCCTCTCAGCCAATAGCAGGAGAAACATGTGTAGCGAGTGGTGTTGGTTGAGAAGTCCAGTCGTTTTAAATGCTGCATTGATGTCTTACTAATTATCTGGAAGAATATTTGTTTTGATTGTTGGGTATCCCAAAAAAAATTCTTGAGATGTGTGCTTGTGATAAAGACTTTATTGGAAGTTGTGGTATGCATTTAAATGCTGCTGCTATAAAAAATGGTGACCAGTTGCTATCACTATTTACCCTGGTGTAACCTGTCAGTCGTTTGGATTTGTATAAGTAGTAGTGATGGTGACTACTCGTCGTCAGGCTTATGAGAAGAGAGTTCAGAACAAGATGATGATTCTTCAAACTCGTTATTTTGGGGACCAAAGTCTTTCTCTGCCAACTCCAATCCCTGTTCCTCCCACTTTTCATGGGATGTCGTGGGAAGAAGTAGAGGAGGCAGATGATGATTATCATCAAATGTGGCCATTCCACTATGTGGTCTTGTTTGCTGCTCACCGTCAGTCCTGTCTGCGGATGCTTGCAGAGGATACGGTGGCGGCAGAAGATGAGAAGGCTGGGGTGTCGTCTGTGAAGTATTGCCGATATCTTGCGAAGGATTGGGTATTGTAATGGTGGAGGCGGTCCTTCATTTTCAGTTGCTGCGAAGATGGTAAGGGTTATAGAGGAGTGGTGGGATTAACTTTGTCTTCTGCCTCACTCCAGTTCTTCTGCTGGGCCTTCCATTGCTTCTGTTTAAGTGCTGCACTGTCATTTGTATACTAAGCTGTCTTTCATTCTGTAGAAGAAATAGTTGTCTGAAGATCTTGTAATCTTGATTATCAAACTGAATGAAATATTTGTCCTTGTAAATTGCTTGTCTTGATTAATAAATTTGAACTTGTTGCATCTTGTCTTGTAACTGCTTGAATGAACTGCTAGGACACCGCGTAACAATTCTCGAACTAGTCAAAGAGTAAATAGGTCGAAAATATGTAGATCAAATTTTTGCTGAGTTGGATGAAGTATAATTGAAAGTATATATTTGTGAACTGTGTAGATCGTGTTATATATTTGTTGCCTTGTTGAGATGTATTATTGTCATGTCTGTTGAGAGGGTGAATGCACAATATCTTTTGTGCTCTATATACGTTCTTGTTGTGAGAGTATCATCATAGTCAATTTGAGCAATTGTGATTATGGGTGGACCTTGGTAGTAGCTTCTGATGTGGTGTGTTTTGCAAACTTCTGCTAGATGTAGAGCTACGTGAGGCAGCAGTTCAAGAAATTGCGTTGAATAAGCTTGCTAAAGAGAATGAGATAGTTGCTGGTGGGGAAATCTTTCCATGTGGTGAGCAGTACCATCCGTCTGTAATTATGTGTAAGGTCAGATGATTAACCGTAATAAAATGATTTGTTTTTGTTTGAGGTCGTCTTGTCATCACTTTCTGCATCTGTGATAATGGTCGGATGAAGTATAATTGAAGTAGGATTTGTTACTAATTTTATGCTTCTGTCATATCAAAAGTAAGGTAAGTGACAGCTGTAAAAACTGTACTAGGGTTTTGAACTGGAAATCATGCTATAAATAGCGTAGCAAGATTGTGTAGCCGCAGAAGGTTGTTGCTCTACGAAAGTGATCGTGCTACATGATCTGTACAAATCTTCTTGGGCAGTGAGTCATTGGAATTAATAATAGCATAGGAGAGAGACAGACGTGATAACCAAACACGTTACTCCATAAATCATTATGAGGGCAAACGAAAAGACGTGCCTGCAAGGAGAGATAATGCTGATACGTGTCCCAAAGAGCCGCCGTTTCAGAAACCGAGGGATAATATAAAATTTTGTTTTTCTCCTTCTCACAAACTACATTTAGTTGCATAGAGAGAAAGAAGCATTTCTAGAGAGAGAAAGTCTTCAAATTTTTAACGTAGTCAACAATTATACTGTAATCTTGGTAGGAAAACTGATGTTTACCGTCTGAAGTGAAGGTGGTGACCAAAAATGATGACTGCTGCTCTTCTAGTACAGGTTAGTAATTCTGTTTTCACCATTTTTGTTGTTTGTGAAAAGTGTGCTTATTGCTTGTCATGGCAGATGTAGTTGCATGTTTGAACTGCTTGGTAGGCTAGTAATTGTTGGGTATGGCTGAGGGAGGAGGCTTGTTTTATTATAAAACTCTGAATAGACTTTTCCTGTATGTGGTAGATGCGTTCCAAAAATTTGAAACCCAAAAGTAAAGTTGTAGTATCCTCCAGTAGTGAGGAATCATCGTCGTCTGGCAGGACTATGGATGATTCGTAGGTGAGGGGTTCTATAACGGTTGATATGCCGGTTGTTGTTCATTCTGGGGTGAATGAGGGATTGGAAGTGGGGGTTGAAACTGGGGAATTCTTTAAGTAGTCCGCTGATGTAGACGCAGGGAATACATTTTCGAAGTATAAAAAAGACTTGGATGGAAAATGGAGGCATTATCTGATAAATGAAGGGTTATGGTTTAGGACTTTGGTGAGACCATATGGTAAGATAGAACATTATCAAGTGCCTTCCCTGGATCAATGGCAGATAAATATGGGTATAGGAGATGATGCAACAATTGCTTATTACAACGACACTGGTGCGGTGGTCGTAGAGGAAGGGTTCCTTTGCTATCTGAACCAGGTCGTTTATTGGTTGAGTATTCCCTTAACCTTTTTCCAAAAGTGGGTAATGAATGCTCTAATGAGTTGCCCTGCCGAATTAAATGACAATGTTTTCGAGATGATGAGGGTCTGTGAAGCCCTTAACAAGAAATGGAGATATGGTGATATTGCAATGCAGTTCGTTACGGATGATGTCTTGAAGTATTATAAGTTGAAATATGTGGAGGGTCGGAAGAGTGGATACTTGTATAGTAATTTGGCGAGGCCAAAATTCTTTGATTTTAAATTTGTTGGGAGATTCTGGTGCGACCATCTTGTGATGGTGAGGGGTAATTGTATGCAAGTGCCTGGGGAACCGGCGCTCGAGCTGAAATATACAAATTTTAGCGAGAGTAAGTATCTTTATTTTGTCTGTACTTCGTCTTTTAACTTGTTGCGAGCTGTTAACATAGTTTGTTGTTGATTTGGCAGAGCCTAAACTGAAAAGTATTGCTGATACGTATAGTCTGTTCGACGTTGTGTCTCAGGAAGGAACTGAACTGAACCAAGTACTTAGAGAGTTAGGTATTCGTAGAGATAAAATGCTGAACTTTGTAGTTGCAAAAGTTCAAGGAGCTCATCAAAATCGAGCTGTGCCTACTTCTAGTTCTGCCTTTGAGGGGGTTATAGAGATTCCTGCCTGTGCTGCGGGTACTTCGAGTACACAACCTCGACGATCTAGAGGAAAAAATGCATTACCCCCTTCTGAGCAAACAGCTCCTGTGCAGATGATGCAGGTGGGAACCGAGGTGGTAGAAGCTGCTGTAAATGAAGCACCTCCTGCTAAGAAGCAGAGGCAAGAGGTGAAACCTAAACGAACTTCTCTGAAAGATTTTGATCTTGATGTGGTGGGGCAAAAGTCGTGGGAGCTGGCGAAGCATGATCCGAAACGTCTGGGTGCTGAGATTAAATCCAGCATGTCACAGGTATGTATGATATTGTTGTTTGGTTATTTGTGTGAGAAACGATCTGATTGATAATTCTGATATGTTGTACTTGTGGCGCAGCTTTCTGTTATGTAGGAATTGACCTTTGAGGTATTGATGGCAGGTACTGAGGACCGTGCTGAACTTGTTCGGCAGCATGATGCAGAGAAAGCTGTACTGAGGGAACAGTTCGAGAAAGAAAAAACTGCATTGTCTGAGCGGTTGACGGATCAGATGGAAAAGGAGAAAGCTATGCTGAAGGAGCAGTTCAAGGCAAAAACTATTGTAATGAAGAAAGAGATCGATGTTGCTGCGAAGAAGACTTTCGACAAAGTGTTGGCTGCTTAAAATAACCTGATTCAAGCATTTTACTCTTGGGGGTTGACTAAAGATGATATCAATCTTGTTATTGCTGGGAAGTATGGTGAGATAATCTTTCCAGAGGAGGATCCCTCTCCAGTGGCTGATCGACCTTCTGAGCAAACCCTGACTTCTCTAGTTGCTGATGATACGACCAAGGAGGTAGCAGGAGCTAATTCTTGATTATGTAGCTGTAACATAGTTTTGAGACTTGTCTGGTCGAATTTGTCCTTTGTATTGGTGATAAAACTATTTTTGCTGAGACTTGAATTTTTTGCGGTTGCTATTGATATATGTTATTTTGATGGTGAATGTATAATTTTTATGTATGAGGTAGTTCCTTTGAGGGAAAAAGTAAGCGAGATGGAGAGGCCTTGAGTCGAGCAAGGGATTCCATCAATCGTACTCAACAGGTATACAATAATCTTGAATATGAGAGACGTCTTCATAAGTCTAACTTTGATAACACCTTTAAGGAGTTATTCGAGCTTCAATGTAGATATGGGAAGATAAAAATTAAGAGGGATGAGGTCTTGCGGAAAGAGAACGATAGGTTTGTCTTACTCCGAAAATCCCTTAAGGATAAGCAGTTCGTAGATGAGAGTGATAAGTTAAAGTGTCAAAGGTCGTTATTGTCTTTGATGTTTTACTTTGAGGCCGAAGTAGATAGTGAGCGGGGCTTGAAGGAGACATATTTAGAACTGTTAACTAAGAGAGGTGTAGTGCCGGATCCAGCTCGGGTGAAATTCTTAGCGCAAGAAGCGCGTAATCGTCATAGTATAGAGGCAAAAAGATGTTCAGCTCGGGCTAGTGTATCCATCATATGGGGTGGTGTAGGCACATTGCCTGATGAGCTTAACTTTTGTAGGGGCGATGAATGATGAGGATCATTTTCTTCAATATAAAGAAGGAAGATAGAAGGGTCCAGACACAATTAGAAAGCGATCTGAAGCATGTTTGTGATGAACTGGAGCAATATGAGGAACATAATGCATGTCTGGAGAGGGAAAATGTGGAGTGTAATAAGTTATTGCAGAGTTTGGAGAAGAGAGTGAAGTTGTTAGAAGTGCATTTACTAGATACACAGAAATGTCTGCAAATATCCCAATCGCGTTTGAAGAGGTATCTTACTCTAAAGCGGGGAAAACAGGCTGGTAAAACAGATCACGAACGTCAGATGACCAATGTGATCGAGTTTTATGGGTGCGAGCTCGAGAGAGTTGAGAAAGAATTTAGACGCAATATCTCAAGTTGTGGTAAAGATGTTGAAGTAGAGAATGATAATGTTGAAAATATGTGGTTTACAAAAGGTAATGAGGGTGGGGGAGCTTCAACCTCAAAACCGCGAGCTGAAGAGTCTGAGGAGGTTGAAGATTTGTTACCTCACAAACGACATAAAACACGTCATCAAGAGGTCGTAATCTTTGATGAACCTTTGCAAGTAGATGTTAGTAGTAGTAGGGTTTCATCATAAGGCAACTAAACTGTGGCATATAATTGTGCTTTGCATAATGTAGTTGATTTGTGTATGTAGTTGCAGAAATAATATCATATCTTGATGTTGTAATAAATGTTGTTGAATGATATGTCTTGCTTGCATGGATATCTGTTGATAGATGTATGCCATTTTTCATATGTTCTTCTAGGCTGAAGTCAATGAACAAAACGAACTCTCCACTTCAAATAATGAACTGATTGCAAAATTGCAGCAGTGTTCGTTGGCGGTGGAAAGATAACCTTGTTGAACTCGAAGCTGGAGGCTGATATGTTAGAGCTGCAGAGTCGGCTAAATGTTGTGACTGTAGAGTTGTCAAGTAAGGACGCAGAGATATGGACTGCTAATAATGATACCAAGTTGTGGAAAGATTCTTTAAAGAAGAACAAATTGGAAACCATGACTGCAAATCAACAAGTACTGGATCTGTCAAGTATGATTGAAAAACAGAAGAATGATCTGTTGTATCATCAATCGGCTGTAACAGATAATGCTAATCTATTAAAGAAGCAAGATGCTGAACTCCGTAATATGCGAGAACGCCTAAAAAAGTTGAGCTGGGATTTGCATGAGGCTCGAGATTCTTGTCAGAGAAAAAGTGACCGTGGCAGAACTTACGAAGAAGCATGTACAAAGAGAGATCAAGAGCTGAACGTAACCATCAATAAGTGTAATACACGGATTGCCGATCTAGAACGGGAAAAGCAAGCTTTGGAACTAGAGTGTATGCAAGGTAATGTGGTTTATGAGGAGCTCCATCTGAAGTATAAGGAGTTGCAAAAGTTGGTGGATGCAGTAGATAATGATAGCGAGTATTGTCAGGAGTTGTGTGAGAAGTTGCAACGTGTGAAGAAGGAAATAGATCGTAGTGTGTAGGTAACGAAGCAATATAATGATTCGTTGATGAAGGAGAAAGAGTATCTGGTAAATCGATGTAAGGATCTTGACGATGAGCTAACCAAGGTAAAGATCGAGCTTTGTGAAGCTATGTTGTTGACTGCAGATAATGCTACATTGCGCATTATGGCTATGTTGCATGCTGATATAAAGAAATTATGGCAAAAGCGTGATTCGATCTTGGCTACTTCAACTGAACACGGTATGGAGTATGATATGCAGCTAACGCAGTTATATTATATAGATAATCTAATGCCGAGAGTTACGAAACTGTTGAATGCGTCTCCTAATGTACCTGATGCTGCTATATCTTTCCCTGTCTTACTTTCGTCTGAGCATGGGGAAAGTTTGAATATTGTACGTCCGAAGTGTGAAAGATAGGTAAATTGCTTATATTGTAGATCCGTCACTCCCTCAGCAACGTCAGGCAGGATGTTGGGTGTTTCTAGATCTGCCATCCTTCAAAAAATGAATATGAAAATTGGATCGGAGAATGCTGAGTGTATGCTTCGATTCCCACAGACGGCGCCAAATGTAATAGCCTATTTTCGTATTGGACGAAGATAGTGCCTTACACCCTTGAAATATGGAATGTTAGCTAAGAACTGGAAGTAATTAACACAAGTTTTAGCGTAGAAAACCCTTGAATGGGTTAAAAACCATGACCTCTCCTGAGGATTTTAGAAAGAGAGAGAGGTATATTTAGACTACTAGCTATTACAAAGAGAGAGAGATGTAGAAAAAGTCTCTTAGAAGATTTGTCAGAGCAGCCTTTCTGATCTCTAGCTTTCTGGTCCTATTTATAGGTCTTATAACATGACCGTTATTGCTTTAATGATGAACGTTACAATATCAAGTTTTGATGAGTCTTTTATGATGTCTCTTGTAACGTCTTGCTATCTGATAATTGTTGATCTTGTAACGGATCACTTGATGACCTTAGCTGTAACTTCGAACTGTTGGTGAAGATACGATCTCTAACGATGTTCGAACTGTAGATGGATATCTGAGTATCTTCTGCAGTGCGATGTTACTGGCTGCTTCAATATCCTCGAACTGTAGATGAGGAAGTCTGTATTGCAATCTGCTTGCCCTCAATCCTTGATTGGTTATCAGTGTGTTTACTCGAACTATATGAGCTCGAATATCAGACTCAGTATGAGGATTAGAAATAGCCCTTGCATAAATCTTTTTAGAAGATAAATGATGTATGGTCGTTGTTTGTAAGGGATATTTTTATCTTGCATTGTAGTATTGTACAATAGATGTGGAGGATAATGTGGTTCGTGTTAGATTTACATAAATATTTACTTTGGTTTATGAATTAGTTATTCAAGAAGTGATGAACTCCATATAATTTAATTAAGAAGATTAGAAATCGGCGGAGAAACGCAGTTAAATGTAGTTTGTAGAGCGACCTTAGCTCAGTTGGTAGAGCGAGGACTGTAGTTTGTTGTATAGGGCTTTGTCGTTTATCCTTAGGTTGCTGGTTTGAATCCGGTAGGTCGGACAAATGACTAAATTTCGTTTATTTCTCTTGATCTCGGTTGCAGAGCCATAAAGGTAATTTTGTTTTTGTTCGTCACAGCAAATGGTCAATGTATACACATTTTGCTCGGTAATCTATCTTGTAAACATCATTATTTACTGTGCAATGGTTGAACTTCACTCTGCGTTTTATGACCCAAATTTAGCAGAAAATACCATGAGGATTCTCAAGGTATGTTATTTTGAATCATGCTTTGGGCCTTGGGGCAACTAAAATTTCTCAACTAAAGTCTTCAAGGTCCAAATTGAACGTCCTATAAAAAAGGGCCCAATCAAAAGGCAAAACCGCTCAAGAAAAACCACACTTATCTCCCAGATAGAGACTTCCAAAAATTCGCTGTACTTTTGAAGAAACAAAAAAAAAAAAACATTCACATCAAAAATACGTCGACGTATCGCCGTCTCAATAAACAAAACAGGTCTTCTTTGACGACGGATCGATCTCTCATCATCACCAGCTTCAACTCTTTTGCTCCAAATCTCCCAAAACACAAACATGGCAAGTCTCTCTCTCTCTCTCTCAATGTTCAAACCTTTTGATCTAATCCTCATGGCGTCCCTTGTGTTTGCAGGTTTGTTTGTTCTGTTTGGTACCTCTGTTTCTGATCCCACTTGTCAACGCTTTGCCTTTGCTCTTCGATTTACTCATGGTATGAGAAAACCCAAACAACCCCATGATTTAAAACCTCAAATTTCGATTTGGGGTTCTCGTTTTTGTTGAAATTTCAAATTTTTTGATTATAAATGATGTATTTTTGTGTTTGCAGGGCAAATTTTATACTTTAATGGGATGGGAATACAGAAAACCAGAGAGGGTTGCTCCTGCTTGTCCTTATAAGCCTGCGGCGAATAACGGAAGTGTGGTAAGTCGATTTATTGAAGTTAATTTGCTTGTGTTAAGGATGATTTGTTGATTCGGTAGTAGTTTAGATAGATTTGTTTGAGTTTCGTGAAATTTGGATTTAGAGATAATTGTTATTGACTAATGGTGGTTGTACCTCTCCACCTAGAGAGAGGTCGTGGGTTCGAAACCTCATGAGGCTGGAAACTCAGAGTTACGGATCCCTATATAAAACCGGATTGCCTTGCAAAAAAGAAGTAATTGACTAATGGGATTGTCAGTTGGTGGAGTTTTGCATGGATTGGTTTCAAGTATTATTTCGTGACGTGGTTGGAGGTTTGTGGCACTAAAGAGCAGGGGGCTTTGGGTGTTTGATACGCTAATATCCGGCGAGAGCTTGTGCACTTTCAGGGGAATGTTGTTTAGGAGGTTTGGTGACGAAGTGAAGAAGCTATAGAAAGAGGTTTAAACAGCTTATGACATCTAGTGTAGTCTCCTTATAGCTAAAACAAAGAGGAGAAAGTGCTAAAAATCACTTTTTCAGCCTCCGCAAGAGGGAAGTTATTTTGGGTTTCAATACTCTCTCTCCTCATTAAAGAAATTTTGGGTAGCCAACTTGAACAACTTTATTACGTGGAAAGCCTTTTTTAGCTAAAATTAATACGTGGAAAGTGTTTGGAAAAGTTAAAACTCCTCTTACCCAATAGATTTATGGCACATCATCTATTAAAACTTGTTATTGTTAGGAGTTTGGTTTTTGTAGGACTTTCAAATCTCATATCCACGTCATACCACTAGCTAAAATTATAGGTAATCTACAGTGGATGCTCTTAGTGGGAGGTGAAAAAACTATAACAAGAGGTTTTAACAGCTTAGAGCATCTGTATTAGAGTAGCCATTTATCTTTAAAATCAAATTTGATGAGCAAACCATTGCAATTTTGCTACATTAGACTCTCTATTTAAAAGCCAAAAATGCTTAAAGTCATCTTGCTAGCCATATTTGATGGCCTTGTTTGTTAGCCAAAACAAAACTAAGTGAAGACCTAAAATATAGGAAGCATTATTCGATTATAGCTATACTAATGCAACAAACCCAACAAATTTGACTTTAAGAAGTAGGCAAATATAGTTTGGTTAGCAAAATTTGGTGAAACAAATACATTTGCACTTAGTGTGAGAAGAAGATTGGAGGATGTGAAACAAAGGTCTTGAGAGTAGGGTACAGGGTACCAACTTTGAACAGGACCATGCCCATTTCCCAAAATACATACCCTCGGCATGCACCTCTTTGTGCTCTAAACCCTTAATTGATTGATTTATTAATTAAACAAAAAATATAAATCATCAAAATACCAAATTCACAATATGACGGAGTATAAATATCGAAATCACTTATATAACATTGTCGTTTGACTCTCAAAGATGACAAATAATCGTCAAACTCAAAAGATATGTCATCGTAAATCATGGTTTTAAATAACCGGAATAACAACAGTTATAACTCCATTATAACGGTAATGCCTTGAGCCCGTTCCGTTATATGCCTTGTTCCGTTCTAAAAAATAACATATGTTATTTATTGTTATGTACCATTATTTTATGCCACAATGATTGTTGTTACCGTTATAATGTGTTATTTTCATTACTCTTTTATTTACATTTTGATCAAAGTTATATACAATTATTTGCCGTTATATGCCATTATAACGGTGTTGTAACACTGTTGCCGTTTTAATTGAAAACTAGTACAAAATTTGAGAAAATAAAAAGCAATGTCATAATGTCTACTAGCGGAGGTGCGAGCTAAGTACCCTATATAACTTCCATATGGAAATACTAAATATTATCACTATTTCTAAGTTTTAAACAACTTAAATATCCTTTGACTTGTTATTTGGCTTTGAAAAATGTAACACTGTTATAACGGTAACGGCCTTTACCTGTTACACCGTTATAGCATACCCTTTTAAACCACGATGTTACGTTCTTTAGCTAGATGACAATAAAAAAAGTTATAATGGCAGTTATTTGTGTCGTAAAGGTGTTATATTAAAATAACGGTTGTGTTTTTGTTTTCTCTCTATATAAATATTAATTTTCAATTATAATAACCGTTATAGACGTTATTTTACAAATAACACCTTTATAACACGATATTTTATATATTTTAAAAGATAATAAAGGAAAAACCAAAGTACTTATTATTGAAGTTATTACTTATTACAACATTAAAACAACACACCACACCGAAACATTAGGCATCACACCAAAGCATTAAAAATCACATAACATCAAACATAAAATGATTATTCTAGAATGCGACATTGCATTCACTGGTAAACGCTGTTGAACTGATTAGTATCAAATTCAGAGTAGTTCGAAGGTTGGTCATGCTCCAGATTGATCTGGCTGAAATCGAAATCAAAATACGCCTCAGGCAATGGCTCTATTAGTGTTTGATACATAGGTGCTTGTGACCAATTTTTTGGGGAATCTATGTCAATAACAGAAGTAGAGTACCTCATTTGCTCATTGATCTCCGGGTCTTCAGCTGATAATTATCGGCCATTTTTCATGTATTGGCAACAAAGGCTTGTCGTCATCTCAGCAATCCATTCACATAATGGATCTTATAATAAAATAACAGACACACTTATGGGTCTGCACGATAACGTCGACGTCTATCTTCCCTTCTTCTTTCAAGTCGAACATTGTATGAACAAAGACAAGATCATTGAGTTTCTTTGAAAGTAATCGATTTCTAATTTTTGTGTGATCCTGTCAATGGTACTCCAATTCCTTTCACATCCCGACAAAGTACATGTTTGACTTAAAATTCTTATAGCCAACTCCACTCTATATGAATTCCACCAATCAACTAAGAAAATGGCTCAAAGTTTAGTTAGAAAATGAATGATAAGTAAATAACCTAATCTTATGGTAAATAATTTAAGACTCACCAGGACTTCCTTGTTGAGCTGCTATGCATGCAGCTCCTGACTCCATGCTACCTGGCTTGAAAGGAAGCTTTCCTATCTGTGTCAAATAAGAAATATTATATTATATTAATTAAATGGTAATAACATGCATGTATAATTTTGTGTAATGGACTTTGAATACCTCTAACATTACTTGTGCCTGCTCGAGTGGGGTTGATATCGTCTTTGCAATCAAATTGTTCAATGCTAAGACCGGGTGACATAACATTATCATTTGAGAAAGTGGAAGGAAAGAACATGTAATATGGGTTAAGTATATAACCAACAACATGCAAAACATGCAAATCTGAATGAAGTTTTTTTCCACCTATGATTGAATATCTTACAAACATTAGCACTTCATCGTGGTCCAAGGAAACTGGTCCAAGGAAAGTTGTTATCATCGCTCTTGATGTGCGCAAAGTATCGAAAATATTCCTTATTGTTGGTTTGTCGGAGTCCACTAATCACAAGACTTTTAATAACGGTTCTACCATAGCAACAACACGTAGTTTTTTTTTTCCAAAAATCATTAGACAACAATTTTTTGGATAGCTTTACTCGTTGATAGTTTTGCATAGCTTGATTCTCTATACTCGGTCCACAAAAAGCTGTTGAAGATGAACTTGATTTTCCATAATACTACGAATTGCAATGAAACTTGTTGCAAATCGAGTTAGAGAAGGGCGAATAAGGTCATGACGGTTTGAGTGCCCTCTAAACTTGGCAATGACCCATGCATGAGCATAAACAAACTTCGATATTTTCCTGGCATCTCCAATGGTATCCTTTAACCAACCAAATGACTCTAAATCATCTAGCACAAGGTCGATCACATGGGCTGTACAAGCAGTCTAATATATATGACGATACTTGATAGCCGACTTCTCTTACCAACAACTTTAAAATTTGATCCCTGGTCTAATCACTATTTGGACAATATTTTCAACTCCAACATAATCAATTATCCCTTTAAACAAGGTTATCAAGTAATCAGCCGTTAAACGATTGTCATCAATATCAACGCTCCTCAAAAAAATGATACTTGCCCAACAATGATATTTTTATGTTAGTGTTGTTATATAAACCACTAAAATTACAAAATTGCAACTATGCATTATTCTTCAACTTTAAGTAAATACCTGAAACAATAGACAAGAAAATTGACAAGTGTATCGCCTTGTCTTTCCAACTATCTGTCATTAGGGTGCAATCATAGTTCTTCTAATACAATCTCTGTCTTTGAATCGCCGTTTCTTCTATTTTTCGTTTTTCCTTCTGTAGAAATGGGTTAGCAATTAAATAAGCTGTTAAGAGGTCGAAAAGTCTTATTAAAATTTGCAACCGAGTTAAAAGTTTCATGGTACGATTGCGACGAAGCAACATTGAAAGGGATAACATTTTCGTAGAACATAGATGTTATTTTGCCACATGCGTACTCCCTAGAACTTGACCCTCCACCAATCATGTTCAGAATGGTTTGTTGAGTTTCTCGTTGTTGATTTCGTGAGTGTAAATCAACAATGTCAAGGTGGAGCTCTTGATGATGATGATGGTCCATATCCACTTCCCTCCTCAGGATGATAATCGGGTTCACTGCATCTCCAAAACTATTAGTGATATCTTCAACTTCGTCACTGTCCTCATGCGACGATCCTTGAGGTTCCCAATCTCGTAGTTGTCACCGAGAACACTTGTTTTAACTTATTTCATTAAGAGTATGAAAAACAAGCTTTCTTAAATCGGTTGGTGCATTTGTGCACTCAACAATAGATCCACGTTCACTCGAAAAATGCTCCTTAAAGCGGGTAATACCAGCGATTATGACCTTGTTGCAGTAATTGTATTGAACAACATTTGGTCCAACCTTAACGCAATACTCATATAAATTCCCTGTACTTTTCGACATCCTCTAGGTTTACAAATAAAATATTATAAATTAGTACGATAAGACAATAAATTAATTTTAAGCTAAATACCATACAATGAGTACAAATTAATTAAAACTATGGATACCTTTCTTACTTGATTTTGAATAAGTCTTAAGACTAGTAGTGAAATGGATACATACTTGAGTAAGTCATAATGCCAACTCCTTATAGAAGATGCCTCATCTCTACTACAATTATTTTTACCTATGTTCTTCAATCATAGCTACCACTTTCTAATTTACAATTGCTAGGAGAGTACTAATTAGAAGATCAATAAAAAAGATAACAAAGAATACACAATAGAATTTGTGGGGAGGAAAATATCCCCTTAGGGTTTCTTTATTGCTACATAAAAATATTACAATAGAACTCCTAAATTCCAATTAGGTTTTCTTACCTTAGGCTTGTCCTTTTATAGGGTACAAGTCCTATTTTAGAAGTTGAACTCTTATTACTAAATTAGAGTAATACTTTAAATAGAAATATGAACTCATACTTCTAAAACTAGAGAAATACTCTAAAATAGAAGTATGACACTAAATTAGTGATACTTCATAGATCCTCCTGGATCATGGCTCCCTCTTTTAGGAACCTTGAGCTCCTGCTTAAGCTAAAAATGGAGATGTGAGAACTTGGAAGCCCCTTTATCACGAGTGTACCATTTCGATTTGTTGAAAAGCTTGCCCTTTCTACTGCTCTTGGTCGCAGTCATCCCCCTCTCTAGAATACCGTACTCATTCGAATAATTTTCTCATTTAATCCATAGATCTTTAATCGATGGTAGACGAGTGTCTTCTGTGGAGTCTTCATCTAGTAGAGATAAGAATATATAACCGCTTCTAGATCTGATAGTAGCCAATCCTCCCTTAAAATCTATCGAAGTACTCTCCAGGTACTGGTAATTGAAGATCTAGTCCCAACTCGCGATTGAAAGACTTTAGCTGGTACTCGCAAGTCTTCCTCCGTAGTAGCTTCTTGTGAATCACCCCAATCTATAAACCTGTATCATACTCGTAAGGTACAATTGGCTAAATATGTATAACCTCCAGTAATGCGAAACTTACTAGTATTGGCCATCTACCAAAGCAATTTCCTTTTTTTTTGGCATCCGCAAATCCATGAAAAACGGTGATATTAATCTTAAAATAAATTTTAAGATCTTTTCTAGGATTCGTAAACTTACCAACATCCGTGATTTCCTCGGATTTGGCATTTTCGGAATCTCTAGATTCATCGGCACCCCCCTCCTTCTCTTTGCTCCCTTTCTTCTCTTCACGATCGTGTTGTCTCTTGTAAGTAGAGGCTTTTGAGATCTTGGAATATGGAGAGTAAAGTATGTTTGTTGGAGTTATATTCTTTTTTACTTTTGAGCTAATATGGAAGTGTATATACCGAATTTATCTTAATAACAAAAGTAACTTTGGAAATAATAGAAATTTGAGTACATTTTTATTGATGAAATTATATGCACAACTAACCTATATAATTATATAAAAAATAAAAATAAAAATAAAATAAAATTGTGTCGGTAAAAGGGCGTGCCCTTTTTTCGAAAAAGCATGCCCTAGTGCATGCACCAAGGGCGTTCCCTAAAAGGCACGACCGTACCTCAGTGCCTTATTTCCTACTGGAGAGGAAGGGATTCTGAGTAGAGGAATATTTAATTTAAGGGACTAGCCTCATCAGTGGGAGACGGAATTGATTCAGTATGGCGAGGAGTCAAGGATTTGTAGTCTAGTGTTGCACCCCAGGTATGATTGATTTCTTTTAAAAGTATCCTATGGCTAGATGCGAAAAACAGCTTCTGAGGAGTCAAGGATTGCAGTCTAGTGTTGCACCCCGGGTATGATTGATTTCTTCTAAAAGTATCCTATGGCTAGATGCGCAAAACAGCTTACAGTCTCATTCCTGGATGGAATGATACTGTTCTAATTATTATTATTATTATTATTTTTTGAAGAGGAAGCTGGGGTTAGGCATACCCCCACCAGAATTTCATTGCAATTGAAACTTTGCAAACTAAGGGAAAACTCCAAAAGAGTCGGCTTTACAAAAATTAGCTAACTCTTTAGAAAAGGAACCAGGAAAAGACCAAAAAAAAACTTTACAGTATGTAACTAAATGTCTAGTAGTCTTGCTTGAAGTCGTGTGTATAGTTCTGAAGCTAGTCTTTTGCATATGGCTTCTCCTTTTGTTGATTTCCCTGTATATCTTCATTTATTTCCAATTTGATGGCCATTTAGCATTCAGAGAAGAGACTCTCATAGGAGATTCAATGCATATTTTAATATCCAGTAGGTTAAGCTTTAAAGCAATCTCCAAACCTTCTAAAATTGTAGAGTAGCATGCTTTCATTGTTCTGTTCCAATTGAGCTTTTCACCATTGGAAAGTCTAAACTATGGATACCTTTCTTATAAATTAATTAAAACTATGGATACCTTGCTAGAACACTTTCTTTGGATTTAAATAACTTTTTGAATTCCCTGCTATTCCTTTCTTTCCAAATAAAATAGGTAGAGGCAGCGCAAACAGCTTTAAGTATCTCTTTGATAGCTGGGCCAGGAGAGGCAACACAAACAAGCTTTAAGTGTTCACTACATTCTGAAATTATTATCTGAGACTATTGGTACACATTGCTTACCCAATGTAGAGGTTAGAATAGAGTCTTAATTTCGATGCCTAGTTAGGTATAGGAAAATGGATACAGATAAGCGAGCGAAAGACGTGACTCTTCACTTTCTAAAAATCATGGTAAAAAGTATGGGTAATCATAGTTTTTAATGGCATATAAGAATGACTAGTTTATGTTGGTCTTGAGTATAGTCAATGACAATGTGTTCCCTACATACATAAACAGTATTATTAAGTTTGTTACAAAAAGATGCGCAAAATGTCAACATCGATACCACGTTAAAATGATGATATTCGAAGAATGATATGATAGCTTCTAAATCCCACAAGAATGAGAGTTGTAAACATTTTCTTTGGAATAGCTTGCTTGTTGGGCTGAGCGTGAGATTGAACCTAATAGGGTCATATTAGGTCTCCATTTTGGAATATTAGATTAGATGAGAGGAAATGTTTAATATCAAGGAATAGACACTTCCCAACATCCTTATTAAGATTGAGGCATTTTTCCCGCTACGTGTAAGGCGGTGCTTGGGGGGAACTAATGTCGAGTTTGAGAGTATCTTTCACATGAGATAGAGTAGTAGATCAAGTTAAGATTTGCATTTTGCATAGTTTAATTTTTGCCGTTATTTGCATAATTATTTTTTCAATGTATGTATACATATCTAATTATCTATGGTATCCCTGTCGATTATTTTTTTCTAGCTCTAGATTTTCCATTTTAGTCAATATTTTATTGGTCAAGGTTTTCCATCTGTAGTTTTTCACTCTATTTCTCTCCTCTTTTTGGGTCCTATCTCTAGATTTTGTCTGTCTGTAGTTTTTCTATTTTTAGATTTTCTCTCTATATCTCTCCAAGTTTCTACCGAACTTTCTCTGTATAAATTTGCTAGATATCTATCTCATGATATTTTCCTTCTTCAGATGTTCTACCTTCTACACAATTTCCTCAAAAAAATAAAAAAAAATAAAAAACCTTCTTCATACTTGGCATATTTCTCTTTTAACTTTCTATGATTTATCTCTTAATGTTAGCCAGGAAAGCATTTTGAAAAGTTTGAGGAAAGTTATTATGTATAGAGTGTTAGTTAGAAAGAGCAAAACAAATATCAGCTCCTCGATTTATGAAATAGTTGAATCTGTCTATCCATTTTATGTGGAGTATCAAGTATGAAAATAAATATTCTTTTTCATGTGAGTTGCCCCCTATTTACTTTTTCCTATTTTTACCCTCTAATTTTGCCACCTGGTTCCTGTTTAAATTTTCTTTATTTAGCGAGCTCCCTTCTTTCTACATTTCTCTCTCAACATTCTCTCAAAGACTCTCTCCTCCAGATTTTATGTCCACACTTAATATGTTTGTCTTTTCTTCAAATTTTGGTCTTGGGATTTTTCTCATTAGATTATCTCTCTCCAGATTTATTCTATGTAGAACTTCTGTTTAGATTTTTTCTCAACCAAGTAATTTCTCTTTTTTTTTTTTTTTTTTTTTTTTAAGAATTTGCTTTTGTTTCCCCTTTTCTGAAATTGGGGAGTCATGCTTTCTACAGTGTTAGGGAGAGTTGGTCACTGGTTTGAGAAGAAGCAAAATGAAAACTCTAGATATAAACTGTAAGCTTGTCATTAAACGTCTCTTCTTGTTGACTTCAAAAACCATTATTCCAGCACTTTGTTTTATTACTGGTTTTTGCTCCTAAGCTCATCTATGCATTATCTGTCTTCCTTTAATCATATAGCTATTTGTCTGTTGAATAAGGAAACCTCTTCATTTAACGATAAAAGTATCCATTAAATGCTGGCTACGAATGAAGGAGGATGCAATCACCTTCCCGAGGCTTGCGTTTAAATCATTACATTGTTTGATACATAACATATCATTTAGGTGGAATAGTTTGGATTGCCACTCTCGGATGATAAACATCAAATAAATGACCTTCCAAACATTAGGTATATAAAGTGTGTATAATCTATAGTTCTTGACTTAGACTGTGAATGTTGTACTTGATGCAGAAACCGTGGCTAATGGGAGTTTGTCTTAGCATGATTGCAGTATAAAAAAATAGAACATAAAGCAGTAAGAATACAACAAGCAAATGATACAAGATATACGAGAATCCCATAACATTGGAAAAGAAAAACACGGAAGAAATGATGTGGTACTCTAATGTATTATAGATGATTTAAAAGAAAAGATAGCTTACTTGACCTCTCTCTTTCAACTAAATACGAATGTAGAAAACTCTCTACATTATCTACAAAAATTAGGTTTAAAGTCTCTTATACTGTAAATTAGCTCAGAAACAGAGTCTGCTTGTAATTGAAGATATGACAAATGTACAAAGAAAGCCGCCAAAAAAATATATTTTGACTTCAAATTTCGATCTAAGTCCAACAAACAAGCCCCCAGGATATTATCTCTAAACGGAGCAAATCGGGTTAAACCCTTTGTTTTCCACATTATTGATTTTTTCCTACCTATGCAGGGGAGAACTAGGATTTCAGGTTAGCGGGGGCTAATGGATCGGGGTTAAAATAGCTTGGACTATTTATGTGATTTTCACCAATATTTCATGTATTTTTAATTAAGCAAGCAAAAATGGAAGTTAGGAAGTTAGTGTTAAAAACTACGTTTGCGGAAGCTAAATTAACTTTGATTAATACTAAGTTCTCTCAATTGTATAAAATAAAAGTCATAAGGCTAGGGTTAATGAGATTTACCCCAAATTTTACAATCTCAAAAGTGGAAGTTATGAAGTTAGTGTTAAAAACTACGTTTGCGGAAGCTAAATTAACTTTGATTAATACCAAGTTCTCTCAATTGCATAAAATAAAAGTCATAAAGCTAGGGTTAATGAGATTTACCCCAAACTTTACAAACTCTCTCTCTGAGGTTAAGCATTTTCTCTCACTAAAACCAACATAGAAAAAAAACTAAGCTTAGGTTCTCTTTTATAGGATAGGAGAAGAGACCTAGCACAAATAAAAACCCTAGCTAGACTCTAACTACGAGACTTCTAATTATAATTCAATTAAAGTAAATAACAATAACTAAATAAGAAGGTGTGCACACGACGTATGAAACGTGCTTCGCGTGGTTGTGGATAAGGCCACGATTCCTATCAGTTAAAAAAATTTATTTTCTTCAAATCATTTGTTAACCAACCCTATATCGTTGTACTCAAATAAGATGAAAACCCCAGCTTAATAACAAAAAGAAGAAAAGAATTCCCATTAAAGCTATTGCAGGTTCATGAAACTTAGTATTGTTGATTGTTTGAGGGAGATGGAGGAGCTGAGATGCTGTTTTGAGATATTCAACGAATAAATATTCAACGAAATGGAGTATTCTGGTCATGCAAACTACATTCCAATTCCCTTGTAAAAATCATATTTATTGATAACATGAATTTGTAGGTCATCAGTGATATCTCATGATTGCCAAATAATCGTGCCTATCCTCCATTTACCCATGAACTATCTTGTAATAGTCGAATATGCGCAAGTTTGGTAAAGTGTGTTTTTTTTAAGTAAAAATTTGGTATAGTGTTTGTTTTTATTAGTGATCATCTGCTAAATAGTCACGTTATTGATGGTCTTCTTTTTGAATGTAGGTAATGGGACATCCGGTTGTAGAATCATTGGTAGCGCATGGTATCCCCAAAGCACTACCAGTTGACAATTACAAGAGTGACTGAAACTGCAATAATATTTGGTACAACAACAAAGCCTCCACCCCAGGTTTTTAAATGTACTTATCGTGTTGTTTAAAAAAAAAACAATAGATCTTCCTCCTCTAATGTAAAAGTCACAACTGTTGAAAAGGAAGCTGCCTCCTCTACTGGAGCAACTATAAGTGTTACTTTATCAATTTATAGTGCCTTGCTATGTCTGAATGAAGCATCTGATTAGCTGGAGAATAAATTTGAACAGGGTAAACTAGTGTGCCCAAGAACCGCCTTGAACGTTATATATTAGCGGGTTGTAACCGGGTCTAAGACATTGTTTTGGTCTTTTGATCACTAGCGTTTTCCAGTTCCCCCAGGATATTCCAAAATTGGCCTTGTATTTCAGTTAGGAAGTTTACAGATGGAGAGGAGGGTAGTATAATTCTAGTGCAGAAACTAGGATAATAGAGAAGATCAGTAGTTGTGAAACATATCTTTGACAGGAAATCGGAGAGAACGCATGTGGCAGAAGTTAAAAAGGCGGACGGAGGAAGAAGAAGAACGTAGGCATCGTCGATCTCATAAAACTATATAGGATCTCATGTAGTCTCGTACACGAATGCAGTTCTTTTTTCATACAAGTTCATAGTTGATCAAGATTCAAGGGGGTTTGCCTAAACTTTTTTGCACACATACAAGTCATTACATGGTTTTGCAGAGGTTGATCCAGTAACCCTTAAAATCAAAAAATACGTACTTGGTAGATGTCAGATTTGGTTGTATTTATGGAACAAACCCAAGTTTGACAAGCAATAACCAAAGCGAACAGATGACCATACCATAAGTTTCAGATTTTTCCAAGTGATTCATCTATATAAGCATGCGTGTTACATCATGTCTTAGGACTACTAATTTATCAATATAAAGTAACCTAGAACGTTATATGTTACAGACATTAACCAAGGATTGTGACATGTACTTGACAAATCACGTCACTGGCAACACGAACCTAAGAAGTTGCAGTCGCAACTGCGGATACCATGGTGTTCATCCCACACATCCCATGCCCCCTGCAGAGATGATAGTAACCATTTTCTCCCCATTTCTCACCCCAAGAGTTCTTGATGATCCAATAAGGTCTGTAGCCAAGTCTGAGAATGGAGAACCCCTTTGAACCGTACCCAACTAGTAGCACACCGTGGTTGACCGCCCTTTTACTGCAAATAAGTGGACATGAAACACCACCTATGTACGTCTGCATGAAAACTGCGTTCAATCCCACTGCAATAAATCAAACCCAGAGTATCAGGACTCGGATAAAGATATGGTGCCTCCTATTGCGATAAGAGTCAGGACACGTATAAAGATATGGTGCCTCCTATTACGATGTCCTTAGAGACGCTAAAAACTTGCACTATCATCTGAGGATCATAAATCAAGGAAGGGGAAATGAACATAAGAGGGTTTCTCGATTTTGTACCTGCAAGCGGACCATTATGAACTAAATTTGCTGCGATTTGGTTCTCATCAAGAGGGATAGTAGTGAAATTTGCAACCTTGACTGCAACCTTGTCTTCTTTGAACTTGCATTCGCCCTTTTTACTGGTATAAGGGTACGCTTTTTCTTCCTCTAACCCTCCTGCTCTCATTAGATAATTGTAAGCATTAGTCATGAGACCTCCTTCACACCCGCTGTCACACGAATCTTTCTCCTTTACATCACACTGCACATAATTGAGAAAACATAGTCAGCATAAAAGTTGAGAATCGAGAAATACTGGTGTGTATTTAGTACAAAATTTGAACTGAAAGACCGAACCATGTTATCACAGTCTACAAGTTGCTGCTCACTAAGACTAAGAAGCTTGCCGGTTCTGATGAAGTTGGCGCCCTCGATAGCTCCCGTGGTGCTAAAAGCCCAACAAGACCCACATGTCCCCTGCATCAATATCAAAACCCTGATTACAGAGTGAAGTTAACAAATTACAAATGGCTAGGGCTAAATTTACCCATCAATCTATGTATCATTGCCTCCAAGAATAGTTCTCCACGCCTGGGTTTTTTAAACGAAACAAGACCACTAGAGCACCCCAATAACCATCAACAACGTATTTTCGTTTCAAAGATCTTAGTGAGCTTTATCTAGAGATGTTCCAAGGATTTTCGCCAATGCCAATTTTTTCAGAATTATCAAAATTTGCTATTTTTTATTCTAATTTTGGCTCATAAACATTTTTCTAGGAGCAGATATATGTTTGAAACGCATCTCCACAGTTTAGCAGAAAATAAAAATAAATAGATAAGTGAAAAGTGAAAACTACTCACCTGCATTTTAACATATGTAACAGCACCCTTCTCTCTCCAATCAAAACTTTCCGGCAACTCCTTCACATCCAAGTACGGCGCCGTCTCCGAAACCTCGTTCGAAGCCACCCCACCACCACTCTTCAACCCCGTAAACATTCCTTCAAATTCTTCCTCAGTCAAATCCGAAAACGACGTTACCCCATGCACCGCAGTTGGATCCAACACCTGGTGCTCCGCAGCCCTAACCAAATTCTTCCCAAAAACACCGAGACGATGAACGTACTCCTCTCTAGTAGAGTACTCTTTCCCATACTTTTGTATGAAGCTCTTGAATTGTTGTTCAGTGCCCAAAGGCAACTTTAAATTTCCTCCATGATCTGTGACTTGGTGTATCTTTAGGTCATCTTGGAAACATGCAGAGGTTGTAGTAAGTACGTAGGTTAAGAGAAGTGTAACACTTACGGTGTATGCTAGAGATTTCCCCATCTCTAGGGTTTCTCTTTGTTCTTGGTTTAGGTGGGGAGGGAGGGTTGTGAGAGAGGTGAAGTTACAAATGTTGTAGTAGTGGTTGTTGCCGACTAGGGGTGTGAAACTGTAGTCAATAAAAGAGGGTGATGAGTGATGGTAACATTGGCAAGGTGTTGAGCATGCAAATATGGTAGTGTTGTGCTGTGACAAGTGTGCATAAATTGATTAGTGAGTCACATTGTCTGTACTTATGTATGGTAGAATGTGCTTTTGGGGAAGAAGCAAGAAACCATTCCTAATATTGCACGAGTCCTAGAGGAACTTGTAGGGAATGGCCAGATAGCTGGGATACCTCCAGAAAAAAAGAAAACAAAAAATTTCCCAAACTTGAAGGTGGAGACTAAAGGATCTAGTGGGGAATTGGCGGTATAGCCGGATGGCCCGGATACCTCAAGAGAGAAAAAAAAAAATAAAAAAAATCCTAAACCTCGAGTAAATGGGTAAGTTACGCTGTTTAGCAACCAATATATATATATATATTTGGAATGTGAGCGGGGACTAACCCCCCAAGATAACATACCAAAAAAAAAAGAAGAAAAATATTTACAATGTGGGGGCAACACTCTAGACATACAGGCATGGCCGGCCCTGGGCATGGGCCGGAAAGGCGGCCGCGTAGGTCCCCCAAATTTGGGGCCAAAATAAGGGCCCCAAAATGGCATGGTGGTATGAAAAAAAGGGCACTAAATCTGACATAAGTTTAACTTGAGTTATTGGTTACATTGAATTATTTTGATCAAGGCCATTAAATTCCTTTCATTGGTTAAATTTTTGTACTACGAAAATGCACTGATACAAATATTTTCTCCTTCCCACCAAAGAAAACACACACAACTCACACAAACACTACAGAGATCAAAGACTTCCAGAACCCAGACATACAACCAACCCCAAATCACACAAGCACGAAGGCAGAAAAAGGAAAAAGGATACAGCCGAACAGCTGCAACCTCAAACTATCATATAAATCTTCCCTGCAGCATCTTCATTAGCCATCCCTTGTAATTCCCGAGAGAATTTTTCAAAATTTTGCTCCATGTATCCAATAGCTGTAAGAGGCTTAGCAAGTGTGTCAGCTACTCTGTTGGTCTCCCTGTAAATATGGATTATGTAGAATTCATCAAGCTGAGCTATTGATCTGAGACTGGATTGGAAGATAGCCCTAGCATCCCAAGGAGATTTATCCAGGAGGTGAATCATACTGATTACAGCTTTAGAATCACTACCTGTTATCACTCTCCTGAACCCCTTTTTAATTGCAAGCTTCAGCCCATTATTAATACCATGTAATTCATGGACTGATAAAACTAAGGTTATGGCCAGCACAGGCTCCTACAACTGCTCCCCCATGGAGTCTAAGAACAGATCCAGATTATGCTCTCACTGTTGAAAGAGCCCCATCTGTGTTAAGCATGACTAGGGCCTTTGGTGGAGTAAGCTATTTGTAGTGTAGTAGATTGGCTGGGGTTTGTTCAATTAACATCTATTAAAATGCATGTTCCTATCTGAATCCTTCAATTTGCACCCAGACTTTGACATCTTGCTTCTAAATGTGTTGATAATGAGGTTGAGAGTAATGATTGCCAGGTTTTTGTTGTTCTTGTGTGCTCTTTCATTTCTATCTCTCCAAATGTAGTAGAAAGCTGCACTGACGGATACCTACTTTGTTCTAGTTATCAGACCAACGTTAGGAAATCTTCCTTACATTAGATATGACAAGAAAAAGAACAGTGACATAGCATGATGTCAGCGTCCGTATGATTGTCAGTGTAGATTGCCAAAACTAACTTACCCCTTTATATAAGTTTGATAAGTTTCTCTAATTTCATCATGGGTTTATGGATTTGATATTGGCTCAAGAATCTACATCTATGCATAACATTTTTAGATGCCTTGATTTTTATACGTTTTATACTTTGGTTTCTATCTGCTTGAACTTTGGATAGCTTTAGTATCTACGTGGGACAACATCTTGAGTTTCTATAGGACACAATTACTTGGAATTGAATCAAATTAGCATATTTCAAGAAACAAATTTAAGCATATATGAAGTTTGCTCAACGCCTTATTTGGGGCAACGCCCATTAGAAGATTACTGTGTCCTTTCGGTTCTCATTGGGTCTTCCCCACCCAACTGGATACATGGGATTATCAATGAACTCGGTAGCAGTTTGTAGCAAAACATGTTCACAACCTCTTCGATACATAACAACATAAATGTCATTTACCAAGAACAACTCTTCACAACATTTGCAAATTATAAGTGAGAAATAGAGAAATAAAGGGTGTTTGTGTATATTAGCCTGTACTCATGTTTAGGTTTAAGAGTATATAACGGCCGGTCCCTACCGTTTCGCGGTATACTAGATATCACTTCCTTTAAAATTACTAGATATCACTTCCTTTAAAATTATCACCAAACCATTTCAGCTCTTATGTCATTGAACCTGTACCCATGCTCTACCCTTTTTTTTTTTTTGGCAAAAAGTTGAGTAGATATAATAAAAACAAATTTACAAGATGAGGGAAAGCCATCCATTCCTCACCCTAGTAAATGCACTAGAGCAAATGTATGGGCTCTCTACGAATATAAATAAATACAGAAGTAAAAAAGCCATAAACTCATATGCATTAGGACTAGTCGTTCAAACGAACCCAGAGTCGTTCGAACGCCAGAAGTGTATTTCGTTCGAACGACATTGGATGTCGTTCGATCGAAAATATAAAAATCCTTCAAAATGTCGTCTTTCTCGACAATTTAAGAAACCCGGTTTTGAGGTTAGCGTGTAAGTCGTTCGAACGACCAGTTGAAACTTGTCTTCATAATGTCGTATGAATCGACAAGTTTGAAACCTGTACCCATGCTGTACCAAATTCCTTAAGGAGTTCCATTCATATAAACTTGGAGTGAAGGCATGTGAAAAGGAGATCGACATTTTACAATTCCCCATTCCTTGAGCTTATTTTAGGTTTTTAGGCCATTATTGAGATGTTGTTTGGGAACCACACAAGAGGAAACCAGGTGACCTAAGGTTTGATGTTTCTCAATCAGTTGTAAGCAGATTTCAAAGTAATCTCTCCAGTTTCAGTAAATGTCCATATAACTTCATCGTCCAAGCCCTGATGGAGATGTCTGGTAGGTGCTCCAATATATCTCTAAGCTGCTGCACTGAGTTTGTAGGGGGTTGCCAAGCTCCATTTGTGATCAGTCTGCATACCTTAGCTGCCTGCCTGTCTGAGGTTAGAGTAATATGGGTATTGGGGTTGGAACAGTTTAAGTAGAACACCTAGGAGGTGCTATGGTTGTTTCCAGAGAGTAGCTGCATGTATGTCATCAGTCTTTTCTGTAAGTTTTAAAATATTCCTCCAACTCCAAGAGCATATATTTGGTATCTTCATAACGGAAAATCTCTAGATCTCTCCTGAGCTATCATAATTTCGACCTCTCACCCTCTAGAACCAACACGTGTCTAAAAGAGAATATTTCAATTAGGGGCGGAATTAGAGATCTAGACTAGGGGGTGCCGGGGTTTTTGGAGCGGAGCCCCCAAAAAATAATCGGGTAATTAAAGGGAATTTTCTAAGTGATTTTGCTTACGAAGTTAAAAAAGGGAAAGGAGTATAGTGAAGAGATGGAGAGAAGTGGTGAGAAAATTTTGGCTTAAAAATCAATAAGAATGAGCTTTGAAGGATGCCAAACCCCTTGCTTGCATAATTTATTTATTTTTTTGGTCTGCTCAAAAAAAATAATTCGGGTAATTAAAGAGATTTTTCTAAGTGATTTTGCTTACGAAGTTAGAAAAAGGGAAAGGAGCACAGTGAAGAGATGGAGAGGGGGATAAGTGGAAAGAAAATTTTGGCTTAAAAATCAATAAGAAAAATCTCACTCCCACCCGAGAAAGAAATTTGAACTCGGGATTTATTTCTCTCTTCAATTTTTTTGAAATCAAAGATTTTATCTCACAAATCTCTCTTAAATCATATTGAATCACAAACAATTCCTTTATATTAATTTTGGTTTCTCTCAAGATCATATCAAATAAAGCTTCTCCCTCATAAATAAAAAAAACTCCATTTATCATCATACATGAAATTATTATTATTGAATCCATGATTGTAGCCAAATTATTAGTTATCTTAATCAAACTCTGTAAATACATCATCCACTTCTCCATCATTAGCTATAGATTAAGAGTTTGGTTTGTTATGTAAATCATGTGTAAATAGGGATAAGTGGTAGATCATGTCTAGTAGATCATGGGTTGTATTTTTCTCACTATAAATAACAGCAAGTGTAGTATCTCCAAATTGGAGACACACATTCAATTTACCTATACCTTGTATTTACATGGTACTAGAGCTCACAGGTTCAACTATGGCGAACCAAACCTCTTCTTCGTCCTCTCTCGAGTTCTCAAAATTCTCTTCTCCAAACGTGCATCTCTTCCTTCCAATTAAGTTATCTGAGGCAAATTATCTCCTTTGGAAGTCATAGTTCATCCCGCTGTTGAAAGGATACACTCTCTACGACCATGTCGCCGATGTATCTTTGTATCCAACTCAATTTTTATTGGACAAAGATGGTGTGCCCAGTACACAAAATCTAACATATACCAGCTGGTATCGAAAGGATCAACAACTCCTTAGTTGGATCATATCTTCTCTAATCGAGCTAGTTCATGCCCATGTTGTTGGGTTCACCTCTGCTTATGAGGTATGGACGAATCTCGAGCGTACTTACTTCAACAACTACGGAAATAATCTCTTTTAATATATGAATACCTTCTCAAGATTAAAGGTATTGTTGATCAACTTGCTTCCATTGGAAAAGTAATTGATGAAGAGGACCTCATTCTTCATGTTCTTAGAGGTAATAACAACAGTCGTCAACAAGGCAAAATACTATTAGTATGCCAAGTTTACAAAATTCCGGGATACTCGGCATTAAAATGTCGTCAACGCTTCAATCAGAATTATCAACCTGAAGATGATTCTCAGTTCGCTTCTTACTATGTTTCAAGGAATACCAATCCCAATTCATGGCTTCTGGATACTGGTGCTACTTTCCATATAATACGTGACCTTCAGAACTTTGCCTCATTTTCCTGCTAGCTCTTTTCTTTCGTTCAGTACTTTCAAGAAAATTGAGTTTGTTGCTGAACGAGGTTCTGCTTCTCTTTGGCACGATGGAGTGATTTCTGGTGGGTTTATGTTTGATTTGAAACCACTGAAGGAATTTGGAGATGAAGAGAGAAACTTTATTTTTAGGTTTTATGAAGAGAAATTTTGGTGATGAAGACAAAGGTTTTCTTTTAATTTCGGATAGTGTGTTTTCTCACTCTTTCTTTGACACGTGTCAAATTTTAAAGAGTGTCAGGTCTAATAATGATGCCTCAGGAGAGAGAGAGAGAGCTAAAACTTTAACCAAGAAGTCCTTTATCCGTTAAAAAGAAATAAACATTAAAAGCTGAGATAGGCTAGTTTGGTAGAAATAAGATGTAAAAAACAACAAAAATTTAGAGCAAATTTCTACCAAACCCAGAAGTCCTTATTCTATGATGGTATCCTTTATTAGCACTTGTCTAATAATATGTTTATGAGATATTAATACAGTGACAATTTTCTGCCAAAATACAAAATTTCTGATTTTCTAAATTATTTTCCAATTTTATCAAGATATCCAAAATTTATGATTTTTTTTCCTCAAAATTTTTGAAATTCCAAATTTTTCGATAAAACCAATTTTTTCAGATTCAGATACATTTTTATTTTTTCGAAGAAAATCGAATTGGATAAGAATGGATTTTATGTTTCCGAAGAAATCGGGAAAATTTTCGACTACTCCAATTTCCGATCCAAAAACAGGCCTACTCATTGCCAATTAGTTTTGAGATAGAACCTCTAGTTCTAATATGGTATTAGAGCAAACCTTTCTTCAGCGTGTCGAGTTTAACGTCCCATGTGCTACTCCATGTCACCCAAATATTTATCCACGTGTTGAGATAAAAATTACGCCACACGTGAGGGGGCACGTTGAGATATTATAATTCCATATCGCGTATTCAAGCCTTGCACCTAAATAACACAAGTTCTTGGGGCTACTCTTCACATTACCAATTGGTTTTGATATGGAACTTCCAGTTCTTATATGGTATCAGAGCGGGCATTTATTTCATGTGTCGATCTCAACAGCCCACGTGCTACTCTGCGTAACCCAAATATTTGTCCACGTGTTGAGCTCATAAATTACATCACCTGTGAGGGGGCATATTGAGATATATAGCCCCCACATCGGACACACATAGGCTTACACCTCAAAATATAAGATCCTAAGGCTACTCTTCTCATTGCCAATTGGTTTTGAGATGGACCCTCCAGTTCTAATAACTAGGTACAAGAAACTTACGTATTTGGATACAAATTTTGGGCAATCAGAGTTTACTCTACTAGTAATCTTATAATTTGAGTGCTTGGAATGGTGAAATCAAGTAATCTCGATTGAAGTAGATTTGGTGACTGCCCTTCTTATTCCCTAAACCCGGATTCAATATAATGTCTTCTCATCCAGATATTAAAGTTAATGAATTGGGGACTTCAAATTTGGTTAATATGATGAATTGTTTAGTTGGTTTCACTTATTGAAATACATCAGGACAATAGATGATGAAATAAGCAAGTTGTGATCTAAACAGTGCGTAAATGCTTTATGGGTTACATAGTACTGTAGTACATACCAAGGTTGTTTAAGAGTCAAAATATGATAAATGGGAAGTTTTTAGCTCTCTTTGTTGTCCATTATTTAAGCACAGAGGACGATCTCAATTGAGGAACTGTAAGAGCCTTAATTCAGGTCTCGAACTTAGTATCTCACACAAAATATGATCAGAACGCTATCAATAACAAATAATCTCTTACACTTAAAAATTAGCGTGGAAACCTCTGAATAGGTAAAAAACCACGACCTCTCCTGAGGATTTAGAAATAGTGATCTTATTGATTGTGTAACTATCTATTATAATAAGTATTTTGAGTAGTTTTGTATTCACTTTCTTAGATAAAAAAATTTGTCCCTAATATGTTCTTCCTTGGCTCTCTTTATAGGTCTCCTATTATGACCGTTTAATAACCATTATCTACCATTAATGACGTACGTAACAAAACAGTTTTGATGAATTTTCATAATGGTTATATAACAGTATGATTCTTCTTTTTTGTAACGGCTTCTTAAATGACGCTGTGTGATTATGAAGTCGAACTATTTGTATAAAGGTCGATATCAAAGCTTTAGGAGGTCGAGATTAATGCTTGAGTTCGCTAGTGGGAATAAGTCCTTACAATCGCCCCCTCTCAACCAAGAGCACGAGTGGTGTTGGTATAGAAGCTCATCTATGATATATTAAATGTTGGTAGAATCATTTCCAATGTTATCCTTGAATACCTGTCTTGACTTGACTGGACTTTCAAAGTTCCAAGGTGTATTGATGACATTCTTTTTGACTGTTGGGATTTGGCAACATAAGTATTCCGCCTATAAATATCATCTTCCCTATTAACACACTAGTCACTTGCACACCAAGACCGCACCATGGTGAAAACCAGATCTAAGACTTGTAGTGAAGAATTTGCAGGGCGTGTGCAAACTAAACTGGAAGAGCTGCAAATTCACTACTTTGGGCAACAATCTCTGGCATAACCAACTTCAATACCAATGGAACTTACGTACCAGGGGTTGTGCAATGTTGAGGTAGAGAATGCCAACGATGATTTCTTCCAGCTTTGTCAATTCCATTATGTCATCCTGTCGAAGGTTGGGTGCAGGGACTGTCTTCGTGGCCTGGCCGAAGGTATTGTAGAAGATTAAGACGAGGCTTCCGTTATGAACCCGCGCGTACGAATGTATAGGTTGTAAATAGGTTTGAAAAAAAAAACTTGTTTGTAATCTATAGTTTTGAAATAAAAATGTACTTTTGTTTCCTGTCTTATGTATGTGACACCTGGATTTTTGCCATGTTGAATTTGCTATTCGAACTGTAGTGACTTGTCTCGAATTGTTTAGGTAATAGTAATATGTGACTTGGTCAAACATTCTTCCCCGTTTTTATGGTAATCTTGCGATGAAGAATATATGCTCTAGTATTATTGTCTCTCTATACCCATGTGCGAAGATTAGTTAGGGAAGATATTCTTTTTACCAAAAAGGCTGGTTTCCTAAAAAAATCTATTTCCCAAATATACGCTGTCCCGAAAATATGCTTTAAAAAAGATTTAATGTTTCCAAGAATTTGTTTTGCTTTTGCTATATAAAGGATTTAGTCTTTGGGTATATTTTATCTTTCTCTTCCTCTCAAAAATTTATGTGCATTGTTGTTCGGCTTCCATGGTGAGGACACGTTCTCAACGTCATTAACATGCAATGGAAGGGAGATTAACCATCAAGGTGGTTAAAATGGGTGAGTGATACTTCCGACTGTTGCCCTACGATGCAGTTTTACCAGAGTGGCCATTGCAGTTGGATGGTCTAAAGAATGAGGAAAAACGTGTAGAAATGGATCATCACTTTTGGTGTGATGTTTTCGTAGTCTTATCCTTAATGCAGCAGTTCAAAAAATTGTTGTGAGGGGGATTGCACTGGATAAACTTGCTGAAGAGGATAAAAGAGCAGCAGGTGGGGAAATAATTCCATGTGGTGAACCGAATCATCCTAGGTGTTTTAAATGTAACTATATTTAAATGTATGTGCTTACGTGGCCAGTTTGATTTGGATGAATAAATGATTTTTTGTAGGATTTAGTATTCTGTACTTTATTGTGCTCATATAAAATCGATCTCATCTGAGAAGAATGAATTTCACGTTCGATTTATGTGATATAAGTTTTCTTGATTCGTGCCGTATATAGGGACGCATTTCATATATGACAGCAGTTTGTTCAAAGATAGTTGTTTAATATTTTGAAATTTTAAACTGTTGTGTTGTGAACTGGTAAATAAGAGGGTATGGAGCAGAATGAATATTTTGAGGAAAAGAATAGTGAGTAGTCATATAGTGTATGGTACTCAAACTATCTTGGGAAGTAAGAGTGAAATTAAGTACTGGCTGATGTGAAAAGGAGGCGTGATGATAAAACTCGTTATCCTAAAAGTAATAATAAAACTGGGCGACAAAAGGACGTCTATGTGCAAAAGGTAGGGTGGTTGACATGTGTATTAAGAGAGTCATCGTTTTAAAAATAGGGAGAAAGTATAGAAACTCCTCTCTCTCTTCCTAATATACCCTCTATAGTTTTAGAAATATAAAGAATTATGGAGAATGGAACATCTAGAGAGAAAGTGTTTGAATTATGAAAATCTTCCGCAATCGTTGATAAAAAAAACTCTTGTGGTGGTAATACCTTCCCTGATGAATAACCAAAATAGAGAGTTACTATTAATCCTTCTGGAAAAGTAGAGGATTACGGTTCTTCTAGTACAAGTTAGTATGGATTTTTCACTGTGTAATTTGAACTCTGCATTTGTACTTCTGTGTATACGAATTTTTGGGTTTTGTTGTTGTTAGTTGGAATTTTGGGAACTTTTGTTTCCAAATGGAGTATTGTACAATTTTGTATTTGGGGAATTTTCAAGAGTGAGATACTGTAGATTTGGGGGTTTTGGCTCCTAACTTGTCTGTAATCTTGCTTGTGTAATTTGACTGTTTGTATAGGAAATAGGGGGTATATTTATGTAGAGTTGGGGTAGTTTTGATTTGAGAGTAGTATGGGTAATTATCTGTGGACATTTAAAATTTTGAATGTAAAAGGGAGAAAAGAACTTTTTGTAGGGGTAATTGAGTAATTAGGGAAAACAAAAATTTGTAGGACTGCTCTATTTGTTTTAGAAATATGGACCTAATTTGTTAGTACGAGCTATAGATAATGATTTACCGAAAGCCCATTTTTGCAGTTGTAGGTCGAGTATGCGTACTAAGAACTTAAGTCCTAGGAGTAAATTTATAGTTTTAACAAGCTCGGAGGAAACGTCTTCATCTGGGTGAGAGGACGAGTGTGATAATGTGAAGGAAGGGGTTGTAAATAGTAGGGAAGTATTAATTAGTGTGGTTGAAAATGCGCATATTCATGTCAAATAGAAAGTGTTGGTGGCCACTGGGAGGGAGGAGGGGGTAATGAGACAAAGTTTTTCATATATCCGGAGGGGGTAGATATTAGAAAAGAGTTTCTGAGGTACAAAAAGAAACTGAAAGGGAAATGAAGGGAATATATAATGGAAGATAGTTTATGCTTGTAGTAGCATATATCCAAGATTCGATAAGGACACAAACTACAATGAGTTAAGTCGAACGTATCTAATTGTTTGAGAAGATATTATGGTAGGCGATGCTAGCAAAGCTAAATGTACAGGAACGTTCGAGAAGATATTAAATGTTCACCTGTAGATCTCGACCCTCTGACTATTACACTTGGTCAAATAGAACCGTTGCAAGAGATTCATGAAGTTCGCCCACTATCCATTAAAATATGAGGTCAATTATTTGTTATTGCCCGTATCCATTATAAATATGGGTAGCGTACATGTTAAACATGATCCAGAAAGCTATGTTATTTTTCTTATTATTTACAACCATTCATCTCACAACAATTGTAATAACTAGCACATATTAGATTTCATCATCAAACCCTCCTTGAGGTCGTGGTTTTTCTTAGGCTTTACTGAGTTTCCATGTAAAATCTAGTGTGCTATAGCTTAGAATTGCAACCTCCTTACCGAAGTATTGGCGAAGTTTACCATCAGGGAAAACACACCATTACAACTGGCACCGTCTGTGGGAAAATCTATTTTTTTTATACCAAATCTCGTTATAAGCTATCATTTTTAATGACCATCATGAACCTCAGAAGTTCCTCTAGTACTCCAGGAAACAACGAGGGCATTCCTGTCACCATATAGCTAGAAACTGTCAACTTCTATACTGCTATAGTCGAGTTTTAGAAACAGATAAAATATGATAGGATCCAACGACAGGAAGATCAGGGAATTCACGCTCAGGCCCTCCAAGTTGAGTGGGATGAAAGGAGAAAGGTTCTAGAACAACAGAGTCGAACTCATAAAAAATAAATGGACAGCTTACGAAGGCAACAAGATTGACTAACTGGTCGATAGGGATCACCTCCACAAGCCTAAGGTGATCATCGGTCGCGAGCTATCCAAAGAGAAAGCCCGCCAAGGGAAGAGATAATGCAAATTTCTAGGTCTCGATCCCAGAACCCAGGCAGGACATCTTGACATTTCGGCCTTACGTTGTCACAGCCTCTATAGCTCAAAAATTTGACGAACACGTCACCAAACCCCACCACCTCCAAGACGACCTGTCAGAGTGTGATTAGGCCCAAAAGGACAAGGAGATTTTGATCTCCAAGCAGTAGTTAGACCAAACGCTCTTCAACAATTCATTACTTTGGATGACTTGCACAATAGAATACATCCAGGCAATCCAAGTCGAAGATCTGCTCTAGATAGAATCGAGACTAACCCAATTTATCCTATTCTCGAAGTCATGCCAATTCCAGACAACTTCCACATGCCAAAGTTTCACCAGTATACAGGCCTTACCGATCCACTCACTCACGTTCGTCACTTTAAAGCAGCTGTTGGGCTATACTCTAAACTCGATCACATGATGTACCGTCAGTTCAATATGGTGGTTTCACACCATTCCTGAAGGTTTGATAACTAGCTTTGCCTAGTTGCAACCACTTTTTGAGTCAAACTATGCTCATGCCAAAGAGCGCGAGATAACGGTAGACTCTCTCTTCTTTTTCAAACAAGGGGCAAATGAAACTTTGGTAAACTTTTATAAGTGTTTCCTGCAAGAAACAAGGAAAAACGGGAATTCAGATCCCAAGATTGTCGTACCAGCATTCACTTCCGCTATCTACATCGATTCAAAAGATTAAAAAGAGCTCACACTTTATAAACCATAAACCGTCAAAGAGATGATAGATGTGGTGAGCAGTTACATTGAACTCGAGCGATCCAAGAAAGAAAAGATGAAAAGTTCTTCTGTTATACATTCTAATGACGTGCATCCACCCCCTCACTCAAAACCAGTAGCTAATATCCTGGCCAAGCAGCGTGGGCGCTTCCACGGCAACGTCAAATGCAAAGATGGGAAAAAAGATCTAATTGTCGCGTGTTACCTCCTATGACGACCACCCTGTCTGCAATCTTATCGATCTTGAGAAGGGATGAATTCTTTCAAGAAGCACAGGAGATTCTAGACGTCCTGAATAAACCTTGTGCCGGTACCACAATGTCCATAACCATGAGACTAATAACTGCTACTCCCTCATTTGAATTTTTTACCACACAGTACTAGCTGGAAGGCTCCATAAGTACGTTATTGATGTTCAGAAATTTCTCGATGAAGAAACAAAAAGAAAAGAGGTCGAGCAAGAGCAAGGCCACGGTCAAGCTCGACATCTTTGCATGATCGAAATCGAGAAAGGCAAGAAGTGAAAGAAAGATAACAAAATCATGTCCTGTTGCAAAATGATATCTTCCAAAAAATAAACCAAACTTCTACCAAGCTTCAGCAAGGCCAAACAACCATTTCATAATTCCTTCAAAGATTGAGACACCAACCATGTCAAATACTCTCACGATGATCCATTGGTGATAATGATTAAAGTTGGACAAGATTACCTGCATACAATGCATGCCGATACTGGAAGTACAACTGATATACTATTTAAAAGAGCAGTTGACGTTTTAGGCCTTCGAAATTTAGTCAAAGCCTCAGCAACAACCATTACAAGATTCAACAGTTCAAAAGAATCAGCCATGGGAGAAATCACTTTGCCTGTCCAAGCAGGACCAGAGACCACCTTCGTCAAATTCATTGTTATCAATGCTGAGTCAAAATACTTGGGGATCTTAGAAAGAAGCTGGCTCCACTCCATCAAAGCGGTACTTTCTTCATACCATCTGACATTACATTCTCTAACAGATCATGGTGTTTTTAAAATTAAAGGGAGCCAGACCGTGCCACAAATGTGCGAAAACACCACCAGAACTTTTATGCATTTAAACTCCTGAAAGTATAGCAATTACAGTAAGAGCCAACCCCAACGTTCAAGCAGGATGACACCGAACCAGTTGAATCTGTAGAGCTCGATGGTTCGAGATGGAATACTTTTATTGGAACTAAGATCTCGTTTGAAGAACGAGAAACCCTACTTCAACTTTTAAATAGGAATGTCGACATCTTTGCCTGATCTTTTCAAGAAATACCAGGAATCGGTCCTTCCATTGCATGCCATAAGCTCAACTTTGTGTCAGACAGTAAAGCGGTGGTGTAGAAGCGTCGTAACATAGCCCCAAAGCTCCGTGAGGTAGTTAATAAAGAAATCGACAAGTTACTCCACGTTGGATTCATTCTAGAAGCCAAGTATCCAAAGTGGGTCTCGAACATTGTGGCAGTCCTTAAAAAGAATGGAAAAATCAGGGTGTGCGTTAACTTTACTAAACCAAATAAATTCACACCTAAAGATAACTTTCCACTTCTATTGATTCCTCACCTCCTCAATTCTATAGTAGGGCATGAATTTCTTTCTATGATGAATACAGCTTCCAGATACAACCAAGTCCCTCTCGCCAAAGAAGATCAAGAAAAAACCATATTTGTAACAGAAAGGAGTTTTTACTGTTACACAGTTATGTCCTTTAGACTAAAAATGTTGGAGCCACATAGCAGTGGCTCGTCACAAAAATGTTTAAATATCACTTGGGAAAAATCATGGAAGTCTACATCGATGATATGATATGCAAGAGTCTGAAGCTAAGGGATCATTGCAGTAATTTGTAAACCATCTTCGACATCCTTCGAACATATCGCATGAAGCTAAATCCTGAAAAATGCCAGTTTGGAGTGGCATCTAGAAAGTTTTTGGGCCATCTAGTCAATAAAAGAGGAATAAAGATCGATCATGCACAAATTAAAGTACTTATGGCCATGCCGTCACCACGAACCAAAAAAGACGTCCAGAAACTGGCCAAAAAAGTTATCGCTTTACACAGGTTCATCTCGAAGTCCTCTGTTCGATGCAAACTTCTTTACCTCAACATCCCCTATGTCAAAGAAACAGCCCAAGGAAATCATCTGGACTCCTGAATGAAAATTGACCTTTTAAGATATTAAAAGATACTTGGGACGTCCTCATATTATGAGTACACCTGTTGAAGGTAAAACATTAACAATGTATTTATCGACGATAGATTACTTAATCAGTTCTGTTCTTATTCCAAAAGAAAATGGAGTGGGAAAATCCATCTACTTCATCAACAAAACACTCATGCCTATAGATAAAAGATACACCATCACAGAAAAGCTGCTTCTAGTGCTTGCGTATACTTCATAAAAACTTCAACCCTACTTCTAGGCACACCCCATCAAAGTCATTACCAAATTCCCCTTCAAACTAGTACTCTCCAAAAAAGTAAAGTCTAGAAGGGTCTAACAATGGTTTGTTTTCCTAGGGAGAGTATGACATTTCCTTTGAGCTATAAATATCAGTCAAAGGACAGGCAGTAGCAGATTTCTTAGCAAATTTTCCTATCAAAGATCCAGACTGGGAGGAACTCAAAGAAGTTTTAATCGATAATTCTGTTACAGAACCTGATACTTGGTCAAAGAGTACAGGCTGAAGACTTTTTACAGATGGATCCGTTGGACCAAGAAGATATGGGATTGGAATCGTTCTTGTTACCCCATCCAATCATATAATTGAAAAGGCTACCAAACTCAAGTTCTATGCTACATGTATTAAAGCTGAGTATGAAGCTATCTTGCATGGCCTGGAGCTCGCATTAGCACTTGGAGCAGAAGACATCGCTATTTATGTGGATTCCTTGCTAGTGGCCAACCATTACAATAAGACATTCAAGACATAAGGAAAAATGGTTAACTATACCGCGCTAGTTGAAGAAAAAATGAATAAATTCAAGACAACCACAATTTCTTACCTTCCTCGAGCAGAAAACTTTCATGCCGACGCACTCGCTTACATCACTGCTATGCTCGAAGATAGTGAGAAAAGATCACTGGAAGTAGAAGTTATCGAATATTCTAGCCTCGATATAAGTCATACCATACAAATTCAGGTTATCGAAGATGAAGATCCCGAAAATTGGAGAAAGCCTTTCCTTACATATCTCAATTCCAATGCTCTCCCCGTGAATAGAGAAGAGGCTCGATCTCTCCTAATGAAATGCTCACGGTTCAAGGTCCAAGAAGAAGTACTATAATGTATTACCAGAGGAGGTCCACTTATAGAATGTATTTCACAAAGATAAGCCTAAGTTAAAATTAAGGAGCTTCATGAGGGAATCTGTATCGCGCATGTATCAGGACATTCGCTGGTAGAACGAGCATTCACACAAGGGTTGTACTGGTCGAAGATGCGGCAGGACTATGAAGATTTTTTTCGCAAATGTTACAAGTGCCAAATCCACACCCAAGACATCAAAAGTCCAGTACTCGATTTGCATGTTAGTAATGTCCTGTGGCTATTCAAAAGATGGGCAATTAACATCATTGGTTCCTTTCACCTAGAATTCAGCAATAGAAAATTTGTCCTCGTGGCTATAGACTATTTCACTAAATGGGCCGAAGCTGTATCACTCTGCCACATCGACGAGAATGAAGTTATCAAATTCCTTTGGGAGCATATCATCACTCGATTTGGTTGTCCACAAATGATAAGATTTGATAATGGGAAAAAATTTATCAGCAGCAAAGTCCTCAACTTCCTCCACAAATACAAAATCTAGTTGAGTACTTCGACACCTTATTATCCTCAGGGTAACGGCCAAGCCAAAGCTATCAATTAAAGCATCAAGTTCAAATTACTAAAGTGCCTAGATGAAAAGAAGGGAAGATGGACAGAAGAGCTACATAGTGTATTATGGGCATATCGAACCACACCACGGACATCCACAGGTTGTACACCATTTATTATGGCGTTCGGTACTGAAGCTGTTATCCCCTCCGATCTTGATTTCCCAATAGCTAGATGATAAATAACATATGAAGACAATGAACTTGGGCTTCTCTATAATCTCAAATGGATCAAAGAAACTCGAGATCATGCTATCGTAAACTTGGGGCAATACCATAACACTCTAAGGAAGGCATACAACAATAAGGTCAAAAAGCGTACATTCGACATCGGTGACCTTGTACCTCGACGAATTCGAGACAGTACTCGACCAAAGAACTCCGAAAAGTTATTAGAAAATTGGGAAGGACCTTATATTATCAGTGACAAAAATGACAGTGGCACTTACTGGCTGATGATAGAAAATGAAGTACAACTCGAGTTCCCATGGAACATAGCCCATCTGATGATGTTCTATAGATAACATGTGTATCATCTTTCTTATTACATCCAATAAATAATATATTTTTTCTCATCAACATTTCATTTCATCTACATCCTTTCTTTTGGTGACACTTTATTAAGGCCTGTCCACATTAAGGTATCATTTCTTCGACAAACATATATCCAATTACAGGATATATTGTTTGCAATCATTACTACTTTGGCAAGGAGTCACTTGCTCTGTCTTGAACAAGCTATTCCATAAGAGAATAACCCTCCTGAACTCCTTTACAGTCACAGCAGCCAGAACATGGCTATTTCATTATTTAGTAAGTGTTCAATCGCTAAATGGCATAATACTGGCACACTTACTATTCGATATCTTATATTCATAGTATCATCTCCAATCATACACTGGGGAAATTTATTCACAATTTTGGCAATTGATATATCAAATTATCGATAAGCATATGTCATTAACATCAAAACAGATACTTACTAAGCGTTCACCATAACATTTACCGGTCCCATCGACCACTTGTACATCAAAATAGTAAAATATAATAAAATCTTTCTTTTGGCAGTATTAGTCAGACCTGCTTTAATATTACGGCTCAAGTGGAAGAGTTGGAGTAGGAAGCTTCACGGGTAACCCAGGAGTCAACACATCGAGCACCTCTTCCTGAGCACCACCTTCGAAAACTACAGGTGTCGAAGCTTCAATCTCAGAAACTTTATCCTCAATGTCAGAATCCACGAAGGGTAAATTAACAGCAGTGGCAAGGCCTTTGTAGAAATCTTTTCTCCACATCCATTGAGTTACGCAGCTCACGAACATCATCCTCGAAGGTGGACTTTTGCAGAGACAAAGCCTCCTCCCTCTCATTTGCGAGATCTGCCTTGATCTTCTCAATCTCCTTCTTATTCTCATGCAGATACATCTGCTTCGTGTCTTGGATAACAGTTTTCTTCGTTTTAAGTATACCGAGCCTCAACTTTTCTAGCTTGGCCTCTTGATCCTCCTCTATCACCAACTCATCTTTTAATTTGATGAGTTCCTTCTCGATGTTTTTTTGAGACCAGGAGCTCATTCGTAAGGCTCTGACCACTAAGCATCTGAGGCTTGGCGTCAAGAAGATGTTTCTTGATTTATGTAATAACACAAACTTGAGATCTCAAAGATGGTACCAAAGTCATTAAACAAGTTACAACATGGAAATTCTTAACATGGTTCATCATGCGGTAACCTTCGATGAAGACTGTCGCCAAGCTCTTTGCCCCAACAAGGTAGTTGGCAAACTCTTCCTTTAGAGAATTGGCCCCAGACGCATTGGACTCAATCGTCTGCTGCGTTTCTTCTTCTGAACTTTCCAAAGTTCCCCTAGCCTTCGACTTTAACAGGTCCACAAAACCCTTCTTCCCCACCACTGCTCTCTGCTGTGTAGCAACAACCGCCTTCGATGGTCGGTCTTCTGGGACATTTGTAGTCCCTGACCCTGAACCTCCCTCCTTTTCTCTCCTCTCCTCTGTGTGTGGGTGCAGCAACCTCTTCGATGGTTGCGCAGGAACAAATAGAGAATTGACAGCTCTCTTCCTCTTACTTTTCCTGAAAACCCCCGTCAGCAAAGCTTCTGCCTTTGCAGCAGTTGAGTCAGTTGTGTACCCACTCATAGTAGGGTCTCAATGGAAATACTTTCTCCCACGGCCCTCTTATTTTTCGTTGACATCTTCCCGTCAACCGATGGAATATCTGAGCCTTTCGTTTGGGTTTTCTTCAGCCCCGCCTCCTGAAACAAATTTTCCACCTTTCTTCTGTCTTTGACAGGTAAATCAATTTGACCAAAGTAATTTACTCTTAGGTTGTTCAACTTTTCCTTTACTGAAGATTCTGTATTGACCTCCTTTAACGCTGCACACAAACAACATGAGTTAAAAACTCTTTAGTCAGACAGCAAAGCAAAGTTCGACAATAAAAAAATCTCATAGTCATACAAACCTAAGTGAAAACTATTTCTCTTCAAGGGATCTCCAGGGGTCTTTGGGATCAAACTCGATGTTCCCAGAAACCAGAAGCTTCTCGGCAATGTACTGACCCCAGTCGATACCATCTCATAAAATAGTGGTCCCTTGAGAAACCTCGCTAAATACCTGTAACCCACTTTCTAAGGGTTCTGTTTTAATGTGTAGTATACACATAAATCATCCACCGATATCAACTCCTCCCCTCTTTCTTCTAAACGACTGTTTATCACAGCCACAACCCTAAATAAATCATATACATTGGGATTGAATTGACCAGGGGCAACATTATAGAATTTAAAATTTTCTTCTAATTAGCTCGAAGGGGAAACTTCAAACCCTTCTTTATTTGTCCTCGATGTACGAGAATCCCATCCATTGAGAGCTCTTGATCCGTCATCTCCCCAAGATACTCCTCCAACATCACATCCTCCATGATGTCGTACTTCTTTTTGAAAATCAGAATGTCATTTGTTTATAGGGAATTCCCATAACATTCCCCTACAAAATCTATCTTTCCTTTCCCCTCTCCACCTCCACCAGTACAATCTTCCTGATCACTTTCTTATGGATCATGTTTCACGTCTTTTTCTGTTCTCTCCCCTCCAGAAACATCAACAACACCAACCTCCAGGTCCGTTAAATTTTGGCGAGCAACCTCTGTACTATTTTTCACAACTTTGTACTCACTACCCGACCTTTGTGCGTAAGTAATAACGTCCATTATTAACGGGTCAACATTGGCAAGATTATTAAATATTCTTGTTGCATCAGCATCAGGACAACTAGCTTTTTGAACTGGTTCGGCCATTTTATTTTTTTATCTAAAACTCATATCACCTTTTTTAAATTAGTCTAATGTGATATTTTATCACTATATCTTTCTTAAAATCGATACATATACATACAATTGTTGAGTTTTACTTACCACTACATCATTCAATAATTTACTATCTTCGACATCTTTACTTATGTTTGTTGTTCAAACAACAAACCATCGATATCATTTTCATTCGTGAATTAATTAATTTTTCTAACATTTATTTTGTTCTTTCTCAAAGTTTGCTTCTGGAATAAAAGTTTCTTGAAGACGTTTTAGTTTCCAGCCAAACTGTGATCCAATACAATTTTTTGAAATTTTTGTTATCTCTGGCACCAAATTCGGCACATATATGCCATGCATCCAGCAAAATACTTCGCCCTTTATCCGGAATACTCACCATAAATTTCAAATAACATAAGACTTATGGTACCTATAATTCATTCTTTCTCCACGTCCCTCCAAACCAGAGAAAACCCTTCTACCCCAATATTCCCCTACCTTATACGGTACATTATCCACATCAAGCACATTCTAATTTTACCCACAACACGAACACGGATGCAAACCCTATAAGCAATATTTTCCCAAATTCATCCAAAAATACAACTCTATACTTAAATTCCTTCTTTCATGGTATATATGCAACTACTATCAACAAAGGGTTTCAATTATTCCTTCCAAAAACACAGTACCATCTGACATACAAAAAAAGTAAAGACAGATACTGACCTTAATGACGTGCTGCGTGGATATCCCTCTCTTTCGCAACTTTGGCTCTCTGAATAAGAGTACTATTCTTCTCCGTACCAATATTGAAAACAGAATAACAGATGAGCAAAGAGAATTAGAAAACACAAATTTTTTTTTAGAAACAATGGTATGTGAACAGTCACCACCAATGAGGGTATTTATAGGACCCACATGACTGTTCATCACACCCCTTCGAGATCCTTTGGCTACTCGCCTGGCATAACGCCTGGTACGCCTCTCTCGAAGTCTTGCAGCCTCCGTTTCCTTACAACCAACAAGCTGTTACATTGCCATTCTAAATCATCTACATACATCTCTACATCCTCAAATTTATTTATTATCCCCAGAACAATTCTTATACTTGTAAATAGAGACTGTACATCCAATTCCTTATACCTTAATACATCACCCACTGGAACACATCTAGCCATTTTTAACAGACTTACCAAATTACCATCATGTCTTTCCTTTTTTCTTTGCCTCCTTCTTTTCAGAAATATTTGTAACCATAACTCAATAAATCTATCAATAACATCATATTCGAGAATATATATTCGAGAAAATACTATTTGTTACATTCCACATTCCACATTCCTTACATAATACTTGAACATCGATAAACATTACATTTCATATTCACTACTCATTACGTTGACAAACGTTACAGATCGACCAACATGCTAAATTATATCAGTTAACTTTGTATTAAGTCATATACACCTCTGATATGAAACACTCCTTCAAGAAGAAGAGCGATGATTGTGCGGAAGAAGATTTCCAATCTCCATCTCCCTTCTCTACCAGTATCGTCTCTTCCTCCAGAACTCCCACCGCCCTATACGCCACGAGGATTACGGCTACGACAACAATCGGAATAGCCCCCATTATTGGTTCTGCTCGCCACGACATCTTCTTCTGCTACCATCGAGTAAGCTAAATTACGCAGATTATTTATATGTTCTGCCACCGTCACAATAAAATAATGGAATTGACAGAGAACAAAGAAATCTCTTTTCACCCTCTTCACCTCCACTTCCATCTTTCCTTCATACGATGGCTCAACAGGTATGGGAGTCGCCAAAGAGAGAGAATGCCAGCCAAAATATCGCGTCCTCATCTCCTAATACTTGATTTCTTAACGCCTCACAAATTCGCCGTACAACACTTGAGCTCGTGTGTTCACCATATTTCCAAACAAATGCATACCTTCCCAACCCCCTACAAGGCTACTTATAGTTTGTCACACTCAATATCACATTCCCCACAGTCAAACATCCTGTCATTAATACGCATTGGGACCATGCAATGACTAGGTCCATTTGACTTCCAGCATTTGAAATGACAAACACAGTGTTCATACACCAAAGTTCGAGAAATCTTTCAAAATCAGATGGTCTTCTCGACTTAATAACAAGTTATTGTGTCAAGAATAGGGCGATTGTAGTAGTATATTTCCCAGATTCGACAAGGACAAACTACAAAGAGTCAAATTAAACGTATCTAATTGGTCGAGAAGATATTATGGTAGGCGATACTAGCAAAGCTAAAGATACAGGAACGATCGAGAAGATATAAAATGTTCACCTGCAGATCTTGACCCTCTGACTGTTATACTTGATCAAATACAATTGTTGCAAGAAATCTGTGAAGTTTGCCCACTATCCATTAAAATAGGAGACCAATTATTTATAACTGCCCGTAGGCATTATAAATATGGGTAACCTACATATTAAACGAGATCTAGAAAACTCTATTATTTTTCTTATTATTTACAATCATTCATCTTATAGTAATTATAATAACTTGCAAATATTGGATTTTATCATCAAACCCTCCTTGAGGTCGTGGTTTTTCTCTTGCTTTACTGAGTTTCCATGTAAAATCTAGTGTGCTCTAGCTTAGAATTATAACCTCCTTATCGAAGTATTGAAGTAGTTTACCATCAGGGAAAATATGCCATAACAATCCTTTAGGGAATTTTTTCCAGTAGGGGGAGGAAAAAGTTGTTACCAAGTTCCTGGCCTCGAAATTTTTAGGCAGGATAGGAGAATCCAAAACGATGTAACCATAGAGTACTATACCGGGTCTATAGAAGTAGGCCCGAATGACGGTTTTGTATATTATACCAATTAGTTGGTGTATGACCTTAGAGTACCATTGACCTACTTTCAAAAAGGGGACATGAATCTGTTATATTGCTTCCCAACGCAACTTAATGGTAATGTGTACGAGATGATAAAGGTTTGTAAAATCTTTAATTAGGGGTGGAGAGCGAGTGATGTTGATAAGCAGTTTGTGGCTGCTGACGTTATGAAAATTTCTAAAATGAAATATCTAAAGGCTAACAAGAGTTGTTATATGTATAGTGATTCTTCGAGACCAAAGTTTTTTAACTTTGATTCTGCTGGTTGGCCATAGAACAACCATCTTGTGTTGGTTAGAGGCAATTATATGCAGGTCCTAGATGAACCAGCGCTCGAGCTGGAATTTGAGTATTTTAATCTGAGTAAGTGTCCCTTGCTAACTTGAGTAAATGTTTTTACGTATTCGAGCTCCTTATCATTTCTTGTGTTTTTACCTATAGGTCATCAGGCCGTTGCTACTCTGGACGATTCGAGTCTGTTTGACCGTGTAGCTCAAAAATAGAATGAGCTCAAAAAAGTTCTTGTTGATTTGAATATCCAGAGGGACAAAAGCAAACTCGGAGATTCCCAAAGTCCAGCGTGCTAACCAAAGACGAGTTATGGCTGGTAGCGAGGAGAATCTCAACAAAAAGGTTTCTTCATCGAACACTGGTGGCTTCGACCTCCTTTTGGTAGGTTAAAAAAGTCGAACCAAGATCTTTTGTAGATCAATAAAATGGTTCTACCAGTGTCTGAAGGTGTCGCCTTACTTGTTATGAAAGGTACTGAAGCTGGGGTTCTGAAGAAACGAAAATTAGGCAAGACGGAGGCCCAGGATAAAGACGAGTCCGCGCTTACCAGGCAAAAAAACTGTGAACTCGAAGGAAGTGATCGAGCGCGATCTGACATGGTTGCAAAACTTAGGGCGGTGGAGAATCGCTGCTTTTGTCTTGTTGAAAACGACCTAGAGAAGCTCGAAGAAATTTTCCAAGAACAAGTTACACATGTAATTTATATTTAGACTTGTTCCTGTATTTTGATATTATTTTGTATTACTTTTTTTAAATTAAATAGTATTTTGGAGTTGTCTATGCTAGTGAAGGGTTCATCTCAGTTTCTCTTGAAGAGAAGTAAAGAACATCTCGAGCTCTCCCGTAAGGTAGAGGCTCAGATTGATCAGAATGCGCAGTTAAAGGCCTAACTGGATGGGTTGACTATTGAATTCGAGAAAGAGAGAAAAAGAAAGAGTTGTGGAGGAAGCTAGAGTAGCTGTTAAGTTGGAGTTGCAAATGCAGATGTTAGATCGCCAGAAGGTCATGGAGAAAGTGGTTGAGACGATTAAGGTTGGGCGTAATAGCCTGATCCAATCTTATCATTTCTTTCGCCTATCAGAGAACGACATCACTCTTAAGCTCTCAGGAAAATATCAAGACATTATCTTCCCTTCTGATGTTGGGGGTGAAGATGCCAAGGTGGATCACTTCGATGTTGGTGTTTCTTATGTAGACGCTGCGAACTCCCCTCTTTCGAAGGCTGCGAGAAGCATGCCGTGAGCTCCTAAACCTGTTACTGAGAACGTGGCAGCGTAAGAAGTAGAACCCGCCAAAGGCTGCTAGGCCTATCATTTAATTTGATATGTTTTCATTATGTTGTGAATTATCGATCTTTGTTTGGAATTTAAATGTTTATATGAAATATCTATTTGATTTTGGAAGTAATGACTATTGAAGATTGAAATTTTAATTTGTGAATAATATCAAATTTATAATCTATTGTAGGATGTAGAGCAGTTGAGGGAAACTACAGATAGTCTACAAAGAGTATTGAATAGGGCTAGGAACTCTGTGAGTCGCACTCAGTAGGTAATAAATTGAACTGAATATGAAAGACGATATTTTAAATTTTTGTCAGAGAAGAACTTGAGAGAATTGTATGAGCTTCAAGGTAGATATGCAAAGATAAAAATAGAGAGAGATGAGTCAATTAGGAAAGAAGAAGAGAGGTTCAAACTACTTAGAAAAATGCTAAACGAGGTATTCTTTAAAAGATAGGAATGAGAAAACGAAGTGTCAAAAATCATTGTTGTCCTTGACATTATATTTTGAGGCCAAAGTGGATAGTGAGCGAGGATTAAAGGATACGTATATCTACATACTAAAAGAGGGAGGTATGGTACGAATCCTGCTTGAGCTTAATTTTTGGCGCAAGAAACATGAAATCGCCATAATGTAGAGGCCAACTTAGAGAGTGAGTTGAAGAAATTGCAAGAAACTTTAAATCATTGTACCGAATAAAACGTTCGGCTTGTTGCTCTAGTGACAGAGGAGATAACACGAAGGAAGAACGAAGAAGATAAATAATGGCTTTAGAGATATTACAAAAAGTAACGCCTGATCGGCTATATGCTTCAAATAAGGGGATGATGGAGTATTTGTATCCTACATGAGAAAATGTTGTTGCTAAGATAAGTATGAACGATAAGTAGAAGCATTGATTGGCTTTTATGGTAGTGAATTAGACAGAGTTGAGAATAAATTTTGAAAGTACATTACTGATTGTGGAAAAGACTTTGATGTGGAAAATGCAAAGGATGATAATCTTTGGTTTATAAAACATGATCATATAAACGAAGCTGATCGTTACTGGTAAGATGATGTAGAGGTCGAGGGTCTTATACCGTGCTTCCGCTGAACACACCATGAGGAAGATATTGTATATTTTTGTTTATTAGGGAGCGGTCATGTGGGTAGCTCATCAAGATTAGAGAGGGAAAAACAACCTTCACAAAGTTCTATGACGGGGAGAAAATAATAATTTATACACGTGTTTTGATATTCTGGAGATATTTTGTTTATTGTGTGTTGTAGTATAGCAGACTAAGTTAACTATCCGAATGTATAGTAGATGTGTGTTGGCTCTTATAAATTGATGTGTTGTAGTATAGTAGACTAAGTTAACTATCTGAATATATAGTAGATGTGTGGTTATCTCTTATAAATATGCATTTCATTAATGTAAGAGCAGCGTACATAGAAATGGAGAGTGATTCTCACTTTTCGAATGTAAATAGATAAAATTTTGAATTGTAAAACGTTCTCATATGTGATATGCTTTCAACCTCCTTGCATTCCAAGGGTTTGAAACTCGAATTCCTTCTTTTGTGATTAGATCGCAAGAACTGAGGTTACTTTTACCGACTACAATAAAAATTCCTTTGCAATTTTCCACAAGCTTCCCGGTATTTAATTCCTTTATGTGTTTTAGTATTTCTCGTAGAACGAGGTCTTGAATGTTAAATTTTATGTTAAAAACTCATTTGTTGTAAGACTTGGCTAACGCCTGATGGTATCATCCAAGATTCACAATTGCTCAGTCTCTTATTTCTTCGATCCAGTTCATGTTACATGCTAACTGAAACTCATTTTCTTCATCCGTCATTTCGTGATCGCGTATAGAGTGATGATATTCGGTTGGGATAACAACTTCAGTTCCATAGGCTAAGAGGAAAGGAGTACAACCCGTAGATTCCCGTGGGGTTGTTCGATATACCCATAATACATGTGGTAATTCCTGAATCCAATTTTCTTTTGCTGTCTTTCATGCATTTTTTTTATCCTGTCAATTATTGTTTTATTGATGATTTATGCTTGATTGTTCCCTTGTGGGTAATAAAGGTTTGAAGGAGAGAGAATGATGTTATTCTTATTGTAAAATTGAACCACTTTTTCACCAACGAACTGTGGACTATTATTAATTATGATAAAATACGGGCAACCGAACCTTGTGATAATATTTTCCCATATAAATTTGAGCACCTCTTCTTCTCGTATTCGACACAATGAGACTACTTCTGCCCATTTGGTGAAGTAGTCAGTTACTACCAAAAAATATTTTCTTTTGCCGGGAGTGTTTGGTAATTTCTCTACTAGGTCGAGGGCTCATCTTTTAAAAGGCCATTATAATTTTCTTAATTAAAGTTCTTGGGCTGGAGCTCAAATTTTGTACCCATGTCGCTGACAGGTATCACATTTCTTTGTATATTCGATGGCCTGTGCCCTCATTTTAGGTTAAAAGACTCTTTGAGTGATTGCTCGATTTGCCAAAGATTGTCTTGCTGCATGTGAGCCACAGGTGCCTTCGTGTAATTCTTGTAAAAAGTTGTTGGCTTCTATATTGGATAAACATTTTAGATAAGGACTTGTAACTAATCTTTTATAAAAGATATTGTTGATAATTGTGTACTGTTTGGCATTGTCTAGCAGTCTTCTTCTTTTATTTATATCTTCAGGGACTTCACCAATAAAATCATTCTTTGGTCTAATATATTTGGGAAAGGCCATCTCCAATCACTTTATCACCCCCAGTGTTAATGGTATTTGAGCTCATGGCATTAATGCTGGGGGTAGATACTACTTCGATTCTCAATATCAAACTTTCGTTCTAAGAATTCTAGCAAGATGAGCAAGGGAATCTACATGTCTATTTTCTCCTCAAGGTAGATATTCAATTGTGGCCTTATGAAATATTCTTATTCTATCGATTACTAACACAACGTAATCAACCATTTTTCTATTCTTTAGATTTTGTTATGTGTAATAGTTTACGATTAACAAAGAATCTATGTATATAGATAGTTCGGGTACTCCGAGCTCTAGTGTCAAATCCATTCTATGGATTAACGTTTCGTACTCTGTTTCATTACTGGTGGCCTCAAAATTGAGTCTGATTAATTTCTCAATCCTATCATTTGAGGGCGTGATGAGAACGATTCTGATTCTTGAGCTTGCCGATCCAGTGGATCCATTGGCCAAAAGGCGCAAACCCTTTTTTGATTTCTAATCCATTTTTTCTTCGAATTGTTCTTCCACGGGGTTGGTTTCATATTCTTCCCAATTGGGGTTTTTGACTTATAAATCTACCAAGAAATCAGCTACCACCTGCCCCTTTTCTGAATATCTTTATTCAAAATGAATATCGTACTCCCCCTCCCCCAAGCTGACTGACCACTCCTGTATTCGTTTCTATTTTTTTTTCTTTGACAAGATCTCTCGCATGGGGTAATTTGTCATTAAATGAATCGAATGAGCTTGAAAGTATTGCTTTAAATTCTGTGATGCGTAAACGAGGGTAAAACAATTTTAGTGTATCGTGTTTCAGTTAGAGTAAGGGTCTTACTGATGAAATAGACAAGTTTTTCTGTTTTCCTATCAAGTTGGATGAGCATCGAACTAAGTAAGTTTTTTGAAACGGCAAGGTATACTGTAAGTTCTTCACATTCGGTAGGGGTACTCATTATGGGAGGTTTTCCCAAATAACTCTTAAAGTCCTAAAATACAGCCTTACACTCGTTATTTCACTCGATCTCTGAATCTTTTTTAGTCTTTCTTCTTCATGTCCTTTCACGTAGTAGGTTAAATAACAATCTACATCGATTTAATGATCTTGATACAAACCGGTTAATTGCTACAATTTTACCAGTCAATTTTTGTATGTATTTATTTATTTTTGATGAAGGCATCGACAACCGAGCTCGAATGCGATCGGGGTCTGCTTCAATCCTCTTTTTGCTAATTAAATGCCCCAAAAACTTTCTCGATTGGACTCCGAATTGAAATTTATTAGGGTTGAGTTTCATCCTGTACTACCGAAGAACTTCAAAAGCTGTGTGAAGGTCGGAAAGGTGATCTTCTTTCTTGAGACTCTTACATAGCATATCATCGATGTATACTTCCATTATTTTTCCAAGATGATCTTTGAGCGTTTGAGTCATCAATCTTTGAAAAGTAGCTTCAACATTTTTAAGTCTTTAAGGTATGACTTTATAATAATATAATCCGTATTTTATGATGAAACCTATTTTCTCCTGATCATCTGGCAAGAGTGGTATCTAATTATATCCTGATACAACATCCAGCATGGACAGAAGCTCATGTCCCGCAGTTGAATCTAGCAAATGATTGATTATAGGATGGGGAAAGTTGTCTTTTAGAGTGTGATTATTTACGTAGGTGAATTCAACACAAACTCTAATCTTATCATTTTTCTTTGGAACTGTTATAATGTTTGAGATCCAGTCGGGGTAATTTGCCTTTCTGATGAAGCTAACTTTAATAAGTTTATCGATCTCCTTGTTAACTTCCACCCGGAGTCTGGGTGCTAACGTTCTCTATTTCTATTTAATTGCCATAACTTTTTCTGCCAAATAGAGTTTATGGCAAGCTAAAGTGGGATCAACGCCTGGCATCTCTTGGCACGTCCATGCGAACATATCGTTATTTTCCTTTAAAAATTGGACAAGTTTGTTACGTCCTATTAACGGCAAGCGGGTCTCAATATATGTGCCTCGCTTTTCCCCATTGATCTCGGCGTATTATGTGACTTTTACAGTTGATGGTTGGTTCTTTGCAGTTGTAGGAGCACGCTCCCACTAATGACTTAGTCGGGGTAGCCCAAGGAGCAAGCTCTCCCTACGACCCCAGCCTCACTTAATCCTAGCAATTACACGACAAGTATACCAACGATCAAGATCGCCGGTCGTCAGACACGAGCAGGTATTAAACTGTAAAGCAACAACGAGGAGCACCCAAACCCACGACCCTGAAGGGATAGCCTAGGAATTTCCTAGGGAACGTGAGTAAGGATACTCCTAGGTCAAATCGGGAGGAAGGGATAAACACAAAGGATCTTCTTCTTCTTCTTCTTCCTTGAAGAGTTTTACTCTTCCTCAAACGATTTCAAACGCGAATAGAGAAACAAAGAGGAACCCGAAGATAGTTGAGCGGTGCCCTCCTCTAGTTCAGTATCAAGCCCAATCCATCAAAAGATTATTGTTATCTCCTAGTGAAACACAGAGACTCTAATTGGCACCGTCTGCATTCCCTACCAAAGCATCTTTCGAGCAAAGATGGTGGTTTCCACCCGCAATCAGTCCCAAGAACAAGCCATGGCCGAGATGAGAGCGGCGCTGACACAACTACATGAGCAGATGTCCACAAAAGATGACCAAATACGACGGCTCCAACTTGTCGCTAACACTCATCTACTGTAAGGCGGACCGGTAAATCTTAACCCCGCGGTTAGACCCTCAGCAATGCCAGTTCACCAGCTTTATGCACCACAACGAGGACCAGTTATGCCTCTGCAGCCGACGATTTGCCAGGGTACGGGTCTACAGCAGCACCGACCAGCTAACCAGCCAGCCATAACGACCCACATCTACCTGGCCGATATGTTCCACATCTCTACGACTGCAGATTACCAACTCCCATTTTGGATTATGGTGCCCACCATGGTTACGACCGTGCAAAGCACATGCCATGGCATCCTCCTTACAGTCCTGATGGTCCCACTTAACCCTACAGCCACGACTATCACCCTCAGAACAATCAAAACCACGCATATAATGAGAGGTTCTACGACCGATACCAGGGTCAACCCACATTGGGAGCAACCTACACCCAAAACTACAAGAAGTATTTTGACGAGTCCTCTACGAGGGGTGAGGTCGTCCATAGACGGGTCACGGGTACCCACGACCAGCAACCGCTTACAGCAGCGTCCGTTAAAGCACTTGTCCGTACAATGCAAGGCGCGGATCTGTCCAGGCGGTTAACTATAGAGACGCTCTGCTGGATCCACAATACACCTTTTACCGCGGCCATACGGAGCTACGTCCCAGGCCAAAGTTACTCTCGACCAAAAATAGAAGCCTTCACAGGTTGCCAGGATCCTGGCCAACACCTATCCAAGTTTCAATATAGTATCGACCTACAACACCAAACAGATGAATACATATGTCGTTTGTTCCCTTCGACCTTGTCTGACATGGCCCTTGTCTGGTTTCAGAGCCTCAAACCCAATTCTATCTCCATGTTCGAATAGCTCTCGCTGGCATTCATCGAGATGTACCTCCACAACCAGCAGTCAAAGAAATAGTTAGCAGAGTTGTTCTCCTTGAAATAACAGATTGGCGAAACCATCGACTCCTTCCTATCAAGGTTTAAAATTGAGCTCACCCTCATAGAACGGATCAATGCGCCAACAGCATACCTCGCTTTCATGGGCGCATGTCTCCCCGGTTCTAAGTTGCGCGAGGCCCTGCATAGAAAATGACCCAAAACCTTTGAGCACCTGTATGAGAAAGTCTACAAATATCAAAATGTGAAAGTGGACAACCGTGTCTCCGCATCGTAAACAGCCGCCCTATTGAGCACTACATCTGCATCTATGCCGGTGGTACGTACCAAGGCACCTAAACATTCACGTGACCGCCAAGAAGATCCCAATGATAATAGAAACAAACGACGCACAAATCGTGACTTACGAGAAAAAATAGAGACACCCAGGGACGGACGATAGAAAACCACCAGATGGGAACGTTACCCTCCAAGTGACCTGACCATTTCACGGGCGAGCCTACTCTTTGCAGTAAAAAATGACCTCGAGTATAGAAAACCTCGTAACAAGCCTGACCGACCCAGCTGCCCATACTGCGCACATCACGAGATATATGACTACACAACAGAGGAATGTTATGACCTCATCAATATGACCGAGACCTAGTTCCGTCTTGGCCGCTATACATGCTACCTCAAAAGACCAATCCTACCCGCTGAAAGAACTCCTCCCCCTACTCCCGACCAACCCGCTACAAACATATGGATACCAGAACATCTAGTAGTATGTGAGATGATATTGGGGGACCTTAACCAAGCCCCATCACGACATTCCATCTCCAATTTAACGAGGCAATGTTACCGCCTAACTGAGAACCAGCGAATGTCTCACGACATCGAAGTACCCACTCGCCCTCTGCCAGAGCAAGCCATTTTCTTCACCGATCACGACCTCGGAATAGTCTCCCATCCTCATAACGACGCCCTCATTATTTGGATCGTAATAGGTGGTGTCCTCGTTAAAATAATGTTGGTCGATTCTGGCAGTGGCACTAACATCTTCTACTATGAGGCCCTTCGCAACATGAACATGCAGGATTGCCTTGTACCCTCCAAAACAAATATTTATGGTTTTAACGGATCCACTGAAAGAGCTATGGGCGAGCTCGTGACCCTGGTACAGGCGGGCCTGGTCGTGGTACCTTTAACTTTCATCGTCATTAACAGTCCCACAGTTCACTACAATAGGATTCTTCATCCTACCACTAGGTAATACACTTTCAAATATTTATGGTTTTAACGGATCCACTGAAAGAGCTATGGGCGAGCTCGTGACCCTGGTACAGGCGGGCCTGGTCGTGGTACCTTTAACTTTCATCGTCATTAGCAGTCCCACAGTTCACTACAATAGGATTCTTCATCCTACCACTAGGTAATATGCTTTCCTACAAAGTTTGGCCCCTAGCAGATATGAGGTTACCAGGTTGCAGCCCGTGTCTGCTACGCCAACTCATTGTAAAGCTTAATCAATCAAGAGAAGACCACAAAAATAGGAAAACATGTCGAACGAGAGGATTAGCAGCGAGCAGGGTACGAGCCCATGGCGGTGGACTCGTCCCCCGTTCCTCGCCTCCTTGACAAGGTAATACTCCCAGGCACAATACATGACCAGAACGATGTCATCATGAGCACATTCAGTAAATCATGGACCCCGCCTCTTGTGGAGCCGGTTGTTCCCATTGACATTGATGACCCCACGAGAATGACATATATTGGCTCTTTCTTGATAGGTGACGAGCAAGTGGACCCCATCGCACTCCTCCGACAGTTCAAAGATAATTTTGCTTGGTCCTTCGACGAAATGCTAGGCAGAGACCCCGCACTGGTCTGCCATCATTTACATGTTCGCGAGAAGGATAACCCCATTAAACAGAATCTACGCCGAACAGCACCACGGCTACGTGGGGCTATCAACGACGAAATACAAAAGCTGTTGCGTACAGGATTTATACAACCTGTTGATTGCCCTCGCTGGATAGCAAACATGGTCACAGTACTGAAGAAAAATGGGAAAATCCGAGTATGCATCGATTTTATCGACCTCAGCCGACACTACCTAAAGGATAGTTTTCCTATGCCCATCATTACCAAACTAGTCGATTCCACGTCCGGCCACGAGCGGTTCTCATTCATGGATGGCTACTCAGGATACAACCAAATACCATTAGCAGTGGACGATCAAGAATACACGTTCTTCACTACTGAACAAAACTTATACTGCTACACAGTCATGCCATTCGGCCTGAAGAATGCGGGATCCACTTACCAACGCCTCGTAACCCCCATGTTTGAAGAACAGTTGGGCAAAACAGTTGAGGTCTATATCGACGATATGTTAGTACAAAGCAAACTGAGCACCGACCATCTAAGCAACCTCGAGACAGTCTTCAAAAAGATACGATCTTATAAGATGCGTCTTAACCCAGAAAAGTGTAGTTTCGGCCTTTCTTCGAGAAAATTCCTCGGACACCTCGTCACCCAGCGCGGAATCGAGGCCGACCCTGATCAAATCCGTTCTCTCGCCTGTATGCCCTCTCCACGAACATTAAAACAAATACAAGCCCTCATTGGAAAGATTACAGCTCTTGGACGCTTAATTTACAAAGCTTCTTACAAATGCCACCCTTTATTTCAATGCATTCGGGAGAACAAAAAATGCCAATGAAACAATGAATGCGAGGCAGCCTTTCAAAACATGCTGCATTACTTAGCCACTCCACCCATCCTCAACGCCCCCACTGAACATAAGTTATTAGGTTTGTACCTTGGCAACACAGATTACTCCATCAGCGCGGTCCTCGTTCGTACAGCAAACAGAACGGAGAAGCCAGTATATTTTGTAAGTAAAACCCTCGTGGGAGCAGAACTGCGGTATTCTACTATAGAGAAAGAGGCCCTCGCACTGGTATATGCCTCATAGAAACTACGACCATATTTCCAGGCCCACAAAATCAAGGTCATCATCACCACCCAACCGCTACGAGAGATTTTTGCAAAGAAGGATTAAACACGCTGGATCGCAAAATGGGCAATTGCACTAGGAGAGTTGGATATTCGGTATGAACCACGGGTCGCAATTAAAGGATAGGCCGTTGCAGACTTCCTCGCAGACTTCCCTATCGCTGATGACAATTGGCATAACGATGAGGATGGCGACCTTGACACCCATGTCGACATAGAAGACCCTGCATATACTAAGGGATGGGGACTATACACTGACTGGTCTGTCAACACTGGCTGTTCCAGTCTTTGCATAGTGTTGGTTACCCCCACCAATGAGAAAATCGAGAAAACTATATGGGTCAGTTTCCCCCTTAGTAACAACGAGGCTGAATACGAGGCACTATTATCTAGAGTAGAAATAACATTGGCCCTGGGCGTGGAAGAACTATCCATCTTTACCGACTCGTAGCTAGTTGTTAACCAGCATAACGGGACGTTCTAGGCCAATGATAGAATGGCCAACTACATGGAAAATCTAAAACAGTGACTAAGAAAGTTCCGCAAGGTCAATCTCGAACATATCCACCGCGGCAAAAATAGACACTCGGACGCCGTCGCATATCTAGCAGGTATTATAGGCAAAAAACTCTGGGTAATCCAGATAGACACTCTTGATAGACCGAGCATTAGCCGAAACTTAATACCAGCAATGCAGACTGATCTACTCGTGTCCCCTGACTGGCGCCAACCTCTCCTTGACTTCCTCGGGGAACACCACATCCTTCCTGATGACCGAACAGCGGCCGAGAGTATTTGCTGCCGAGCCCGTAAATACACAATGGTTAATGGCGAACTCTTACATACAAGCCTATTTTCTCCACACCTTACTTGTATTGCCGGAGATCAAATTAATATCGTCATCGTAAAAATCCACGACAGTATTTGTGGCGCACGTATAACAGGTCGTTCGATGGCTGACCGTGCTCGTACTCAAGGATTGTACTGGCCCACTATGCGACAAGATTTTTTAATATATGCCCAAAAATGCGACAAATGCCAATTTCACTAACACATAATTCACGCACCTGCCATAGACCTCCACACAATCTCCATCCCCTGGCCGTTTACAAAATGGGGACATGACATCGTTGGGGCACTCCCTATGGCGAGAGGGAGGTGCCAATGGCTACTGGTGGCAACAGATTACTTTACTAAATTGGTCGAGGCGATACCCCTCACTCCGATAAGGGAGGAAGAGGTCATCGGATTCCTATGGAAACACATCATCACAAGGTTCAGCATCCCCGGAGTACTGATGACCGATAATGGAACACAATTCATGGGACAAAAAGTCACAGATTTCGTATGACCCTACCACATAAAAATACTCCCTTCGAGTCTGAGATGCCTGCAAGGAAACAGAGAGGCATAGGCCACTAACAAAACTATAATCGATGGCATCAGTAAATGACTAGGCAATGCCAAGGGTCACTGGGTTAACGAGATACCCCACGTTTTGTGGTCCTACCGAACGACCCCTCGGAAAAGTATGGGATTTACACCGTTTATGCTCATGTATGGCTCCGAAGTAGTACTCCCTATGGAAGTCATCACCAATATAACAAGATTCTTGATTGTTGAAAGTGCAATAAACGACTGACTGCTCGCAAAAAACCTCGAGTTTATTGATGAAACCAGAGAGGAAGCTTCTTTACGAATACTCCAGTATCAAGAGACAATGAAAATAAACTTTAACAAAAAAGTAATCCCTCGGCAATTCTTTGAAGGTGACTACGTCATGAAAAAAGTCTTCCCTACAGCTCACAATCATAACAAGGGTAAATTGCAGCCCAACTGGGAAGGCCCCTACCTCATATCCTGAGTCATCAACGGTAACGCATACTACCTACTCAATAGCAACGAGGAGGAACTCAAATCCCCTTGGAATGCTATGAACCTTCGCAAGTGGGTTCACTAAGAATATCCCATATGTATATGATCACTCATGCTTAATATATGCTCACTATCCCACTCTCGCAAAATAAGGTCGCCGTTTTTTTTATAAAAAATCAAAGTCACATCTGGGGGTGTCCTCGAGGTAGGCCGCCCTCGCAAAGTACGAAAGACGAGATGTCCTTGAAGTAGGCTACCCTTGCAAAATACGAAAGAGGGGGCGTCCTTGACGTAGGCCGCCCTCGCAAAGTACGAAAGACGTGGTGTCCTTGAAGTAGGCCACCCTCATAAAATACGAAAATCGAGGCATCCTTGATGTAGGTCGCTCTCGCAAAGTACAAGAGACGAGTTGTTCTTGAAGTAGGCCACCCTCGCAAAATACGAAAGTTGAGGTGCCCTTGAAGTAGGCCACCCTCACAAAAAATGAAAGAGAGGGCATCCTTGACGTAGGCCGCCCTTGCAAAGTACAAAAGACGGGGTGTCCTTGAAGTATGCTACCCTCGCAAAATACGAAAGTCGAGGCGCCCTTGATGTAGGCCACCCTCGCAAATAAGGTTGTCGTTTTTTGATAAAAAAATCGAAGTCACATCTGGGGGCATACTTGACGTAGGACGCACTCGTAAAGTACGTAAGTCGAGGTGCCCTTGATGTAGGCCAGCCTCGCAAATAAGGTCGTCATTTTTTGATAAAAAAATCGAAGTCACATCTGGGGGCGTCCTTGACGCAGGGCACCCTCGTAAAGTACAAAAGTCGAGATGCCCTTGATGTAGGCCACCCTCACAAATATGGTCGTCGTTTTTTGATAAAAAATCGAAGTCACATATGGGGGTGTCCTTGACGTAGGCTGCCCTCGCAAAGTACGAAAGTCGTGATGCCCTTGACGTAGGCTAATACGACCAATGTGACTTATACCAATGAGGACTTCTTAAAATTTTTATTATACACTTCTCTCCTCGCTCAAAGGCTCTGGTCGCTTGAACGATCAATGTGATTTAGTCAACGAGGAGTACTTAAAGTTATCATACACTTCACACATAACTCAACGAGCCTAGTAACTGATACGACCAAGATAAGTGGGCTCAATGAGGAAAAGTTATAAAAATTTTCACCAGTAATTCGTGCCTAGTTTTGACGCACTATTTCGAGAGTTACTACCAGTTAATAAACAAATGGACTACGATAACAATCACAGATCGCCGAATTTAGCTTTAAAACAAGACAAATTCATTATCCTATAACTTTCTAGCAAGATAATTGATAAGACAAGACATAACACAACATAAAAGAACTGGATTACGAACAAATACATCAGGAACATCTAGACATGACCTCTCCCATTTTCCATAGCCCGACCCCTCGCAACTAGCCGCTTTGACGTCCTCCTCGGCCATAACGCGCAACACAACTTCACGGCTTACACAATTTTGTACTTGATCCCGTAAAATAATGTACCAGAATCACCATTTTTCTTGCGTCTTCCTCTCGGGCATGGGAAGGGTAGACGGCTCAAAATAGGTTCGCTCTAATGGCTTCCCAGCAAGCCCACATTTACCAAAGTAAAGCTTACTATAAAACTCCACCCAGATGCTTACCTGTGCTTCATACCTGGCCTTCGACCGTGTCTGCATCTTCCTTTACTCGACGTTGGGCCTTACAATTCAAAGCTTTAATGATAAATTAAAGCTGATTCTCCTACAGGTTTGCCGCGGTGCAATGACATCTCTCTCCCACAAGCCTATATATATGCAAGCCTCATTAACTGCCTTGGGGAAATCCAAGGGCTATCCCTTCATAAATTACGCTGCCCACGTCCCCCCAAATAGCCCCACCCACTGCCCCTTGGAACTCACAATCCGTATTAATAATGGACATCACGTTTCGTCTACATTAATCTCTCACTACGCGGCCAATACGAGGTCATCACAACGAGAAGACCCCCACGTCGTGGTTAATACGATAAAACATGCACTAAAATACATTAACATATATATCAAGCAAAACATAACAAGCTTAGCAGAAAAGTTATACAGACAAAGGCTCCACAAGCATCACAAGTTAACATACAAATATATCAAGTCATAAAAGCTCACAGTCTCACACCTTACTATTCTTGCGAGGACTACTAAGAGATCTTACCATTCATACAGGGACTTAGGCAATGACCGCCCTATCTTCCTCTTCAAGCTGCACCTCCTCTTCATGCGTAATATCCATTTTCCCTCTAAGGCCAGAGGACCTTAACGGCCAGAATATCCCAAATGACGTAACTCCGGTACGTCTTGCATTTGCCTAAGCACCAGCAACGGCGAAGCCAATGTATCCACCCACCACTTCGTAGATGAACGAAACTCATTTTCTAAATGGACGTTACCCTCTACCAGCTCAGTAACACGACCCTGCAACCCGTCCGTCACAAGCTTCGCCCCTGCCAACTCTTCACGAAGGGTTTGTTCGCTCGCTTCCTTCTCCAACGACAGAGTCCTCAGCCGCCCATGGGTAACCTCCAAGTCGCGCTCGATAGCGAACTTCTCATTATCAGCACTTTCACATGCTCCTCGATCCCAGCAGTCCTGCTCTCCACATGATCCGCTAGCTCGCGATGACGAGCCCCCGCGACAAGCTCCTTCTGCGCCGACTTCATTTCCTCAAGACAAAATTCTAGCTTGGCATTACGTTTGGCAAGGTTATTGGCCTGGAGTAATGAGGCCTCAAGCGTAAGGGTACACTGCATAAAGTGAACAAGGAGACTTATTACCCATAAATTCGACAATAACAAACGCATAACCAATACAATAATAACTTACTTAAACAGCAGCCACGACCGCAAGACAACGAGCACGAGGATCATCCAGTGCCTCAGCAAGATATTTCTTTTCCTTCTCCTTGTAAGGAGTACTATGCACGTCCCCCATTCAGCAAACTACCCCCGGAGAGTTTGCTACTCCCCACCGAACGGGTCTCTTCCTCCATGTAGGAATGACACATTGACTCTTTTTCCTTACCTCGCAGTTGTCCCAGGTCTTCGTCCAAAAGACCGGCGGTTACTGACCTCTGCCACTTTGCAACTGAAGCATCCTCCGTGTGACCACTAACCCCTCATAGCCCAGGACTCTGCCCAGTAACAAGAGGCGCGATAGCATTCGAGCCAGACGCATCCTTCCTCCTTGCACTTAAGAATCTCGGCTTCATCCCAACGCTTTCCAATGACTTATAGCTGTGCACACTTTCCACAGAATAGGTATCGCTTACGGGACAGGTACGAGGCTCGCTATACTTGCTCGCAGACCAGTACTTGTCGGAGTCAAATTTCCCATCTAGAATATTCGTCAATACTTGACATTCTTTATTTTTAAGACCAAGCACACGCAAACGAGACGACTTATAAGATACCCTTGCAAGCGTCACACCTGTAGCATAATGAACAATAATTTAGTCAACATATAACAAACGCTCGCTTGGAACTTTTACAAATTATATGAAGGAACGTACACTTTGTATTAAACACATTATGATACAAACGACGGTTAGGCCCGCTGTCATAATAAAAAGCCCCCATCACCAAGATCGGATGCCGATACCAATAATTCCCACTCGTCGGTAACTTAAAAATCTTCGGTTCGCCCGATTTGTGAGCTATATAATACCAGTGCCTCCACTCAGGAGCACGGGTACGCATGACTCTCTGACACCTTGGGCTTGTATCACCTTCCTTACCCTGGGTCGCGTTATCTGTGACCTTTTTTGCCTTGACCGAGGTCCGAGTTTGCCGGCCTTCGTGCCCAACTCGTGCTCGTGAACGCGTAATATGAGGAGACGTCGGCTCTTCTATCGTCTTGTCCCCGTCACGTTCTACCCCGATCCCTCAGGAACATTGTCCCATTGACGAGGACAACGCCCTATCTTGTAAGCAACCATAATGTCCCCACAACCCACGTTCCAACGAGGAGGTACCGACTAATTAATCAGCTGATATCCCATCATCACCTGATAGAAATTCCCATTTATTTGCCCTGGGGCGCACCCAAACGACTTCAAACATTTTTTGGTTAAATCATCCAAGGGAAATCTCAACCCAGCGTCAAATTGCCCAAAATAAATGATGCATTGATTGGAGGCTAGTGTTTGGCAATCCAGACATATCCACTTACTATCGCCACGAGCTTTCTCCTACTCATTGAGCACGTCCAGGAATTCCATCGTTATCTCTGGACTCTCGTAATCAACAAGCGTGCCAGGCAACCTCCACTCACTTGGATAAGGCCAAAACGACTCAGATACTCCCTTCTCACGACCATTTATAATATCTTCATGGGATTGATCTCCAGGTATTCTCCCTAACACTATGAAATCCACCCGTGATTCTGCTATTAAGTCACGAGGTACCGATATTCCGGCCTCGTGGTCATGAACGCCCACCTACCCCGCAGGAACCGCACACGATGGCATGGCTATAGAGCCCTCCGTCGTTGACTCACCCTCAAATACAACCATTTATGAGCTCGCCTTTTCTACTGTCTTCCCCTCGTATCTATAAACCGTTTAGCGCTCAATACTCGTATGTCCCTGTACGAGCCAGGTACAAACGTCAGGCTTAACCCTATAGGAACGAAGGGCATAATGGCCACCTAATTTACTGGGGTACCCTAGGACCAGGCTACACCCCCACTCTCCCTCCTGCGCGGCCATCGAAAGTCACCGCGACTCTGTGACGAATAACACGATTCGTCCCGCCGCCACAATCACTCCAGCGTTTCTGGTTACCACTGGTAGGTAGCGTACCCAACGTTTAGGTAAGCCATTTCACACATTTCCAAGAAAAAAAATCATGACAGAGAAAACAAAATAAAAAAAAGAACTAACATGAGAAACCCTCTCAGCTCAAATGTTTAACACAAATGTATAGTACCAATTCCTCTCAGCTCCAACTCAAATGTCCTAAAATTTAGTTCTCCCAAAGAAATTTTTTCAAACCAGAGAAGCTTCTCACAGCTATCAGTCCTTATATAGTGAAGAGACAGTTTTCTTGAAAGCCTCACTGGGCCCACGCATTTCATTCGCCACGTTACCCATTGCGCCAGCAGTCACACCACACACTTTTCTACAAATTTAATATTCATTCCCCCTCCTGAGACAATGCCAGTAAGGCTGTCAGGCACCCCACAAAACGACTAACTCCACATACGGCCAGAACTACCTCAGATCTCCCTCCATGCGAGCTAGACCTGAGGGGGGGGGGGGGCGATTGTAGGGGCACGCTCTCGCTAATGAATTAGTCGGGGTAGTTCAATGAGCAAGCTCTCCCTATGACCCCAATCTCACTTAATCCAAGCAATTACACGACAAGTAGACCAACGATCAAGATCGTCGGTCGTCAGACATGAGCAGGTATTAAACTCTAAAACAACGAGGAGCACCCAAACCCACAACCCTGAAGGGATAGCCTAGGAATTTCCCAGAGCACGTGAGTAAGGATGCTCCTAGGTTAAATCCTCCCTATAAATAAGGAGGAAGGGATAAACAGAAAAGATCTTCTTCTTCTTCTTCTTCTTCTTCTTCTTCTTCTTCTTCCATGAAGCATTCTACTCTTTCTCAAACGATCTCAAACGTGAATAGAGAAACAAAGAGGATCCCGGAGATAGTTAAGCGGTGGCCTCCTCAGGTTCAGTATCAAGCCCAATCCATCAAAATATTATTGTTGTCTCCTAGTGAAACACAGAGACTACAACGGGTTTAGTGTTCTGTAATTGTTATGCTTTGAATTCCTCAGAAGGTTCCATCACAATAGTCATGGTATTTTCACAAGCTCGAGTTAACTTGTAACTACCTTTGATTTTATATATCCTTCCATTCCATTCAAATCGCAACGTTAAATGATAAGTCGAGGGAATGGATTTCATATTGCAACATCAACATCGTCCCATGATTCCCAAATATCGTAATTTTGCATTCACAACATAAAATATTTTGTCTATTGTCGTTGGTCCTGCTGCGATGGGAAGTACAATTTTGCCTATTCTTTTTTATAGCCATTGAAGTCACTGATGTCTATGCCACTAGCTTCAACTTGATCTGTTAAGCCAATCTGATCGATTGTACTTTGAAAAAGTACTTCAATATTGCTATTAGTATCCACCATTACTATATTTCTCATTTTTTACATAACAATGAGTGCGTCATGATGAGGTAACTTGACGTGTTTGACGTCATAATCTTCGAAGGAAATCCCCGTTCTCCTGTTACTGGACTCTGGAAACAATTGAGCTTCTTTTTCTACCACAGACATATCATGACAATGAATGAGTCGGCATCTTTTGAATCTGACTAATTTGTTTATTTTGTGGGTCTCGATAATGTGGCTGAGATGAAGATGGTAGAGGTGTTTCTCCTCAGTCCCTTCCTCAATTTGGATGACTTAATTATCAAGTTTATAGCTCCCATTCTTATAGCTCTCCAGATCGACAATGTATTCGTACAATCTTCCATCCTTAAGTATGTACTATGAGTTTCTGCAAAGCATAACATCGTTCTGTATCATAATCTCTGACCTTGTGGTGTTTGCAGTATGACGTACCCTCAGTAGGTTAGAGGGGTTGGGCATTTTTGAAGAACTTTTCTTTCTAAAGTGTGAGGTAGATATCAGCCAGCTTAGCAGTTAATCTTGGAAGGCAAGGCTTCAGAAGGTCACTTCCCTTTCGAGGCCAATCTCCATCATATTTAGTTTGCTTCTTGTTCCCTCCAGTATCTGTAGTACGCCCAAATTCTCATTTTGTGTTTTGTCTTTTTGATGTCAAGATCGATTTTAGTGGCTTTTGTCTCTTGGGCATCTTTCTTTCGAGATCGATATAACTGTTCACCTTTTGATCGTATCTTCCAGAGTCGTTGGTTTGTTCAAGATAAGATGTTCCTTTGCTTGGCTTTCTATGAGTAAAACATTTGTAAAGGCCGAAACTATAATTTTTGGTCGAGACTATCTACCTTCCTTGCCAGGTCCAAAAATTTCTTGGTGAACACTTCAAGCTTTTCCCCCAACATTTGTTTAAGACTGATAAGGGAGTAAAGATTCTCCTCTTTGTTCATGTTGTGTTAATAGTTTGGTCATAAAGTTCTCGCAACTGTTCGAAAGAATGAATCGATTCTTTTTCTAATGAATGGAACCATCGTAGAGGCTCGCCTTGGAGACTGGTAGGGAATAATCGGCACAAAATATGGTTTGATGTTGAGTGTAAACCTAAAGAATCTTAAAACTCTTGAATGTGTTCAACGGGATCAGTCCCCTTGTACTTTTAAATTTTTGGCATATGAAAGCCAGACAGTACTTCACTGTCTAATAAATCTTGTGCAATCGAACTCTTCTGTAGTCTACTGAAGACGTTCTTGCTTGCACATGTTTAGGCTTTAAAAATCTCTTTGATGTGCTTGTCCATGTGTTTTTGAGTAACGAACTGTTGAGTTGTGATTATGTGACGTTGCAGACGCCCCTCTCTGGGATTGTGATCTCCACTTCCTTAACTAAGTCTTTCACGTACAGGGATTCAAGTCCTTACCCTTTGTACGTCTTCTACATATCTGTGGTCGGCGGGGGCTTTATCGACTTCTTGTTGAACAATAGGTATCGGTATGATCTCGGGTCCACGCTGGTTTTGATATGGTAGAATATCAGCTCCCTGGCTGATACCTCTGGGAGGTTCTAACATGTCTTAAGTTGAAATTCTTGACATAGCTAGCTACACCTATTTGTTCTTTTGTGTCGGCATCTGTTGTCCCTGAAGAATTTTCAATGCCTCTCGTATTTCTGTTAATTGTTGTTCTAAAATCGTTCGTCTTTCTGTGTCGGAGTTAAGTGTAGCGTGCAATTCTGCCATTTGATTAGCTCCCGCGCTGATTCTTTCTATCTGCCCGATCAGGGGATTTTGACTAGGGCTCGACATTTCGTAAAGATGATAAGTACCTGCAGTATTTGAGAACTGTGGCTGATTCTGTCGTTTCTTGCACACGACGCCAAATGTAAAAGCCTAAATTCGAATCTCGAATTTAGTATCTCACACCAAATATGATCAGAATGCTAACAATAACAAATAATCTCCAACACATAAGAAATAGCGTGGAAACCTCTGAATAGGTTAAAAACCACGACCTATCCTGAGGATTTAGAAATTGTGACCTTATTGAGTGACTATCTATTACAGCAAGTATTTTGAGTAGTTTTGTATCTACTTTTTTAGTTAAAAAAATGTGTCCCTAATTTGTTCTTCCTTGGTCCTCCTTATAGGTATCCTATTATGATCGTTTAATAACCACTATCTACCCTTAATGACGTACTTTACAAAACAGTATTGACTAGTTTTCATAATGGCTGTGTAAGGGTATGAATATTCTTTTTTGTAACGGCTTCTTAAATGACGTCGTATGATTATGGAGTCGAACTATTTGTATAGAGGTCGATATCAAAGCTTTAGGAGGTCAAGATTAATGCTTGAGTTCGCTAGTGGGAATAAGTCCTTACAGGAACAGTAGGGCACGATGATGTCGAGCTAACGAGCTCGATAACAGTTGGTTGCCTTCAAGACTTCAAATAAAGGTCATGCATAAATGAGGGTTAGGCATTCGAATGTCTCCGACAGTCGTGTTAAAACAAATTTCATGCAACCCTATATATATTCTAGGGGACTTGTATCAAGACAAACTCAAATTGATGCGTAACTCGATGTATAAAAACTCCAATGAAGGTTTGAGATTGGCATCCAACCCATCTATAAAATTGCCCACGTATCCTTTTGCACTTCAAAGATATGGCTAAGTACACTCAGCAAAGTTTTATCAAGGGAACAAACTATGAAACTAACATTACCACTTTTCTCTACGTTTTCATCCATCCATCCATCCATAACTTCTTCCCGAACTTGAACCCTCTAATTTAAACACGTCTCAGCTATGCCACGTGTTTATATCTCCCACAAAATTTAAACAAAAAACTGTTTGAAAGTAGTGGCTAAAACTTCAACACTAACTCCCCACAAACTCCCTTCATCTTCTTTTTCTCTCCCCAATTTCCTCCCCATTCTCTGAACTATTCTCCAGCGTTAGCTCTCCCCCCTCCTCCCTGTTTCTTCCATAGTTCATTGGAGTTGTTTATTCTCCGGCAATTACTCTCTATCACTTCAATGAAAATCGATGTAGGATTGCAAATTCACAATTGGGTTTCAGGGTGGAACGAAATGGCTTCACAATTGCATCTTTTAGGATCTTGTGGTTTTGGTGATCTAAAGTAAGAATTTTCTCTCTTTCTCTCTCTGAGAGAGAGAGAATTCCCTCTGTTTCTCGATTGAAGTTGGGATTCTTTTGGTTTCATATTTTTTCATGTTTTGATGTTTAATTCTAGAAATGTTTACACCACTTTTGATTGTTTTTATTTAGATTTTTATGTCTCAATCTATTGATTTTTTAATTTGTTACATTTAAGGAGTAATAGTAGTGTTGGTATAGTTTGCTTTGATTGTAGTGGTGGAGGAGAAATAGAGGTTGTCAACAAGGGATTAAATGAGTGGCTAGGGTTACAATTAGAGATATATTGTTGCAGGGATTCACCCATGTCCTAAGTTAAAAATATCTGAAAAAATGGATATCCATATGACCGTCTAGATTTAAATATCCAAGGAGCAAGGGTATCTTTTGTGAGGAGAAAGTATAGCAATGCTAAAGCCATCTTTTGCAAAGTGCATTTCGTGGTCTTCTAAGCATTCTTCGATTTCACAATGTATCTCTCAGCAGATAGAATGTTCGATGTACATCACTTCTTTGGAATTTAAAACACCAAGGTATCTTACTGCTTTTTAAATTTTTGTTTTATATTATCTACCTTTAGTTCTCTTATTGATTAACACTATTATCATCCTCATTCATAAACTTGATGTTAATATGGTAACCCAAGCGCACAATATTATCAATGTTTCCTTCTCAATCTTTAATTTCAATATCTTCTAATACCAATATGTTTTATGCAGATTTGAAAACAGTCTCCATTAAGGCTCCTATATGATTTTTCCATTATGAACTTCTCGGTGTTTCGGGTATGGAATTGACATAACTTGATATCTCAGATTTCCATTCAGCCTTTCAATTTGTTAGCTATTTTTTGAATGGTTTTCAACTCATTTTATTTTTCATGGTCACAGGCATTTCGCTTCTTTTGGGGTGTGGACTAATAATGAGTATGAAGTAATGAAGAGTAAGGAGTAAGGGATAGAGTACATCTCGCGGGAAACAAAATGACTATTTGGCATTGTTTCTAGAATCCCAGTAAATCCATATCGCCTTACGAGTCACAATCTTGGGGCCATTTTCAATTGGTGACATTATTCGTGCTTTCACTTATAAACTTTGAGATGATTAGATGGCGTTACTTGGGAATGAAGTAGAAAAGTAAAATTGCTAAAATGGGTCAGATGTATTGAAAGCTCTTTTATATTTGTGACCCACTTATTTTATTTTATTTTTTTTACTTTGGTAGTCATTGTATATTGAAAGCTCTTTTATATTTGTGAAGAACATCCAATAATTTGGAGCACAAAATATTAGAAGTTGGCTATACTTTGACCGAAAATTGATGTACTTAGTGTGACTTTATTTTTTCATGTTATAATAGTTAGCTTTAGCAATGAAACTAAATATACTTGATAAAAAAAAGAAAAACATCCATTTCATAGGAATGGTTTTGATCGTGTCCATAAGTACGCAAATGAGTTATCTATCATAGAGTTTAGTGGTGTTAATTGTCGAAGCATCATTTATAGCGTCGAAGGTACGTGGACATTATTGTCGTGACTTGGTCACGGGTAGTACTATATATATATTATAAATCTCAGTTTTGTCCTACGTGGCATCAATTGTCCTATGTGGCAATGACGATTGTCATGCGTGGCGAGCTTTGTCCTAGGTGGCAGTGTAAAAAGTTAACTGGGACATTGATTACATGGCAATAATGAGTATAGCTCCAAAACATAATACCATAAAATTGAGGGTAATTTCATGATATAAATCTTAATTTCCTAACTGTTTCTTTTTCCTTCTATAACTTAACCGTCTCTTCCCTTCTACAACTTAACCGAAATCGCTACACTTTGAAATTTTATGTGCTCGTATTTAATGTATTTTGATAAATTAGGTCATGACTATTCCTATCAATCAATGATCTAGGATTAAGCAAAAACAATCAAAAGTAAAGACAATGAATTAAAAGACACATGTAACGGGAGAAAAACTACTAAAAATCCACTAATCAAAAAGAGTTTAATCTGAATTACACTTACAGACTTGATAACCTAGTGTATATATATATATATATATATATATATATATATATAAGTTTAATTACAAGATGTTTGTATATATGAAAGTAAAAGAAAGCCTTTCATTTTTTCATGCAAAGGAAGATCTACGGTACAGATAATTGGGTCAGTATATCTCACATTCACCAACGAGTCGCGCATATTACATAGATTCGTCCCTGACGTTCTCGGCCCTTTTGCTTATCTATATATATATATATATTGTCTGACATATATATATTATATTATATAGGATCATTATTTCAATTATATGTCATCGTGAAACCAAATCATAGTCAATTAGGTCTTATGTCGACGTTATTTATAGTTTTTGAGAGTTTGCATACCGTCCATCCGTCCCACATACTCATTAGATTAGACATGATCTTAATTGTTGCGTAGAAGCAAACATAGTTGTATCATATATAACTTTGAACTTTGAAGTAATGTCTGTAAGGCAATAAATCCTGAGCCAGATTAATGGACTGAGTATGATGTCTTATATGCTACACGAATATAAGTTTTGTGGGTGATGTCCGTCTGTCCACACAAATAAGTTATGGGCATTTAGACGTATCCAGCTCACATAATTATTTGATTGAGCGTTCGTTTCTCGAATTTGAAGGACATATGCTCCACAAATATCTGATATCCCTGATGTCTCTTAGCCCATGAATTACGGCATTGATAGGAACAACTTGAGTTGATGCTATTTTCCCAATAATGGCATACGATCATGACCCCCGAGTCTTAAATTTCTCGTCAACTTGTATGTCTCTAAAGTATCCATACGGCCAATTCAACTTCAACCACGGGTAACATTGCCACCACACTATTAGTTCTTGTTGAGAATCCGAGTTAGCTACTCTCTTCCTCTCGTCAAGAACGATTACGCGGAAACACCAATATAAGAGAATAAACAAGAATCAAGCAAGAACAATAAGACACACAAAAGTTCCAGAGGATGGAAGTGGAAAATCTTTTCGGATAAAAAACCACTCCCGAGCAATTCACTATGTAAATCAAACAGGTTACAATGATCTCTCAAAGCTTTCTCAAAGCTTAATGATGGAGTCTCTCAAACCTTAAAGCTTCTCTAAGATTAAACTCTCACAAAATGGTTAATACAATAACCTAACACCCTTTTATATAATAGAGGGCTTACACAAAGATTAGAAACTTCTAATTTATGTGGGTACAGATCTCGAGGCAAACTCCTACGTCTAATAATCAAACATCTAAAACTGAAGGGAACTTTTAAAAATGTTAAACGCCAATCTCGTTCGAACGAGTCACAAAGTCGTTCGAACGACTTTGTCCTTCTGGGCCAAATTCCAGCAAGCTTGACTCTTCGTTCGAACGGACAACAATATCGTTCGAACGAATCTAACCAGTTTCTAGTCTTGACAAAAACATAGCTTCGAGTTCATACCTTAACAATCTCCCACTTGAAATCGAACCTATTGTAACCCATCTCAAGATCTCCAAATTTTTTTTGCTCAGTACCCGGATCTTCAACCTTGAAGACTCACAGAAGTTGTACATGTTGTCAACTTCTGAAAAGTTACCACCTTCGTAAACATATCGGCCAGATTCACATCAGTATGAATCTTCGCGAGCTTCAGCACACTGTCCTCGAGGAGCGAGCAAATATAGTGATATAGAATATCAATATGCTTGGTCCTAAAGTGAAAAGCTGTCTTCCCTAAGTATATAGCGTTTTGACTATCACTATACAACATAGGAGAACGTTGTTCCTGACCGAGCTCTTTTATCAACCCTTTTAGCCAAACCATATCCTTGCACGCTTCTGTAGCCGCAACATATTCCGCCTCCGTCGTAGACAAAGCTACAATCTTCTGTAGCCTAGAAACCCATGTAACCGCACTGCTTCCCAATGTAAAAATGAAGCCACTAGTACTCTTCCGCCTATCAATGTCTCCCGCCATATAAGAATCAACAAAACCTTGTAAGCATATCTAAGAACCCCCATAACACAATGCCATGTCTTGAGTCCCCTTTAGATACCTAAGTATCCATTTCACAGCTCTCCAATGCTCTTGGCCTGGATTACTCATATACCTACTCACAACTCCCATTGCTTGGGCAATGTCCGGTCTCGTACAAATCATAGCGTACATTAGGCTGCCAACCGCAGACTGATAAGGAACCTTCCTCATATCATCACGATCCTTTTGCGTCTTCGGACAACAATCCTTTGATAACTTGAAGTGACCTCCCAATGGTGTACTAACGACCTTAACACCATCTATGTTAAACCGCCTGAGTACCTTGCCGATGTACTCAGCTTGAGATAGCTTCAGCTCTCGCCGTTTTATATCCTTTGTAATACGCATACCAAGAACTTGCTTTGTAACACCCAAGTCCTTCATAGAAAACTCCCGGAATAATTGTTCTTTCAATTTAACAATTTCTTCCATGTCAGCACTTGCTACCAACATATCATCTACATACAGAAGTAGAATGACATATGAATTCCCCGTCTTCTTGATAAAACAACAGTGATCCGCATTGCTCTTCGAATAACCATTTCTGGACATGAATTGTTCAAACTTCAAATACCACTGTCTCAACGCTTGTTTCAAACCATATAAGTTCTTCGTGAGCCTACACACGTGATCTTCCTTCCCCTTGACTGAATATCCTTTCGGCTGCTTCATATATATTTCTTCATGAAGATTGCCGTGAAGAAAAGCTGTCTTGACATCTAATTGCTCAAGATGCAAGTCTTCAACAACAACTATATTTATCACAACCCGAATAGTAGACATCTTCACCACAGGAGCAAAAATCTCATCGAAATCAGCGCCCTCTTTATGTTGAAAGCCCTTCACCACAAGTCTGGCCTTGAATCTTCTTAAACCATCAGATTCTTGCTTTAGTCTGTATACCCCCTTGTTGTGTAATGCTTTCTTCCCCTTCGGTAATGAACTAAATCCCAAGTTCGATTAACTGAAAATGACTGCATCTCATCATCCATAGCAAACTCCCACTTGCTCTTGGCTTCAACATCTAAAGCCTCCTTGTAACTTTCAGGTTCACCACCATCTGTAAGTAACAAGTGATTTAAAGAATTTACGTACCTTGCCAAAATTCTCGTAACTCTCGGCTCCTTTCGAAGTGCTATTGGAATGTCTAGAACATTAGGTTCCTCTTTCTGATCCGGTGCATCAGACTCAACAATGACTTCTTCATTATCCTCTCGAGAGGGTTCATCATCTTCAATGTCGATACTTTCCTCTTCTTCACCTTGAATCCTTTTCACAGGTACTTTGAAATCTTTATATAAGACTTCCTCATTGAATGTAACATTACGGCTCCGGATAACTTTCCGATTCTTCGCATCCCAAAACCGGTACCCAAACTCATCACCACCGTATCCAATGAAAATGCACTTCGTCGACTTTGCATCTAACTTGGTCCTTGTATCTGAATTATCAAGCACATATGACATACAACCGAAAATACGCAAGTGATTAAGGTTTACCTCTTTACTGATCCATGCTTCTTCAGGAATTCCAAAGTCCAAAGCCGTCGAAGGCCCTCTATTAATCAAGTACGCCGCCGTACTAACTGCATCCGCCCAAAAATACTTTGGCAATCCAGCGTTGAGTCTCATACTCCTCGCATTTTCGTTTATTGTTCAGTTCATGCGTTCTGCAACACCATTTTGTTGCAGTGTTCCAGGAATAGTTTTCTGTCTCCTAATCCCGTTTGATGCACAAAAGTCTTTAAACTCGTCACTACAGTATTCGCCCCCGTTATCTGATTTGAGACACTTCAGTTTCAACCCGGTTTCATTTTCAACTAGAGTCTTCCACCTCTTGAATTTATTGAGCACATCTGACTTGTTCTTCACGAAGTAGACCCACACTTTACGAGTAACATCATCGATAAAAGTAACATAGTAATGAGAGCCACCAAGAGAAGACACCTTGGTTGGCCCCCAAACATCCGTATGTACAAGATCCAGCTTTTTGGGTTTCCTTGATCTTCAAAATAATTTGAAACTGACCTTCTTCTACTTCGCAAGAACACACTCTTCGTAAAACTTGAGATCAACCTCAGCAAGACCCTCTAGCTTTCCCTTTGTTACCATTATCTTCATCCCCTTCTCACTCATGTGACCGAGCTGTTTGTGCCACGTACTTGTATCAATCCCTGAGGTAGCCGCACAAATAGTGGAAATTGTACTTTGCGTTGTATACAATGTTTCTTGTCGCAAGCCTCGAGCTACCAACATAACTTCTTTTGTAACCTTCCAGAAGGTTGCGCCAAAGGTACACTCGTATCCGGCATCATCCGCCAATTTGCTAATCGATATAAGATTACGCCCCAGTTTAGGTACAAGTCGCACATTCTGTAAAACTAATGTTCCCCCTGAAGGCAACAACAACCTAGCGTTTCCCTTTCCAGTAATATTGCGTACACTTTTATCTGCAAGAAAGACCATACCGAAGTCGCCTTTAACAAAATTGGTAAGAAAACCTACGTTCGTAGTAGCATGGAAGGAAGCGCCCGAATCAACAATCCAAGATTCGTTAACATCGTCACACGATAGTAGTAGAGCCTCGTCAGAACTAACCTCCTCAGTAAGGTTCATTGTATCTTTCTTTTCATCATCAATCTTCTTAGAAGAAGAAGAGTTGCAATCTCGCCTGAAGTGACCCTTCTTTCCACAAGTCCAACACACACCGGGCGGCTTAGACTTCCCTCTTAACTGTGATCGGCCCCTTCCAAATTTTGGCCCCTTTATGTAAGACCTCCCTCTTTCCTCGACGTTCAACATACTGCCGTTTGAACTCGAAGAGGGTTCAGATGTTTTACGCCTATTCTCTTCACTCATAATTAACGAGAGTATAATGTCAAATTTGATGTCTTCACTGCTGCAATAAATCCTTCCAGCTTTCTGGCATCTGCCCTAGAAGAGCCCACGCTCTCACCTCCTCGGTAAAAGTGATTTTCACAGATTCCAGCTGAGCATGTATGGTATTAAACTCACTGATATGAGCTTGCACACTACCATTGTCCTTCATCTTCAAAGTAAAGAAGCGCCGTAAAAGATGCACCTTGTTTGCCCCGGATGGTTCTGAGTATATAGTGGACAATGTCTCCATCAATCCCTTCGTCGTCGTAACTTTGGAGATCATGTGTAAAATTTGAGATAATAGCGTTAACCTAACAGTTCCAAGCGCTTTGCGATCCAATCGCGTCCACTTAACTTCATCAAAATCTACTGGCTTCATCTCAGCTCTACCTAGTGGGAGATCAAGATCTTTCTGATAAAGGTAATCTTCTATCTGCATCTTCCACACTCCAAAATTAGAACCATTGAACTTCGTGATTTTCAACTTCTCCTAATCGGCCATCGTTCTTCACCACAACAAGCCCTAAATGTTCGCTCTGATACCAATTGTTGAGAATCCGAGTTAGATACTCTATTCTTCTCGTCAAGAACGATTACGTCGAAACACCAATATAAGAGAATAAACAAGAATCAAGCAAGAACAATAAGACACACAAAAGTTCTAGATGATGGAAGTGGAAAATTCTTTCGGATAAAAAACCACTCCCGAGCAATTCACTATGTAAATCAAACAGGTTACAATGATCTCTCAAAGCTTTCTCAAAGCTTAATGATGGAGTCTCTCAAACCTTAAAGCTTATCTAAGATTAAACTCTCACAAAATGGTTAATACAATAACCTAGCAACCCTTTATATAATAGAGGGCTTACACTAAGATTAGAAACTTCTAATTTATGTGGGTACAGATCTCGAGGCAAACTCCTACGTCTCATAATCAAACTTCTAAAACCGGAGGGAACTTCTAAAAACGTTAAACGTCAATCTCGTTCGAACGAGTCACAAAGTCGTTCGAACGACTTTGTCCTTCTGGGCCAAATTCCAGCAAGCTTGACTCTTCGTTTGAACGATATTGTCCGTTCGAACGAATCTAACCAGTTTCCAGTTTTGACAAAAACATAGCTTCGAGTTCATACCTTAACAGTTCTAATGAAGTTACAAAAATAAAAAGGTTGGGTATCGATCCACGCACGCAGGCCGCAACTAACCACACTCTTTCCTAAGTCTCCATCGCTGTTAAGGTGATGCTCCCACATAACCAAGCTTATTTGATGATACTTTGAAAGAAAGCAAGGCAGAATCTTATAGTATCTTTGTTTGGAATCCTCGTCCACCCAACTGATAAGCGTCGCTCCGACAACTCACATCACCACAATTGTGACATCCATATCACAACTTGGCGGTCCCTTTAAGTGTACTTTATACTCTTAGTATATCTCCTTAACTTCACAATAATACACTATTTCAATTCGAAACATTAGTAAAATTTAATCGGTACCGACAAATCAAATTTAGTCGTAAATCATAGTTTTTGTGGATAAGAGAACACGTGCATCTCTCTAATGGCATCGAGAATAATATAATCATCACTTAATTAACAAAATATTTTTCTAGGCGATATGATTAAGATTTCCGAACATGAATGAGAAAGATGTTTTATAATTAAAGCAATTTTATGGCGTCAGTGTTTGGTTTTGCTGACACCTTGTAATGACTTGACCACGACATCAGCCGAGAGTGCGTAAAAAGAAATTGTACTGAGTAGGCGTGCCCTATTGATGAAGCATAGTAAGAATCCCATCTTGGACGCCGGACACATACGTATACTGGGCATCACTCAGACGCGGTAGGAAAGCCTTCTAAGACAAAGTTACAATGACAACAAAAAATTAAAGATCTTGAAGTTTCATGTCTTCTATTGTCCTCAACTAAGGGGTTGATTGAGACTTCACTTTGGTACACACAAGAAATATTTGTGATCAAAAACATTTATGGTAATTTAGACAATTGCTAACCATTCGATACGTTCATACATAAGTCTAATGGTTACCAATGCAGCCTAGCAACATTGGATGCAATGTTTTTCGGCACTGGAAATATCGATGTAGTTGTAGCTCCAAGACACAGGGATAGCCCTTGGACTAATCAGGCTAGCATCATATAGAAGTGTGAGTTGGAAATGCAAGTTGACCACTAATAAGATATTTGTCTTAATAATTACCTCCTCATATGGTGAAGAGTTTGTCCTCATAAACTTTTTTTTTTGCCGTAATTAGGGACCTTAGAGTATCTGTAGTCGTTTCTCTAAACTCACAAGAAGCATTTGTAGGCCTGTTTTCGGATCGGAAATAGGCCGGTCAGAATTTTTCCGATTTTCTTCGGAACCGTAAAATAAATTTCAATTTTTTTTTTTTTTTCTTCAGAATAATAAAAATGGATCAAAATATGAAAAAATTAGATTAATCGGAAAAATCGGAATTCCAAACATTTCAGAAGAAGAAAAAAAAATCAGAAATTCGAATATTTTGAAAAATTCAGAAATTTAAAATAAAAAAAATTGTATTCGGATCGGAGAGTATCTGAACTAAATTTGTATTTCGAAATAACAGAAAATTATCTGATTTCGATCCGATATTTTTTGGAAAAAATATTGGAAATCGGATTTTCGGAAACATAAAATAACATTCCAAAATCGAAAAAATTAGATCGGATTTCGGAAAAAATTAGAAGTTCGGACAAAAGTTCAACTTCAATAGACATTTGCATCGAGGGGTTCATCTTAACTTCATGTCTGAACTTTCAACTATAATCTCCGCGTCTTTAACCCTCTAAAGATAATCAAAGACTCATAGGTGTCTATCCACGCTAGCATTATCGATTTTAACAAATATATTTTGAAAATACTATATCAATTTATTTATACGGAAAAGAAGTTTCATAAAAAATAAAAAATAAAAAATAAAAAAGCCATTTTCTTCACACTAGTCACTACAGGTTGCAAATAAATCGGACCGATGTATATTGGAAAATTTTAATCCCTTGCCAAGGGGGACAAAAAAAAAATCTCCTGAATCTAATAGTATCTAACAGAGTAGTTAACATATCCACTTCATTAGATTACAGTCTTTTCCTTCAACCCCTGATTGTGTTAATTTAAAAAAAACACACAGCCCAATGAAGAACAAGAAAAAAAACAACAAAACATCCACAATTACAGAGAGACCCCTCTCTTCTCTTGAATCTCATCTTCTCCTGTTTCTATCTGATTGGTTCTCCAAAACAAGCTCCAATCTTTCTTTGACTACCCCAAAGCTTCAAACAATCAACCCAACTTGACTAGTACTAAAACATCAAAAAATCCATTTTTTTCTTCAAGGATTTGAGCATTTGAGAGATAATTAAGAGATGGGTATTCCTTATGATGATGTGGTACTCGTTAAACAACCAGAGAAAGTTGAAGACCCAAGTGTTATCACTGTAAATTGTCCAGACAAGACTGGGTTGGGCTGTGATCTTTGCAGGATACTTCTCTTCTTTGGATTGAGTATTGTGAAAGGAGGTAAGTTGTAGATGAGCAATGGGTAGTTTTAAATTTTAATTTTAAAGTTCGGGTTTTGATTTGGTTTGGTTTTGTGGTGTTGTGAAGATGTTTCTACTGATGGGAAATGGTGTTACATAGTGTTCTGGGTTGTCGGGAAATCGACGACAAGGTGGAGTTTGTTGAAGAAGAGATTGGTGGAAGCTTGTCCTTCGTTGGCTTCTGGGATTTACTTTTATAGATCAGAGTTGTTGCAGCAACCAAAGCCTCCTGAAGTTTACCTGTTGAAGTTCTGTTGTTATGATAGAAGAGGGCTCTTACATGGTGAGTGAGATAACTCCTTTTAGAACATTCTAATTGTGTCTTTGTTTGGAAAATTTAGCTATTTTTGTAGGAATATCAGATATTTGTGATAGAGTTAGGCTAGAGGCGCATGATTAGTAATTAGGGGAGTTAAAGCATAATAGATGAATTGTGTGCTAAATATAATTTTTGGTAGACCTACTTTTCGCGCCATTTTGGTCTATGTATTATAGGTATGAGTCAATTTGTTATGTCATTTGATCATCTTCTTTCATGTTTATTCCATGATTGTAGATGTTACTTTTGTGTTTTTTGCTTAGACAAGCACAGGAACATTATTTATAATCGAGAATGTCCGTTTTCATGTTTTATTCAGAACTCGTGTGATGGTTCTTGTCTTAAATAGACAATTTAGGACTTTTTAAGGTCCTGTTACTGTAATGAACTTCAATTTCAAGTTGGACATGATGTTACAACTTACAATCTTAGTTGAGTAGGAGTTTTTGGTTTGTGGACTATTTCTCAAGTTTAGAAGAAACAAAATCTGAAGAAAATTCTGTAAGTGTTTGAATTTATTTCTAGGCTTCTTTGTTATGCTTAGTTAAATTCTCGTTCTTGTTTATCCAGGCGTTGATGTAAATGTCATACGTGATAGTATAAATTTCAAATAAATTTTGGAATCTTTGTAAAATGAATTTCAAATATATGTTGGTAACTTTATGAAGAATTCCTGCAGATGTGACAAAAGTTCTTTGTGAGCTGGAGCTTACAATTAAGAGAGTGAAGGTATCCACTACACCAGATGGGAGAGTGATGGATTTGTTCTTCATAACCGACACAAGGTTCTATCTTTGCACTTTCTCATTCACACTTATTTGCTTGTTTTTTGTCGCTGTTTGTTTTTAATTTCTTTCATACTACTATGGGAGCTCATATGTGATGAGAAGTTCAAGTAAATAAATAATCTTCGTTTGCTTATACAGTCCCGAATTTCTCATGAAAAGTAAATCACATTTATCTGTGGGTTTTTCATTAGGGAACTACTACATACAAAAAAGAGACAAGAGGACACGTATGAGCATTTGAAAGCAGTGTTAGAGGATTCCATGATCAGTTGTGAGATCGAATTGGCCCGTCCAGAAATCACTACATTTTCACAGGGATCCTCTCTTCTACCTCTTGCAATCACAAAAGAAATGTTCAGCTTAGTAGTACCTGTCGAGCATTGTGGATCTTCGACCTCAAACAATGTATCTGTTACAGTTGACAATTCCCTCAGCCCCTCTCATACGCTAATCCAAATCCTTTGCCAAGATCACAAAGGTCTTTTGTACGATATCATGAGAACTCTGAAGGACTACAATATTCAGGTAATGAGAATACAAAATGGCATTCGACTCCAACTTTATGTGGCTTGGAAAGGGTTGGCATATCGTCTTTATTTCTAATAAATCTAGATCCTACACTTACAAATGAAATTGCAAATTCCTATCCTACAGCTAAAATGCCACTAGTTAACTAGTTTTTGATGGTGGATGATCCAAACTTATTTGTTTCTATGCTGAATAATTCTGACTTAACTAAGAGAATTACTAAAAACATTGATTGACTCTAAACCCTCTTTATTGATTAAACTGTAAAACCCTAATAACCCAATAACTGAATTACACTAATAACCCAATAACTGAATAACCCAAAAAAATGACAACTAACTCTCCTGTAACCCTAGGGATGGTTTTTTGAGTCGCTTATGATTAAGTGGAGGAGACGATCACGGGCTCTACTTGATGGGGCTTGGTGTAGTCTTTTTATTCTTTCTTTTTGCTTTTTCTCGACTTGGAGAGGCGGGTTTAGTTGTTCCTCGTTCTTTTTAGGGGTGTACATTGTGCTTTTCATCAATAAATTTTACATTCATAAAAAAAAATAAAAAATAAGAAAATGAAATAAATAAAGGGTGATGTCGACTTAGGCGTGGAGGACGCTCTCTCTTTAGGTATACGCATACGGAGTGGAAACCGTGATACATCAAATTCTGAATCATAATGTTACAAAACCTAAAACTTCTCATTCACAGCCTTTTTGACATTGTGGATTATTCATTTGCCAGATTGGGTAGTATTTTCGGTACGGACTTTAGTACTTTTCCCATTTGTAGTTTGATCCCTGATCAGGGTTTAGGGCTTTTGAGCAAAGTTATTCTCTCTGGTGAAAGCATAGAAATTACTGTAACCTTCTTCATATAAGATTTTGGTAAAGCAATTGTTTTAATGGGAATAATTACAAAAAGGACAAACAGTAGACATGGTCTACGGCTGAGACATAAAATTGTAAATAGAGCTCAATTTTAAAAAAACAAAGAATGAAAAGAAGAAGTCTAGCTATAGGCAGTTTCTATAGGATACACCAAATCAAAAATATTTTATTATCCTCCCTCCGGTGTTGCCCCCTAATTTACAAGTTTCTACTTAAATCTTCATGCTGTGGTTTATGCTCATATTTTCATATTTCCTTACTGTTTCTATGTAATTATTGTGGCTGCTCAGGTTGTTTGATTTGATCCATTTTTTTAGGATAATCCATAGAAAGTTTGTTATGATATGCTTCCAGTAACTTTAGGGCTTGAAATGCCCGGAAATAAGTTATATGAGGGGGCAGTTAAACCTTTGTCAATTTTTCCTTATGTTATGAAATTTTTATAAGACAATGATTTGGTCTAGTGCTCTAATTCAATTTTCTGTCCATGTTTTTATATTTGTCTTTACTTACAAAACCTATATTGTATGTCAGATTTCTTATGGACGTTTCTCCACAAAGCAAGGAAGAAATTGTGAGGTAGACTTGTTTATAATGCAAGCAGATGGGAAGAAGATCGTTGACCCAAAGAAGCATAATGCATTGTGCTCTCGTCTAACGTCAGAGCTCTTGCTTCCACTTAAAGTCTGTGTGGTCAGCCGAGGTCCAGACACCGAGCTCCTGGTTGCAAACCCAGTGGAGAAATCTGGCAAGGGTCGGCCTCTCGTATTTCATGATATCACCCTTGCTCTTAAGCTACTTAACTCCTGCATTTTCTTGGTACATTCTTGTCTGCCTACTTTGTGAAACCTGGCTACTATTTAAGATATTTTAGTATGTTTCTCCTAATGAAAAAAACTTATAAGTACTCTATTTCGTTTCATTTAGGCTGAGATTGGGAGGCATGTGATTGGAGATCGAGAGTGGGAAATTTACAGAGTCCTGCTTGATGAAGGAGATGGTATGATGGTGTTGAGGAACGAGATTGAAGAGGGAGTTAGAAAAATGTTGATGGGATGGGATTGACATACTTCAACTTCTACGGTTGATCACCTGTACAGTATGTTTTCTCTTACATGTAAATGATATGTATATGTTGTGCTAAGATAAGAAGCTAAGTAACATTCCATGGTTTACTTTAGAAGAAAAACAAAATGAAAGAAGAGCGAGGAGTCCTTGTGCAGAAAGGAGAGTAAACCATCTTGATATTGTGTATACATGTGTAGTAGAATAGAGACAGGTTATGGCTGTATATATATATAAAAGTTATTTCTCAAGTCTCTTTAATTAGTCGAGAATCCCGTGTCATTATCCATTGTTTTCCACATCTGCAATCCAACATCCTTTGGGGAAGTTTATTCTGCCATTGCTGGTTTCCAATGTTAGTAATCTTGAGGTGTTTACGTTTTAACAATGTATTTTTTCACACAAGAATATCCCATAAAAATTCTTTCTAGAAAATTTATATTTCACATGATAATTTATTTTCCACCTTTTTTTTTTTTTTAAGCAAAGGAGAATATATTAAAGCAGCCTAATGGCTGGGAATAATAGAGTTTACAAGCGCAGATGCCTGCTCATGCACGACACATACAAAAAAGGGGAAAGCTGCACCCCTAGCCGCTAAAAAGTGGGAAATATAATTACAACCCTATCCACATGCTCAAAACAAAAGTTCGTAAAACGCATTGCTAAAGCTCTTAAATCTGGAGCTAGAGTGAGTGCACCCCAAGAAAGGTCCACGGATCTGTCTCTGAAGGTTCGCACCAATTGTTGACAATTGGAAAGGAGAAGCACTCTGTCTAGTCCTAGCCTGAGGCCTGCCTCCAGCCCTCGTATCACGGCGATGGCCTCCGCCTCTTCGGAATCGGCTGCCCTAGCTGAGTCATGACATGCACATACAAGAGAGTTTGTGTAAGTTTTTATAATAAAGCCAGTGCCTCCCAGAGAGTCAGACTTAGTCCAGGAGGCATCCACATTAATGACGTGCCACCCATCGCTGGCTTGGGGAGGTGACAGAACCGGTCTGGGAGGAAGTGGGGAAGTTCTGTCTTGTGAGATAAGAAATTGTTTTGCCCTCTTAAGTCCATTCTCAGGGTCAGGTCTTTTCTGGTCGAAGATGAGCTCATTCCTACTAAGCCAGATGATGTACATGATAGAGCTGAGAGTGCCATAAAAGTTAAGGATGCCCGTCGTGCCCCCTTTCAGCTGGAAACAACGTTGGATAGTCTGGCGTATCGAGTCAGTGTAGCGCCAGTTTCTCAGATCAAGAGCGAGGGGCGACTTAATCCAGAATTCATGATTTTTGGTGCAGAAGAAGATGGCGTGCATGGCAGTCTCAGCCTCCATTCTACATCGAGGACAGAGGGTATCCCAGTCGCTATCACCGTACCATAAGTTGACCTTAGTCGGGATGCCATCCTGAATGGCTTTCCAAAGGAAGAACTGAATGCGGAATGGCACCGGCAAGCTCCAAATGTGATCCCAGGAAGGTCCCTCAGTTGGTTGGGAATTACTTCTTTGGTCTTCCCGGTCTTGGTCAAGAATGGAGTATAAATGCACTGATCTGACCGTGAGAATCCCGTTTTGCTCCTGATTCCATCTGAGGACATCCTTTGCCGGGTATCTTCTAAGGGGGATGGAGGTGATGATGTCCGCAATATCTTTGTGGAAAATATCGTAGATCAGATGCGACTTCCAAGTACGGCTGGTAGGCAGATGAGATCGGCAACTCGAGTGAAAGGGTGATTGAGGGGGGCTGGGCCAGCTGGACGCCCGTAAGGTATGCCCGGGATCCATGGTTCCATCCAGCAGTCGACGCTCGCTCCATCACTGATGTGCCATCTAAGCTCCGGCCAGATGCGGTTCCTGGTTTTGATGATACCTTTCCAGATCCAGGAGTCGGAGGGTTGAGCAATGGCTAACATAGGGGAAGTTTTGGGGGTGTATTTAGTGATCAGGCTGTGGGCCCAGATTTTGTCCGGCTCTTTGATCAGACGCCAGAAGAGTTTAGCCATCATGGCTTGGTTATGGTAACTGGCTTTGCGGATACCTAAGCCTCCAAGCTTGCGAGGCCGACAAAGATGCTTCCATTTGAGGAGTTGGGGTTTGTTTTTTCCTTCCTTGTTATTTCCCCACAAGAATCTGGCGTTGATTGAGTCCAATTTTTTGCAAGTCTTAACAGGGAAGGGGAAGATGGCCATCTGGAAGGATGGGATTGCTGAGTTAACAACTTTAATCAGGGTAAGCCTTCCGGCTTGAGAGAGATGTTTGGCTTTCCAGCCCTCAATTTTGGTAGAGACTCGAGAGATGATATCTTGGAAGTTGAGACTCTTAGCCCGGTCGAAAGTAAGGGGTGCTCCTAGGTATTTGTCTCCCGTTGTGTCTTTTTTGATATGGAGGAGCTTCTGGATGAGTTTGTGGTACCGGTGATGGCAGTTCTTACTGAATAAAATGCACGATTTGCTAAAGTTTATCTCTTGGCCAGACACTTACTTGAAAGTGGTAAGGGCGTCTTTTAGAGCTCCATCTTCGTTTGAGGTTAGCTTTGCAGAAGATAAAGCTGTCGTCAACGAAGAGGAGGTGAGAGATGGGAGTGCTGCCTCTGGCCGTCTTGATGCCGTGAAGTTCACCTTTGATCTCCTTGTTGAGAATGATGCGAGAGAGGACCTCCGAGCAAATAAGAAAAAGGGACAGAGACAGGGGGTCACCTTGTCGGAGTCCTCGACCCGGCTTGAGAAGGCCGTGAGGGGTCCCGTTGAGATTAAAAGAGAGGCTGGTGGAAGAGATGCATTGATTAATCCAATCGCACCATTTTTCACAGAACCCCATGGCTTTCAGGGTGTCATTCAGAAAACTCCATTCCACGAGATCAAAGGCTTTGCTCAGATCGAGCTTTACTGCCATGGAGCTAGAAGCCCCTTTCTTTTTCTTCAGTGAAGTGAGGATCTCTTGCGCCATAATGATGTTATCGAAAATTTGTCTACCGGGTATGAAAGCGTTCTGAGCTGGGGAAATGAGCTTGTTGAGGAGAGGTCTAAGTCTGGTTGCTAAGATTTTGGTGATAAGCTTGAGCTTCACATTGCACAGGCTGATAGGCCGAAAATGCTCAGGGGCTTCAGGGTTTTTTTTTTGGGGATGAGCGTAATATTTGTGTGGTTGAACTCCTGGAGGAGGTGGCCCGATTGAAAGAAGGCAGGCGTAACCTTATAAAGGTCGTGCTTGACCGTGTCCCAAGACTTTTGATAGAAGAGCGGTGTGAATCCGTCCGGGCCCAGAGATTTATGAGGGTTCATTGAGAAGAGGGCTTCCTTAAACTCGTCCATGGTAGGCTCTTTGGTGAGTTGGTCATTGTCCTCATCCGTAACCAGTTTTTCCATTATGTTGAGGTCTTGGAATAGGAGCGGGGGGTTCGACGGGGTGAAAAGGTTGGTGTAGAAGTCCACAAATGTGTCCCCAATATCTTCCTTAGTGGTACCCCACACACCGTCCTTGTTCCGAATCTGCTTTATGGAGTTGCGTTTACGCCTGCTGAGAGTGGAGAGGTGGAAGAACTTTGTATTGCGGTCCCCTTCCTTAAGCCAAAGCTCACGGGACTTGTCGCGCCAGAGATTCTCCTATTGGGTAAAGAGTTGGTTGAGATCCCGTTGAAGCTTTTGCTCCTGGTTGGTATTCTCCTCGGTGGGGGGATCCTTTTGGACGTCCCTTATCTGGTCTCTAAAGTCCTGTATTTGGTTTGGAATGCACTTGTAGAAATCCTTGTTCCATGTTGTGAGCTCCTTTTTGGTGTGCCGCAGCTTTTTACACAGCCTCAGCTGACGAGAGCCCGTTTGCTCAGCTGCCCAGGCTTTGTTGATGATCTCCTTGCAGTCAATATGGTTCATCCATGCAGATTGGAAGTGGAATTGCTTGGGATGGGACGGTCGCCCCGCATCGGTGTTAAGGATAATAGGCCCGTGGTCCGATCCTATGATAGGCAGGTTACGAACTGTGGCGTCCGGAAATGTGGTGCGCCAGGGGATGGAAACAATGGCTCTGTCCAGGCGTTGCTTAATCAGATTGGTGCCATGCCTCTTATTCGACCAGGTGAAAGGAACACCAGCGAATCCCAGATCAATCATTGTAGCATCGTACATAAATTCCTCCAGAGGGTTTTGCAAAGTACTGTCGAAGGGAATTCTCCCGATTTTTTCCTTCTGGCATGTAATGCCGTTAAGGTCACCAATGATGATCCACGGGACGGTGACAGAGCGTGCCAGATTGCCAATGGAGGTCCAGTAAGCACTCCGTTGTTGGGCGTCAGGGGGGCCATAAGTGAAGGAATAGAGCCAGGGAGCAGGGGCTTCGTCCTGGGTCTGGAGAGGGGTATGAGATTGAATGAGCGCGTCAATACCATTGGGAGAAGAAGAGAGAATGGTAATGTCGGTCTCTTGTGTCCAGGCAAGCCAGAGCCCACCAGCGTGCTGCTGGGAGGCATTAACCGAGTGCGTGTAGGCCATGCCCAGAGTGTTGAGTTTATTAAGGGTATCGGGGTCAGAGGCTTTGGTCTCGGTCAGAAAAATAATGTCAGGGTGGAATTTGTGGTTATGTACAGTGAGTTCTCTAAGGGTGGACTTCTTTGCAGTCCCCCTACAGTTCCAAGAAAGTACAATCATTGGTAACCGAGGGCCGGTGTCACGCCCACTTCCGATTTTTGGATACAAAGGGTAGTTGTGTGGGGAGTTTGGTAACGTCGTTGGGTGGGAGTTGTGTATGTAAAACTCCGGTTGTTTTGAATGAGGTTATGGAGACTTTCGAGCCTATGCTGTGTAGGATTGTAAAGAACTGCCCGAGCTGAGTGCACAAAGAGGGGTCGCCAGGAGTAGTTTCCTCTATTCTTCCCACTTTGACCTTTGGTCTGACTCAGTTTGCACTTCCTGAAGTAATTTGCGTATCGCTTACTCCAGAGTTGCCGAGCCAGGCTCTAAGGTGTGTCGGTAAAGTCGAGTGCTTAGTCGGTGATTGCTTCCCATTTATTTTCCACCTAGAAAGTGCATTCAGGTTTTTTATATCTTGATCAAGAGAATTTGTGGGAGAACAGTCATGCATTTCCTATCTATAGGCATGTGCGTCATAGAAAGCACTGTTGGGAGCTGCCTTGGGCTCTCAGTGTACAATTCCGGCACCCTTCTCAAGATGTTGTGAATGTGTTAAAGTTATGTTTGCTTAAGGAGGTTTTACCTGTATTTTCTAATGTCTCTCCTGATTCAAGAATGAACGCTATTCTGTTGGTATGAAGTCTAAGCTTGTGGGGATTAAGAGCAGTAAACAATGGATTGAGGTTGCATGGGAAGGCCCTCCTACTGAGTGGGTTGAGCTGAACTAAAATCTTGGCAAGGCTGGAGCTTAGAGAGTGTGGAGGGCTGCCTTTTGCTGAAGCTAGTGCTCTGTTGCTTGGTCTTCATATGGCCATTCAATGGAGAGATTTTCATCTTCTTGTTAGGATTGACTCCAAGATTCTGGTGGATATTCAGGTTGAAGATGAGAATGAAGGAAAATCTAGCATTCTCAAAGATATTAAATACTACCTTCAACAGTTCCCTTGTTTTAAAATTTTACATCATTACAGGGAAGCTAATGGTGTTGCTGATTAGTTGGCCAAGGTTGGAACCTTAAGAAGAGGAACTTAGGTGGCAAGATTGTGTGGAAAGATTACCTATGAAGGCCGATCTCTTTTATTTTTGTGATGTTTGTACTTGGAGTCGGCTCCCTCCTTTTTTGTGCCCTTTATTGTTTATGATTGTAGAGGGGTGAGAAAGCCCGGAATGGCTGTAGTGCAATAAATCTTATTTCTACCAAAAATAAGAAAGAAAAAGGAGGTTTCACTTGATGTTACTGAAAAATGGCAAAGGGGTTTAGAAAATGGAAAATTGTTCAAAGAATGGTTTATATGTCTAATATTTGTGTATAAGAGAGATATTTACAACCTACAGCTCAGGGGGTCGACAATGTTAGCTAGAAATCATAGTCGATCGTCTATTGTAGGAAAGATGAAGCTTTTGAGATAAAGAAACCAAAATCTGCCATGTCGCATCTCCTCGTTGGATATGTTCGTTAAAAAGCAGCGACTGCCTATTCACTGGATCCCAGAGGTTCCTTTGTATTTCACTAAGGTTGGTTGCAGAAACATGTTGAAGAACCTGTACCAGTTTATGTATGTCTTTCTCAGCTACGGTAAGTGAGATATCTTCCCATCTTACTGTACTAGAGTAAGGTAGACGGATACCGTCAGCTATGATGACCGGAATGCAACCAAGGGCTACGGACTCAACGAGTCTTGGACTCCATGGTGCCCATCCTAGTGGACATAGACAAAATGTCGACCTTGCGATCTCCGTCTGGTAACCGGGAAACCGATGACGCTTTAGGTAGAACTCTGGACTTCGACTATATTTATGCCAAATAACGGTCCGTATGCCTCTGCAAAGGTAAAAAATACCAATCAACCTTACACTTTATTAACAAAATTATAGCGACCCAGTAATCAATGGATATAGGATTTGCTTAAAAGACTTACTTGCCGTAAAACCGCCCGCTAACATTCTTAGGATGAACTTCCATCTTGCCCCGAAAAAACACTCCAATATCCCTTTTGCCGTTAATTGGAAACATCTCCATTGTTGACTGTATACTCCTTGGACGAATGTAAGGTGGTATCAACACATTCTCCACATCTTGACAAGGATGCCGGAACTTCACACCAAAGGTTTGTAAGATTATCGATTTCTTCAAGAACTCTGGAATCCCATCTTTGATTGCTACGTCCTCCTTCAAAGACGAAACAAAATACAAAAGTTGATATGAGTAAAATAAAAGATCACAAACTAGATGATTCTTTCTTGATGTTCTACGGGTTTTGAGTTTCCGAAATAAAATTATCATGACATTTCTGTAATGAACATAAAAGCCTAAAATCGTCAAAACATAAAAAAAGAAAAGGAAAGAAAAACCCAATTATTTTCCTGTCATACAAAATGTGTTACTTAAAACGTCAAAACGTAATAAAACGTGGAATTTTCAGTCATAAAAGAAATGTGTTTCGAAGAAAACCTCGATGAATATATCCTAAACAACACAACACCTAAGGTTTAAACTCACCAATGTATGAAAGCAAGCGCCGAAATCGTGCGAAGCAACAAAAACATGATCCGAACCACTACTTTTGTTCCAAAATGGCATTTCGGAGGAAATAATTTGCACCGCTGACGCCATTAGAGGCCTTGCATGCCCAATTGCTGAAAACCCATTCACGGTACTGAAGTTACACGATACATAAACCGGTACAAAGAAAAAATCGGCCTCAAACGGGTCTAACGTTCGTACATCACTACTCAGTAAAGCTCTATGAATTGCAACTTCTGCCGCAAACAAATGGTTGCTGCATCTCTCGTTGGATAACCAATCACTGTTATATTTTGACGGGAGATCGTAAACATATATTTTCAAACCGTTTAACTCAGCAGAAACATTTGGACTAGATGTTCTTGATCTTGTGGTGTTTGTTTCAAAGAGAACATTGGAGTGTAAACTATGCTTGGGGTTCGAAACAGAAACTTTGGGGTTTTGAGAGCTAGTGATGAGATGTGAAGCGAAGAAGTAAAGAGAGAGCAAAACCCAGAGTACCCATTTGAAATATCTGTAACAAAAGCTCTTGATCTTGTCTTGTTTGTTGTGGCTTCGATGTGGGATTTTCATTCTTACGTAAAAACCTCTGCTCTTGGAGGTTCTTTCGAGCTCCATAAGTGCTTAAAAGAGTTGGGAAAATTCAAAGATTGTGATGTCAGTAGTTGGGATGGGGTTTTCGAATGTTGTTGAGGATTGGAGATGAAGAAAGAAAGATGGAAATTAGGCGAAAGATGGGCAGTTGTTGTTATGCTTTTGCTTCTGTTCAACTCCAAAAAAAATAAAAATAAATAAATAATCAGTTTTATAGGTGATTTCGGTGGGAAAAAAAGCAAAAGGGAAGAAGGGAATGCATGATAGGTGTTAGGAATTGGGTCCGGCCCAAGGTGAGAACCCAAATGGGTGGGGTGTCTGGGATCCTAACAAGCCCATATACGCAGGCGAAATGTGGGTAGTTGTTAAGTTTTTGCTTCTGTTCAACTCCAATAAATAAATAAATAATCGGTTTTATAGGTGATTTCGGTGGGAAAAAAGTGAAAGGTGTTAAGATATGATGAATCTAGAGCAATATAAGACTATAACATGAACACGAAAGAAAAAGAGAAATAAATTTATTGATTATCATAACCGTGTTCTCTGTACATAGTACAGTGATATTTATAGACAACCAAGAAGGATTCCCTATTCTACTCTAACTCTCCCCATAACCCTATTGGGCCTATGGGTTTGCTAGGAGTCTGTATAGGATACTCCAACCCTGTTGGGCTCCTAGCCTGGGCTTGGACCCAACTCCTAACACTCCCCCTTGGGGTGTTTCATACTAGGATGACTTGCCTCATTAAAACCTCTTCCTAGCAAAACCCCTTGGGCAAAAAGCTGTGCAGGGAAATAGTACAATTATATGCCCTGTATAGGTTGTGGACGCGTATACGCTGCCTCATCAAAACCTCCAACCAGTAAAACTTCATAGGATAGAAACTGCGCTATCAGGAAAAAGAGTACAACACGCACGTGTACACGTCAGGCTGGGACTACTCCCCCTGACGTCGATCTCCTTGAGATAATAAATCTTGTAAACTTCGCATGCCGATTCTATGAATTAATCTCTTGAACGTAGGATATGCAAGAGCCTTCGTGAATAAATCGGCCAGGTTGTCTTCTGAATGGACTTGAACAACATCGATCTCATTCATCTTCTGCAACTCGTATATGTGGAAGAATTTTGGTGAAATATGCTTCGTTATGTCACTTTTAATAAATCCGCCTTTGACTTGAACGATACAAGCTGGACTGTCTTCATAAAGTGTCGTCGGTTTATCTTGGATAGAATTCAAACCGCAACTTCCGTTGATATGGTTGATCATAGACCGCAACCAAAAGTATTCTTTGCCAGCTTCATGCAGTGCAAGAATATTCGCGTGGTTCAATGATGTAGTAACTATTGTCTGCTTCACTGATCTTCATGAAATCGCAGTATCTCCATACAAGAATACATAACTCGATTGTGATATGCCTTTATGTGGATCTGACAAATATCATGCATCGGTATATCCTATAATTTCCCGTTTGCCAAGTTATGGATATAATAAACCCCAGTCTTTTGTACCGATGAGATATCTCAGAATGTGCTTGATCTCAATTCGGTGCTTTTGGTTAGGAACAGAACTATGACAAGCCAAATAGTTCACTGTGAATGAGTCATTGGGTCTAGTATACCCAGTTAACTATAACAAATCACCTCTTAGTTCTGGCGTCATAGCCTTGGGAGTTTCTCCTCCCATTAAGATGGTGAAAAATGTCATTGTGCACACCCAAGTGATGGACACACAATAAACGACATAGGACCGTATGCTACATCCATATCGAAGTATTAAATAACTCTTCTGATATATATTGCTTGGTGTACGAGTGTCACTATCATGATGTTCGATCTACAAATCGAGATACTCTTGATTTGCCAAGGTCTTATATTTCGAATTCCTTCCCAAGGTATTCGATGACTCTCATAATCTGGAGGTCTAATGATATCCAAATCATTTAATATACTGTTATGACGAGTCAAGCTAATATCTGTGCTCTAAATAAAAATGCATTGACAGATAAGGATATTTGCAAAGTCCCCGACCTTCAAATACTCAGTCAACTTACTATGTCTCATGGACCCTGATTACTTCAAGTTAACCATAACTTTTCTAGTTTTATTACGTACACACCTCGTGCGTCAGGCTTAATTGCTTCCAGAAGCTTATACCTTCCCATGTAGCTTCATGTATATATCCGTATCTAGTTTCCCATGTAGATACGTGGTATTTACATCAGACGCATATCTAGCTTATCCCCGACAACTTGACAGACTGATAAGTACCAAAACGTTATAGTGTCCATAACCGGGTAATAGGTCACACTACAATCGATGCCAGATCTCTTAAAGATTTCCTGGGCAACTTGTCTTGCCTTGACCAAATTATCTCTCCGAGTTAATCGTGTTTCTGTACTTTTCCTATTTATAACTGACAGGCACAATGGTATCACTTCGTATTATGTGCAAACTGAGCGCCGCTTGGATTCCTGATACCTACTTTTGTTAATGTACAACAACACACAGTCGTTTACAATAAGTGGTTATGAATCCTCATCCTAGATGATGAGCACAACAACAAATATGAATACCTTGTCAATGGGTGGTTCCATCCTCAATGAACCGACTACACCATTAGTCATCTGCGTCGCTTATTCTGTAGTATCCCGGCTCATAATACTTTCTTCCAACAGTGCTCCGTACTTCAATAGTGTCTATGAATGTATATAACAATTCATTTACGACCTATTGGAGGTTTGTAATCCGTTGAACCTTATTGTCACCTAACTTATGTATATGGATCTAGATGAGACAACGATGGTGTTTTCCAAGACCTCTTAGAAACATCCGTAACATTGACTATCATATCTTCCCCCAATGCTGGGAATATCATCTAATCAAAGTGACAATAATCTACCCTGCAAAATATACGTCGCTAGTGGGTCCAAATATCCTGTGATAAATATGAATCATAACCCACATAATACTAGGCTACCATTGAGGGTCCCATCTTCATACATTGTGGTGCGAGTGGCACTTGTATGGAACATCCAAATGTTCGTTGATGGGCGACGCCGGGTCTGACCCAGTTACAAGTCGCTTTTGGGAAAAATAATTTGATGATTTGCTGAAGGATGAACCCTAATCAGTGTCGTGGGAGCAAAAATGTATATCCCATACACTAGCTAGAAGTTGTGATTGTAATAACAATGGCCTATCAATTATCTTAAATCGTTTGATTAGGTTCTCTGCCAATCCTGAGATGGGTATGGTATAGGGTACTCACGATGCTCAATCATCTATCCCATTTAGTGGTAAAATAATCATCAAAAGCCTGTGAGTCCAACTCCCAACCCTCTGTCAAGTCGCATCGATCGACTTTGATCGGCTGATCCAGGAACTGAGCCTACGATCTAACGTTGCATTCTTAGAACCATCTCCTAGATGTGTCTGCTATGACCATAAATATTCAAGTGGCCACTATGTCGATGGAAAGGTCCACATGGGTCTTCATGGATGTGTTTGGAGTAAAGGTTGGAGATCCCACTCCACCTTAGTCAAAGACTTTTCTTGAAAGTAATCATTGTACGTACACTCTCTGGATCATCTCTCCTTTCAAGGAAAGTCGAGATATGATCCTAATAATCTTCCTCGTTATCCGTGTCCTGAGGAGTGTATTAGAAACTGTTCTAATAACGTGTTCTAACCTTTAGACATAGGGTGAATGCACAGTACCATGTCTGTCAGTGTCCTCGATAGTCATTACGTGATAAGTATTATCATGTATCTCCCTAAACTCTATAAAATATGGTTGGATTTACTAGTTCATAAACTGGACGAGATACCCTGTATCATACCGTTAGAGAGTAATAGCGTGATGCACTTAGTGTGTTCTATCATGTTGGCCATGCTAATAATATTCGTGCCATCATCGATGCGCAAGGTTAGACAAAAAACATATGCATATCTCAAAAAAGATTGAGTGCGCGGTACTAATGTCTCTTAGACATGTCTTGCCACTCATCCGATTATCGGTCATGCTCAATGAGCAGATAGATCCATAGGCGGGTTGTATATAGTAGATCAACTATCATACATGGAATTTAACTACTTCCCAAACAAAAAATTCGAATAATCACAATTTATTAAAACAAAATAAATCTCATGTAATCCACAAATACTTTATTGAAATATAAATGATATGTTCCCAAAAAAATCAAAAATACTAACAACAAAAAGTAAATCAAGTCTATCTAGAAAAGAAACTACTAGTGCTCTCTCTAATGTGACATCACATGTCTACTGAGATATCATGGCAGATTACTCCGTATGTTGATCCATGATGATATCAGTGTCGCTGAAGAAGTCTGACGCTGCAACCTCCACAGGGGCGGAGTTAGTGTCAACAACTGCCTGGTGGGTTTAGACTCTGTTACTGTTAGCCACCCATGGTGTAAGGCATTCCCGTGCCCAGTGTCCTGTGTCACCACAGTTAAAGCAAGTAGAACCCTGATCAGTCTTCTTTTCCTTCTTCACATTGCCTTATGTCCAGGATTTCTTAAATCCTTTAGCTCTCCTAGGGACAAAGGGCTTTTGGTTCCCACCCTTCCTGTATCCCTGGTATCCTCCCCTACCCCTTCCATATTTTTGTCCCTGACGTGTAGAGTTGTTTCCCCAAAACTGAACATTGCTTGACGCAAGCAACGACGGACTCCCAGAAGGCCGCATAGTATGATTCTTCATCAGAAGATCATCGTTCTACTCAGAGAGGAGCAGTGCCTGAATCAAGATTGCATGAGTCTGTAAGTTCTCTTATCGATATTATCTCTGAATCGCAATATTGATAGTATTGAAGGTTGATAGAGTCTTCTCTATCATTTCAGCATCAGTGACTTTCTTCTCACACAACTCAAGTGTAGAAGTGATTTTATGGACTGCTGAGTTTTAATTAGCGACCGTCCTAAAATCTTAGAGCCGAAGGGTATTCTATTGGTGCATCGCTTTTAGGAGCATAATGGTTTTTTAATAACCATAATGCCCTTGCAAGCTTGCCTATAAGTCCACTGACTCAACCTTGTTGTGGTATTCAGTCTTGGGGTCATCCTGAATATGATGATGGAGGATAAACAAAGCCCTTGATTTGTCCATAGGTTATTCCTTATTGCCAATGACGATGGTATTCTGTAGACCAAGTGACTTTAAGAATAAGTCAACGTCAATGCACCAATTGAGGTAATTGGCTCCAGTGAGCGATAATGGTGGAAATTCAACATTTTTAAGCTTCACAGACATCTATAATGCAAAATAGATATCGTAATGAGAGACAAAATTCGATAAACATATCAATTGCACAAAAGACAGATCAGAGTACTTAGAATAAAGCTAAAAAAATGATTCCCACTCATATTATAGGTGAACCCTGTTCATATTCCAAAACTCATGAAAGTCTTTTATAATAATTAAATCCCAAATTTTACCCTGTAAAAATGATGATTTAAATTTTAGGTGTGCGTTTTAATAGAATCTTATCCAAGATTGCTATTCAAAACCACCAGATGTGTGCGTTCCTTATGAAATTCTTTTGAAGTACATGATCTTCAATCATTACCAAAGGCAATTTATAATATAGAAGTCAGTGATTCTCAATCATTATTTATAGGTGAACCTTGTTCATATCATATAAAGCGTTAAATCACAAATTTACCCTGTAAAATGGTGATCTTAACCTTTAAAGTACGTTTTAATAAAGTCTTAGCCAAGGCAGCTATTCAAAACCACTAAATGTGCGCTTTCTTTATTATGAGAACTAGGGTGTTCTAAGCCCTCAAGTTCTATAAATGTAGGTATATTCTAGCCAAATGATCCATTTTCTATAAATATGAGGGGTATTAGATGTTTAGCTGACAAGTGGTCCCATCCAGAAGTCAGCTGGGTTCACAAGATAGGTTGATTATGCTTGTCTTTGAACTAATATTCTAGGGTACTTTAGGTTGCTATTAATGCCTATATACCTCTAAATATTATTATGTAACATCTAATGGCACCTAAATAAGAAAAATTGGTTCCTCAGACACCAAGTTTTTAAAAATAAGACTAAGTCAATTCTCAATTTAACTCTAGTTATTTGTCCTTGACAATTAATTTAGATTTAGATATGACTCACAGTCGCATGCTAAATTAGTCTTGGTTTTGTATTATCTGTGATTCCCGATCATGATAATTAGTATCCTAAGGGTATACCAGTAATATCCTATAAGCTATCGTAAGATACTTAAATAGGTATTACACTATGTACTTATATCATATATAAGTGAGCCAATGCTCCTATACGAGGTACCTATTCCCAAAAAATTTAAAAAATATTTTGCTTAAAAAAATAAATCAAAAAGGGTCCCCCACGGGGAAAGTCCAGTCAATAGGAATTTTTCAAAAAAAAAAATTAGGCTATTTATAACCGTTTTAGTGTCTAGACCGGTCTGAGTAAAGGGCTGGACTGGGTTGACTGGTTTGAACCAGTCTAACCCGGTCTGCCATGTGTCACACATGCATAGGTAACATGTGCCACACACACGTGTTACTCACACGTGTCACACACGTCACTGCCACGTGTCTTACATGGACACTGCCACATCACAACTCTGGTGACGGCAATGAATATTCCGGTCACCCGTGAGGAATATTCTGGTGACCGTCCGGCAAAAAGTTTCTGACCAAAATTCTGGCGAGATTCCGGCGTCCGACTGGTGGCTGGTCTTCGGTGACTGTTCGATAACTGCCACGTGTCACCTCATCAAAATCTCTAGTCAGTTAAACCTCATAGGATAAAAATTGCACTGTCAAGAAAAGGAGTACAACACGCATGTATCCACGTTAGGACGGGATTACTCCCCCTAACGTTGATCTTCCCCGAGATCTATTTCCTTGAGATGTATCTCCCCAAAATATTGATGAATAAAAACTTTTACATGCCGATTCTATGTGCCAGTTGCTTGAACGTAACTGGTGCAAGAGTCTTCGTGAATAAGTTTGCAAAGTTACCTTTTGAAATGCCTTGAATAACGTCAATCTCATTTGCCTTTTGTAATTTTTAAGTATGCAATGATTTTTGTGAAATGTGCTTAATTCTGCCGTCATTGAAAAAATTGCCATTGACTTCAATAATGTAAGCTGAGTTGTCTTCATACATAATCGATGCTTTATCTTGGATAAAACATGCCACAACTTCATTTGATGTGATATATCTTGGAGCGCAACCATCATTCTCAAGAATTTCCTCGTGGTTCGAAGATGTAACTAACACCGTCTGCTTCATCGATCTCTAAGAGTTTGTTGAATCTCCGTACATAAACATATAATTCATCTAGCAATGACCTCTATGTAGGTCTGACAAGTATTATGTATCGGCGTACCCTATAATTTTATGTTTACCATTTTCGGGTCAAACAGACCCCAGCCTTTCATGTCAATCAGGTACCTCAGAATGTGCTTGATCTCATTCCAGTGCCTTTGGGCAGGAATAAAACTATGGAAAGCCAAACCGTTCAATGCGTATGAGTTATCGGGTCTAGTATACTCAGCTAACTATAGCAAATCACTAAGAGTTTCTCCCCCCATTTAGATAGTGGAAGATGTCATTATTCATATCTTATAATGATGGATGACAGTAACCGACTTAACACCATGTGATGCATGCATACCGAAATGTTAGATAACGCTCTCGATATATATCGCTTGGTGTACGAGTATACCACTACGAAGTTGTTCGATCTGCAAATCGAGACAATACTTGGTTTCCCAAGGTCTTTCATTTTGAATTCCTTCCTAAAGTATTCAGCGACTCTTGTGATCTCCCCCAGAGTTCCGATGATATCCAAATCATTTAGTATACTATAAAGATGACTTAAGCCAATATCTGTGTTCTAAATAAGAGCACATGGACAGATAAAAATATTTGCAAAGTCCCTGATCTTCAAATATTCTGTCAACTTACTATGTTACATGGGCCCTAATTGCTTCAAGTTAATAGTGACTTATCCAATTTTATTACGTATACACCTTATGTATCGAGATTAATTACTTCTAGAAGCTTATACCTCCCCGGGTGGCTTCTTATAGATATCCGTATCTAGTTTCCTATATAGATATTACATAAGATGCATATCTAGCTTGTCCTCAACAACTTGACAGATTGATCAGTACCGAATCGTTATAGCGTTCATAACCGAATAATAGGTCTCATTGTAATCGATGCCAAGTCTCTTAAAGAATTTATGGGCAACTAGTATTGCCTTGACCTAATTATTTATCCAAGTTAGTCATGTTTCCGTACCATTCCCATTTGTAACCGACAAGCTCTATGGTTTCACTTCGCATTATATTAGCAAACGGAGCTCCACTTGGATTTCAGAAGCCTACTTTGGCCAATATACAAGAACACATAGTCGTTTATAATAAGTGGTTCTAAAACCTCATCCTTGATGGTAAAGATAGCAACGAATATGAATACCTTGTCGACAAATCTCTACTAAAGGATCCTATGTTATGCCATTACAGACTTTTAATAGATCGAGATCACCTTATTATCGTAGGTATGTGCCACCCCGGGCTTGTCTCATAATATGTCAACTAGTTGCGTAACTACTATTGCCTCGCTGATGGGTGGTTCCATCCTCGCCGAGCTGATGACACTATTAGTCATATTTGTCCCTTATTCTGTAGATCTCCAACTCAGAATACTTTCTTCCAATGATGCTCTGCACTAAGCACGAGTCACAGATTTGTTAGGGGTACTAAACCCCTCAGAACGTTTAGTTGTGTAGGTGTATTACTTACAGGTACATATACCTATAATACTTAAATAGTATCTATGAATGTGTCTGGCAATTCATTTGTAACCTATTGCAAGATTGTAATTTGTTAAATCTTTTTGTCTCTTAACTTATATAAAGAGATCTAGATAAGAGAACGATGGTGTTTTCCAACTAATCCTGGAAACATTATCAACATTGACTGTCATATCCCCCCCTCTTAATGCTGAGAATATTGTTTCATCAAAGTATCAATTTATGAATCTTGCAGTATATACGTCGCCAGTGGGCTTCATATATCTAGTGATAGATGCGAATCATAAACACATAATACCAGACCGACGTTGGGGTCCCATGTTTATACGTTGTGGTGGTATGATTGACACCTGTACAGAATTATCCAAATATTTATCAATGGGCAACACAAAGATTTGATGATTTGCTATGGGACGGATCCTAATCAATACTACGGGAGCAAAAATGCATAGCCCACACACTAGCTGAAAGCTATGATTATAATAACATTAGCCTAACAATTATCCTAAATTGCTTAATTTGGTTCTCTGTCAATCTCGAGTTGTGTATGGTATGAGGTACTTACAATGCTCAATCATCTATCTTATTTTTAGCTGTAAAATAATCATCAAAAGCCTATGAGTCAAACTCACAAGCCCTCATTAAGTTGTATCGATCGACTTGATCAGTTAATCCAGGAATTGAGCCTGCGATCGAATGATCTAAGTGAGAAGTTGTCTAACGTTGCATTTATAGATGTTAATAACAGGCAAACGTAAGACCATATCTAAGAAGAGTATATTATGACCATAAATATTCAAGTGGGCCACTATGTGAATAGATGGGTCTACATGTGTCTCCATAAATGCGTTTGGGGCAAAGGCTGGAAATCTCACTCCACCATGGTCATACTAGGATGAATAATATAATTTTCTTAAAAGTAATCATTACACGTACACTCTCTGAATCTTATCTCCTTTTAAGGAAATTCGAGATGTATTCTCGGTAATCCTCCTCATTATCCCAGCCCAGAGGAGTGTATTGGAAACCATTCCAATAACGTGTTCTAACCTTTAGAAATGGAGGGAATGTACAAAATCTTATCTATCATTTTCTTCGATAGTCTTTTCGCGATAAGCATTATCATATATTTCCCTAAAATTTAGTAAAATCCAGTTGGATATACTAGTACTAGTGTATAGCGTGGACTAGATACCTCGTATCGTACCATTAGGGAGTAATAATGCGACACATTCAGTGCATTTTATCTTGTTGGTCGTGCCAATGATATTTGTGACATCCCCGATACACAAGATTAAAGACAAAAAATATGTTTATATCTCAAAAGGATTGAGTGCGTGGTACTAATGTCTCTCAGACATGTGTCGCTACTCATTCGATTATCGGTTATGCTCAATGAGCAGATAGATCCATATGCGGCTTGTATATAGTAGATCAACTATTATGCATAGAATTTAGCTAATTCCTAAGCAATAAATTCATAGAAAAATCAAAGATCAATCTCATAGATGTGATACTGAACCAATGTATGTCATGAACATTCTATTAAACTAACTAGTGAAGAGTTCTCAACTCAGTCAATGATAATATTATTAAAGCAAAATAACTACTATGCAATAAGTAAAGTTACTACTTGGCAATACTCTCTAGGTAACATCATTTATCTACTGAGAATTTGCTACTGTTCATTCTTAAAACTTAATTTAAAGGATTATTGGTATTATAAGAGAAATCTTAGGCCGCAGACTCTGTCGTGGCGAGGTCTGCCCCAGTTGTGATCACGTGATAAGTTTGGGGCTGATCTCTTTAGATAGTCTGGGGTGCCTTACAATCCCGCGCCCAATAATCTCGTATCCATTTACGAATTCTTCCTATTCTATTTTGGCCCATTGGTGAACTTCTTGTTTCCTTGGTCTCAGGTTACTGATGGCTATAATTTTAATTATGCCATTGTTACCACCTCTCATCTATCCATGGTTGCAAACCTATTTGTAACTTTCCCTGTCATTAAATGCAACATTGCACGGCCCTGGTACATGCTTACTCTTAGTAGGCATAAGCTTGAGGTTCCTAACCAGTAGCTCATTCTTTTGCTCAGAAATGAGGAAAACTTGAATCAAATCTGCGTGTACAGTGATCTATCAAATATTGTATCGAAAGCATAATATTTGAAGGGTAGAAAGTTTAATAGAATATTCCCAATATCTCTATTTACCTCAACTATTTCTCCATATAACCTCGGAGTGGAGTTGCATTGCCAAATATAAATTCTACCGTAGTCATACACTACTATAATAGTATAGGGTAATCCATTATCAAGTCTTTTTAAATATGGAGGCGAGGGTGTAAATAAAGCTCCTACTTTATTATTTAGAGAATCATTGTTCTCAATAATAGTCTTTTCCAAATTTTGCAATAACAGATATATTTTAGTATCCAAACAGGCCAAGTTTATTGGTATCAAAATAGAGTTACAGTATGGGAGGTACTCAATGTTTTGAGTGTTGCCAACATCTATTATGCATGTAGATCAATGCCAGTAGTAGTAGTTGATAAACATTCCTTGTATAAAGAAAATTCATAATATTCAAGTTAGTGATTCTAATCATTAATTGTAGGTGAACCTTGTTCATATCTTATTACTCATAAAATCCTATTTAAGTACATGATTTCCAATAATTACTTGTAGTTCATAGTATATAACGCAATGAAGTACATGATTCCCAATCATTACTTGCAAGTGAACCCTGTTCATGACTTTATACTTATGAGTTCTATTAAGTGTCAAATCCTAATTTTACCCGTAAAATGGTGATCTTAAACTTAAAGTGCCTTTTAATAAGGTCTTAGCTAATATAACTATTCAAAACCACTAGGGTGTTCTAATTTCAAAAGTTCTATAAGGTTTGCATATTCTAGCTAAATACCTTATTTACTACAAATATGAGGGGTATTTTATGTTTAGTTAACAAATGGTCTCACCCCGAAGCTTGCTGAGTTCACAAAATAGGTAGATTAGTCCTGCCTTTAAACTAATATTCTAGGGTACTATAAGTTGCTATTAGTGCCTATATGCCTCTAAATATTATCAAGTAACATCTAATTGTACCTAGATACATAAAATTTGTTTCTTAGACACCAAGTTTTAAGAAAATAAGACTAAGTCAATTCTCAATTGATATTTAATTATTGTCCTTGACTTTTAAACTTGATTTAGATATAACCCCGAGTCGTATTTTAAATTAGTCTTGGCTTTTGTATTATCTATGATCCTTGGTTAGGATAATTAGTATTATATGGGTATACCATTAATATCCTATAAGCTATCGCAAGATACTTAAGTAGGTATTAATCTATATTCTTATATCACATATAAGTTAGTTAGTTTTCCTATACAAGACACCCATTCCCAAAAAAAAATTAAAAATTATTTTTATAAAAAATTATAGAAAATGTCTCCCCCCAGGGGTAGGTGCAGTCAATAGGAATTTTTTTTAAAAAAATTGACTAAATTTTGCCCAAAATTAGGCTTTAAAAACCAATTTTAGTGTATTAATCGGTTTGAACCGTTCTGACTTAGTCTGGGTCAATGCCTGGACCGGGTTGACCGGTCTGGATCGGTTTGACTTGGTCAAGCTGATATGAGATGTGTCACTGTTATAGTTGAATACGTATTACTGTTACTGTAGGGGCCTACCCCTTGATCTTACCCAAATCGAGTTGTCTCCTGCTCAAATTACCTCTATATCAGACTCACACATTCTACACATAACTTTAACAATCAACATTGCCACCAACTTCACAAACTGATGAAGAATGTGGGTCGAGCTCAAACAGAAAAACCTGAACAAGTTAAAGACATCTGCCTCTCGCGAACTCAACAGTTACTCAGCCAACCGCTACTAAGCACATTATTCAGAGAATGTGCTTCAACACGATGATGAACTGTGGAGAAGGCCTATATAAAGAAAAAGTTCCAGAAGAGACATGAACCAGAAAAATATATGAGAAATCACCAAGAAAACTACATTTTCTAGATTCTTAAAAACTTTAAACTTCTTATTCACAAGATCAAGCATTTCTAAGTTGAGAGATCACTTGAAATAAGGTATCAGCCTCAAGCAATAAATGTTACTATTACAAAAGCCCCTCAAGTCGAGGTCGTAATTTTTTACCTATTCAGAGGTTTTCCACGCTAAATTACCTATGTCATTTCTTACTTTCTATCAGATTTTAGTCGCAGGTACATTGGTGTAAGAGCTAATTCCATGCCACTTTGAGCTTTCAGAATTAAACCATTACATTTGGCACTGCCTGTGGGAAAGATTACATTTCTCTGATATCCTAAGGCATATTTTTACTCTACTATAAATTTTACTCATGGTCACTTTGAGACGACCAACAACCGGAATCCAGCTCGATCTTTCAGTTAAGACGAAACAACTTGTAGAGCTATGGGAAAATCTCAACACTAAAACAAAGAAACGCAATGAGCTCGAACATCAATTAACTCTTGACCGAGAGCTCCGTGAGAAGGAGCTCGACGCCGAACGACAATCTCGTTTGACAGTGCTTAAACGACATGAAGACCAGATGACAACAATACAAACGGCCTTGTAAGCTCTATAAAGTACTCAGCAGGCTCCTCCAATAAGATATCGTGATCAATTTCCAGAAGCCTCCCAGGCTTCTACGCGAGAATGATTGGGACCTCGAGGAGCCATTAACAATGCTATTTCCAGAAATATTCTGCACGAACCTCTGCCTTCCATTCATTTGGGTGGTGAAGTTCAGTCTGAGATCAGTCGAGATCACCGATTTTCTATACGTCAGTAGGAAGAACAACGACCTCAACCTCTAGTTCCAGCATGAAATTGTTTGAGTAAAGGTACCGATACTTACAATCCGCAACCTCCACGTCAAGCCACTCAACCGATACGTCATTATGTCACGCAAGAGCATATGGATCATCGTATTGAGGAGTTGATTAAAGTACAAGTTATTGGCACTACAGACAACCTTACCAAGTTACAAGAAAGTTCAATCGCCAAAGAACTATTCGATATGGAAATTCCGAAAGGTTTCCATACTCCAAAAATTCGCAAATTCAAGGATGCTGATCCAAAGGGGTACATTCAACAATACCGTGATTCATTAGGGTTGTATCCCAATTTTAACCACATCCTCTGCCTTTTGTTTGCCACAAGTCTATAGGAGGAACCGCTTCGATGGTTCCACTCTCTACATGTAGACTCCATATATACATTTGACCAGCTGTAGAAACAATTTATCAAGACGTATGCTCACAATAGAGATAAATAAGATAATTTATATTCTCTTATCAGTCTCAAACAATCACACGGAGAGAACCTCGAGGCCTTTGCGAAGAAGTTTTTGGAGCTCGCGCAAAAAGTAGATAATCTCGATCAGAAAATAGCTGTTACTGCTTTCACCAACGCACTCCAGCTCGACTGCAAAGCCAAAGAGTACCTCTTCCTCAACAAACCTGCGACCTTGGAAGATATGATCACCAAAGTCAATAGTTTCGTTGACCTGGAAAGGATGATGTCCGAAAGGCATAAATCTACTAAATTTGTTCTTACCACCATAGGTCCATCTACAGATCAAAGCATTGAACCAAAGGAGTATCAGGGTGACCAAAAGCGCTCTAAGGGAAATACTGGCAACCCTCGGAAAGGTGGTTCACAAATTAGATCAGTCCTCCCAAAGATGAATGTTCGGATGCCCACAATTTTTCTAATCATCTCAAAGGATAAGCTCTACCGTCTCTCTCAGCCATTAGAACCAATTGAGAACTGACCGTACTATATGCATCATAAGGTAAACCATCATTCTACTGAGAATTGCTATTCTTTACAGAGGTTGCTGGAATACATTTTCAAGAAGGGACAAATGTTCGAATATATTGTAAACCTAGAATCATACAAGGATGGCAGCTATAAGAAGCAGCTTAAAGTTATCCAGGTCGAAGATCAAGCTGAGGAGAAGCATCTCTACCATATGCACCACAACAACATGATTAAAATCTATCAGATCACCAACTCTAATAGATTCAAGTGTAGTTGATTATCAGAATGCTGCGATCTCACACCTTAAGACAAAGAAGCCAAACTTTGACCTGAGTCAAGCAATCGTCGACTTGGGATTTCATTCGACGATTGTGACATTAGTCAAGTCAAATTTCCACATCATGATGCATTAGTCATAATACTCAAGATGAAGAAGTTTGTCATGCACACAATGAAGATAGATACTGGAAATGGTATTGAGATTCTATTTCAGAGTACTATCGACAAAATGGGATTGACCGACCAAGTTATTCCGAGTGACACTGATATCAGTAGATTCAATGGTTCTAAAGAAGAGCGAGTAGGCAAGATCATCTTACCTATTATTGTAGGACTAACCACCATCAACGTCATCTTCTATGTAATCAATGCCAAATTTTGTTATCTCAGGATTATGGGCCGCTGCTGGATTCACAACATGGAAGCAATCGCTTCTACGTATCATCAAACACTCCGATTCAAACACAATGATGGTATCTACGAAATCAAGGGTAGTCAAAAGCTATCTCGAGCTTGCGAAAATACCATCTCAGCAATTCTAGATACCTCAGAAAGATACGCTGCATTAAAATTATAGAAAGCTAATCACCTGGATGATCAGCCTACCACAGAGGAGCCCATAAAATATATCAACATTGATGGACCTAGCATAGGTACTTTAATTGGTACCAATCTGGTTTAACATGATAAAGATGCCCTCATTAAGTTCTTACAGCAGAATCGAGACATTTTTGCGTAGAATTTCGAAGAGATGCCTGAAGTCGATTTGGCCAAGGAATGTCATAAATTGGCCATCAACATCAGCGCCACGGCGGTCAAACAGAAGCAGCGATAACTATCACCTCGATTTCGAGATGAAGTTAACATGGAGATTGAGAAATTGATCAAAGTGGGATTCATTCGAGAAGCCAAATATCCCGATTGGATATCCAACATCGTCGCTATTCCGAAGAAGAATGGAAAAGTCTAAGTTTGTGTAGATTTTACCGATCTCAACAAACATACTCCAAAGGAAAGTTTCCCTCTTCCTTAACATTTATCTAATTCTTGATTCCACAGCAGGTCACGAACTCCTATCTATGATGGATGCTACTTCTGAATACAATCAAATTCTACTCGTGGAAGAAGATCAAGAAAAGACCACTTTCATCACTGAAAGATGACTATACTACTACAAAGTCATACCCTTCGAACTCAAAAATGCAGGCGCAACTTATCGACGGTTGATGACTACTATGTTCAAAGCACATCTTGGGAAAGTTGTGGAAGTCTACATTGACGAACTCTTATGTAAAAGCATACAGTCAGCCAGCCACATTTCAAATCTCAACATAATATTCAGCACTATTCAATCTTACAGGATGAGTCTCAATCTTGATAAGTGCCATTTTGGAGTACATTCAGGTAGATTTCTCGGCCACCTCATTAGCAAGAAAGGGATTGAGGCCGATCCAGATTAGATTTGGGCTCTCCTCAACATGCCATCTCCAAAAATGATGAAAGACGTACAAAAACTTGTTGGCAAGAATGCCGCTATCAACCGATTCATTTACAAATCTTCAGGCCGCTGTCGTTGGCTATTTCTACTACTCCATAGTTGTACCAAATGTGAAAAAGTTCAGCCAAATACAGAGGTTGAATGGACATCAGAATGTGAAGCAACTTTTCAGGATCTCAAAGCCTATTTGGGGAAGTCTCCCATAATGAGCACCCCAATAGATAATGAGGAACATATTATCTACTTAGCAGCTAGAGATACATCACTCAGCTTGGTTCTCATTTAACATGAAGGGAAAATCAAGAAACCGGTCTACTTCATCAAGAAACCCCCACTCTAGTAGAAGCGATGTTTTCTAAAATCGAAAATCTTCTTCTCACTCTTGTTTACATTTCATAGAAACTCAAGCACTACTTCCAAGCTCATTCAGTCGAAGTCATGACGAACTACCCACTTTGGGAGGTTTTGTCCAATAAAGAAAAATCAAGGAGAGTGCAACAATGGTCAGTCAGTTTGGGAGAATATGATATCAAGTTCGAACAACGTTATTCTAAAAATGGTCAGGCTGTTGCCGATTTTCTTGCGAATTTTCTAGTGGAAGATCCCGAGTGGGAGGAGCATGATCCTGACTTTACAGATGAAATTATAGAAGATCCACCCCCCAAAGCATTTGACGAGCGAGCTGAATGAATTACAAGGATATGGTGGTGACTTATTATAGATGGATTAGTAGGACCCGCAAGGTTTAGAATTGGAATCGCATTGATTACCCCTTCCAACCACAAAATTGCGAAATCAATCCACTTGGATTTTAAGGCCTCAAATAATGTCATCGAGTACGAAGCTCTCATTCATTGAATCGACCTCGCACTTGAGCTCAGCGTCCCAAAACTCTTAGTTTTCACAGATTCACTACTCATTATCCACCATTACTCTGAGCAATACAAGAGGAATGGCAAGATGATCAAGTACACAACCCTTGTTGCACATAGGATGAACAAGTTCGCACAAACAACTCTTGATTATCTTCCTCGAGGTGAAAATATACATGCCAATTCCTTGGCATATTTATCCAGGGTTTTAGGGACAAAAGCTCGATATCTCCAGATCGAAGTAATTTCAACCCCCAACATTGATCGCAATTCTGTATGATCTATCAACACTGGGGGCGATAAAGGGGAAGATGACAATTGGCGAAAGCCCTTCTTAGCCTATCTCAGTATCAACAACAAATGCAACGGACTACTTCCAGCAGATCCAAAGGAGCGCCGACTGCTGATCGGTAACTCAAAGTGATACACAAATCAAAATGGTGCCTTATACCGTTGTTTAGTCACGGGGCCTTACCTCGAGTGCCTCTTCAGAAAGAAAGCGGACAAGATGCTCTGTTATTTACATGAAGGAACTTATGGCTCTCACCCCGCAGGTCAATCACTAGCAAACAGATTAATTACCCAAGGAGTATTCTGGCCAGGCATGTGCAAGCAAGAAGAAGAGTACTCACGCAAATGTGATACATGTCAAGTACATGGACAAATGATATGCGTCCATGCACTCGAGCTACATGCAAGCAAGGTGCTTTGGCTATTCAGAAGATGGGCGCTCGATCTTGTTGGTGAATTTCCAAATTCTCTAGGTAACCGTTGATACCTAGTTGTAGCTACATATTATTTTACAAAATGGGTAGAAGCAGTTCCACTATGCTAAACCAGAGAAAAAGAGGGTACCCCCACCTGATTCGTACCGATAACGGGCCACAATTCATTGGAGAAAAAGTCATAGCTTTCCTCAACTAACACAATATCATCCACTCACCATCCAATCCCTACTACCCTCAAGGCAATGGTCAAGTCAAAATCACCAACAAAACCATCGTTGATGGGCTCAAGAAAATGCTTCATTCACAAAAAAATTAGAATTGGGTTCGAGAATTTCCCCATATCTTATGGGAATATCGTACTACTCTACATTAATTAGCCGGTTGTACTCCATTCCTCCTTGCCTATGGCACTGAAGCTGGCATTCCCTCTGAATACCATCATCCAGTCAGAGATCACGAGTTAACTGATGAGAAAAACGAGTTTGAATTGACCTGCAACCACAATTGGATCAATGAGACCAGGGAACACGCCATTGTTAACCTCGATCGATATCACCATATGCTGGCCAGTTTGTACAACAAATGAGTTAGAAGCTGTACCTTCTAAATCGACGATCTTGTCCACAGAGAAATCCCTCAACACAAAAAAGAGCCTCATTCTGGGAAACTAGCAGAAAATTGGGAGGGTCCATTCCTTATCACAGGTCTCTCTGGTTTGGGATCATATTACCTCATGAAAGAAAATGGAGTTTACATCTTAAATCCTTGGAATACTTGGCGATAAAACGGTACTATCGTTAAGTCCCTGACTACTCCATTTTTATTTCCCACTTTTTTCCATTCCAAAAGTGAGATTTTCATCTCCATCCAATGTACATCATTGTCTATTCAATAAAACTTACAAGGTTTTCTCCCATACATCTCTCTACTTCGTAGACAATATATAGATTGAAGCATAGATAATACTAGCTTTTAATCGACCTCTATACCAGTTAAATCAAGGATAACACTTGGTTTGGCCGACTCTACTAAATCTCTGCGATTTAAACAAAGGTAATACTAGTTTTTAATTAAAGACTCTACCAGACATAAGATAAGGCAAAGGTAAAACTTTCCTTCATCTACCTCAATATGGCTACGACATCATACCAGTTAAATCAAGGATAACACTTGGTTTGGCTGACTCTACTAAATCTCTGCGATTAAAACGAAGGTAATACTAGTTTTCAATTAAAGACTCTACCAGACATATGATAAAGTAAAGGTAAAACTAGCTTTCATCTACCTTAATATGGCTGTGAAATCATACCAGTTAAATCTAGGATTTCAATTGGTTTGGCTGGCTCTACTAAATCTTTGCGATTAAAACAAAGGTAATACTAGTTTTCAATTAAAGACTCTACCAGACATAAGATAAAGCAAAGGTAAAACTAGCTTTCATCTCTCAATATGTCTGCAACAGCTACTTTTTTCAGGTTACATATACAACCGCTACAATAGATTCCTTTCTGCTGTTGGGATGTCAGCTACGCTTTCCCCAATAATAGGGAATTGATCAGCCATAAATTCTCAAGCTCGAGCAGTCATAACAATCCTGCCCTACTCTATCAATTCAACAAATCTAGGGCCTAAATTCATTTCTATGGAGTTGATACAATTTCCTCGATCTATATTAGCTCTGTAAATATATTCCCTGTCTGATCAATAGTTAAATAAGGTATCTCTTTCTAACTCAAGCCTTTTTACCTCCACTATAAAATGGGCGATCACCGCCCTTAGCAAGTCTGAATGCACTGCATGGGGTATAACCGCCTTAAAATTTTTTTCTCTTGCTCGCTGATGGCGATCCTTCAGCCTCTTATACTGTTCTTTGTACTTTTCCAATTCATTTTATATTCAAGTTGTGAATGCGATATTCTCTTCTGCCTTCTTGTCAACTTTATCTGATTTAACCTGATTCATCCCCCTCAAATCCGCTACCTGAGCTCAAAGTTCCTCAATCTCCCTGTTTTAATCTTCCCCTGCCAGAATTTTCTGTAACAGTGTATCTTTCTTCTGTATCAAAAATATCATTCCCTCTGATAACCCGCTCTAACCCTTATTCCTTGGTAAGAGTAGCATCTAGTTTTCTTTCGCACTCCCTTAACCGCTCAACTCCTTTTCACACATAACCTTGAGTTCGGGCTACATCCCCCTCCAGTTCTCTTATTTGAGTTGACAGGCTGACTACATCATCTTGAACAAGGGAGACCTTGGCATCACTTTTATTCTTCCTCAAGCGCTCCTCAGCCACGGCATCTCTGGTACGCGAATTGGCCTACGCCAATTCGGTCTTCAATTGCGTCACCCTTCCATTCCACTCATCACACTTCCGTTGCACTGTCTGAAACTCCATAAATTTGGCAGGTAGAGCTGTAGATAGCTGCTCAACTGCAACTTCGGAGGTGGATAGATCATCTCGAGATTTTTTTAGCTCACTATCTTTCTCGACCATTTTCCTCTTTAATTGCTCCAGCTCGTTTTTTGTATTCACTAGATCAGTTCAAATTTGCTCCTGATTCTTCATTTTCTTGAATAATTCATCCTTCAAACTGGCCACAGAATGATTTAACCCTTCCTCTGATCTTTTTAATGTCTGTATACGATATCGAGCCATGTCTACATCCCTACTCTTTACCATCAGTGCGTCATTCTGACTTTTGAGCTTCGCTGCGTGTTCATTAATATCCGCGAGCTCTTGCTGCCCTATACTAATTTTGGCATCCTTCTCATCAATCTTTCGAGCGAGGTTGACAGCTGTTTGGGTTGCCTCAACAAATTTGAAGTGTACCTTTACATGCTGATCTTTACTGTCTTCATTTGCTTCTCTCATTCTACCGAATTCCTCTGCAAATTCTTGGTTAAATTGGTGTACCTCATCTTTGCTCAAGCAAACTAATTCCAATTCGGTATGCACATTACAGATAAATATATTAAGTTTGATTCAAAATACTCATTCAGCAATATATCTTATTTCTAACAATATATTTATTTTTTGACATTTACTGTGTAAAGCTGCTTCCAGATTTAAGGTCAAAGTACAATCTCAGATGGATGCTCCATAATAATACTTCCAAGTCTAAGGTACACATTATCTATATTTTAATTTATCAATACTTTGGTATTTCCTGTGCACCATTTCAGTACCATTTCCCCTAGACTGATAACAGGTTTTTGGTCTGTCTCTACACTCTACTTATTAATTTGTAGCTCTATACTAAAGATGCATACAAGTCAAATATTTTTTGATATGTTCTAAACTGCAACTCTTCTTGCGAAGACAATAGGGATGCTGAGGCGTCTCTCTCCTTAACAAGCTCAGTCTCTAAATCTTTTATTCTGAGGCGCATGTCCTTAAGTTCCTACAACCAGGTTTACAAAAGCAACTTAGCCTACATAAATCTATTTTACAAATATTATCCAATCAGTTTACAAACATTCCAAAATACTCATACAATCATAGAATCATCATTCTACTCTACCTTCTCATCTTCCCCTTCTGGATGCTCATTGTCATCCCCTTGGTTGTCTTGCACCGTTTGAGGAGAGATACCGTCCAGACCATTTACTACTCTAACAGCAACATTTTCAGCCTCATTATCTTCCTCCTCCTCAACATAGGTATCCGCCATAATAACATTCACCTCTTCTTCGGAATACCCCTTTAATATGAGGTGGTGCCTGAGTCTATCGCGCTCAGTTACCACCTGCTCCAAGTTTATTCTTGCTTCTGCACTCAGATTGTTGATCTCGACTACTTGAGAAGCCTTCAGGGCCACCAACCGCTTACCCTCCTTGATCAAGTCAGCCTTCAATCAAACTACGCTCTTCTCCAACTCAACTTTCCCCTTCCTCAGCTCAGCTTTCTCCTCTTCAATCCCGAGGCATGTCCCCTTCATCAGCCTACGAAATAAACAAAACTGACCTCATTATTAGCTCGAATCACAATACAAAAATTTATCACATATTCAAGCAAATGAACCTACCATTTTGCTCATCTCCTCTTCCCCGTGGAGAGCTGCCAGCCTAGCTCTTTCCTCCACCTCTTTCAACTCATCCTCTACAACAGGTCGATCCTCTAGGACCTTCATCTCCAGATTTTAAGAAGGTTTAACCCCTCTCTTTTTCGCCTTTTCTGCGACCTTACTACTTCCCGTGGTTTCAGGGGTCGAATTATGCTTCAACATCAGCTTCTTGGGAAACGTTTGAGCTAGCTTGCTCAATGTAGTAGACTCCGATATCCCCGTGTAGTCCACTCCAGGGACCTTGGGCAGGTTTACTCGCCTTTTCCCATCAGTTCCCTTCTTCTTGTTGCCATCAGATCTTGTCATTAGCCTCGCCGATTAAGACTCTTAAACCTTTTCAGATCGATTGTTAACATGTTTTGTTCTGCTAATGCCACGTTCTTCCAGTACAGCCTCAAACTCTGTCCCTTCTTGAGAAATTGTATCCAACAGATACTCTTTCCTCGTTACCTGTGATTGAGGACCTGCCATTCCCAATACATCTCATCAATAGAGCAACATACAATTTCACATATTAATCTTATACATTATACATTGTTATACTTACTTTGTTTTACAGTTCTAAATAGAAGATCCGTGGGTTTCTCATCATCTCTCTGAAGGCAATCACCATTCACCCATATCACATTATCATTCCAAGGTCGACCTGCTGAGTTCGGAACAATGAAACGAGGCTAAGTCGAGTTCCTAAAACAAATATGCCCCTCCACTTGCAGAATAGTTTTTTACCCCATAAAGCTGCAAAACATCCTCAGGAGATATCCTCCTCATAATCTCATCCTCTTGCCATTATTTATTCAGAATTTTACTAAACAGGATATTCCCCGATGATATTCATAATCCCTTTCACCAGATCGCGAAGGGGAAGACTCAACGCATACTTCAACTGAGACAGGTAATACAAAAAGCCCTCTGCCTGGTCATCCTGGACGTTCCCATCAAAGTACTTCAAAGAGATTAATTCGTCTATACCCCTATCTCATTTCTCCTTCTCCAAATTAGCCAACAGATAAAAATATTCCTCTTCTGTTGCTACAATGCAACTCCTAAATTGTCTACCAGCATATTCTACACAACTACCCCATCTACCGCCTACAGAAGCCTTGGCTTTACAAAACTCCTTGAACACATCAGAGCAAGGAGGATAGCTACTAATCTTCCACGGAAATCCTGAAATTAATCAACCCCTACTACTTCCTCACTATCAGATATTATAATTTCAGACTCTGCCGATCAACCTGGGGTCGACGCCTCATTAACATGTGAACTCTCCATATTACCTACAAGTCTAGAGACGAGGGTTTGATCCTGCACAAACACTCCTTACGATCGATCTACATACAGGTCTAGGTAGCTATCATTATGTTTTATATATACGTCAACCACATACATATATCTTTCATATATCATAAATCAAGTAGGTTTTTGTAGATTACTATAAATAGTAATTTTTAGATTTACCTAAACATAGAATATGATCTTCAAAAATATATTCATAGATCATAAATCCTCTACTAACCTTTTATGTTAGAATGTGAATCTGAGGCAGTACCAAATCCTTCTCTCACAACACTACTGTATAACCACCTTCGTGACTCAGTCTCCGCAACTCTCTCTCACTTTGACAGTTGATCATTCTCAATTAAATTCTCACGAGATTCTTTGCTACTTTTGTTTTTCTTCTTCCTTCCTCTCTTACTTGTAGAGGCCTAACTTTGCGAGGAGGGGAAGTTGGCTCTTGCCCCACGGGGTTTATCTTCTATCAAAGGGTTCAAGCATATAATTAATAATACTAAAAACCTACTGATAATATACTTGCATGGAGGCCTAGAACGGGATACTCGATGACCTCTGATGATAAATTTTAAGAGATTTGATATTACTGTCGAGTAGTCGAAGGTTCGAGTACTGGGTAATTTACAGAGAAATTGAAGGTAAACTGCGAGGGTTATGGGGAAAGATTTTATAACCTCTCCTTGGTTCTCTCTCTCTTCTATTTATATAGCATAGGAAGGGCTGAGTCACCAATGAAAGTTCAATTATAGGTGTGTCCTCCAGGCATCAGGTGGGTATCCCAGAGTTGGTGTTGACACCGTAAATGTCAGGTCTGACACTGTGCTCCGACACTATAACTATTATTAGTTCTGTCACTATGCTTTGACACTGTAGTCGTTGTTGGTTATATCACTGTAGTCGTCAAGACCAACAGTGGCACTGTTTTTGTCTGGTAAGCTAGCTTATCTGATACGTCTACCTTCGACCATGTACGACTATGGTCGAAGTATTTCTGATGCTAGCGTGGGGTTCGTGTGCTGACGGATTTGCCTTCCCCTTCGAGGCCTGTTCATAGTCAAAGTTCGTGTAGTCTTCGAAGGCTTATTTATGGATTGATTATGCTTTGAGGTATTAATGTAGGCTTCGATAAAGCCTTCAAGTATTCGATTGGTGTTAAAGGGCTGCAAGTAGGCTACTATATTCGCCCCCTCTCACAAGGGTCTTGGAAATAGGTGTAGAGGCGGTTGTTGAGAAAAACTATTGGTTGTTGGAATTAGAACGGTTGACTGACGCATATTTGATTTCCAAGAGAGGTAATAAAGGTGGGTAATTACGAAGTTGTGGTGATTACGGAGTAATAAATGCTATTAATAAAGATATAAATATGGCTTATGTGGGTAGTAACACTATACTCTTCATCTTCACTCTCTTCTTCTACATTCTGTAAAAATTGAATAGATACCACTCCCAACTCTCGTTATCAGAGAAGGATGGGTTTCGTTAGAGACCGTCGCATAGGGCAGAAAATGGTTGAACTAAAGCTGAAGTTCTTTGGTGACAAGGAGCTCGACTGGAACATGCCAGACTTGGTGGAGGTGGAACCTGGGGAGCCGATCAACGGGCAATCCTATGCGTACCTGTAGAGAATGATACAGTAGAAGTTTACAGCTGCTGAAGAGCACTATCCCTTCCTATTGGCTTTGGCCGAGCGTCTTGTACAAGAAGATCTGTTGGTGGAGGAGTAAGGCTCGACGGGAGGATCTGGCCTGTCTAAAAATAGGGCGGGTTCTCCATAAGTTGGTGGGAGGGTGGTGGCAGTGCTTGGTTTTGTTATTTTTTGTATGACTGCATTTGAAGGTTTCCGTTTCTGTGTGTTTTTATTTGCTGTTGTCTGTAGATTTTCTTCTTCTTCCCTACTGTCCTCTTTTTGTAATCGATGTAATAGAATGAGAACAGCACTTCACTAAAATTTTGCATCTTTGTATCTGGTAAATATGGTAGACGAATAGATTGTAGGCGTGGGATCGAACATTCAACTTCAAAGGATAAATAGTAGAAATGGCTATCTTCGAGGGGAAAAGTGCTTTGAATTATCATAATTATCGAAGGTATTGGTTAATATTCGACCTGGAATCAATAATTGAATCTGGATTCTCAAAAATTCGATATGTACATTGAAAGAGTTGTGGGGAAAAATCATAGAGGAGTTGAAGGTTCGAGACTAGGGATGTGTCGAGTGCAAAATCTGGGAAATAGGTGTTGAGTGCGAATGCCAATGAAACGGTTGAGTCTGGGAAGCTAAAAAGGTTTGACTATTGAAATTTTGAGGGAACGTTTAAAGGATTTGATAAATGCGGGTTCTGATTAAGGAGGGTTTAAATGCACCTTCCTTCAAGTATAAGTAGGGTGTTTTGAGAGAATTTCATACATCTGCACCTTCTCTAATTAAATATGTCTTCATCTTCATCCCAAAGCAGCGGAGGTACGCCTAACGCCAAGTACTAGAAATGAGTCGCTGCAAGGGACCTTCGTGTATGGGAGAAGACGCTCGAGCTGAAGCAGAGGTTTTTTGGTGACCAAGACCTTGATTGGGTTATGCCGGATTTGTTTGAACTGAAGTCGAGGAAATCCATTAGTAGGATGCCCTATGCATACTAGTGGAGGGTACTCCAAATGATGAGCCCGCTCTCCAGCGGCCGGTTCGCCTTCCTGGAGTCCTTGGCTGAGGAGGTGGTGGACAAGGAAGATGCTGAAGTTAGGTTCTCAAAGGACTGTCCTATCTGTAAATAGGGCTCCTTTAATGTGGTAAAAGTTTGTTGTAGGATGGTGGGGAGGGATGTTTGTGGTTTTTTCTTTGTTGATGTTGATTATTGTTTTATGTATTTTGGTGTAAGGGCGTTTGCCCAAATGAACTTGAAAATCTATAAGATAACTGTCGAAGTGAGGTACTGAATTGTCTGCGTGTAAGTCAGATCATCTTAATACTCAAAGGTAATTTAGGGGTGAAAACATCTTATCGAATGTCTAACATGAAAGAGATCGAATGACTGACATATTTTAAAATCGAATATCAGGTTATCTATGGATGAGTGTTCGAGACGTGATACAGACGATTATTCGAGGGTGAGAGGAAGGTATTTTCGAAGGTCAATTAACTTCGACTATCAAAACTGACAGTCCTAACAGTTGGCGTATTAGAAATTGTACGGAGCCTAGGGCAGAGTACCCTGCAGGCATTATGATTTTCCCTTGGATTACTGAAAAGACTAATTTGATGTAAGGGTATGATTTGACAGTTTTGAGTGGCGATCAGAAGGTTCGAGTTGGTTTATGTATTATAAAATTGTGTAAATGTGTGTGTGAGATACGCACGTGGGTAATGGAGGGTAAATTCGGCAAAACACATCTCGGCCAAAAAGTAGGGGTAGTGGTACTAATAGCGTTTTTGGAAATCGAGGCAGTTTTTTAGAATTCTGAGGAGGTATATATAGTGGTAAGAGCATAGTTACTATTCCCGGTTACCCACTTATAGAAAAACTAGAGAGTGAGAGGAAAAAAACATACACCATTATTTCATAGAGCTCGGTTGGTGCTGTAGGATCAGCTGAATTACTGAAAGGAAGGAAAGATACTCTACTCAAACAGGTATATCGCCTTACTTCTATCTTGCTGCTTTGTCTTCTATTTTTGTATGTGGAGTTCATATTAGGGTAGAGGCTTCTAGGGTTTTTAGTTGTAATGATATGACCGAAGACTGAGGAAAAGCATGTATTTGTGGGTCAAGTCTTTTGGGGTTCTGAGGGTATTAACGGTGTAACAGGGATTATGGTCAAACATTCGGCTATGGTAGTCTGAGTTGGAGAGAGTAGGTGAAAATAAGTTATTGACACGTAATAGTCAAATATATCGATTTGATTGCGTGCCTCTTCTTCTGCAGGATAAGATGCGCACCCATCGATCTTTGAGATTGAGGCTAATTGACGAGGAGATCGAAGAAAATAAGGCTAGTGTATCTGGTCGTGCTCTGATGGGTAAGAGCAGCGACGTAGAAGAATTAGATATTGCAAAAGAGGTCTCATTAGTGATGGTGGTTCTTAAAATTGGGGCTTCAAATTGTAAACGTCGTAAGACACATGTAGCCGAGAAGAGGGATGAGGAAGAGTTGGAAGGAGGAGAGAGAGAGAGACGCGAAGGTAGTGCTGAGCGTTCGGGTGATGAAATGGGAGAGGTGGAGTAAAGTGATCATAGTGAGGAATCGACTGATTCAGAGAGGGTCATTGGTTCTATCTCGACTAAAGAGAGGCTTAGACTAGATCAATTTGTGGCCAAATTTGAGTTGTCAAATGTAGGGGTGATATTATCGATTTGTGGCCAAATTCGGCTAGGAATGCAACTACCCCTCCGAAGGCTGGTGAAGGAGGTGCTGAACTTTTGGGAAGTGGCCCCGTGCCAGATGAATGAGAATTTTTACAAAATGCTGAAGGTAATTGAGGGTATAAATGTAAAGCTGCGAGGTAAGGGGAGGAGCTTAATTGAGTGGTACGATATAGTATCGTTCTACTCCAAGAAGCCAATTAGAAGGCAGATACTTATCACATCCAGTGTCACACAGATAAGCCCTGACTGTTTGATCTTTGCTCGACAGGTCGAGGGTGGGATAAAGACTTGGTTATTGTACGGGGTAACTATGAGAATGTCGAAGGAGCGGATCCTTATAAGTTACAGCATATGGTCTATAATCCAAGTAAGTTGTCCGTGGAAGGTTTTTTGACGTATTGATCGAATAGACTGATAAATGTGTTTACGTTTGTTCTGTAGGTTCTAGTAACCAGACTTGAACAAATCTAAGGGATTATATCGACGCGTTGATTAACTTAGACGAGGAGTGGGTGAACAATGTTTTCAGAAAACTGGGTATTAAGAGAAAAGGCAGAAGATGACAAATTCCCTGCTTTGAAACATACCCGTTACGCCGAAGCCATCAAAAAAGAGGGGTGGCAAAGTAATGGAGAAGGTGAAGTTAGCGAGGAAGGTAAGTTCCGTTTCCAAGGGGCAGCAGGAGCCAAAATAGGCAGGACCGGTACACGAAGTAGCTCGTAATATTTTGAGACAGGCGTCGAAGCAGGCATCGACGCAGGCGGAAAAAGGGAAGGGGAAGGTCTTTCCCGAATCTCCAAGGGTACAACAGCCCAAATGACCCAGTGAAAGAGGCGTAAAGTGCTGGGGGAGGATGATGCAGAGGATATGGACGAAGGTCTAACCGTGTCTGAACTGGAGGAGCATGCTCGAGCTACGGCTACTCGATGGCAACACTCTGTGGTATTGATCCAGACGTAGCTGCAAGGCGGATGAAGAAGAGTATGTATAAGGTAACTGTTTATTTTTTGTGAAATTCTGAAATTTTCTTAAGTGCACCATGCTTTGAGAGATACTGATGGCTCAAATATTCTTGCAGATAGATGCTTGGGCGCAGGCTTTTAGCAAGGCACAAAAGGTAGTAATAAAGCAGTTAAAACAGGCGATTGACAATCTAGAGCTTGCTCAAGGTACCTAAGCATCGCTGGTTTATGAAATTGGAGTTTTGATGCGAGATCAGGGGACTATCAGAGATTAATACAAGAAGAGGCTCGAAACTCAACAGTACACCCATACGCAAGTTCTGAAGGCAAAACTTACTGAGAAGGATAAGGTTATTGCGTAACAGAAGGATACCTTCCAAGGGTAGTTTGATGATGAATGTGAGACTAATGTTAGGCTCAAGGAGTTCATTGAAGATTTGGGGTATGATCGTAAAACTTTAACACGCTTGCCCAGAACCAATGATCCTGTTGCTGGCGATGCTGTTCAAAGAGATGGGGTAGAAGTAGATGCTACTGCTGTAGCTCTATAAGTGGAAAATGGCACGTAGACGCCTGCGGTAGACATAGTTCATGCTAATACTGTGACCAAGGGGGTCGTGGGTACTGCTGGATCGAACCTTTCGACTGAGGGTGCTAGATTTGTTGGTAAAGAGGAAACTGTTGAAGGAGATGGTGTAGCCACTCCGATATGAGGTTTTGTATTGGGCATGCCAAATTGTTTTTCTGATCTTTCTGTTGTGTTGTAATATTTGAACAGTGTTGAGCTTATTTTGTACTTGAGTTGTGAACTTATGATTGTTGTGAATTGCTGGTGTAGGCTGTACTGAAACTGGTTTGTGTTAAGCTTGATTTGTACTAAATTGCTATGCTAGGATCCTGATATATTAAATTGATTTGTGTCGAACTTGATTATCTGATATATGTTGTGCTAAAACTTCTTGTATGCACTAGAGTTGCTGATATTCTTGTCTACTTGTATCTGCGTATGTTGTAAGTATAGAATGCTTATAGAATTATCGAACCGTGAAAAGCTTTGATATGGTTCCCTGAGTATCACTCAAGAGATGAACGTGACACTTGGGTGGGACCAAGAATTTTACTGTACTTTGAAGGCCCGAGCTTGGTCAAAGAACGTGGTCGCCCCCAATGCATTCTCGAGGGTCTGGTCTCTCAACCATTCATTCCCCTCGAGTTTGCTCGAATATTGGTGACTTAAAATTTTTCAAGGTTACCCCCAAGTATCAGTCGGGTTGAAGGGTTGACATGATACTTAGGGTTAACAAAGAAATTTACTGGACATCGAAGGCCTGAGCCTGATCAAAGTAGAACGTGGTCGCCCCTAATATATTCTCAAGGGTCCGGTCTACCGACCATTCGTGCCCTTCGAGTTTTCTCAAAATTGGAGACTTGAAAATTTTCAAGGTCACCCCCAAGTGTCAGTCGGGTCGAAGGGTTGATATGACACTTAGGTTAGGCCAAGAAATTTACTGGGCTTCAAAGGCATGAGCCTGATCAAAGTAGGACGTGGTCACCCCCAATGCATTCTTGAGGGTCCGGTCTATCGACTATTCGTGCCCCTTTAGTTTGCTCGAAATTGGAGACATGAAAATTTTCAAGGCTACCCCCAAGTATCAGTCGAGTCGAAGGGTTGACCAAGAAATTCACTGGACTTTGAAGGCCTGAGCCTGATCAAAGTAGAACTTGATCGGCCCTAATGTATTCTCGAGGGTCCGGTCTGTCGACCATTCGTGCCCCTCGAGTTTGCTCGAAATTGGAGACTTGAAAATTTTTAAGGTCACCCCCAAGTATCAGTCAAGTCGAAGGGTTGACATTACACTTAGGTTAGACCAGGAAATTTACTAGAAAATAAAAGACGAAGTTCAGAGGAAAATATGTTCATTGATTATGCCATACTTACATCAGTGGAACAAGGTGAAGGCCATGACCTGTTGTATGATACTAACTTTATTGTATTCCATGGATTTGGTAGAGGCCCTTCGTCTTCTGTCATCAGGTAATATGAACCCTTGTCAGTTTTATCGTAGACGATATAAGGTCCTTCCCAGGATTCGGCTAGCTTGCTGACATTTTTAAGGCCGAAGGGCATGACATAAAAATAGTAAAGGCCTTGTTCAATGATAAAAGAAGTTTTAAGTCGATTCTCAGGGAGGATGGGTACCAGATTGTAACTCGAAGCCGCGTCCATCATCGATAGGCGATCATGTCCAGCAGTGGCATCTAGGAGTACTGAAATGATCGGGAGGGGAAAACCGTCATTCGGTGTACGTTTGTTGATGTCTGTGAAGTCGACGCAGATTCTGATCTTGTCGTTCTATTAAGGAACTACAATAATGTTGGATATCCATTCAGCATACTTGACTTCTCTGATAAAACCCGCGGCTATATGTTTGTCTACCTCGAGGTTTATAGCCTCTCGAAGTCGTAGTGCCAAGGTACGCTTCTTCTCTATTACTACTGTAGAATGAGGGATGAGGTCGAGGTGATGATAGGATAAACTGAGATCGACACTGGGCATCTCCTGAAACGTCCATGTGAAGACGTCTTTGTTTGTTCGAAGGAAATCTGTGAGTTCGGGGCGCTTGACCTCATTTAGAAAGATTCAGATGAATGTACTTTGACCAGGACTATCGAGTTCAATATAGACAGTGGGTTCGATGGGTGAGATGGCAGATGTGAACGGTATGGAGATAGAGGGAGATAGTAATTGCTATAGTAGTTTGATGAGTTTCTGGGTCTGATCGATCTCCGGATGTTCACACGAACGGGCGAGATGTTGAGAACCTTTCAAGTTCCATATTCTGCAGGGGGCATTGAAACAAAGGGTCTGATGATAAGTCAAAGGTATGGCGTGCATGGCAAGGAGCCAGTCGCGCCCAAGGATTCCGAGGTACTCAAATTTCTTATCGATGACAAGAAAGCTGGTTTGAAGTGTAACTGAGCCAGTAGTAACTGGAAGGCTAATTCAACCAACGGTAACTTTAATAGCCCCATTAAAACCTTTCAGTTCGACAGTGGCGGCAGTGATGAGATCTGTTTTATTTATGGCTTGGACGGTTGAAGGAAAAGCACATCGGCTGCACTTCAGTATCGATGAGCATGGTGCAGAGGACGAGGTGTTCGACCTTAATCATAATGACTAAAGGGTCGGAATGGAGAAAACGAGCATGCGATATATCACAGTCGATGAATGAGATGCCCTCGGGTCGAGGATAATGACTTGATTCTGGCAGAAGAGCAGTCCAGCTTCTCCTGGTAAATGAGTTTGTAGCATTCTTCGACACGCTTGCGCTTGCTCTTGGAACGGTCGCTGCCGATATTATTTACTTTGATGAAATGAACTTGGTAGATGTGAATTTCGGCTAGGTTAACAGCAGCAGGTTGAGGTTTGAGGTATGACTTGTCGAGGTAACCAGGGAGGTCAGCGACATACTGATGTAGATGACCCACCTTGAGGATTATCTCAAGAGAACGTTGCAAGGCAAAGCATTTGTTGGTATGATGGCAATTGCACTTATGGTTGGCGCAGTAAGGTTATCCTTGTTTGAATTTGATGGGGAAACATGTACGCCATATGGGGTTCACTTGAATCTGTGGTAGAAGGGTACTGAAAGGGGCAGTGAGTCTGGGTAGGACTAGCTTTGGACACTTTTTGTGAGCTTTGGCTGTGTTTTCAGTGTAGGAACGTTTACGGCTCTCAATCTCCTGTGAGGCAGGAATGATCAGAGGTATAGGGTTAGACGGTGGGCCTTCTCGAGGTTTATTTGGATTGGTGGTCGAAGGCTACCCTTGTTTATTTAATTCGCGGAGGCCCTCAAGGTCGATATACCCATTGACTTTTGAGAGCATCTCTACGAGTGTTCATGGTTTATGGGGGACCAGGTACTCTTTGACACGGCTGTTATCCGGTAAGGTATTCAAATACGCGAGTACGGTATTCGCGTAGTCGAGGTTTTCAACTTTGCACGACTCGTCGAGGAACCTCTTGGTGAAGGCCTCAAGGGTTTTACTTGGTGATTTTTATGAAATTGAAGAGGGTATCGACTCGGACTTCACGGTCCTTATTAAAGGAAAATTTGGCTATGAAGAGGCCAGATAATTACTCGAAGCTTCGAATCGAACCATTGATAAGGTTATGATACCAACGAAGGGGGAAATCCATGAGGTTGGTGGGGAAAAGTCAACACATCAGGTGGTCAACCATAGAGTAAAGGCTCAGAGCATTTTGGAATTCTAGAATGTAGGATTGAGGGTCGGTGTTGCGATATTTACTGATTTTGGGGGATTAGAAATTTAGAGGTACCTCGATATCGAGGAGTTTTGGGTAGAGAGGATTGTGTAACCGACTCCATGAATTTGGTGTTGGGCTCACTCTGATGCGAATGATAGGGTATATTTTGTAGTCGAGGTCCTACTGTGCACGAAAGGCAGGATGAGGGGGGGGGATCGATGAGTTCGAGGGTGATGAGGCTGAGTTTTCAGCGCTGCGCTCCCCGAGGCATTCCTGAGCAGGGCGACGTTTAGGGTGTCTGCTGGAGTAAAGGGTGGAGTCAGATGAACCTTCTGTGGGGTGGATGCCAAGATATATGGAGCCAGTAGGGGGAATAGTAGGAGGAGCATTCTCGGCACCAAGATGGATCGGGGGTACTTTTAGATATGGTAGGGGCCCCAGTCGAGCGCGGGCAGACACGCGTGATGGGGCAGGTGCTCGAGATGGAAGAGGGGCGTCTGGAAGCTGTAACCGTTGTAACTCACAAACTGTGTTGCGTAGGTCGTCGATGGCCCGGTATTGTCTGTCGGCATCATCTAAACGGTGCTGCCGTTTGGCTTCAAACTATTACCGGTGCTCTTCGCATTCTTTACGCAATTGCGTTCAGTGACGATCTTCAGCCTGTGTGAACTGCTGAGTAAGAAGGGGTACATGGGCGGCCACTCCATCCGCAGAGTTGCCGGCATGGGTGGAAGTGGAGCGGAGGGTGGGGTCTATTGGAATAATTTGTAGGAATTGAAAGAAGAAGTATAAGGCAGGGGGAAACTGGTAGGGTGGGAAAGCACAGACGGCGCCAAATGTAGGGGCCTAACTTCGCAAGGAGGGGAAGTTGGCTCTTATACCACAAGGTATATCTTCTATCAAAGGGTTCAAGAATATAATCAATAATACTAAAACCCTACTGACAATATACTTGCGTGGAAGCCTAAAACGGGATACTCCGCGACCTCTAATGAGGATTTTTAAGAAATTTGATATTACTGTCCAGTAGTCGAATGTTCGAGAACTCGGTAATTTACAGAGAGATCGAAGGTAAACTGCGAGGGTTCTAGGGAGAGATTTTGTAACCTCCCCTTGGTTCCCCCTTTCCCCTATTTATATAACATAGGAATGGTTGAGTCACCTAGGAAAGTCAAATTACAGGTGTATCCTCTGAGTATCAGGCGGGTATCCCAGAGTTGGTGTTGACGCCATAAATGTCAGGTCTGGCATTGTGCTCCGACATTGTAGCCGCTGTTGGTTCTGTCACTTCGCTATGATACTGTAGCCATTGTTGGTTCTGTCACTGCAGTCGTCAGGACCAACAGTTCCGCCATTCTTGTCTGGTGAGCTGGCTTATCTAACACGTTTACCTTTAACCATGTACGACTATGGTCAAAGTATTTATGATGCTGACGTGCGGTCCATGTGCTGACGGATCTGCCTTCCTCTTTGAGGCCTATTCATAGTCGAAGTTTGTGTAGTTTTGGAAGGCTTGCTTACAGATTGATTGTGCTTCGTGGTATTAATGTAGGCTTTAATGTAGCCTTCGAGTGTTCGACTGGTACTAGAAGGCTGCGAGTAGGCTACTACATCACCGTTCTTCAAGTTTTCAGAAGTTGATAAACGTTTGAATGACAAAGATGGAGCATTATTTATATTTTTTTCTCTAACTATTGGCAGTTATTGAGCCTCGCACGAGCCGTCTTCAGTTTTGGAACCGAGGCATCCCTTCCACTATCAATGTCAGACATCTTGTACCTTTTCTGTGAAAACACTCTCCCATCATTGCCCTTTGCCTTATATTTTAATATATTTTTATCTCTTTTTTCTAAATCTCCCTCTGACTTCACCATACTCATGATGACTCACACTTACACGCAATAAGGTTCTTACAACTTTTATACTTGAGATAAAATCACAAACTACCTGTTTTTTTTCTATTTTTTCTTCTTCTTCTTATAGAAGTGCTCGCGTTATTTCCAAAGTTGTCGAAATTTCAAAACTTTTCAAATTCGCTTTTCACAACAGTCACTAACAGTATTTGCAAAAATAGTGGATCGATTCAACTATTATGCTCATTCTATTTCTTTAACATTATTCAAACTCATATAATTATATACACTCATGCAACCCATATTTACATTCATTTTATTATCCTCACATATAATTACACCTAAAGCAACCCTGATGTCATTTAGAGCCACATCCGATCAGGTATTCTCCAGCAATCCTCACATCTTCCAATTTGATCTCCTCTAAAGCAATAAATCTCACAGCATCTTTTCGAGCTACAGGATCCACCATGATTTCTCAGAACATCTCTTCATTGAAAAGATGTTCATACTCGTGTTCTCTCCCAATCCCATCTAAACCTTCAAGTTGAACCTCCCTTACTGGCAGTTCAGCATCATAATCTACCAGTCAAAAAATCCACTCCCACACTTTAGCTATCTTTATCGTCAACCGCCTCTCAGCGGCATAGCGAATTCTCTCAGATCGAGTCCACACCATTCTCATTCTCTTCCACCTATTTAGAACTCATCTCCCCCCCCCCTTATTTATATATTTTTGCTACATATTCCCCACAACTCATGATATTATCCTATTATCTCGTAACAAAAAACCTAGTATCTTGAGAAAAGTTATTTGAACATATATCTCCCTATCGACCTTTGTCATTTTATCATATTCCAGATCTAGCTTATTCTTTCCAAATATAATTTTTCAGAATGACCTCTCTGAGCTCAAACTTCCCATTCTAAAATTTCTATAATTTTTCCTCTCCCCCAAAAATTTTAGCCCCCAGGTCGAACATAATCTCTTAGACATATTTTATTTAACTGACATATTTCTAACAACTCGATTATTTCAAAAAGTTGTGCGTTCTAATCTTATGCATTTCATTTCACCATATATTCGACATTCTTCGAATTATTCATAGCTCGATTTCTAGAGTTATTCTGTTCTATATCAACACAGAGTTTGGATAACAAATTTTATTCATCTCAAATATAATTACATATACTTTACAGATAACAAATCTTTCAGGTACTTCACAAATAATAAGTTTTTCAAGTGCATTACAGATAACAGGTCTTTTAGGCACTCTGAAACATCAAATCCTTCAGTTCATCTGACTTCAGTAATATTTCACTCTAAGAAACCTCTAATGCAAAGCAGGCATTGGAAGTCACCATAGGTCCTTCTTCCTTCACACTGTCTTACTCTGACCAGAAACTCAGTTTGGAGAAAGTCTGGGCATTAAAGAAAAGGACTCGGTGCTTGAACCCACTCTTCAAACAGAAGGTCTTCTCGGTGCAAAAAAGATGATGGAAGTGCAGATGTAGATTTTCATTCTCCGTCTATCTCCTCCGCTACCATCGCTACCTCTCCTATATCCACCACCCTCGCAGAGTTGGTAGAGATGAAGAAGGCCTGGCCTTAGAATCCAGTCTTACGCAAGACATCAGTGCAACTGCCTCGCAGTTACACCGAACCTCGTACCTGCCTCCCCAACCTTATCTTCTACAAGGATGCGAAGATAAATCTAATGTTGCTCGCCTGCCAGGACAATGTGGTGAAATCTCCACATACAGTAAAAGTCCTCCCCAACTTTAGCTGCTTCATCTTTCGACATACCCTGATACGTCGGAGGAACGGGAACGGGAGTAGGCATCTCCAAGGACTGATCACCAAAATATTTCAACCTTAACTTCTGCATCTCATTAGCAATTCTCTCTTCAAGAACCATTCTTCGGGTCATCACCATCTTCAAAACTTTCTTTGGCAACAAGCAAGCGTACTTTGCTACAAACCCTGATACATGTACTATTTATATAACCCAACATTTATTGTGCAAGAACGTTTTCCCAAGCATCATCATTCAATACAGACGAAACTCTTTAAACCCTAACCGACGCGTACATCAGTATTCCCATCATCATTTAATAAAAAAATGTTTTCCCATAACACACTCATTTTCCATGCAGTCAAATCCCCATCATTTCTTCCTTCATTTTCAAACTTTAAACCCGAATACCCATATATCTACATATCATTTATCAACCAAAGCCACTGGTGACTTCAGTTGTGAGGGGGTGATTGTAGGGACCTACCCCTCGATCTTACCCAAATCGAGTTGCCTACAGTGCAAATTACGTCCATATCAGACTCACGCATTCTACATATGAATTCAATAGTCACATTACCACCCACTCCAGGAAATAATGAAGATCGTGGGTCGAGCTCAAACAGAAAAACCTGAACAAGTCAAAGATACATGTCTATCACAAACTCAATAGTTACTCAGTCAACCGCCACTAACCACATTGTTCGGAGAACGTGCTTCAGCATGATAAAGAATTACGGAGAAGACCTATATAAAGAAAAAGTTCTAGAAGAGACAATGACTAGAAAAATACAAGAGAAATTACCAAGAAAACTACATTTTCTAGATTCTCAAAACTTTCAAACTTCTTATTCACAAGATCATGCATTTCTAAGTCGAGAGATTACTTGTAATAAGGAATCAGCCTCAAACAATAAAATTCACTATTGCAAAAACTCTTAACTCGAGGTCATGGTTTTTTTTACATATACAGAGGTTTTCTACGCTAAATCACCTATGCCATTTTTTGCTTTCTATCAGATTTTAGTCACAGGTACATTTGTGTAAGAGCTATTCCAAGCCACTTTGAGCCTATAAAATTAGGCCATTACAAAAACTAAGACTAATTTAGAATACGACTGGGAGTCATATTTAAATCACGGTTAAATGTTAAGGATAATAATTATAAATCAATTGGGAATTGACTTAATTCTATTTTCAAAAAACTTGGTGTCTGAGAAACCAATTTTACGTATCTAGGCTCAATTAGATATTATTTTTTTATATTAATTTAGAGGTATATATACAACTAATAGCAACCTATAGTACCCTAAAATGTTAGTTTAAAGACATGACTAATCTACCTATCTTATGAAATTAACAGACTTCGGGGTAGGACCACTTGTCAGCTAAATATCTAATACCCCTCATATTCGTAGCAAACAGGTTCATTTGGCTAGAATATACAGACTTGATAGAGCTTTAAGGATTCCAACACCTTAGTTTTTAGAATAAGGAACACATGCATCTAGTGGTCTTAAATAACGATCTTGGCTAAGAATCTATTAAAGCACACATCCAAGATTAAGATCATCATTTTACGGGGTAAAATTAGGATTTAATCATTATAAAAAATTTCATGAGTATTATAATGTGAACAAGGTTTAACTATAACATGATTATGAATCATTTATTTTATGTTATTCTAAGTATTATGATCTGTCTATAATGCATTTCAAATGTTTATCAAGAATTGTAACTAATTACGATCTACAATTTTGCATAACAAATATCTTCAAAACTCAAGAATGTTGAATTTCCTCCATTGCTACTTACTGGAACCAATTACTTTAGTTAGTGTATTGACGCTAACATGTACTTAAATTCTCTAGGTCTGTAAAAGACCATCGTCACTGCAAACATTGAAGATCTCGTGAACAATGAAAATGCTTTGTTCATCCTCTGTCATCATATTTAGGATGACATGAAGACGGAATACCTCAACAAGGTTGAGCCAGCTGACTTATGGGCATGCTTGAAGGGGAATTATGGTCATCAAAAGAGTATCATGCTCCCAAAAGTGATGCACCAATAGAATAAAATTCAGTTCCAAGATTTTAGGACCGTCGATGACTATAACTTAGTAGTCCATATAATCACTTTTATACTTGAGCTGTGTGAGAAGAAAGTTACAGATGCTGAAATGGTAGAAAAGACTATCTATTTTCCATACTAGTAATATTGTGCTTCAGAGACAATATCGGCGAGAGAATATTACTACTCACAAAGTTTTAATTCATGCACTACTCTTCTCTGAGCAGAATGATGAACTTCTAATGAAGAGTCATGAGATGCGGCAACAAATATTGGTTTTTACGTCATTAAAAAATGACGTAAAAAGGATTTAAAGTCGTTTGTACAAATGACGTCGAAGGCGATGACGTGGAAAGGTAGGTACTAACGTCATTTAATAAGTGACGTATAAGGGGTTTTAAAAAATGATGTTGTCGATACCCAATTCCGGTGGTCGGCCGGCTAGTATATTCTATTGACGTCACTATATAATGTCATTAAAAAGTAACGTAGTTGAAATCTTTTAACGTCATATTTGAAGTGACGTGGTAGGGTTTTCATATATCAACAATGACACTCTTAAAATGACGTCAATACCTCGAAAAATACAAAAAAATAAAAATAAAATAAAATATTGCCCATCTCCTCCCCTTCCCCGCCAGGACTCTACAGGACCAACACCATATTATACAAAATGCAAAATATTTGGCTAAATTATATTACCTTCATTAAATACAATGTGTTCAAACTCTATCACTTCATTAATTGGATTACATAGCTAAATCACTGGTAAACTTAACCAATACACAAAAATAATAATAAAACAACCATAAAGAAGGGTCTCAGATGTTTCATTGCCAGAATGCTTATAGCTTTTAAGTGCCTTTGTGTGTTTCTACTAATGTGGATTAATTTGTAAACCTGCCAAAGCATACAAACACATAAGCTATAAATGTGAGCTTACTAATAATAGGACTACCGAATTTCACATTTGATACATACTGTACTATAAATGTTGCTAAGTGTTAGTATCTCACATGTCTATTATTATACTTTGAGTACACAATAAGATGTTTGCAATCGTAAAAGAAAATAAAAGAATATAAAACAAGAGAAGAGAAGAAAAATACCTATTTGTTTGAAGGATTCCACCTTCGTGACAATTATATATTTTGGATCCCCATAACAAAAAAATCTTGGCCAATTGCTCTTATTGCATTAAACATGGTACCAGGGAGGCCTCTTCGCTCTAATTCGCATGGCTATCCTGCTGTCCAACCACCCCGTATGAATTTTGTTATCTTGGTACTCTGAGACCTATAAAAGGAAGTTTACATTTATCAATCTACATTTTCTAGTATAAGTACATTCAAAGTTGAGCTAATATTTTATAAAGCTCGAGAAGCTTACATTTAAAAGATTGATTGTGTAATCAGCATTTATACAAATTTCTACCCGAATATGTATGATCTCCTTTAGTCCAAAAACCATGTTTGCAATAGCTAAGGCTCTCGACTCCCCAAAAGCAAAAACATGTCATGAGATTACAATGTAAGAGATTAGCATTAAAATTATTTGAAGTATAAGCATGATTCAGAATTTTGACTCGTACGTCGAAATTTGCAGGAACGGCACAAAATAGTGGGTATATCAAACCGTTATATATAGTGATATATATCAAATAAAGCAATAATGTTTTCCGATACTAGCAATTTACTGAAACAACAGACATCCAATGATAATAATCTAATATATCAAGGAAATACTATTAAAACTGCCACACCGTGCCAAGAAGATAATGTCCTGAGTGACTGATCGCTAGATTATTTTTTATCCTTGGGTATGAGCAAAGATAAACCATTCCCGACACCGTACCAAGAAGATTTATACCTTAACGGAGAAGTACGCCCACGCATTTGACTTACTTTTAAAACTCAGCTCCTGCAACGAGTCAAACAACCAGTTTCAGTTCTTGCTCAAACAGGAGAGGGGGACTTCTATATTTTTCCTACATTTTGTGAAGTTTAACCCATTGTTGGCAAAATGCATATGATTTGATTCGGCAAGAAGAATATAAACTCAAATTCTGGCTAAACCCCAAAGACTAACTGAAATAATCACAGAGACTAATTCTACTTGTACTTTACTACCAGCTGGCTTAAATCCATCATCAGGGTCCTTACTAGTTACTCGTACAACAACACAATGACCTTTAGGCCTCACAGACTGAGCTTGGTCAAAGTCAAATGGAGTGGCAATGGATGATGTTCTCTTCCATGCATCATATCCTCCATAATGGTTCATTCCATAAAATCGTCTTATTTCTAAATAACAAGAGGTACAAATGCCAAATTTATTACTGCAAAAATTGCATGAGAAAAAAGAAGAGGAAATTTGACATCCTTTTGCACAACCAAAATATTCTCCAGTTTCCATACTGTACAGATATTCAATAGTAGCAACCCCAATGTAGTTCACACACTTAGCAAGCCTTCTAGCCCGCCTGCTCTAGCTCCTTCATTGCCTCCAATGGTGCAACTGCGATTGGACCTTCCTCAATAATTTGTTAAATTTAATAAAAATAGTATTTTTACTTCAATGATGTTGTCCACATGCGGTAAGGATGAAAAGAATGACATCTATTAAATTATACATATGATGGAATAAAACGACGGATAAAGAATGTTGGTTTTCATGTTAGACACCATTTGGGATAACATTCGCAGATAGAAACTATGTTGAAGCACTTGGGATAGCCCTTGATCTTCAAGTGCTTTTAGGCAGAAAGTTGCCTAACTACTTGGAAAATGTTAACAGTGCCTTTTAAGAGCATTTGAGAATTGTTGCGTTGGATGTACTCAATATTTCAAATAATGAAGATAGGAAAATAACTAATTCTGAGACCGTCGTAATCTAAGTCAAGAATCTTTAGGAGAAAAGTTACCTTTTGATGTTTCCTTTGAACACTACAGTCACAGCTGTGTAAAGCTGCAACATTTCCGTGTTGATCGCAAATTAATTGGACTTCCAAGTGGTGACTCCAAGTGGCAACATTGTATCATCATGAAAGATAATAAAATAACTTTGAACTGGTGTTCAATCTTTCCTGACAATATCTACCACAAAAGAATAGGGTTTTGAGCTGATTAAACCACAAGGATACATGCACAAACCAGCATAAAGCAAGTAACAAAATATAAGGAACAATACTTACAAAATATAAGCAAAATGCCGAGAGATGAACATCAGTGAAAAAGAAGATGACTTCCCAACTCACGAGTGGATTACTCCACAATCCAAAGTGAACTTCGTCTACCAATCCAACTCTGAAAAGGGCATCAAAATACTCTGTTGTGAGCTTTTGGACCTAAAAGATACCGTGGAGAACTTTTATGGCAATTCACAGTCAAAGTATTTGGCATTCCAGAGGATATTGGAAGAGATTGCCAAGATGGAGCATGAATTGATTGAATTTCACAAGCATGCATCGTCTCAAAGGATTATTGTCCAGGATTTGATGATTGGTGTTTGCCGTGAATTGGAAGAATGGAGCCAAATTGATGGTGAGACCTCTAAAGCAGAAGAAGACCCTCCAGTTTGTGACCCCTTGCTAAATGAAGTTGAAATACACAGGATGGCATTTTTGGAGAATATTGATGTTCTCTTGGCTGAGCATAAAATGGAGGAAGCTTTAATGGCTTTAGAAGTTGATGAGAAAAGCTCCTCAGAGTTGAATGATTCAGAAAAAGATACTTCATCTACTGAAAAGCTCCTCAGAGTTGAATGGAACCAAATATTTGGTGACATGCTTGTATATACAAATAGAATTGTGCAGTGGGAAGAATGGGAAATAGAGTCTTTCATACGATTGGTGAAGGAGAATGCTCCCTCATCTGAGATGGTTACCACTCTATGTGCAGCAAGCATCTGTGTTCAGGCGAGTTTTAATCACTGCTCAATATTGGAATCACAGGGTCTGAAACTCTCTAAGTTGCTTATGGTTCTTTTGCAACCGTACGTTGAAGAGGTTCTGGAGATGAACTTTAGACGAGCTAGATCTATGCTTTTTAACTTTGAAGGAAATGATGACATATTACCTCCTCAGATTGTATCTGCGTGACCTGGCCTTACAGAATCTTCACCAGATAGTATGCACGATGACAGTGGAACAAGATTCATATTCCTTGTTAAAGATACGATGCAACAGTTAACTCCAGAGATTATTTGTCATTTTGGGGCAATAATTTTAACGTAGATATCTCATTTCTTTGATGAGTACGTGGAAATTTTGATTAAAGCATTACCAGGACCATCTGAAGATGAGAACCTTGCAGAAAATAAAGAGTTCATATATTATAAGGCTGAAACTGATTCCCAACAGCTCGCACTTTTGGGAACTGCATTTACTGTAGCCGATGAACTACTACCGATGGATGTTTCAAGGATTTGGAGTGGGCAAAGTGAGTTGAAGGAGCTAGGTAGTGGGCCTGCTGAAAATGTTGAACCTGCTACTAGTGCCACAAAATTTAAGAAATGGAAGCGGCATCTTCAACATTCTTTAGATAAACTCAGAGATCATTTCTGTCGATAATATGTTTTGCACTTTATATACTCGAGAGAAGGCAAAACCCGATTAGATGCCCAAATTTACTTACATGTGACAGGAGAAGATCTATATTGGGACTCCCAACCACTGGCTTCATTGCCATTCCAGGCTTTGTTTGGAAAGTTACAACAGTTGGCAACAGTTGCTGGAAATGTATTACTTGGGAAAGAGAAGATATAGAAAATATTACTTGCTAGGCTAATAGAAATGGTAGTAATGTGGCAATTGGATGAGCAGGAGTTTTGGGATGTGTTTGAGGATGATTCATGTCCTCTTCACCCACTTGGGTTGCAGCAGTTAATACTTGATATGTACTTCCCGTTGAATTGCTGTTTGCGGGGGCTACCCATCCCGAAACGTTCAGCAGATAACATCAGCAATAATTGCTCGAGCTATCAAAACCTTCTCTGCCAGAGGTATCGACCCACAAAGTGCACTTCCCGAGGATGGGTGGTTTGTTAATACTGTAGAGACGGCAATAAACAAGCTTCTCTTGAAGACATCAGGTTCTGAAGCCTCAGATACTAACGATGAACACATTACTCTACATGATGAGATCATTTTAGATTCTGACGATACTGGTTCTTGTGTCTCAAGCATCAAGTCTTCTGATTCCTTTGCTTCCGCAAATATGAGTGAGGTGGAAAGTCGGAATTACTTCACAAATCTCGAAGCTTGAGAAGCATCCTTTTATATTCACTTTCGAGAAAAATAGTACAGGAGATGTGGCGAGGGGATTAATTCTCGATGCATTTTATTTATATTTCAAAGCAAATCCAATCATGTTGGAGAAATGGAAAAACATAGACCTTAGTAAGATCGTCCATCTATAGAAAGTGCTTCGCATAGATGCTGTGACAGAAGCGCGGCCTAATGCAATAACTTGAAAATGCCTACATCAGTTCAAGAAATGTTGTAGATTAGGTATAAAAAAATTAAATAAAATAAAAAGCAAAATGGACATTTAGAAGGCGGGCAATGAATTCCTGGAGCCATTAAAGAAAAGAGTTACTTATGCTTGTAGCTATAGCCATAAAATGGAGTTATGACAAAAACAACAAAGAATTGGGTTACACATTTTACGACCCGAAACCATATCTCACAAAAAAAAAAAAAAAAAAAACTGAAGGAAACTCAAAAATCATTAGTTCAATACTTTGCGTCTGGAGTAAGCTTTTTTTCGTGGAAACTTAGACTCTGTGTAATCGGGATTATTACTGCGACTCTCATCCCAAGTTTGAGTACCAAGGATCTTCAAGAAAAACATCATCAAATGAGCAATCATTTGATTTCCAGATTTAAACATCAATCCTCTTACTCTCCACTTCAACAAGTGTGGTCTCCTCTTGGGAATGGTTTTGAGTGAATTTGAAGGCAACAACGAGTATTGAGCGTTCAAAAGAAGAAGTCAGGAGCACCCTCCTCCGAACGAAAATAAAGCAAGTATATAATGATAGTAAGTTACGAGCTATATCAATTTGGTTAAATACTTAACAGGTTCAAGTAATATTATTTAGTTAGATATGCATATCATGGAGAAGATGGAGTCATGTAATTACTTTACATTACTCTCCTGTCATGAGAACTCCTTCAGCTTATCAAATTAATAAATAATTTGGCAAACTCTCTACATTCGATCTCAACATAATAAGAATAGCAGCCACCAAATTTAACTACTGTAAAACGCTCCCTACAAAAATCAAGGACCTTATCACCAACCATCTTAAGTTCGAAGACCGTCAATGTTTCTGAACTTCAAGGCTTAAACACACTAATATATTGGGTTGTTCAAAGAACAAAAAAGGTATCGTATCATGGAGAATATTTGAATTATACATGTAAAATAACATGTTTAAGCGTATATGGATATCACTATTCTTAAAGGAATTCCTTTAGCACAGACCAAAAATTCCTAAGTATTTTCTAAATTTCAGAAACTATAATTTTCAAATCTGCAATAAAAAAAAATTCCTAAATATTATTTTTAAAGGAATCTAAACCACAAGGTTATCATTTGTAATTATTGTATCGATGAATCAAAATCATCAGAAAGATAGAGAACTGATTGACGGTAGCAATTTAAAAAAATGAGGATTCTCCCAAAGATTAAAAGTAAGAATCATACCTAGATTTGAGAACAAAAAAATCCAAAGTAGCAAGGAGATGTTGAGAAGTTTTTTGCAGAATGCGATCAACGGTGGGGTGCTCTAGAAAGTTGATGCAATTGCGCTGATTTTTAAGGGTTATGAAACCAGATATTGAACTCAAATCGAAACCCTGTAGATGGAAGTGGCAGACCTCAATCACTCAGTTTGAGCCTTAAAAGTGAAGATGTTTAAAATCTACAGGAATTGTTTTTTCTTATACCTTTTAAAGTCTACTCGTGAAGTTTAATAGACCCAAACCACGTCAAGTGATAAATAACGACGTGATTACCAAAATAACCTCAGTCATGTCATTTATAAAACGTCGTGAAAAGTAATTCTTTTGACATCATTATCTAAAACGATGTTATATATAGAGATAATAATAAATAACGTCACTATTTTGAGAAATGGCGTAGTACCTATACGAAGTATGTTAACTCACGGGAATAAAAGTTAAAAGTAGACAAATAATGTCACTTTCTCATAAAATGACGTTATTTAGATGACGTAAATGCCTATATTTGTTGTGGTAGTGCATCGTTGCTCGAATCACACAATATTCAGTTTTGGAGATTAGAGACGCAATCATGAAAAAGGCAAGGGAAAATACAAGGGAAACAAGAAGGGCGGGAACTAGAAAACCAATGGCTCTAAAAAAGGTATTGGATTTAATAAATTCGGTAAACCAGGAAATGAGAAGAAGGAAAAGAAGCCAGATCAGGGATATCCTTGCTTTAACTATGGTGGTACAAGACACTGGGTATGGGATTGCCTGTAGCCAAGGGTGGCCAGAGATAACAGAGTCTAGACTCACCATGCAGTTCTTGACACTGACTCCACCCATATAGAGTTCACAATGTTAGGCTTCCTCGGTGATACTGGCGCCAACATGGATCAACATACAGAGTCATCAGTAACGATATCTCAGTAGATATATGATGCCACAGTAAAGAACACTAGTAGTTTCTTTTATTTAGTTGCAAATACCCAATTTACTTTTCTAGTACCTTTTTAATTATGTTGAGAACAGATCATTTATGTTTAATGAAGTGCTCGTGACACACACTCAATATTCATCTATGAGATTTTACTTTTGTTCTAATTGTGATTATTCAAATTAATACTTGGGATAGTAGTTAATTTGTTGTATAAACAGTCCTTAATCTACTATATATACAGGTGGCCCATGGATCTTTCTGCCCATAGAACACTAATTGATAATAAAATGAGTTACGATACATGTCTTATCGACATCGGTACAATGCACTAGTTCTTTCGAGATAAAAGGTATTTCTCAAACTTGGTTGCGTATGTCGGGGATATTCAAACTATTATTGGGTCAGCCAGTATCATAGTAGGTTCTACGCTATTACTCCCTGACGATACGATACTGAGTATCAAGTCAGTATTATTTTCTAGTAAATCTCCTGAGAATTTACTAAGTTTTAGGGACATACATGATAACGGTTATCAAGTAAAAATGATAGAAAATTATGACAAATAGATTCTATGCATCACCTATTCACATAATGGTCAAGAACTTATATTGGAACGATGTTTAATGTATGCCTCAGGGCTTTATTTTAATACTTTCAGGCATGTCAAAACATATGCAATTACTAATTTTTCTCCGTTACTAATGAATATGTTTAGGATTTTGCATGACAGTTTCGGACATCCTGAACAACGGATGATGAAGAAAATTATTAATAGTACCTCTAGAAATTCACTCACGGGAGAGAAGATTCAAATTTTGCAAGATTGTCCATGTAACGCCTACTCTCAGGGAAAGCTATAGTCCAACCTAGTAAGGCCAAGGTAAAGTTAGAGTCTCTAACCTTTCTTCAATGTATCCATAAAGATATATGTAGACCTATCCATCCACATAGTGGTTCGTTTAAATACTATATGATCTTAATTGACACATCATCCGTTGCCAGACGTTTGCCTTTTTTCATCTAGGAATATGGCGTTTCCACGGTTGCTTGCCCAAATTATCCGATTGTGGGTTCATTTCCTGGATCACCCAATCAAATCTATGAGATTTGATGGCCTGGTGAGTTTACTTCAAAGGTTTTTGTTGATTATTGTACCGCTAATGGGATAGATGTCGAGCATCCAGTACCCCATGTCCATACCCATAATGGGATGGCAGAGAATCTAATCAAGCAATTGTAGTTAATTGCTAGGCTACTGTTATTACTATCTCAGCTTCTAGCCACAGCGTTTGGCCATATAGTTCTGCATGTTACCGCCCTAATTATAATTCGTCCAACAACAAATAATCAATATTCCCCATTACAATTAGTAACTGTATTGGAGCCCGGTGTCACATATTTACGAACATTTAGATATTTTGTACAGGTGCCAATCATACCACCACAACGTACAAAGATGGGACCTCAACGTCGGTGTGGTATCTATATGGGTTACGATTCACCATCTTTCATTAGATATTTGGAACCCACTACCTGGGATATATTACTTTGAGATTCGTAGAATGTCACTTTGATAAAATGATTTTCCCAACATTGGGGGAAGATGTGATAGTAAATTGTTGAGGAAGTTTCCAAGATTAGTTGGAAAGCACCATCGGTATGTCATCAAGATCCCCTAACCAACCACGGTGACAAGGAAGTGCAGAAAATTCTATAATTGCAACAAATCGATAATGAATTTCCCGATATATTTAACGAATCCAAGGCAAATGTACCTACAAGTAATGTACCTATACGACTGGACGTTTAGGGGACTAGTGTGTGACCCACAAATAAATCCAAGCTGCGCATCACGAGAGGATGCCTGACTGTAAAGAAGGACGCTGAGCCGGGGGCTAAGAAATAGCATACAGAAAATGAAAAGACTAATAGTATAGTCAGTTCATCGGGGATGGAACCTCCTATTAACAGGGCTATAGTAGCTACATATCCACGTGAATCATTAGGTAATATGCCCGATGTGGCACATGTACAAGATAATCGAGAGATCTCAATTAATTTTGTTTTTAATAGCACCACGTGGGATCATTTAGAAGTAGTAGTTGACGAAGTATTCACTTTTACTTTTGTGCTCGCCATCAAGGATGATGATCCAGAATCACTCACTGTAGATGAATGTAGAACTCTTACAGATTGGCCAGAGTGAGAGGCTGCGATCAATGTGGAGCTCTGCACACTAATTAAATATGAAGTATTTGGACCAATAGTCCCTTGACAAGATGTCATCAAGCCTGTCGGTTATAAATAAGTATTCATACAGATACATAATGAATTAGAAGATATAGTTAGGTATAAGGGAAGACTAGTTTCCTAGGAAATTTCTCAAAGACCTGACATCGATTGCAATGAAACCTACTAACTAGTCATGGATGCTATAACATTCTGTTACTTGATCAGTCAGTCACTCGTTGAGAACTAGCTTGACATGCATCTTTTGGATGTAGTTACTGCATATCTATATGGAAAATTAGATATGGAGATCTACATGATGCTAGCAGAAGGGATTAAGCTTCCGAAAGTAACAATGCTTGACATACGGGGGTACATAATAAAATTGGATAAGTCATTGTATGATCTAAAATAATTAGGGCTTATGTGGCACAATAGGCCGACTGAATATTTGAAAGCCGAGGGTTTTGCAAATAACCTTGTTTTCCCATACATTTTCATCAAGAAAAGAAATACTAGTTCTACCATCATTACCGTATATGTAAACGATTTGAATATCATCGAAACTCTGGGGGAGATTGCAAAAACCGCTGAATACCTTGGGAAGTAATTCGAAACGAAAGACCAAAAAAGACCCAAAAAAAATTCGGTTTGTAGATCGAACATCTTGGAAGTGGTATAATTATATATTAGGTGACGTATACCGAAAGGATCATAAAACATTTTGGAATGGATACGGCACACAATGCCAAAATACCTAAGTATGTTCGTTCATTGGATATGAACAAGGACATCTATCGTCCTCAGTTGAGGGGGTAAAACTCCTAGGGTCTGAGATGCCATATCTAGGAGCTATCGGTGCTTTACTATACTTAGCATGGTGTACTCGATCTGACATCTTATTCACAGTGAACTGTTTGGCTCGCCATAGTTTTATACCTACCCAAAGGTACTGGAATGGTATCAATCACATTTTGAGTTATTTGATTGGCACGAAAGACTGGGGTCTATTCTATCCAAAAAATGGCAAATGAGAAATTATAGTATATGCAGATATATGATACTTTTCAGATCCACATAAAGGCCGATCACAATCGGGTTATGTATTATTGTATGAAGATATGACAATTTCATGAAGATCGGTGAAGCATTCGATGGTTTCTACATCCTCGAACCACGCAGAGATTTTTGCACTTCATAAAGTTGGCAGAATATTTTTAGTTACGGTTCATGATTAGTCACCACCAACTCTGTATGAAGACAATGCAGTTTGTATTATTCAAGTCAAAGGCGGATTCATAAAAGGTAACATAACGAAGTACATTTTACCCAAATTCTTCCGCATACTCGAGATGTAGAAGACGAATGAGATTGACGTCGTTCAAGTCTGTTCAAAAGATAACTTAGCTAACCTATTCATGAAGGCTCTTGCACATCCTTCATTCATGAGATTGGTACACAGAATCGGCATGCGAAGTTTAAATGATTTATTATCTCAAGGGGATCGACATCAGGTAGAGTAATCCCGTCTTGACGTGGACACATGTGTGTTGTACTATTTTTCCTAATAGTACAATTTTTATCCTAGGACGTTTTACTGACTAGAGGTTTTGATGAGAAAATATATGCGCATCCATAACCCATTCATGGCATAGGATTGTACTCTTTCCTTGTACAACTTTTTGCCCAAGGGGGTTTTGCTAGGTAGAGGTTTTGACGAGGAAAGTCATCATGGTATGAAACACCCTAAGGGGGAGTGTTAGAAGTTGGGTTCATCCCAAGGTAGGAACCCAACTAGGTTGGAGTGTCCAACTGGGATTCCAGCAAGCCCATATAAGCTAGGGCTTATGGGGAGATTTTTAGAAAGTATTTAACACCCAAAAGGGTTTAGTATTGTAACACAAAACAACCTATTAATAAATCAAGTTCTCTATTTCTCTTATATGCTTAGTATTACTCAATTGTGTATAATTGCTTAGCCTAAGATAGCTTGATATCCAACAATAGGGTATTTACAGCGTCCATAGTAACCTCTTTTTAATATAGAGTATTTTTGGGAAGTTTTACATAAAACCAAACACTATGGATAAAATAGAGTTCCCATTTAAAGGAGACACATCACAAAATTAATTGCCTAAACCACTTTAAATTAGTCATGTTTAAAAAGAAAAGGTAAAAATTAAATCTTTTAACCTCTTTACTTTCCACATCAAACGTAATGTTCCACGTAATATAACAGTCCTACGTGGCTAACCAAATTATTCACTAGACTCCCCATCATTGAGGAGAGATAAATGAAAATATAGGAATATGGAGTTTTATAGAGAGCCTATAAATGTCATTTTATTACTTTTTGCCTCTTTCAAATAAGTTTAGGGAGACTATTATAGATACTCTTATTGTCACTTGGAGTAGACCGTGCCATGGTTTAAGATAGGGTTCAAATGAGCCATTTTCATGGCAAAAACAACATTGGCAATATTTGTGTGTCATCACTTCTTTAGCTAAGGTCATTAGAGAAGGACATGCAATTATCCATTTATTCAAATTTCATATGCGTTGAAGGTTGCATAAAATGCTCTGTCAGGGAAGTATCAGGCTAATAACTTATGAGGATTGTTAATATGCATTGAGAAGCATATACATGCTATTTTGGTGTAGAAAAACAATTTATGAAAAAATGGTGATGCTAACTCTTATACCAAAACATCGAAGTGTTAGTAAACTTGCATTTTGAGTCTTAATACTTCACGGGGATTCAGACAACATCTTTAGCTGTGTCTTTGCCCTCAGAGCCTTAAATGTTTTTTTTGCTCAATACTTGAATTTTTCAAGCATTTGAGAGATCTCTTCCAATAAGGCTCAATGCATGAATTTCATTTAAGTTATCAGGCGCATAAAGGTCATGAGGCCTATAGTTCTAATTAAAAGAAAGAATGGGGTACATAAATGTTATGCACCTGATGAGCTCTTTCTTTTTAAAAATTACATCAGGCACATAAGGTTTAGGAGCCCAGATTTATAGGGCGCATAAGAGTTATGCTCCTGATAACAAAATGTTTGGGGCGCATAAACCTTATGCGCCAGACATCAAACTCAACATTTAGTTCAAGTACGAGATTCAAGTATTGAGGCAACTACTGGAGGTCCCCAAACTTGAATAATCATACATGACATGTGATTTTTCAAGTATTAAGGCAACTACTGATGATACTCTCATAGTCCATACATAGTTACATCTATCTATCTATTCTACTATCATAAAACTCATGCCTCTGTAGACATGAGAACTCTACTCACTTCTACGTAAGACATTTTAGCTTCTTTTCGCTATTGGCACATGGCACATCTTAATTCTTTTCGAAAGTGTTTTTCCAAATAGTCTCTAACAGTTTCATTCCATCATAAGAGCATCTCCAATAGACTTGAGTGGGAGTAGAAATCCTCATACTTACCCCATAAATCTCATTCAACAGAAGAGTGGAAATGAGAATTTTCACTCCCACACACAAACAAAAATGAAAATTCGTACACTGTGGAAAAAAACTTTACTCTACATAGGCACTTGTTGTGAAGGCGCGCGCCTCTACGATAGGTGCCCAGGTAAAAAATTTGTACGCCTAAACTTAAATGTTGTTACACTGTGTACGTATCGTAAAGCTGCACACTTTCACTACAGGCACCTCAGAACTAAGTTTCATTCTCCTCAACCATACTTATTTTTTTTGACACTTCACCGCATTTTAATTTTTTTGCACACTATACCACTTCAAAACTGAATTTTTTATCAAGATATTGCATGAATATAAAATACAAGACAAGTAGGCATAAAAAACCACATTGACATAAAGTTTTAAACATCACAACATAAAGATTTTCCACATAAAACTAAATGCTGAATGATAGTTTTGAACATCAAAATATAAAACTTATACCAAGAACTAATCGTGCCGGATGTTAAACTCACACACTTTATCATCTAAAGTAGTTATGGCTCTCTTTTTTGTTGAGTTGCGACTCCCACTTATCCCTTAGTTCATTAGAATTTTCATGCGACTCTTGCCATCGAACTTTGAAATCATCTTGGTACTGTTGCCACCACTGCTAGAAATGATTCCCTTCTCAAGTGTCTAATCATACATAGCTTGCCTGGTATCGACGTTTAGACTAGTTAAGTACAATGGCGAAATCACCCTGGAAAGAATAATACATGATTAATTCTAATATGACACACACTATTAAATTCAATATATCTAATAAATAAACTAATGGAAAAATGACGAGTTTAAATATTTACCCCAGTATAATGCATATCTGAAGATGAAACTCCAGATACCTGCTGATCTTGCATATGTGGTGTAGGTAGATATATATCTTCATTGACTCGCCTCACTCTTAATTGTTAGTCCATCTCATCATGGACATCCTGATGTTCTCTAACTCTGAGAAAATTAGGACTCCGGTGGTATCAATTATGAGTACCCTCCATAGAATGACAACCTTTCCTCTAAAAGTAGACGGTCTAGTGGCATTTGTGTTTACCGATCGTGAATAGTATATCAAAATGTACGGTTCGGCCACCTTAGCCCAAAATGACTCGTAAGAAATGCCATTTAGAAGAAAGGGCTTAGCGTCAATCCATCCACACCCTTGCATGTCTGAAAGATAAGTACTACCCAAGTATCGGTCAGGTCCAAATATATCTGCGTGACTGAAAGGGTTACAAGGAATCTACTAATATCCAAACACCTATACAATGTATCTCTCTCCCAAGTATCAAACAAGGGGTATGCTAGGAACCAGCAATGTTACCCTCTTCCTACTAAGTATACATGCATGATACACCTCCGACTCTTCATAATCCATATACAGCTCCACATATAAACCCATGGCTCCCATTGAGTGTTTTACAAAGCCCGCAACTTAACCTGTACCCTAGAATCTGACAGTTGGCTAAATACCCTACATGTAATGCCCTTTAGGCTGTTATCATCCATCCACCGTCGACATCAGGGAAAGATATCCACCAAATCTGCATTGGTAATCAGTGGGTGCGTAATGCCAAAATTCTCATAGAACTAGAACTGAAGAAGTGACTACATCCCAGTAAACTATTTCTCTAAACCAAGCACGAACATATCTATCGCAATGTACAATGCCCCAAGAATTGATGACCACCAATCAAAATCATGCAAGTTATCCAAATTCAGCAACGATTTCAAGTACGCCAATCTGATCGAGCTATTTTGGTTGGAGAAAAAATACTCAGATATAGTCAACAACAAGAATGCACGAGTAGAATAGATAATAGTATCCGGTTCCTTGTTCATCTTCTATACATACTCAATCAATGAAACATTTCTAATTGCCATTGATTTAAATTTATGACTCGGTAGACCCGAAAGCAAATCCTTATTGATGTCGACTTCTTTACAAGCGAGGTCGTAAGCCAATAAAATTGTATTGGGCATACCTGTTGGAATCCCTTATGTCATATAGAAGTCAATCGACGTAAATCCCACCTCTCCCTCGAGAAAATAAAAGGTGTGCATCGTCGGCCACAATCTCTTTACAATGGCTCTGATGAGGTACATATCGAATCTCCCCATATGTAAATAATAAAAAAATCTTAAGCGGTGTTGTTCTAAAAAAATCCCTTTGCTCATGCAATAAATCTTTCTTCCACATTGTCTAAATCATTTTCCTATCCCCACACATAAAACTAGAAGTAACCTACACGAATTATAGGTTTTAAGGAATAATTTAGGGTTTAAACGGATGTTGAATTGCAATATTAAAGCGTGAAACGAACGATAAATTACGAAATTACATCCTTCGAATTTACCCACGTCATCCTGGATGTGGGTTTGTCCTCGTGGGAGGGTTTTGATACCCTATAATGTCTTCAAAGTTTCATTCCCCATTGGTACCGGATGTTACGGTCCATTTTGTTAGTCACCACGTTCAGAAGGGATAACTCGTCGTCTCCCCGAATGTCGACTTGTATTTTTCATGACGGGAAAATGACTTAAATTGAGCACTTTTCGGAAGGGCGGGAGGGTTTAAGGTGTGTGAGGAAAATAAGGGAGAAGAAACAAAAATTGGGTTGTTTCTACTCAATTTTTAAGCGCCTATTGTATAGGTATGTATGTCGCGATACCGTGCACTTTCACGATAGGCGCCTAAAAACTTCACCGCACACTATCATTTTATGCTTTTGGAATTCAAGGCTATGTAGGTATGGAAGTATCCACACAATAGAAATTCTACACCCATATCTATTGAAGATGCTCTAACATTTGGAGAGGTCTTAATTTCTCACTTCTCTCTCTAGAATCTCGCTTCATTGTTAGTTAGGGCTCTTATTACTATTTGGATTCCTTACAATTGACATTCCAAAAAGAATTTAGTTTTAATATGTTGTAGACCATTATAGGTATCTCTCATTCTCAATCGCTTTGTGCATTGTGATTGTTTGGTCTTGATAAAATCTATTGACTTCGTTCATATGTCTAAGATAATTTAGGGTTCTTAATCGCGAGATTCGTGGTAATTGATCTTAGGGTTCATGTTCTTTAATCCACTATCTATCAGATTTCTCCCTCTTTCTCTCTTAAACTTCTCCCATACTATTATCTTTGGGATCCCATTTTACAATCGATTTGTCTAAATGTTAATTTCTTTGTTGTCATTTGATTCGTATGATTTAGTGTTCTTTATCTTGGGATTCCTAATCATCAATTTACTGAAGAAGGATAATTCTAATATACACACAGTTCAGGTAACTCTCTATCTCTTTCTCTCACTGATATCTCTTATTCAATTATTTTGTTTTCAGCATTGCACTATTTGTTCTTACTCTAGATGATTCAAATTATTTCATTGTATACCAAATAATGGGGTTCTTAATTCCGTTAATTTTATTTTATAGTTTCTTATTATGTTGTACTCATTTGTTCTTAATAGATAAGTTAGAATGAAATAATAATTTAAAATGACTAAACAATACATAATTCATTAAAATGGAACGTACATCTTACGAAGGTGCAGTAATGAGCCCAGGGATACTAGTTAGGAGAATGGTAAAAAATGATGAACCCGACTATAATGGCCTAATCCCGTAGCTTGAAATGGCTCGGAATTAGCTCTTACACCAATGTACCTATAACAAAAACTAACGTAAAACAAGAAATGACACAGGTGATTTAGCGTGGAAAACCTTTGAATAGGTAAAAAAATAATAACCTCAAGTTGAGGGTTTAAGTATCAGTAACTTTTATTGCTTGAGGCTAATATCTTATCAAAAGTGATCTCTCGAACTATAAATACTTGATCTTGTGAATAAGAAATTTTCTATTTATAATATAGAAAATCCGGTTTTCTTGGTGGCTTTTCATGTCTCCCTGTCTCTTCTGGAACTTTTTATTTATATAGGTCTCACCCACAGCTCGTTATCTTGCTGAAACACTTTTTCCGAACAATGAGGTAAGTGGTGGTTGACTGAGTAACTGTTTAGTTTGTAGGAGACATGTATTTTTGACTTGTTTATATTCTTATGTTGTGCTCGATCCACTTTCTTTATCAGTTCATGGGCTAGGTAGCACTGTTGACTATTCATGTCATATATAAAATGCGTGAGTCTGATATGGTGGTAGTTCAATTTGGGTTAGGTCGAGGGATAGGTCCCTACACCGATGAACTTTTGGATTCCAAAAAAAAAAGTAATACATGATTCTAACATGAAATTAATCTACTTTTATTATTACTAATGTATAGTAGAACCTCAAAAAATTAATGCACGATGTAATAGCCTAATTCTGTAAGCTCGAGATGGTTTGGAATTAGTTCTTACACCAATGTTCCTGTGACAAAAACTAACATGAAATAAGAAATGACACATGTGATTTAGCGTGAAAAGCCTCTAAATAGGTAATAAAAACCATGACCTTGAGTTGAAGGTTTTTGTAATAATGACTTTTATTGCTTAAGGCTGATATCTTATTACAAGTGATCTCTCGACTTAGAAATATTTGATTTTGTAAATAAAAAGTTTTGATGTTTTGAGAATCTAGAAAATGTAGTTTTCTTGGTAATTTTTCGTGTATCTTTCTAGTCCTTATCTCTTCTAGAACTTTTTATTTATATAGGCATTCTCCGCAGTTCTTTATCGTGCTAAAGTACCTTCTCTGAACAACGTGGTTAGTGATGATTGACTGAGTAACTATTGAGTTCGTGAGAGACAGGTGTCATTGACTTGTTCATGTTTTTCTGTTTGAGCTCGACCCACGTTCTTTATTAGTTCATGGAGTAGGTGTCGATTTTGACTATTGATATCACATGTAAAATGTGTGAGTCTGACATGAAGGTAATTTCAATTGGAATAACTCGATTTGGGTTAGATCGAGAGATAGGCCCCTACAATCGCCCCCTCACAACCAGAGTCACGAGTGGCTTTGGTTGAGAAAGAATATGTGGGTATATGGGCTATAATTTAAAAATAAAGGAAGTAATGATATGGATTTGCCTACATGGAAAACGTGTGTGTTATGGGGATATGTTTTTGCATTGAATGATGATGGGAATATTGATATACGCGACAGATAGGCTTTGGAAAGTTTCGACTATATTGAATGATGGCGCTTGGGGAAACGTACTTGTACATTAAATGTAAGGGTTATATAAATAGTACCTGTACCGAGGATTATGGCAAAATACGCTTGTCTATTGTAAAGTTCTCAGAAGGTTTTGATGACGGTGAAGACCCGACAAATGGTTCACGAGGAGAGGATTTATGTTGAGATACAAAGGCTGAAATTGAGATACTTTGGAAATCAGTCTTTGGAGATGCCTACCCCCGTTTCCGTTCCTCCGACATATCAAGTATATCGGAAGAAGATGCAGCTGAAGCTGAGGAACATTTTTACTGTATGTAGAGATTTTATCACGTTGTCTTAACAGGCGAGCAACATTGGATTTGTCTCCGCATCCTTGCGGATGACAAGGTTGGGGTGACAGATGCGGGGTCTGGCGTAACTGCGAGGCAGTTGCGCCGATGTCTTGCATAGGATTGGATTCTAAGGTTGGGCCCTCTTCATTACTCCCAACTCTGTAGAGGTGATGGTTATAGAGGAAGCGGCAGTAGTAGTGGAGAAGGGAGACAGATAATGGAAGTCTATTTCTGTACCTCTATCGCTACTTGGCCTTAAGAAGACCTTCTATTTGAAGAGTTAGTTCAAGCTCTAAGTCCTCTACTTTTATGCCCAGACTTCCTCCAAACCTAGTTTCTGGTAAGAGTAAGATGGTATGAAGGAAGAAGAACCTATATTGACTTCCAATGCCTGCCTTGCATAAGAGGATTCTTGAAGTGAAACATTGCTGAAGTCAGATGAACTAAAGGATTTGATGTTTCGGAGTGCCTAAAAGACCTGTCATCTGTAAAGCACTTGAAAAACTTGTTATCTGTAAAGTACCTGAAAGATTCGTTATCTTTACAGCACCTACAATTCATATTCGAGCTAAATAAAATTTGTTATCCAAACTCTGTGTTTGATATATGTATATAATAACTCAAGAAATTGAGCTATGAATGATTCAATGATTTACGAATGTAGGATGGAATGTTATATATGAGATTAAAACTTATAACCTGGTTATAATATTCGAGCTATAAAAATATATAAATGTACACTTCAAGTTTGTTGAGGCAACTCAAACTGCTGACGACCTTGCTCAGAAGATCAAAGAGAAGGATGTTGAAATTAGTAAAAGGCAAAAAGAGCACGCGGAGATGAAAGAAAAGGCAGCAAAACTCAAAAGCCAGAATGATATGCTGGTGGTAAGGAGTAGGGATGCTGACATAGCTCGATACCGTATACAGGTGTTAAAAAAATCAAAGAAAGGGTTAAGTCATTCTGTGGCCAGTCTAAAGGACCAAATGATCAGTAAAATGAATGATCAGGAGCAATCTCGAGCTAACCTAATTAATACCATAAATGAGCTGAAGCGATTAAAGAAGAAAATGGTCGAGAAAGATAGCGAGCTAAAAAAAACTTGAGATGACCTATCTATCTTTGAAGTTACGGTTGAGTAGTTGACTACTGTCTTACCTACTAAATATATAGAGTTTCGGATGGTGTAACGGAAGTGTGATAAGTTGAATGAAAGGGTGACACAATTGAAGACCAAATTGGCGCAGACCAATTCGCATGCCAGAAGCGCCAAGGCTAGAGAGTGCTCGATGAAAAATATAAGTGATATCAAGGTTTCCCATGTTCAAAGAGATGTTGTTAGCCTATCAGCTCAAATCAGAGAGTTGGAGGGAATTGTAGCTCAAACTCAAGGTCATGTGCAAAAAGGAAATGAGCGGTTAAGGGATTGCCAACGTAAGTTAGACGCTACTTTTACCAGGGAACAAAGGTTAGAGCGGACTATTAGGGGTAAGGAGATTTTGATTAAGAAACAAGATGAATTGTTACAAAAGTCTCTGGCTGGGGAAGATTTAAATAGTGATTTTGAGGAAATTTGTGCTCAGGTGGCGGATTTGAGGGCGATGAACCAGGCTGAATCAGCTATGACTGCTGAGAAGGCAAGGGAGAATATCAAATTCACTTCCCATATAGATAGTAAAATGAAATGGCAAGAAGCACAGGATAATAGGTTGCATAATCGCCTTCAGATGGCGAAAGAAAATTTTTCTAAGTCGGTCATACCCGAGGCTTCACGCTCATAATTAATAATGGTGGTGATCACCTATTTTGTAGAGGAGGTAAAAAGGCTTGAGTTAGAAAGAGATACCTTACACGACTATTTGTCAGAAAGGAGATGTAATTGCAGAACTGATATAGATTGAGGAAATTGTATGAACTCCATAGAAACAGAGTTAGGCTCTCGACCTTCTGAATTGGTAGAATAGGGCATGATTGCAGTGATTGCTCGAGCTAGAGAATTTATGGCTGGTCGTCCTCCTGTTGTAAGGGAAAGCTCAGCTGACCTCCCAACAGTAAAAAAGAATCCACTGTAGCGGCTGTATATGTAACCTGAAAAAAGTATCTGTCGCATATAATTTGAGAGATGAAAGCTTGTTTTACCTTTGCTTTATCTTATGTCTGGTAGAGTTCTTTGATTGAAAACTAGTATTACCTTCATTTTAATCGTAGATATGAATGTCGCGACCATATTAAGTGAGATGAAAGCTAGTTTTACCTATGCTTTATCTTATTTCTGGTTGAGTTCCTCAATTGAAAACTAGTATTACCTTTGCTTTAATCTCAGAATATAGTAGAGTCGGCCAAATCAAGTGTTATCCTTATTTTACCCGGTATAATATTGCAGCCATATTGAGTGAGATGAAAATTAGTTTTACCTTTGTTTTATCTTATGTCTGGTAGAGTTCCTCGATTGAAAACTAGTATTACCTTTATTTTAATCTCAGAATTTAGTAAAGTCGGTCAAATTAAGTGTTATCCTTATTTTAACCAGTATAATGTCGCAGCCATATTGAGTGAGATGAAAACTAGTTTTATCTTTGTTTTATCTTGTGTCTGGTAGAGTTCCTCGATTGAAAACTAGTATTACATTTGTTTTAATCTCAGAATATAGAAGAGTCGGTCAAATCAAGTGTTATCCTTATTTTAACCGATATAATGTCGTTGCCATATTAAGTGAGATGAAAGCTAGTTTTATCTTTGTTTTATCTTGTGTGTGGTAGAGTTCTTCGATTGAAAACTAGTATTACCTTTGTTTTAATCTCAGAATATAATAGAGTCTATCAAATCAAGTGTTATCCTTGTTTTAACCGGAATAGAGGTCGATTGAAAGCTAGTATTACTTATGCTTCAATCTATGTATTATCTACATGAGTAGAGAGTTGTATGAGAAAAAACTTGGAAGTTTTCATTGAGTAGAAAAGGATGTACATTGGATGGAGATGAAAATCTTACTTTTGAAATGGAAAAAACGAGAATTCGAAATGGAGTAGTGAGGGACTTAATAATAGTACCGTTTTAGTCGCCTAGTGTTCCAAGGATTTGAGACGTGAACTCCCGCTTTTGTCAAGAGGTAATATGATCCTAGGCCTGTGAGACCTGTGATAAGGAACAAGCCCTCCCAATTTTCTGCTAGTTTCCCGGCATGAGGCTCTTTTTTGTGTTGAGGGATTTCACTGACGATGAGATCGTAGATTTGAAAAGTACGGCTTCTGACTTGTCTGTTGTATGAACTGGCCAGCATATTGTAATATCGACCTAGGTTAGTAATGACGCGCTCCCTAGTCTCATCGATCCAATTAAGGTTGCAGGCCAATTCGAACTCATTTTCTTCGTCGATTAGCTCGTGATCTCTGACTGAATGATGGTATTCTGAGGGAATGATAGCTTTGGTCCCATAGGTAAGGAGGAATAAGGTGTAGCCGGTTAATTGACGTAGAGTGGTACGATATGCCCATAAGACATGAGGAAGTTCTCGAACCCAGTTAACTTTTTTCTGTGAGTAAAGCCTTTTCTTGAGTCCATCCACGATTGTTTTGTTGGTGATTTTGGCTTGGCCATTGCCTTGAGGGTAGTAGGGGTTAGATGGTGAGTAGATGATATTGTGTTTATTGAGGAAAGATACGACTTTTTCTCCAACGAATTGAGGCCCATTATCGATATGAATTAGGTGGGGGCATCCAAACCGAACAATGATGTATTCCCAGATAAAAGAGATGACCTCTTCTTCTCTAGTTCGACAGAGTAAAACTGCCTCTACCCATTTTGTAAAATAATCTGTAGCTATGAGTAGGTATCAGTAGTTACCTGGATAATTAGGAAATTTACCGACACGATCAAGTGCCCATCTTTTGAATGGCCAAAAAATCTTACTTGAATATAGTTCTAGCGCAGGGGTGCGTATCATTTGTCTTTGTCGTTGACATGAATCACATTTGCGTGAGTACTCATCTGCTTGCTTGCGCATGCCAGACTAGAATACTCCTTGTGTGATGGCTATGTTTACAAGTGATCAACCTACGGCGTGGGAGCCACAAGTCCCTTCATGTAAATCGCAGAGCATCTCGTCCGCTTTATTTATGAAGAGGCACTTTGGGTAAGGCCCCATGACTGAAGGGCGGTATAAATAACCATTTTAATTTGTGTAGCGCTTTGAGTTGTTGATCAGCTATTGGCACTCCTTTGGATCTGCTGGAAGTGGTCTGTTGTATTTGTTGTCAATACCGAGGTAGTCTAGGTAGGGATTTCGCCAATCGTCATCTTCCCCTTTATCGCCCCCAGTGTTAATCGTGCATATAAAAATTCAATCAATGTTGGGGGTTGATAGTACTTCGATCTGGAGACATCGAGCTTCTATTCCCAAGACCCCAGCTAGATATGCTAAGGAATCGGTGTGTCTGCTTTTACCATGAGGAAGATAATCGAGAGTTGCTTGCGCGAACTTGCTCATCCTATCTACACCAAGGGCTACGTATTCGATCATCTTGTCATTCTTCTTGTATTACTCAGAGTAATGGTGGACGATGAGTAGTGAATCTGTGTAAACTGAAAGTTCTAGGACACCGAGCTCAAGTGCGAGGTCGAGTCCATGAATGAGAGCTTCGAATTCAATGACATTGTTAAAGGCTTCAAAATCCAAGCGGATTGATTTCTCAATTCTGTTGTTGGAAGGGATAATCAATACGATTCCAATTCCTAACCCTGCGGGTCCTGCTGAACCATCTGTAAGAAGTCACCACCCTTTCCTTGTAATCAATTCAGCTCGCTCGTCAAATGCTTTGGGGGTAAATTTTTTGTAAGTTCCTCTGCAAGGTCAGGATTGTGCTCCTCCCACTTGGGATCTTCTACTAGAAAATTCATGAGAAAATTGGGAACGGCTTAAGCATTTTTGGAATGATATTGTTTGAACTTGATATCATATTCTCCCAAATTAACTGACCATTGTTGCACTCTCCTTGATTTTTTTTGGATAGAATCTCCCGAAGTAGGTAGATCGTCATGACTTTGATTGAATGGTCTTGGAAGTAGTATTTGATTTTCTGTGAAGTGTAAATAAGAGTTAGAAGAAGTCTCTAGATTTTAGAATACCTCGTTTCTACTAGAGTGAGGGTTTTGCTAATGAAGTAGACTGGTTTCTCTATTTTCTCTTTAATTCGAATGAAAACTGAGCTGATTGAAATATCTGTAACTGCTAGGTAGATAATCAGTTCCTCATTATCTATTGGGGTGCTCATTATGAGAGACCTCCCCAAATAGGTTTTGAGATCCTGAAAAGCTGCATCACATTCTGACGTCCATTGGACCTCCGTATTTGGCTAAAATTTTTCTCGTTTGGTACAACTGCGGAGTAGTAGGAATAGCGAACGACAGTGGTCTGAAGGTTTTAAAACGAATCGGTAGATAGCGGCAAACTTGTCGGCAAGTTTCTGTAAGTTTTTTGTCGTCTTTAGAGAAGGCATGTTGAGGAGAGCCTGAATTTGATTTGGATCGGCCTCAATCCCTTTCTTGTTCATGAGATTGCTGAGAAATTGACCTGAATATACTCCGAATTGACACTTATCATGATTGAGACGCATCTTATAAGATCAAAGAATGTTGAATATTGTGTTAAAATTAATAATGTGGTTGGCTGACTGTATGCTCTTGCACAAGAGATCGTCAAAGTAGACTTCCATGACTTTCCCACGATGTGATTTGAACATAGTAGTTATCAACCGTTGACAAGTCGCGCCTGCGTTTTTGAGTTCGAAGGGCACGACTTTGTAGTAGAAATGTCCTCTTTTAGTGATGAAAGTGGTATTTTCTTGATATTCTTCCAAGAGTGAAATTTGATTATATCCGGAAGCAGTATCCATCATAGATAAGAGTTTGTGACCTGCTGTGGAATCAAGGATCTGATAAATGTTGGGAAGAGGGAAACTGCTTTTTGGAGTGTATTTGTTTAGATATGTGAAATCTATACAAACTTGGACTTTTCCATTCTTCTTTGAGACAACGACGATGTTGGATATCCAATATGGATATTTGGTTCTCGAATGAATCTCACTTTAATCAATTTCTCAATCTCTATGTTAACTTCATCTCGAAGTTAAGGTGATAGTCGTCGTTATTTCTATTTGAACGCCGTGGCGTTGATGTTGATGGCCAATTTATGACATGCCTTGGCCGGATCGACCCCAGGTATATCTTCAAAAGTCTACGCAAGAACATCTCAATTTAGTCGTAAGAACTGAATGAGAGCATCCTTATAGTGCTGAACCAGCTTAGTACCGATGAAAGTACCTCTACTAGGTCCATTAATGTTGATGTTTTTTGTAGGCTCTTCAGTTGAAGGCTGATCATCAAGGTGATCAACTTTCTATAATTGCTATGCAGCGTATTTGTCTGAGGTATCTAGAATTGTTGAGACGGTGTTTTTGCAAGCTCGAGAAAGCTTTTGACTATACTTGATTTCATAGATACCATCATTGTGTTTGAAGCGAAGTGCTTAATGATAGGTAGAAGTGATTGCTTCCATGTTGTGAATCCAACAACGACCCATAATCTTGAGATAACGAGATTTGGCATTGATTATGTAGAAGATGACATGGATGGTGGCTGGTCCTGCAGTAACGAAATTTGAGATAACGAGATTTGGCATTGATTATGCAGAAGATGACGTGGATGGTGGTTGGTCCTGCGGTAATAGGTAAGATTATCTTGCCTACTCGCTCTTATTTAGAACCATTGAATCCACTGATATCGGTGTCGCTTAGAATAACTTGATCGGCCAATCCCATTTGGTCGATAGTGCTCTAAAAGAAAATCTCAATACCGCTTCCAGTATCGATCATCATTGTGTGCATGAAAAACTTCTTCATCTTGAGCATTATGACTAATGCATCATGATGTAGAAATTTTATATGACTAATGTCGCAATCTTTAAATGAAATCCCAAGCCAGCGATTACTCGACTCAGGTAGAAGCTTAACATCTTTATCTTAAGGTGTGAGATCGCAGCATTCTGACAGTCTCTTGTGCTTTAATCGGCAAGAGTTGGCAATTTGATAGATTTCGATCATGTTGTTGTGGTGCATAGGGTAGAGATATTTCTCCTTAGCTTAATCTTCGACCTAGACGACTTTGAGCTGTTTCTTATAGCTGTTATCCTTGTATGATTCCAGGTCAATAATGTATTTGAATATCCATCCCTCTTTGAAAATGTACTTCAAAAACCTTTGTAAAGCATAACAATTGTCAGTAGAATAATGGTTTACCTTACGATGCATGCAGTACGGGCGGTTCTCGATTAGTTCCAATGGTTGAGAGAGACGGTACAGCTTATCCTTGGAGAGGATTGGAAAAATTGTGGAGATTCGAACATTCACCCTTAGGAGGACCGGTTTGGGTTGTAAACCGCCTTTCTGAGGATTATTAACATTTCCCTTCGGGCGCTTTTGTTCACCCTGTCCTCCTTTGGTTAAGTGCTTCGATATGTAGATGGACCTTTCGTGGTTGGGAAAGATTGAGTAAATTTATGCCTTTCAGACATCATCATTTTCAGGTCGACGTAACTATTGACCTTGGTGATCATTTCTTCCAAGGTCGCAGGTTTGTTGAGGAAGAGGTGTTCTTTGGCCTTGCAATCGAGCTAGAACGCATTAGTGAAAACAGTAACATCTAATTTCTTATCGTAGTTGCCTACTTTACGCGCGAGCTTCAAAAACTTCTTTGTAAAAGCCTTAAGCTTTTATCCATGTAATTGTTTAAGAATGATAAGAGAATTTAAATTCCCTTCTTTGTCTCTGTTGTGAGCATACGTCTTGATGAATTGTTTTTGCAGCGGGTCGAATGTGTATATGGAGTCTTCAGGTAAAGAGTAGAACCACTGAAGCAATTCATCCTGTAAACTTGTTATGAACAAATAACAGAGGATGTTGTTAAGATTGGAATACAACCCTAGCGAATCACAATATTGTTAAATGTGCTCCTTTGGATCGGTGCTCTTGTATTTGCGAATTTTCAGAGTATGGAAACCTGTCGGTATTTCCATATTGAATAGTTCTTTGTCAATTGGACTTCCTTGTAACTTGGAAAGGTCGTCTGTAGTGTCTAGAACTTATGCTTCGATCAAATCCTTAATACGCTGATCCATATGCTCTCACGTAACATATTGACATGTCGGTTAAGTGGCTTGACGAGGAGGTTGAGGATTGTAAGTACCGGTACCTTCACTCAAACGATCACGTACTAAAACTTGAGGTTGAGGTCGTTGTTCTTCCTTCTGACGTATGGAAAATTGATGACCTTGGTTGATCTCATACTGAACTTCATCGCCTAAATGAATAGAAGGCTGAGGTTCGTGTTTAATATTTTTGGAAATAGCTTTGTTGGTGGCTCCTCGAGGTCCCAACCTTTTCTGCGCAGAAACCTGGGAGGTTTCTGGCAATTGATCACGATCTTTTGTTGGATGAGCATGCTGAGTATTTTACAGAGCTTGTAAGGCAGTCTACATGGTTGTCATCTGGTCCTCATGTCGTTTGAACACTGCCAAATGAGCTTGTCGCTCGGCTTCGACCTCTTTTTCTCGGAGCTCTTGGTCAAGAGTTCATTAACGTTCGAGCTCATTGCGCTTATCTTTTTTAGCGTTGAGATTTGCCTGTAGCTTTGCAAGTTGTTCTGGCTCAACTAAAAGATCGAGCTGGATTATGGTTGTTGGTCGTCTGGAAGTGACCATGATTGAAATTTGTAGTAGAGTGAATGCATACCTTAGGATATCGTGAAAATGCCATCTTTCCCACAGACGGCGCCAAATGTAATGGCCTAATTCCATAAGCTCGAGATGGCCTGGAATTAGCTCTTACACCAATGTTTCAGTGATAAAAACTAACATGAAATAAGAAATAACACATATGATTTAGAGTGGAAAACCTCTGAATAGGTAAAAAACCATGACCTCGAGTTAAAGATTTTGTAATAGTGACTTTTATTATTTGAGGATGATATCTTATTACAAGTGATCTCTCGACTTAGAAATACTTGATCTTGTAAATAAGAAATTTTTATGTTTTGAGAATCTAGAAAATTTAGTTTTCTTAGTTATTTCTCGTGTATTTTTATGGTCCTTGTCTCTGGAACTTTTTCTTTATATAGACATTCTCCGCAGTTCTTCATCGTGCTGAAGCAAGTTCTCCGAACAATATGGTTAGTGGCGATTGACTGAGTAACTGTTGAGTTCGTGAGAGACAGGTATTTTTGACTTGTTCATGTTTTTCTGTTTGAGCTCGACCCACGTTCTTCATTAGTTCGTAGAGTAGGTGTCGATGTTGATTGTTGATGTCACGTGTAGAATGTGTTAGTCTGACATGGAGGTAATTCGAACTGGAAAAACTTGATTTGGTTTAGATCGAGGGATAAGCCCCTACATACGATAAATTATTAATCGCAATTAAATATTGTTTTTTCGGTCCCGACTTGGTCCAATTAACTAAATTAATAAATTTGCTAAATTTATAAGATAATACATGAATTAAATTAATATATTCGCTAAATTTATAAGATAAAAAGAACTCCTTAAATGTTCTTATATGTCCCATTTACCACATAAATTTATAAGAACATTTAAGGAGGTCTTTTTTAAGGATCCAACTCGACTATAAATTTATGTGGTAAATTTATAGTGTAATGGGACACATAAATTTTCGGGTCCCGACTACTATTTTTCTATATAAAAAAAAAATTATTAACTCAAGAAAAAATAAAGATTTATTAAGATCTTTTGATATTTTTTATGTCTCTCTTATCCTATTCTTTAGCAAATCTCTCCCACCCATGGGAACTCTATCTTCTTTAACAAAAAGAAGAAAGAATGTAAACTATGTAATTAGCGAATTAGGTTGCCTAAAGCTTTTCTACTTCAAATTATCTTCGAGTACACATTTTGATAGCAAGTGTGTCCCATTAAATTATCTTTGAGTACTCATTTTAATGTTAGTAATAGAGCTTATTTAAATATGATTGCTGGTGCATGACTATTAGAATTAGTTTCTTATTAGTTTCTTAACATTACTGACGAAGTACACTTGATATAATAAATATTGTCTAGTATTGGTATTATTGCTTTCAATACAAACTGTTCAAACAATGGATGCTTTGATCCTTGCTTTGCTTTTATATGTTCAAGGGATTGATGCTTCAATCTTTGCTTCGTTTTGATATGTTCAAGGGATTGATTTTTGTAATTAAGCCATATACGTTTGAACAATAATTAAATCTTGATCATGTATTTGAATAATTTTGCAAATTTAAAGTATGGTGTATGTTTTTGTTAAATAAGAGAAACCGATAAATAGTTGAGAAAAGATATACAGGGAGGAAAAGAGTAGGAGAATCTTTATAAATCTTTTATTCCCTCATTTTAAGTATTTTTCTAAATGGAAATAGTGTGTTAACTTCTGTTAAAATCAAAGCCAATAGTAGGGAGGGTTAGCAACACTCTTCGCTAAGGAGGGTTGGCAAATCTAGACTCCTAACCTTCTAAAACACTAACCAATTAATTAGGAAACTAATTTAAATAGAATTAACCTTCTAAAACACTACTACTCAATTAATTTGGAAACTAATCTAAAATAAATATTGCAAAAATTGGAAACATAGAAAATAAGGGTCCCACAAAGTCTGCCAAATTAGAAATGCGGAGACGTGCACAATTCCTATCAACTTTCCCCTTCTTTGAAGAGTTTAACCACGAACTCAGGCGAGAAAATTGGCAAGCCATCAACATAAAACTGAAAGTGCATGATGAAAAGCTCAAGAAGATGTCCACGAATTTTATCGTAACTTGCTAGTATACCCTTTGAATGTTGTAACAAATTATCTCAAAACTCATTTTACTTTATTGAATTACCAACTATTGATACAATATGTTGTACTTGGAGTTGCCAAGATTTTTGGCCCATACAGTCGAAATAACGAACCAAAACTCTATCCAATATGGGTCAATATATGGAGCTATTGTCGGTACACCTTGTTGTAAAATTTACTCCCTCCCAGTTCCCATCTGTGCATCTTCTTATAGCCAAAACTAATCTCCCATGGGGCTGCTCCTGGCGAAGCATGAATCTCTTGACTCCACTGCTGTGTGGCACGGGGATCGATAACTATTGTTTAAGTGGTTATGATGGCACTAGCTTGGTTTGGTTTAAGTTTGAAATGCTAGAGTTGTTTTAGTAACATAACTGTTGGACTTGTTTTATTAAGTTGGTGCTGGCTCAGCTTAGGCGTGCTCACTGCTGGAGCTGGTAAGTAAAACTTGGCTAACATATGCCCAGCATGTGCTGCTCCTCTCTCTTTTGCCTTTCTTCTTCCCCGCGAATTAGCAACTTGCTTCATCGCTAAACCTTCTTTAATTACATGCTTCTCTTATGATTTGGTTCTCTTACGATCTTCTAAGTAGGTTGACTGGCTAGAAAGAGACACGTGTTGTTCACTTGTGGTATAATTCAGATCTGGTGGATCTAGTTTTGGGGGTTTGAACTTGGACTTGGGCCTTGTTTAGCGCAACCTATAAAATCAACGACCTCTCCATTAAATCCAATCCTCCTTCCAGTCCCATCCTTGATTGCGGCGGTCAACTGAATTTCGGTGATTGAACCGGTAAATCTTCTATCCTATTTCCTGGGTTTCCTTGATTTTATGGTGTTGTATTTTGATTGAAACTTTTGATTGGTAGCTTCTATCGGGCAGACTTTACGCGCCATAATCGCGACTCCTACATGAGACCATGGGCGTAAACTTTTCAACGCGTCTTTGTCTATCATACCCATGAAATTGGTTGTACGGGGAATCTCTATCTTCATCGATACATTGTAGTGGTTAATCTTTAAGCCATCTATATCGATTTCAACACCTACACTCGTCTGAAACCCATATTTTATGACATGAAAGTTCTCAAGCATTTAAAATGCATCCTTTATCAGATCTCTTTTTAAACATAAAAACATTTGCGATCCATGACGATTCGGAATCCATACCTCATTGGCTTCTCTCTACAGAAGTACGCCTTTGTTATGTTTTAATTTTTGTTTTATCAAATTTTCCATGTAGTCTTTTAACTTGCAGTCTTTCCACCCAAACTTTTCCCATAATCCTTCTAAATCTTTTTTGTTTAACATCGCCATGAAAATAAAATTAAACCTCCCCGTGGATCAAACATTTTACCGTAAAATCTTGTTAGCTCTGATACCAAGTTGTTAGTTTCTACATACGCGGGAACAATTAATTAATACTGAATAAATTTTAAGGTTGGTCAGAGCATTCAGAGACCTATCCGATGACCTGACCTGGGGAGCCCTTACACTCACTCCAGATTTGTAAGCCCTGTCCGATCGTTTTGTTGATTTCCGTTTTGAACATATTGATCGTAGTTGTAATTTTGAGGCGCATTGTTTAGCCGCCCGGGGTGCCTCTTCCTCCCATTTTGCTTGTTTTGAGCCGATTGAGGCTACTAACCTTGTAAGCTCTGTTTATCCTCCCTCCTCTCGCGGATAGGCGCTTTATAATATTTCTCTTTGCTTAAAAAAAATACTGAATAAAAAAATAACGATCTCGTTATTACTTCTCTCTATGATTGCAAGATCACTTTAACCCAACTAGGGTTTCTCCTTTCTTCTAAAAGAGGAAGAGGAAATGATTCTCCATGTCCAATGTTGATGTGACACAGATAGATTAAAGATGATTCTATATGTGCATATTTTTATATTTTTTGTGTGTGAATATTATACCCAAGCTAACAAAATATTAATGGTAGGACTTCATTTTGATGCTAACAATCACCAATTATTATCCTTGAGAACTTTGATGGGCTGGAAAAATCTCTGTTTGCAATGAAAATTTTGATTCGGTTTCTAAGTTGGTTTTACCACTGTTGTACCTATTTGGCTTCGGCTTGGTTTAGGATTCGGTTCCGGTTTCAAAATCAAAAAACCAAATATGTCGATTCCGGTTTAAGTTTTGGTAAGGAACCGGATCAAACCGACCCAAGGTCAGCTCTACTTCCTAGGCTACCACTATTTTTATTTTATTTTGATTGGCAAACCTTATATTCATAAGCATAATGAGTTACAAAAGTGGTCTTATCGTCCTCGAGGGTCATATATAGCCACTCATGAGGAGAATCACACCAAGTCCAAAGAAAATTGTCAACCACAGGCCTAGTGGCTAATACATGGGCAACCGAGTTAGCGCTCCTTGGAGCATAACAAATACGAATATCTACAAACAGTACAAAGAGAGCCAAACAGTCCTGTAGAATAGCCTTAGTCGGCCAAGACATCGTTGCATAGCCAGTTTTACAAAAGGAATAGGCTGCCACTATCTTATATGCTTCATAGAGTTCTTTCTTGTATGTTGTTACCAGCACCACGACAAATCATTGTTAGTCCATCATTCTAAGAAGGGCAACATTAGAATAATCATGATATATTGCTTATTCATCCGCTTCTTTTGTTGGTAAAAAAGTTAGTATTTTAACCATGCACGCAAAGAAATCAACTCAGAGGGAATCCAATTGAACACTAATTTACATTTGCTAAAATCAAGTTCAAGGGAATATTTAACTTTATAAAGCCTGTATTTGATTGTGTGCAGTTCTCATTTTTGAGTAGATCCTTTTACTTTCCTAACTCATCATTTTGCTCGGCTTGGGCTATGTGGCATTTTTATTTATTTATGAGGAGAATGTTCCTCTTTTTTTGTTATCAAATGTTTGTAAAGCTTAAGAATCTGTTGGATGCTTCCTTTACTTAATATATTTGACTTTCAAAAAATAAATTAGAAATGAAGCACTACCTTTGTCATAAGTTTCTATTGTATAATCGGCAATTATGAGAATAAATACAAAAATATGCCAACTTTCCAAAATCGGACCAATGGAACAATAAACGGAAATGATGAGAATAAATATTACTTTATACCAACTTCACAAAATCAGACCCAGGGAACAATAAATTCCAAAATCGATACTGGCAAGAGGAAAAACCAATTTTGCCCCTACTAAAGTTGTAATATAATAGCAGGCAACCACCTATTTTTGGGCTCCATAAGTACGAATGTAACATCCGAAATGATAAAAAATAGCAAAAATCATTTAAAACTATTATGTCAAGCCACGTATTATTTCTATTTGTTCTTTCACATTTGTTAAAAAACAATTTGTTATTATATCACCAACAATCAATTTCATTTGTTAAGAAATATTTGTCATTTATTTTCCCAGAACTTTCTTCTTTGCTCAGAAATTTATCATTTATTTTCCCACAAATTTCACATTTGTTTAGAATTCCTTATCATTTGCAGTTTTTTACCACCATAACGTTGTCATTTGTTCAATAAAATGTTACCTGTTTCAAAATGTCATGTTTTTTAGTAGGCACGTGGTCTCCACACTTCCGGAAAAAAAAATTGAATCATTTAAAAATATATTATCATGCCACGTGTTCAAATTTAATTCCTCGATATACGTGTAAAACAGACATTGTCATCATCTCGTACATAACTTGTCATTTGTTTTAGGACAGTTTATCCCACATTGTACCAGATTTGTTATTTGTAAGAAAACAGACTCTGTCACCAATTTTGTTACTATTTCCCATCTTGTTTATAGTTAGGTATTATGTGCGGTTCGCAGGAGTTCGTCTGGTTTTTGGCGCCAAAAGCGATCCCGATTCATCGAACAATTTCTTCTTACTCGACCGTAAAAACTGTCCAGATTATTTGTCACAAACCGTTTGTGTGACTACTACATACCAAGTGTTTGATTAAAGACTGGTACTATACTCCTTGGGCATGGAGGAAATGATGGTAATCTACTGTGCTTTACTCATGGAACAAGTAATGACAAATCGTCTACGCGACTGCTGCCAACCAAGCTATGTCATTTATTCAATTAATCCTGGCATTCTTTCAAACACCTATGTCATTTGGTAACAACTAGTCATTATCAATACCGATTTTCCCATTTGTTCAATCTTCTTTGTCATTTGTTTTATCCTAACTTTGCCATTTGTTTAGAAAAATATCAACTGCTTGAATATTAAAGTAGGCTTGTAGGCCATAGGTTCCACAAGTAAGGTCGTGAGCTCCACAAGTACGAATGTCACTTCTTAAATAATAATAATAAAAGTTCAAATCATTTAAAAAAATATTATTATGCCACGTGTCCAAATTTAATTCTTCGATGTACACATGTCATTACATTTCGAGACGTGTAAGGTATACACTGTTACCATTTCATGTATTTGTTATCATTTGTAGCAGGCCAATTTGTCATGCTTTTAACCATCAGTTATATTGAATCATACAGACTCTGTCACTAATTCTATATTATTTGGTATTTTTGTTTAAAGTTGTTTAGGGTTAGGTAACACGTGCGATTCACACGAGTTTGTCAGCTTTTGGCGCCAAAAGCCAGGCCCATTCCTTAAACACTTTCTTTTTACACGATAACAACAAAGAGCACAAAAACTGTAGAACCTGTCTCGATAGCGGTAACAGTCTTGGTCCATAACATGCTTGCTCCTTCCTTATTGCACGAATCAAAGATTACTTAAAATGTTAAACAAACAAAAAAGGATACACTTACAAATAGAAACTTACATATAGACTTGCAAATATGTTTTCAGTAAATTCCATGAACTGATCAAGATGTCCAGCCCTGCCCAAGAGGTTCCCCTTGAGGTTGTAGTAGTTTTTATTATCTGCATTACAGTGCAATACCCAATACAACATTAACTGCATATAAACCATGAAAGTCTTCAATATCTTTTTCAACTCTTACCTTTCTTAGTAAACCCAATAAACAAAATCGTAACTTTATCACTATTCGTTAGGAATAAAAAGAAAAACTAAATGTTAGTAAGAAAGCCTAACTTTCTTACAAAAACAAACCAATTAAGAAACTATAGGTTACTCAAGTTTGACACAACTTACTTCTGGTCCAACTACAGAGGCTGAGAATTGTTCAAGGGGAAGGCAATTCAGTCGTTCCAAATCAAAATCTATCAAAATACAACTCATAAATAAGAATTAAAAAGCACCATAATAGGGGATTTGGGAAAAATCTTACATTTGCAAGATACTTCTGAGAGTAGACCTACTCCTTATACTTTCGAACCCATTTCCTAAGTCTCTACGAATCTGATTATTTACAAAGATGAGAGTTTTAACACTTAATAATCTCCTTTTGAAATACCTAATATAGCCCCCCCCCTATATTAGGTATAGGGGGAGTTTAATCATGGTTTATTGGTGGGATAGTTTCGTAGTGCGGGGGCCTCAAATTTACATAAAATAGTATTTCACCATTTGGCTATAAGTTTTTAAAACATTAGTTATATTGCAAGACTATACTCCCTGCACTTATATAACCATACGTTCAAGTTGGTTTTTTAATTCGGAATTCTTATCGTGAAATTATCGCAAGTAGTTGTTATTTTCACAATTAAAGATGATCATTTTCAAGGAATTGAAGAGTTTGAATATAACGATTTATAGAAACTGACACTAGTAGTTCGCTTAATGAGAACATAGGTTCACCGTTACATAAACTGAGTCGAATCAACTGCCAAAGAAAATGTTCACATTACCCTTATCGAGCTAAAGCATATTGTACAAGTATATTCTTGTTGAATAAGAGATTGATATTGGGTTAAATCTTATGCGTTTTTTTTCTTTTCAATAGTCCATGTGCATCTTTTGGGATGGGGAAAGCTAACCAAAAGTTCAAGATTGAAGCCACATAAAGTAGGGAGACTAACACAACTTCTGGGTTGTGTCACCCTAATGTTTAACATCGAAGAAAAAAAACCATAAATACCTATTGTCCATGCAAGAAGCTGTGAGAAATAAACTATTTTGATCTTGGGTTTGGGAAGATGTACCATAATCAAACACAACTTACTCCTATATCTGACATGTCTATAAAATTATCATCAACAATGACAATTATGCATGCACTGACCTTTTTAATGCTTTCTTCTGGATCAGGAAATGCTCAAGTGCTTGAAGGATTCAAGTTCTGAGTATCATAGAGTTTTACAATACTGTAATGGATGAAAACATTAAAATTAGGCTAAGCAAGGATCATCTTTACCAAAACTATGAAGCAAAATGGGTCTCTATCAAAATGTAGATATCATACTGCAAAGGCAACATAAACATTATTTAAGAATAACAAAATCCCAGCCCAGAACTATGTATATGCAGAGAGAGAGTGGTCATGTATGATCATGTCAAGTGCAGTATTCAACTTTTTACTCACTATTGAATATCCAATAAAGGTTAAAACAGAAATTTGTATTTCCCAATTCGCATAAGATTATCCTCTTTGAAAGTAAATAATATAGGTGATCAGAACCAAGTACCTTAATCCAATGTATATCAAAGATAACATTTTATGTGTTTCCCAAACACAAACCCAAGTTTGGTCTGCAACACAAACACATAAATATGGGATAACATGTTCATGTCTCCACGATTGAAAAAACACTACCAAGTATTTAAAGAAGGAAGCTTTCAATGAGTATAAGAGATTCTAACAGCGAGAACATCAAAACTTTTACTCTTATGCGGAATTAGATTTCCCAAATGTAAAGGAAAAGCACTACAATTCATAACAAATATAAACATTTGATAAGAAAATATTTACCTTGGGGGATTAAAACCAACCAAGAACTGAAACTGTCGAAATCTAATGACCCATTAATAACTAAGATCTGATGGAGAGAAAATGAGAATATTTATAGGGTAAAGAATCAAATTGGTTTTAACAAGTAAAAGCGAGATTCTTCGAATAACGATTTAGGGGTGAAGGTAAGTTCTGCGAATGAAAGAGAAAGGGTGTGGATCCGATTGCAAATAAGGATTCGATAAAATTAAGAAAGGAATTTTAGGGAAAAAGAGAGAAAGCTGAGTGGAGGCCGAGAGAAGGTAATTTACATGAAGTGGGAATGAATTGGGGATTCTAAAGGAAAAACTAAAAAACAACATATAAAAAGAGTCGTTAAAGTCTTTAACTACGACACTTTAAACTGTAGAAAAATAAAGAGACACTTCAAGTAAAATACGATAGTTAATATATGTATCCTCCAGACGCTCTCTCCAGCTCTCTATCCGACCCCTCTCTCCTCCAAATTCTCTCCCTCTCTGCTTCCCTCATACCCTTATCTCTCCCAATCATCTCCTCCTTCCTTTCCCTCAAACCCACCATGATCCCACCACTCAACCAACCTCCAAACAAAAAATAAAGCATCCTTACCCATGCAAAGTAGTAACAAATCCATCCCAAAAGCTTTCTTCCTAGGGCTTCCTTCTACTGCCACTGCCTACTTCCCTTTGTTTTCCCTCCCCAGCTGTCTCGGCATAGAAGAGACCGATGAGTCACCCAAACAGGACGACATTGTTGATCTGATGAAGATGTGCACTATAGACGACCCGAGCACGGACCTCAAGCTCGACAGCTCCGTATGGGAATCACTCCAACAACGATGGCGGTTCGCCGTGGCCTTCAAGTCTATTTCCTCCGATATTAGGGAACAAGTCATATGCGAAGGAGTCAAGAGAGAGTGGAAAAAAATCATCACCCAAGTACCACCCATCTCGTATGAACCGAAAACCAAAAATTTTACCGCAAATTTCACAAACAAACATGATTTTCAGACCGTGCTCTCGACACCCTCACCCAACATCTATGGCTTCTCCACCCTCATGCAACCCTACGACCCCATGCTTCACCAGTCCGAGCTGAACTTTGAACAATACCTTTGCTGGGTGCAAGTCTTGGGGCTGCAGTGTTGCTTGCACGACCCCGCTACGCTTATCACGATTGGAAACAAAATTGGAATCTACGTGAAGGATGATTGCAATACAAGGGAGGCCGAACCAGTAAAAACGGGCTTCGTTAGGATACTTGTTAGCCTACTCACCGAGAAGCCGCTTGCTCTCACCATTCCGGTGCCAAGGCCTCGAGGATACGGGACCATAAAGTTGACGATAAAATACGAACGCCTTGAAGGGTTTTGCGCCTTCTGTGGTATCATTATCCATACCCTATCGGAATGTCACAAGTTTACGAGGCTTAGAGAGGAACGACTACGACTGAATATAACCGGCCCATTTGATTTCAACTTTGGAAATCACATACAAGTAAAGCAGACCCGCCAACCATTCTTCTACAACAATATGCCAAACAATAGGGCTACCCAAAAAACTAATCAACAGCACCAGATCTCCAGCTACCCGGCTGCAGCAAACTCCGGAGGGGACACGGTCGGAAAAGAGGTCAGCTATATACTGGAAAACGCTATGGAAAGCCTCAATGAGTGGTCGAGGCAGAACTTGCACCGGTCCTCGCAGTGGACGGAAACGGCTACGGTGAAACCTAGATACCAAAACCACCCCGGTTTTCCACTTCAAATCGACACTCTCCCCCAGGTCTGGTCTTACGTCGGCGAGGGGACGGTTTTAAGAACCGGGAGAAAGGGCAACTGCATGCTACAGAGAGGAGGTGCGATTTTCGAAGTGAACAATACATTCTCTCAACAAGTTAGAGAAGTGACAGAGTACAACACAAACATTAATGGCACAAAATTTGTGGGCCTCCACAATCTCTTTCGTCAGTTTAACATAGCAAATACTCCTAAAGTTTTCGAGCCGTTGGAGTCAACATCAACATCAACATCAAAAGGAAGTTTGCTGATTGCAGGACTCGCAGGGCATCACCTTAACTCAAACCTGAATCTACAACCCCTAGAAAACGGATACCTACCAGAAGGGCTTGGACCACACTCTTCAGGATTCCACTCAAGCCCAAATATTGAACCTAGAAGATTGGACTTTGAAGGCAGCCCAAGTGACAGCTCTGAACACGGCCCACCAAGCAAGGAACAGGCCCACAAGATTGGTCCAACCCAGGCTTTATGCATCATTGACCCACCCACCAAAGATCTGAGTCCCCGAGGCCCAACCCGTAGACCCCCCAACACCCACTATGCTTTCCCGGACACCTCTCCAGCCAAAGCCTCGGATGAATCGTCCGGACTCCTTAAGAGTGGCCATGTATCCGAAGATAGTAATAGCTGGCAAACCCCGACCACTACGGACATCTACGAAGGTGAGCAACGAACGGAATACTCTCTATCCTGTCGGACTAGCACACGTAAGAGAAAGCGCAAAAGGTATGGCAAAGGGGTAGTCGAAGAGGGAGATACCGTACCGTCTACGACAGATCTAGCCGACAGCTCAGCAAGACATACTCAGAGACAGAAACGCTGGAATAATGCTTCAGAAGAGGTAGGCTCCGAGGTCAGTGACACCCCGGCTAAGGTACGCATCCTTCAACACAATGCGCACACCAACTTTATTTTTGATACAAGTTGTTTTCCTTACAAGATTCGATTTGCACAACCTTCATGTTTCGCTGCTACTGCATGTCATGGTTTCATTATACCTCAATGCTTTGAGCTGGCCATAAATGATAATATGCTTTCGTGTTTTGCTTTTACTCGTAACAATGGTCCCTCTACTTACAAAATCCACCCCAAAAGGCTCATAGAGAGATGGAGAACTAGAGGTAAACTAAAAACCCAAAACGTTGATCTCTCTAAAAAACATAAGGGCCGAGATCATAAACTTACGGATATACAAGAACATAGAACTCTGGATATCACATTGATACATGAAAACATAATCACGGTTACCACTGGAGTCGCTAAAGGGCTGAACAGAACCGGTTGGGATGACCATAAAAGGGACCTAGGAAAGGAAGGAACCCTTAGAAAGGAAAAAAGGAAGCATTAGACCCTCCTCAGGGCTAGTGCAAAAATCGTGAAACCAAGAAAAGTATCTCCAATACCCAGCGGCCGTCTACTGGCGGACATTAGGAAGCATAAGCTGACTATAAAGAAAGGCAAAAACAGCCATGGGAAAAAGAAACATAATTACACTAAACCAAACTTGGAAGCGGGCCCGACACCGGTTCTCGGTTACCAATGATTGTGGTATCTTGGAACTGTAGGGGGACGTCCAAAAAGTCTACCCTGAGAGAGCTTCTTGAACAATCCAAAAAGTACCAACCGGACATCATTTTCCTATCTGAGACAAAAGCACACGACCCTGATGTTCTCAAAAAATTTAACATCCTGTGGCTGCCTCACCCCTCATACTGTCAACGCTACTCCCCAGCACGCTGGGGGTTTGTGGCTTGCGTGGAATAACATGATCAATCTCACCATCCTTACTTCCACTCCCAATGGTATTGATGTTATCATTCAGTCTCAACCTCCATCTCATCAGGCCAATCATAGCAATATTCCCTGGCTTTGCTCCTTCACTTATGGCCCCCCAGACACCCAAAACCAAAAGTTGTACTGGAACGCCATCACCACCCTAGCTAGCTCTATCCACATTCCTTGGATGATCATAGGTGACCTAAATTGCATCACGCGTAAAGAGGAGAAGTTCGACAAGATTGCCTTCGATAACACGATCCATAATCCTCTTGAGGCTTTTATCTTTGATACCTCTATGGTCGACCTGGGCTTCACTGGGGTCCCGTTTACTTGGTCCAATAAAAGAAGAGGCACCGCTCTGGTCAAATAGCGTTTGGATCGAGCCCTAACCTCCATACCATGGCGCACCACCTTCCCAGACGCTTCTATCCTAAACCTGCCGATCATTGGGTCAGACCATGGTCCCATCCTGCTGAACACCGACAAGGTTGGTCACAACCTCCCAAAGCAATTTCATTTCCAATCCGCCTGGATGAAGCACGAGCGCTGTAAAGGGGTTATCGACAAAGCTTGAAGTTTGGATCAAGTAGGCTCCAGGCAACTAAGACTCTGCAAGAAACTTCGGCATACAAAGCAAAAGCTTATCACCTGGAACAAGTAAGAGTTCAATCTCCCTAAAATTTGCATTCGTCAACTTAGAGACCAGATCAACACTATCCAGCAAGAGGCCACCACGGAGGCAAACACTGAACTCGAGCAAAAACTTCAGGATAAGTTGTCAGGAATCCTCAACCTCGAAGAGGCCCTCTGGCGGGATAAGTCCCGAGAGCTCTGGCTCCAATAGGGGGACAGGAACACACAATTTTTCCACATCTCCACCATCTGCCGCCGCCGCCAAAATGCAATCACCAGGATTCGCAAAATGGATGGCTCATGGGGGCAGGATAGAAAAGAGATCGGTGATGCGTTCGTCGATTTCGACCGTCAACTCTTTACGGCCTCCCATCCGAGACTGAAGATCCAAGACCTCAACATTATGGAGAAGATGATCACGGATCAGGAGAATGAGCAGCTCACCCGAGAGCCCACCATGGAAGAGCTTAAAGAAGCCCTCTTCTCAATGAACCCTCATAAGGCGCCCGGGCCTGATGGCTTCACTCCACTGTTTTGCCAAAAAATATGGGAAACGGTCAAGCACGACCTCTTTAAGGTAACCCTGGCATTCTTCCAAACGGGCCATTTGCTCAAGGAATTTAATCACACAAATATTGCTCTCATCCCTAAGAAGAACCTCGAGAACATGGACCAGTTTCGGCCCATTAGCCTGTGCAACGTTAAGCTTAAGCTCATCACAAAGATTTTGGCCACCAGACTGCCCGCGCAGAATGCTTTCATCCCGGGCCGTCAGATTTTCTACAATATTGTCATGGCCCAGGAAATCCTGGCAGCCCTCAAGAAGAAGAAAGGTGTCTCAACTTGCATGGCAGTTAAGTTAGACCTTAGCAAAGCTTTTGATAGAGTCGAATAGGGATTCCTTCACGACACCCTTAGAACCATGGGTTTCTGCGACAAATGGTGCGATTGGATCCATCAGTGCATATCTACCACAACTCTCTCTTTCAACCTCAACGGTACACCTTATGGGTTTCTTCAGCCCGAGCGAGGGATCAGACAAGGAGACCCTCTCTCCCCCTCTCTTTTCCTCATATGCTCTGAGGTACTCTCGTGCATCATCCTGGCTAAAGAAGCCAGGAGAGATATCCATGGTATCAAGATAGCCCGGGGTAGTACCCCCATCTCGCACCTGCTTTTCGCCGACGACAGTTTCATCTTCTGTTTAGCTAACCTGGAGGAAGCAGGAGCTCTTAAGATAGCCCTGAACACCTTTAAGGACGTCTCAGGACAAGAGATCAACCTGGATAAGTCATGCATCCTTTTCAGTAAAAGCGGCCACCATAGACACCAAAAGCTCATCCAAAAGCTCTTGCACATCAAGAAAGATACCTCAGGAGACAAGTACCTTGGAGCCCCCCTCACTTTCGATCGCTCTAAAAGCCTAAATTTTCAAGACATTATTACTAGAGTGTCCAATCGTATTGAAGGCTGGAAAGCCAAAAACCTCTCCCAAGCCGGTAGGCTTACCCTGATTAAAGCTGTTAACTCAGCGATCCCATCTTTTCAGATGGCTGTTTTCCCTTTCCCTATCAAAATCTGCAAGAAGCTTGACACAATGAATGTCAGATTCCTTTGGGGCACTAACAAGAGCGGCCGAACCAAAACTCAGCTCATCAACTGGAGAAGAATTTTCCAACCCACAACTGGGAGGGCTTGACGTCTGCACGACCCAACACCATAATCAAGCCATGCTCGTAAAACTTTTCTGGCGGATCATCAAAGAGCCAAACAAGCTCTGGGCCCATAACATGATCAAAAAATACTCCCCTAGAACTTCCTCGATACTCGCGATTGCCCAGCCTTCGGACTCCTGGATTTAGAAAGGTATACTCAAGGCTAGGAATATGATCTGGCCAGAGCTATACTGGCACATAGGTAATGGCAAAGATGTGGACTACTGGCAGGAACCCTGGATCCTGAGAATTAGATTTGGAAGACCTGTTGGTCCTGCCCCGCAACATCGACATTTCACCAGAGTGGCGAATCATATCAATCAGAATAGCTGCACTTGGAACACTCAATTGATACGGTCTATTTTCCACGCTGACATTGCGGAAAAAATCTCGAATATCCCCTTCAGCAGATTCCTGGCGAAGGACGTTCTCAGATGGAAGCAGGAAAAGAACGGAATACTCTCGGTGCGATCCGCTCACAATTACTCGATAAAAGACCACCCGCTCACTAACACTAACCAGGGTACTACGGATGACGAAGGGTTTATCTGGGATCACATTTGGAAATTGACAGTGCCTCTCCGCATCTAGCTATTCCTGTAGAAAGCCATTAGAAATGGTATCCCCACAAAGGCGAACCTTTGGTACGGACAAAGGGATTGGGACTCCAACTGTCCCAGATACGGAATGGAACAGGAGACTACAGCTCACGCCTTTTTTTTCTGCACGACGATTCATGATTTCTGGGTTAGGAATGAATTCCAGCTAGACTACGGAACTTGGACCTATACGGAGTCGATTAGCAAGATCATTCTACAAAGCCACCAACTCTGTGGGAGCGCCATGAGTATCACAAACTTTTCCAGCAAAATCAGCTCCCTCATGTTTGTCATTTGGTCCAGCCGTAATGATCTCGTCTTTGAACAAAAGTAGTTCAACTCTTAAGAGGCCCTCAAAAGCATTTCTTTTGTCTAGCTCGGGGAACTATATCCCCCAATTTTGAGTATCTTGAGCCTGATGAGGCCAAAAACTATGTTGACTCTGTCTTGCCCCGTTTTTGAGGGTTTTTATTTTCTATTTTCATTGCGTTCAAAAAAAAAGAAAAGATAGTTAATATATGGATCAACGGATATATCTGTCCTAAATTCTATTGGATTACCGACACATATATTCGTCATTTTTTATTGTGCATATACGTCGGCAATTTGTATTTTTCACGTAGTGGGGTCTCAATAGTTTATAAGATTTTTGGGAAGACCATAACTCCAAAAATACCTTGTAAATCTTTTATCCTTATAACTCGCAGTTTGTATGCCAAACACCAAATCTGGGTCAACCAACCTCACTTTCGCAAAGTAGTTGGTATACGTGCTCAAAATTGCCTCGTATATGAACTAATTGCGTAGATCAAATGATAAACATCTAAGTACAAATTAAGGAGAAACCTCAAAGTACAAATGATACAGTTAGTCAACCAAATGGCATGCGTTAAAATGATAAACATTGTTGTACAAATAATAGGTATGAGGGAACAAATGACATATAAGATGATGATACCTCTGCGTGGGATTTTTCTTTCGCATGCCAGGAAAGATTGTATGTTACATCAATATTGTGATTAATTTGCATATCATTAATAATTCCAGAAGGTTTGCTGTTTGTGTCTTTTCGAAGTTTTTGCTTGATTATAGAAGCAACCCATCTACTAGACGCTGCCTTATACGCGTTTCTACCATCAATTTCTACTCATATGCATATATGCTCAGAGCAATAAGTACTTACTCTAAATTGGGCAGAATCGAGCAACCTTGTTGTGTAAATCTGCTAAGAGCAATTATGATCTTTGCAACATACCGCGATTTTATATTCGTTGCTCAGAATGTGTACGGGATTGAACTTGTTTACAACTGCATAAGTTCTTATGTGATTCTTGAGTACAATCATATCTCGATATAAATCACCAATGTTAAACTCTTTACTAAAGTCATTAAGATCCTCCGTGTACGCAACAGATTTGAATCGAAATCCAAAAGATCTTTTACCTGCTTGGGTTGTGGCTCAAACTAAAATTTAGCTGAACAAATAAGAAATATGTTTCTTAGCATAATACTAATTTGATAAGAAATATTAAAGCACACCTCACAAATGATAATTTCTGCGAGCTTACCTAAAGGTTCAGTAAGTCCAATGATAGGTTCGGGTACAATTGAAAGCGGAACATTAGTTAACATAGGTTCATTTGAAAGAGAAACATTAATAAGGATAGTTTGAAAAAATTCATTTTATTGAGGAACATTATTTAACATAGGCTCATTTGAGTGATGAACATTTGATTGAGGAATACTAGGTTCATTTGAGGAAGGAACTTCAGTATGGATAGTTTTAAAAGAATTATTTGATTAAGGAACATCATCATCATCTAACAAAGGTCCAAACCTATGTGGATCAAGCCCTCTGGAGTTTATTTTATGGGAGCCCCTGTATTCAGGTTCAAGATCAGAAAATGAGTTATGACTCAAAGGTCCCCCTGCTTTGGTGATGGACAACCCTTTACCTGAATAATATAAATCAGAAATAAAGTTCTGGAAGTTTTGGGAAGGTACCCTAAGCTCATTAACAATTCATATGTAAAAGGGTATGCCGGGATTGCTTTTATGCATATTGATCATTACGGTAAAGTCCTGGACTGTTGAAATTGCGCATGCACAACCATGGACGAAGATGTACAGCTTACAGTCCACATAATAGATTTTGCTTGTTTCTTCAAGAAGTGTAACGAAATATTCATATGATGAGGGCGCACTTAGTGAGGTAAGCTTCGTACTTCCTCCAACATAACTAACGATTGATCCGATCATTGGACGTACGATATCCCCCTCAAAATAAACAATGGTATAAAGCTAAACTCCATCTATCCCTGAAACAAATGATATAAATAAATAATTCTGGTAATAAAGTCGCAAAAAACAAATGTGAAAAATGACAATAAAAATGATAACGAAGCAGAAGGCAAATGATATAAAACTCAACTCCAGCAATCCCTCAAACAAATGATAGGAATCTCAAAATAAATGGTATCAATGAGCAATTCCAGTGATATAGTAGCAGATAGTAAATGTTAAAAATAACACAAGAAAAATGGCAAATGATAAAGTAGCAGTAGACAAATGATAAAGTAGCAAAAAACAATGATTATAAACAAAGTGTATCGTCTTGCATAATATTTTTCTTAAGAAAAAAGTCGTCAATTCATGATGCGGATACAAAGTTAGAGATGATGGATACAGAGTTAGAAATGATATTTACTTCAACGGTCGGAAAGAAGAATAACAATGATCTTTAGCAACGAGAAGAACCTAGGATAACAATGATTTTTTTCCCCTCAATAACCTTTGTGTAAGGACTTTAGCCAATGCACAATGATAGTTGGAAGACTTGGTACATCAAGGAGACAAATAGTATATTAAGGAGAATCTTTTTTGATTTTTATAGAAGCTTTGTTATTGAAGAAGAAGAAGAAGAAGAAGAAGCTTTGAATTCCTATATTATTGTTCTTATTACTATAGTAGATTAGACTACTCAACAACTTCAGTAGGGATAGTTTCTTATTTGTTATGTTATTATTTGTCATTCGTTTTGCGAGAACTTTGTCATTCGTTTGGAAATCTATGTAATTTTTTTGTTATAGCTTTGTCATTTTTTCGGTAATCTTTGTGAGTTGGTAGCTTAATTACTGTAGCAGATAAGACTACTAATCAATATTTAATGTTAGAGAATAGGGGTAGCAGTAAGGGGGTAGTAGGTGGGACCATTATTGATGTGTTAACTTTAGTATAGATTTTGGAAGAGGCTTGCTACAGTAGCATATTTCCTAGATTCGACAAGGAGAAGCTAGCAAGACTTAGTAGCCGTTATGCTTGGTTAAATAGAGCCGTTGCATAGAAATCTGCGAAGTTCGCCCACTGTCCGCAAAAATAGGAAATTATTTATTTTTGTAACTGTATGTATCTACTATAAATAAAGGCAAAGAATATGTTAATCCGATCTGCAGCTCTATCATTCTTATATAATTTCACGTTCTTACTGTTTACCAATTGTAATAAACTAGCATCTATTGGATTTCTCACCTAAATCCTCCTCGAGTCGTAGTTTTTCTCAGGATTTACGGAGTTTCCACGTAAAATCTAGTATTTTCAAGTTATAGTTACAATTTTTTACTAAAAGTATTGGCAAAGTTTACCTTTCGGAAAACACGCCATTACAATTGGCATCGTCTGTGGGAATACCACACTTTTTCTTTATCGACTGTGATTCAAGACATTCAGATGACAAATATAAATCTTAGAAGTGCCTCTAGTACTCAAAGGAACAATGAGATCAACCCCATACCTGCCTTTCCAAAAGCTGTCGATCTGCATAATACTGTGGTCGAACTCTAAAAGCAGATGGAATTTGACATGGTCCAGAAGCTTGAAGATTAGGGAATCCACGCCAAAGCTTTTCAAGTCAAGAAAGATGAAAGGAGGAAAGCCCTAGAATAACAGAGTCAAACTCATTAAAAAGAAATAGAAAATTTGCGAAGACATCAAGATCGATTCACCGTCCGTCAAACATCACCTTCCCTTGTCCGAAGCAATCATCGCTCCAGAGCTACACACAGAGAGAACTTACCAAGGGAGGAACAAATTTAAACTTCCAGATTTAGATTAGGGAATCCAGATAGAGCTTCTCGACATTTTGGCCTCACTTCCTCAGTATTGACCACCCAAGGAAGTTGATACACCAGTCACTAAACCCTACCTCTACCTGTAAGGCAACGAGTAAGAGATAGGTTGGGACCTAATGGACAGGGTGACTTTGATCCTCAAGTTTCAGCCTTACCAAATACTCTTCAGTAATTTAACACCCTATATGATCTGAATAATAGGATTCAAGCTATATACTTAGGCAATCCTGGCCGAAGATCTGTTCTCGATAGGATTGAAATAAATTCTATTTCACCTCATCTAGAAGTCATACCAATTTTAGATAATTTTTACAAGCCGAAGTTCTACCAATATGCGGGACTCACTGATCCTCTTACCCACATCCGTCATTTCAAGGCAGCAGTTGGATTATACTTCAAGCAAGATCACATGTTATGCTGGCTGTTTAACATGAGCCTTAAGGAAGAACCTCTTAGATGGTTTTATACTATTCTCAAAGGATCGATCACCAGCTTTAGCCAGTTATAGTGAATCTTCGAATCAAACTATGCGCATGCTAAGGAGCGCGAAATAACAGTCGATTCGTTATTCTTTTTCGAACAAGGTGTGAAAGAATCCTTAGCCAGCTTTTACAAATGTTTCCTGCATGAAACGAAGAAAATTAGAAATTCATATTCCAAAATTGTCATTCCAATGTTTACCTCCCCACTCCACATCGATTCTAAAGTTCGAGAAGAACTTACCCAACACAAACCCAAGACAGTAACATAAATGATCGATGTTGTCAATAACTATATCAAACTCAAGCGGTCCAAGAAAGATAAAATGAAGAGCACCTAAGTCATTCATTCCAACGACGCTTTCTTATTACCAAATCCAAAGCCGACGAGTAATCTTACTCCTAAACAACATGGATGGAGTACCGACCACGTCAGGAAGAGAGACAAAAAAATATATAGACCAATCCCAGTCTTACCTCCTATAACAACCACACTCTCCGCCATTTTACCAACAATAAAGGGTTATGACTTGTTTCGAGAAGCACAAGCGATTCTTGATGTGCCAAACAAACCATTTTGCCAGTATTACAATGTGCATAGCCACGAGACTGACAACTGTTACGCTTTAATACAGATCTTTCATCGCATTCTACTCGCAGGAAGACTTCACGAGTACGTAGTCGATATCCAAAAGTTCCTCAAAGAAGAGATGAAAAGAAAGGAGGTCAAACAGGAGCAAAGACAAGGCCAAGCTTGCCATCTTTACATGATTGAAATTGAGAAGGGAAAGAAAAGAATGAAAGACGACAGAATCACATCCTGCTGCAAGATGACTTCCTCAGAAAAATCTGTAAAACTTTTACCCAGCTTCAGCAAAGCCAAACGTCCATATCACATTTCCTTTGAGAACTGTAATACCAGTCATGTCAAATACCCTTATGACGACCCACTGGTCATAATGCTCAAAGTAGGACAAGACTACATACACACACTTTTCGTTGATACGGGAAGTGCAATAGATGTATTATTTAAAAGATCAATTGATGTTCTCGGTCTCAAAGATTTAGTCAAAGCTTCAACAATAAATATTACAGGGTTTAACGGTTCTGAAGAATCTGCCTTAGGAGAAATTACGCTGCCTATTCAAGTGGGACCAGAAACCACATTCGTTAAATTCATTATCATCGATATTAAGTCAAAATATTTGAGGATCTTAGGAAGAAGTTGGCTCCATTCTATTAAGGCAGTACTATCGGCATATCATCTCGCCTTAGGATTTTTAGCAGATTATGGAGTCTATAAAATTAAAGGAAGTCATGTTGTGGCACGAATATGCCAAAATACTACCACAAACTCGCATACGACGAAACTTCTGAAAGTATAACAATTACAGCAGGAGCCACCTCCAACATTCAAGCAACACGATACTGAGGCGGTTGAATCCATAAATTTCGATGGACCAGGAAGAAATAACTTTATTGGCTCAAAGATGTCATCCGATAAAAGAAAAACCCAACTATAACTTTTAAAGAAAAAAATTGACATCTTTGCATGGTCTTTCCAAGATATGCTTAGCATCGATCCATTGGTTACATGTCACAATCTCAAACTCCTTCTAGATAGTAAAGCAGTAGGCAGAAGCGTCGCAATTTAGCCAAACACCTTCGAGAAGTAGTTAATGAAGGAATAGATAAACTCCTTTACGTCGGGTTCATTCGAGAGGCCAAATATCCAAAATAGGTCTCAAATATTGTGATTGTCCCAAAGAAGAACGGGAAAATTAGGGTCTGTATAGATTTTACTGAGCCAAACAAATTCACACCAAAATATAACTTTGCCCTCTCTCAAATTCCTCATCTCTTCGACTCCATACCAGGGCACAAACTTCTTAATGATAGATGCGGCGTCTGGTTACAATCAGGCTCCTCTTACCGAAGAAGACTAGGAGAAAATAGTATTTATTACGGAATGAGGTCTCTACTATTACACAGTTATGCACTTTGGATTAAAAAATACATGAGCTACTTATCAGCGACTTGTCACTCAAATGTTTAAAGATCATTTAAGAAAAATCATGGAAGTAAACATCGACGATATGATCTGCAAAAGCTTTAAATGAGAGAATCATTGTAGTAATGTGCAAACCATCTTCGACATCCTTCATACTTGCCAAATGAAACTTAACCCAGAAAAATGCCAATTTGGTATTGCATCGGGGAAGTTTCTGGGACATCTGGTTAGTATGAGGGGCATAGAAATTGATCTAGCACAAATTAAAGCACTCATGGCAATGCCATCACCGCGAACTAAAAAAGATGTACAAAAACTTGTTGGCAAGATAACGACTCTTCACAGATTTATCTCCAAATTTTTTGATCGATACAAACTTTTTTACCTCCTTCTTCATGGGAACCCAACCCCAGTGTCCAAGAAATAGCCCAAAGAAATTATCTGGACCTCAGACTGCGAATTGGCTTTCCAAGATCTCAAAAGATACTTGTGGTATCCTCCCATAATAAGTACTCCTATTAATGGCAAAGTACTAATAATGTACTTATCGACAACATATGAATCCATCTGTTCCGTTCTTATTCGAGAACAAGATTGTGTGGAAAAACCAATCTACTTCATCGGCAAAACTCTCATGCCTGTGGAAAAGATATATACAACAACTGAAAAACAGCTACTCATTTTGGTGTATAGTTCTCAAAAACTTTGACCTTGTTTCCAAGCCCACCCCATCAAGCCCATCACCAAGTTCCCCCTCAAACTCGTACTCTCTAAAAAAGAAAAGTCCCGGAGGGTTCAAAAATGGTCTGTATTCCTAGGCGAATATGATATCTCTTTCGAGCCACAAATATCAGTCAAAGGCCAAGAAGTACCCGTAAGTTTCTCATATTTTCCAGTCGAAGACCCCGAATGGGATGAACTCGAAGAAGTACTGACCGATAATTCCATTACATAACCAGATATATGGTCGCAAAGCACAAGATGGAGACTCTTTACAAATGGAATTGCTGAACCACAAGGGTCAGGAATCGGTATAGTCCTCGTTACACCATCCAATCATCAAATTGAGAAAGCTATCAAACTCAAGTTCTATGCTACCAATAATAAAATAGAATATGAAGCAATCCTTCATGGACCCGATCACGCTATAGCACTTGGAGCTGAAGAAATAGTTGTCTACGTCGATTCCCTTCTCGTAGCCAACCATTACAATAAGACATTCAAGACATTGGGCAAAATAGTTGATTACACAGCTTTGGTTAAAGCAAAAACGAAAAAATTCAAAATAGCAACAATATCTTATCTACCTAGAGCTGAAAACTGCCACGCCGACGCATTAGTATACATCGATGCAATGCTCGAAGACAGTGAAAAATGAACTTTAGACATCGAGATAATCTAGCATTCCAGTCTCGATACAAGCAGCACCATGTAGATTCAACTTACCGAAGACGAAGATCCTGAAGATTGGAAAAGACCGTTCTTGGCAAACCTCAATTCTAATACTCTTTGTGATTCAAAGTCCAAGATCGGGTCCTATATCGAATCATTGGGGGAGGACCGCTTATCGAATGCATCTCGCAAAAACAAGCACAAGTCAAAATCAAAGAACTTCACGAAGGAATCTGCGCAGCTCACATTTCAGGAAGATCATTGGCACAAAAGGCGTTTACACAAGGGTTATATTGGCCAAAAATTTGACAAGACTACGAACAATTTGGCAAAAAATTCTACAAGTGCCAAATCTATGATCAAGACATCAAAATCCCAACCCTCGACTTACATGTAAGCAATATCCTCTGGTCATTCAAAAGATGGGCAATTGACATCATTTATCCTTTCCACCCAGCATCGGGTAACATAAAGTTTGTTTTTATGGCAACAGACTACTTTACCAAGTAGGTCAAAGCAATACCTCTATGTCACACTGACGAGAATAAAGTCATCAAGTTTCTTTGGGAACATATCATAACTAGTTTGACTATCCATAAATGGTACGATCTGATAACGGTAAGCAATTCATCAACAACAATGTCCTCAATCTCCTCCACAAATACAAATTTTAATTATCTACTTTGACACCGTACTATCCTCAAGGAAATGGCCAAGCTGAAGCTATCAATAAGAGTATCAAGTCATGATTATGCATGCACCTTGAGGAGAAAAAGGGCAGATGGGTCGATGAACTACTTAATGTATTATGGGCATAAGGAACAACTCCTCGAACCTCCACTGGCTACACACCATTCATGATGGCCTTTGGTACCGAAGCAATGATCCCCTCAGACCTCGATCTCCCAAGTACCAGACGAAAAGTTACAGATGAAGAAAATAAACTTCGACTTCTTTGCAACCTCAATTGGAACCACGCCATCGCAAACTTGGGGCGATACCATGATACTCTCTAAAAAACATACAACAAGAAGGTCAGGAAGTATACATTCGATATCGATGACCCCATAGAGGAACAACATCTGGTCATCATCCTTCCTTCAGCACGCCATCACATGGCCATCTTCACATCATCTGAGATACTTGCCTAAAGCAACATTCTAAATATTATCTATATTAGTATGTACTACTTTCAACCATGTTGATTCAAACATTTAACATATTTTTCTACACATAATCTATGCATTATTATCAATTACTTCAAAATTTAAACAATCATTCGAAAACAATATTGCCATAAAGTAATCATTCAAAAACAAGAAATTGTTTTAGGTCTCATCGACCACTTGTACATAAAACAATAACAAAACACACAACTTTTAACACTTTCTACTATACATGAGGAATAGGAGTAGCATCTTACACTGGCAGACCCGGAGTAAGGTCATCCAGTACTTCCTCGGGGGCAGTACCCTCGGGAATAGTAAGAGCAGGCACCTCAGGCGCTTCCTCCTCAACATTCGAGTCAGAAAAAGCCTGAAGGAGGATTTTGCGAATTGCCTTGTTAGAGCTAAGAGTTTGTCGACCTTCTTTATCAAAGGCCACCGCACGATGAACCAGGTTAGAAATTTTCATGCTCTATCTCATTTAATGACTTTAGCGCCTTCGTCGAGGACTCAATGTTGTATTCTGATGCAAATTAAGAAACTGTTTCTCGATGCAAAGCCTCAGATGCTTGGTGGGCAGAGCCTGGCCAATGAGTTCTTAATCTCGACGCAAATCGAGAAGGAGCTCACGGCTGAGAAGGAAGATTTGGAGGATAAGCTCGAGAAGATGAGGCGGGGAGTGGCCAAGTTGAATGAGGTGAGCATTGTAGATACCAAGAAGATGTGGCTTGGAGAGAATAAGAAAGAGATCGCCCAGCTCAAGGCTTATTTGGTGAAGGTGAGGGAAGACCCTCTTTCTCTGCAATAAACCAACTTCAAGAATGACGTCCGTGAATAGATATTGGATGCACGGAGGTCGATGGCGGAGGAGCACGTGAAGGTACTCGATGAGCAGAGGGCAGAAGCTGAGCGGGTCAATCTTGCCGATCTTAAACGCATGAAGGCAAACTTTGGAGAGAAGTTCCATGAGATGGAAGAGAGAAAGGACTTTTATAAAGTATTGGCTACTTCTGCAGGGGTCATCTTTTCTTACTCGGATTCTGAGGAGAAAATGCCTGAGATCCTCAATGGTTTGCTGAGTCTCCTCATGAGACCCACCCAGCCCCCCACCAACCATCACCTTGACAGACTCCTGTGAGCCCTTTTTTTACCGTGAAAGCATCCTTCGCCTTTGTCGACTTTTGAGAATCCTTTTTCCCAGCAAGAGCAGGTTTCGCGTTGCCCAACTTGGGTGGCAAACCAGCAGCGTCAACTTTTTCTCCCTCCTTGACAGAAGATCATCGAGATGACCTCTTCACCAAGGGAGCAAGGATACTAGGGCAGTCAGCAGCCCTCTTTCTCCTGTTCTTAGCAAATGACCCACTCAACAGGGTCCCCTTCTCCGCCGTAGTACCAGTAGTGTACCTACTCAGTACAGGATTCTCGATGGGAAGACTCAATTCAGCAGCCCTCTTGTTCTTACCAGACATTTTACCGTCGATAAGGGGGATATCAGCTCCTTTGGTTAGAGTTCTTTTTATTCCGGCTTCTTGGAAAAGACCATTAACCGTCTCTTGATCGATGACCAGAGTATCAATTCGATCGAAGTAATCGGTCTTAATGTTATATAACTTTTCAATGATCGTGGATTTTCTATCGATCTCCTTCAGTGCTGCACAAAGACAAAACAACAAACAGTTAGACACCAATTTAAATACAACAATCAAGTCAAAAACTTTGTCATACAAGTTACCTAAACACACACCTTGGTGGAAGCTTTTTCTTTTTGGAGGCTCCCCTGGATCTTTCTGGTCAAATTCATAATTCCTCGAGACATGGAGACAATTAGCAAAGTATCGCCCCCCTGGCGATACCATTTCATAAAATAGAGGCCTCTTCAAGAACCTTGCTAAGTACCTGTACCCCAACTTCTATTGATTAGGTTTAAGTGTGTAATACAGATAGATCATCCACAGTGATCAGCTCCTCCCCTTTTTCCTTTAGTCAACCATTTATTACTCCCACCACCCAGAAGAGGTCATAAACATTCAGGTTGAACTGACTAGGGGCAACATCAAAGAAGTTTAGAAACTTCTTCTGGTCAGCTCGAAGAGGCAACTTTAAACCCTTCTTAATCTGTTCTCGATGGATGAGAATACCGTCCAAAGGAACTTCTTGATCTGTCATGTCATAATGGTGAACCTCCAACCTAATGTCGTCAGGGATGCCATACTTCGACTTGAAGCTCAAAATTTCATTGCTTTCTGGAGCCTCCCCATAACACCCCCTCTCTTCCTCGTCAACATCTTCCGCTCCACCATCACTCCCTTCTCGATTACTTGCCTAAAACTCGTAATCCACATCTGTTTCAGTCCTCTCCCCATCAGACACCTCATTCACCCTAATACTTGTCGTGTACACGTTCAACAACTCCCAATACTTGTCGTGCACACAGTTGCAAAAAGCATCCTACCAAACCTGTGCCTTCGCCCTCGCCATTTTAACAAATTATAAATGACTTACTCAAACATACAAGGGGTATTTATATGAAAAACGCAATGCTTCACATCACCCAAGAGTCAAAGACAGTAACCATTATCCATTGAAACTCTAACAGTTCAGTCAACCAAACCCCTAGGGAACAACTTATGGGCCCTACACAGTCAGCACATACCACTTCGTGATCCTATTACAATTCGTAACAACATAGCTCGATGTTGTTCTTTGAGATACTAGTTTTCCATTCCATTCGAGAAGACAAGATGCCTACAATTTATGTCAATACAAAATACGTCGATACAAAATCAGCAGAATAAATAGCAATTTATTTCGCGAAAAATCCCATACAAATTATATTTCACTTTCACCACTCATTACTTCGATAAACATTACAAATCGACCTACAGGTTACTTTACATCAGGTATACCTCATGTTACTTCACGAAGGAAAAACAACCACTTCACAAAGGAAACACAGCCACTCCACGTAGGAAAAATATCTTCCTCTTCTATAACCCCCACCATCTCATAAACCCCAGGGATTACACAGTCGACAGCGGCCAGAATAGCCCGTACAGTTAGCCCTGCTCGCTACAGCATTTTCATCTTCCACATGTGCATAGGCTAATTCATGAAGACTGTCAATGCGCTCTGCAGCCGTCAACAACACGTAATGATATTGGCACTGGAAAAAAAAACTCTGCCTCAGCACACCCCACCTCCAATTCTGTTATTCCTTCATAAATCGGCTCAAGATGTTTTGAATAAAGCGACGATAACGACAACCGGCTGAAATATAACTCCTTCATCTCCCCATACTTGGCGTTTACACACCCCACAAACTTATTATGCAATGTCTAAAATCATGTCATAACCATTTTTGCATACCTCCACCTTCACTATCCTCCGAAGAACACCTTCCCATCTTTCTCCCATGCCATTTATAGTGTCACTCTCAATAAAACATTTACTATAGTCAAACATCCTGCCATTAATGAGCATCGGGACCATGACATGACCAGGTTCATTTGACTTTCAACCTTATAAATGACAAATCACAATTTTTATACAAAGTTTGAAAACCCTTTCACATTCTGATAGTCTTCTCGACGTAATAACAAGTAATTGTGCCAAGAATAGGGTGATTGTAGTAGCATATTTCCCTGATTCGACAAGGAGTAGCTAGCAAGACTTAGTCAAAGATATTATGTCATTTGAGAAGATGTCACATCCGCAACTACAGAGCTCGACCTACTACAGTAGCCATTATGCTTGGTTCAATAGAGCCGTTGCAGAGAGATCCACGAAGTTCGCCTACTGTCTGCCAATATAGGGAACTGTTTATTTTTGTGAGAATACCATAAAAATGACAAAATACTGTCCTTCGTACTTACCAAAGTTCGGTATACCATACTTTTGTGATTTGTTTAGTAATCTTTGTAAGTTTATAGATTTATTACTGTATCAGATTAGACTACTCATCAACATTTAATGTCAGAGAATTGGGGTAGCAGCTACGAGGTAGTAGGTGAGACCATTATCCATTTGTTAATTTTAGTATCAATTTTGGAAGAGGCTTGCTAAAGTATCGATTTTGTAAAGTTGGCATAAAGTAGTATTTATTCTCATAATTTCCAAATAATAAATTCAATAATCTATACTGGCAAGAGGAAAAACCAATTTTGCCCCTACTAAAGTTATAATATTATAGCAGACAACCACCTATTTTGGGGCTCCACAAGTACGAATGTCACTTCCGAAATAATAAAAAATTGTAAAACTCATTTAAAACTATTATATCAAGCTACGTGTTATTACCATTTGTTTTTTATCATTTGTAAATAAAAAATTTGTCATTATATCACTAGCAATAAATTTTATTTGTTAAGAAATATTTGTCATTTGTTTTCCTAAAACTTTCTCATTTGTTCATAAATTTGTCATTAATTTTCCCGTAAGTTTCTCATTTGTTCAGAATTCATTATCATTTGTACCACGATGGCATTATCATTTGTTCTGAAAACATTGACATTTGTTCAAAAAATGTTACCTGTTTGAAAAATGTCACCTATCTTTTGTAGGCACGTAGGCCCCACAAGTACTAATGTCACTTCCGAAATAATGATAATAAAAGTTAAAATCATTTAAAAATATATTATCATACCACGCGTCCAAATTTAATTCCATGATATATGTGTAAGGCAGACACTATCACCATCTCATGGATTACTTGTCATTTGTTTTAGGACAGTTTGTCCCGCCATTTACCAGATTTGTTATTTGTAAGAAGGCAGACTCTGTCACCAATTTTATCATCCTGTTTAGGGTTAGGTATCACGTGTGATTCATACAAGTTTGTCTGGTTTTTGGCGCCAAAAGTGATCCTGATTTATCAAATATTTTCTTCTACTTACTCGACTGCAAAAATCATAAAAATTACAAAAACTGTCTCGTTTATTTGTCACAAACCATTTTCTCACAATCGTTGAGTCTTTTATGCGTGAATTCAGTATGATTTTAGTGGCAAATTATCTGTGTGACTACTGCCTACCATGTATTTGATTAAAGACTGGTACTATACTCCTTAGGCATGGAGGAAATAATGGTATACTACTCCTAGAGATGGCACTCTACTCTAATCTACTCATGGAATAAATTATGGTAAATCGTCTGTGTGGCTACTGCCAACCTAACTATGTCATTTGTTCAGATGAACTCTGGCATTCTTCCAGATATCTACGTTATTTGTTTAGACTTTGTCATTTATTTTAGCATAACTTTGCCATTTATTTAAAAAAATGTCAACTGTTTGAATATTATAGTAGGTTTGTAGGTCGTGGGCTCCACAAGTATGAATGTCACTTATGAAATAATAATAAAAAATGTTTGAATCATTTAAAAATATATTATCACGCCACGTGTCCAAATTTAATTCCTCAATGTACACATGTCATTACCATTTTGAGATGTGTAAGGCATATACTGTCACCATTCTATGCATTACTTGTAATTTGCTACAAACAATTTGTCATACTTTTAACCAAATTAGTTATATTGAATCATGCAGACTCTGTCACCAATTATGTATTATTTGGCATTTCTTTAGTGTTATTTAGGGTTAGGTAACACGTGTGATTCATACGAGTTCATCTGGCTTTTGGTGTCAAAAACCATCCATATTCCTCAAACAATTTTTTCTTACACAACGACTACAAAAACTACAAAAATTGTCCTAATTCTACACATCGTGCATGTGATTCTAAACCACAAAAACCATCCCGATCGCACAAACCATTTTCTCATAATCGTCGAGTCTTGTGTGTGTGATTTCAATAGAAAATTGTCAGTGTGACAACTTCCTGCCAAGTGTTTGATTAAATTCTAGTTTTTTTTCACAATAAAGTTTGTTAAAGAAGTGAATGAGCAATTTGATGAGGAAAACCAAGCGCAGAATGGTAGAGCCAAGAAGGCCACCTCTAATGCTAAAAATTACACCTCTCGGTGTACAGGTGTTGGACTTCACAAAATATTTAAAGCTCTGCCTGAAGAGGAGATGGGTGCTCTTCATACCACCTGTTTTGCACCGTTACTATTAATTGATCCAATAACGATGAGGTCGATGTTGATTGTGGAAATATCCGATCATCATCTTGGTGATATGAAGTTTCAATTTGGGGGGCTGATAATTCAGATGAAACCCATTCATGTTTGTCTAATTTTGGGGCTACGTATTTCTCCTATTCATAATGATTTCTTATTTGATGATCCTGAGTATGTAACAAATTTCAGGAAGAGGCGATTCCCCAGGAAGAAGAATATATATGGATCGATAGAAATTGTGGAGGCTTTAAAATAGGTGAAATTAGAAAGACATCATAATAAGATTCTAATTGTCATTTGTTGGGTATGTTTTATTATTATTCTGCATTGTATTTGTCACCCCAAAAATTTATGTATTGTATTTACCAAGTTTGGGTCTTGTTTTATTTTGTTTTATCATTATTTTTTATGGTTCTTATAATTACATTGTGTATTCTGTCATTTTTTTCTCATTCTTATTCTTTGCCATGCGTGATTTTTTTTGCAAACTATGTTCTTCGATTAAATTTGTTAAAAATTTACTCTCCTTTGTCCTCCTGAACAAGGGGAGAAACATTGAGGTAAAGTATGTTAATCTGGTAGATGATCTAGATCAGATTAATAGATTTTCCTAGGGTGAGCAAGTCTATAATTTTTTATGGAGTCAAATAGTAGAGTGTGTCAATTATCGATCGGCCCTGATAAACAATTAGATAAAACTTTTCACTATACAGATGTACCTAGGTATTGATGATATGGGTTTTCCTCTATATTCCTGGCTTGAAGTTTCCAAGACTCAGGAATCCAAACATGTATTCCCTAAGCTACAGGGATGGAGGATGACATCCTTTAAGTATCACCAAATTGTGACGTTTAAAAAGTTTTTTGCTAACCCTAAATTGATGGTAGTATCTTTGAAGCCGTCTGAGAATGACATGCAACAAGAACTTGTTCAAGAGACCATGGTAAACTTCCTTTATTTGTATGAATAATTCATTTTATTGTTTCCTTATTATTTATTTTAGGTGTCTTATAATTTTTTTTCTTAGGTTTGGGATTTGTTATGTTCTTCTTGTCATTTGTTTGATTTCTTTCTCTGTGATTTCCCCTGTCATTAGTAAGTTCTTTTTTATCATCGATTTTTTGCCTATTATCATTGTTAGATAGTTTGTCTGTCATTTCTAAATTACTTTTTGCTATCTGTTTGAATATTTTAGAGAAATCGCATCAAAGCATCTGCAATCGGCGGTGCGCCTGCAATCGAAGCACCTGCAATCTGTAGCAGTTCTTTTACCACTGATATCGGAGCTGCAAGGGTTAAGGTATGCTACCAATTGGAGGACCATGGTAAAATGTTGTAAAACCATGGTAAAATGTTGGAATGAATTTTGATGTCTACAGTTAGAGATAATACCCTACCACTTGGAGATGGTACTCTACTTCTTTGGTATTACCAATACTCTACTCCAGAGAAAATCGTGAAATATATGCGAGAAGAAGAAGGTGATGAGAAAGAAGATGGGAAAAGAAAGAAGGAGGGGTTAAGAACCTGGCAAAGAGAGCTCCAATAAAAAAATCAAAAGATTTAAGAGAAGAAAAAAGCTAAGGGAGATGGCAGTTGAACATGGAAAGAAACACAAAACCAATGCCAATAAGAAGAACAAGAAGGCAGAAAAAACTGATGTTCCCCTGAAGAAAAAAGTTGATGGCATAAAGAAAAAAGTTCTTCCTGATAAAAATTGGATGATGTCCCACTAATCGTTTTGAAATCTTTAATCCCCATGGGTAATAGAGCGCCAAGGAAGAGACAAACGACAATCCCAGATTTAAAGTCTGATGAAATTCAATCAACTACAAAAATTTGATTCAGCAAGTTACCCCCTAGAGAGAGATTGGAGCTGGAAACAAATTTAAGGGTAGATGATGAAGTTAAAGTTGAGAGGGAAGTGAATTTGGAAGCTCTATCTTCTTAATATGGTGGTAATCGTTTAGAGGTATCATTCATTTATGACATCTTATCATTTATTTGTTTTTATTTTACATTTGTTTTTCGGAACATTGTCATCTACTTAACCTGAACTTTGTTATTTGTTCTAAACTCTAGTATTTGTTCAGAAGTCTTTGGCATTTGTTCAGACGTATTTGTCATTTTTTCTTCCATAAGTGCTATTTGTTCTGAAGTCTTTGCTAATTTTATTTTTGTATGTGAAGTGGAAGAAGGGTGCAGTGGAAGATGAGGAACCTCAACTTAAAGAAAAAGATGATGAAGATGAGAAAGATGGTGATGATGAGAAAGTTAAATCTGTTCAAGAAGGGGAAGTTGTTGATGAAGAGGAAGTTGATGAGGTATTTATTTAACATTTGTTTTGAGTTATTTATCACATTTGTGAATGCAGTCCTTACCATTTGTTGTGTGCTACTCTGTCGTTTGTTCATTTAATTTTACCATTTGTAGTATGTATATCCTATTTTACAGATGACGGAACAAAAAATTGTAGTAGTGTATTATGTTGAAAAAAAAAGATGTAGTAGAAGAAGCCAATGAGGTATTTAACTAATATTTATTTTAAGCAATCCATAATATTTGTTCACCTATCCTTACCATTTTTAATTTGTTTCTTATTTACCATTTGTTGTACAGACTATAGAGGTTACGGACCAAGGAAAAACTAAAGTAGTGTTCTTCCACCTGGAGGAAGATGTTGATGAAGCTAATTAGGTAACTTAATACTTGTTTCTGATTATTAGTCAATCGTTTACTGGTAGATTATTATTTTCTTATGTTTATTGTACCATATCTTATATTACGTTTATCATTTATAGTGTGTTTATTTATAGATGAGTGTAGACCAAATAACTGGTGTATCAGTTGAGGAACAAAGTAAAGAGGAGGTGGTTAAAGGCAATGATGATAATGAAGGAATTTCATAGAAAAAACCAGACCCTGAGAAAATTATAAAAAAAATGGGTGTTGAGCAGACCAATGTATGAAGTACTTTTAAACCAGAACCTGAGTAATAAGATTTTATAACATATCTTATTACTCATTCTCATGTAATATGCGCATTTATATTTTCTTATTACTCAAGTTATTCATTTGTTTCAGCTTGTTTTAATGAAGTCAGAAGTAGATGCCACCTTAAAGAAGAGGTATAAACTAACTGACGAAGATATTAATGACAGAGCCATACTAGTTTCTATTCAAATGAACCTATTGCATGCTCACCTTGACAAGCTTCTTCCTGAAGTATTATTCGAATATTTTATTCAAAGACACATCTTCCAGGATGAGAAGAACTAGGTAGACCATGTTTGGTCACTGAGGAAGGATGAATTATCTACTAAAGATAGGGACAACAATATGAGTACTTATAGGTGGATAGGTAAAGAAATTGTTTGTCTCAACGCTCTCTACACCTTACATCCAAACCAATGGTTGGACAATGAGGTATTTACATCATTTATTTATATTCCTCTATCATTTATTGTAGTATCCTCTATCATTTATGACATTTTGTCAAAAAACTGCCATTTGTTCAAGAGCCTCTACCATTTGTTTTTAAAGTGGTTGTTATTTGTTCATTGCACTTTAACATTTGTTAGACATAAGTTGATAATTTGTTTTTTTAAAGTGGTTTTTATTTGTTTATTGTACTTTATCATTTATTCTAAAGTATTTTTCATTAGTATTTTGAACTTTATAATTTGTTATTGATAATTTGCCATTATCTTTTTCTGCTTAAGTTATTAATGCTTACATTAAACCCTGATTCAATTTTTTGATTCACAACATCGTGCCAGCCCAGCTATAGAAAGGATTGTGTTGATGAATATGTATTCGGGTCAAATTATAGACAGGTCTTTCAATGTATGGACTCGGATTATATCTTCTTCAGAAGTTGTGGAATTGAAGAAGAAATCAAATTGGGCAAAAATTACTTCTATGAAATGGGATTCTACAGTTTCGCGTTACTTTGACCGAGGGGATTTGAAAGTGAAGATTTTGAAATTAATACTCATTCTTTGGAATCTCAATGGCAACCATTGGGTCCTTTGTGTTGTGTTCTTTAAGAAAAGATAAATATGCATCTACGATTCACTGGTTGATGCAAAAGTTGTAAATGCAAAGAAGAAGAAGAAGTTATCTACTGGACACTAGCTTATTCATGATCAGCTATCAAAGATGCTCCTGAGAATGTTGATATGGATTGATTTTGCTGATCGAGGCAACCTACTAGTTCAGAGGTAAACATTTATGGTATTAACTCTAGTTGGACAACTCAATTTGAGGAATGTCCAATACAGCCAAATTGTAATAACTGTGGGATCTATATGTTTTTCATTTTGGACAATATCCTAAGGGAGATAAGATTTTCAGATTAGATAAATGATGATGAATGTCGTTACACATTTGCTAATGACATATTGAGGCTGGGAGTTGAGCCGGAGGCTAATTTGTAAACTTTAATATTCATTTTGTTGTAAATTATAATTTTTGTAGATTTGTAAAGTTATAAACAGTTATGAATATCATTCATATATAAAATATTTGTCATTTGTCATTTTTTCTTTGTCATTATGTGATGAAATATTTATCATTCGTTAGAAGGGTGTCAGAATGTAATATTTGTCTAGTTGAATGTATGTTATTTTATGAAATATATGTCATCCACTTATAACTAATTTATCATTTGCTATACATGTTTTGTCATTCATCATTTATCATTTCTTTCATTTCCTACTATGTTTTCAAAGAATTTGCTCTTTTGTTCCTGTCTTGTCAAGTCGTTCTGACACAAAAAGATTGTTTAACACGTCACGCTATTTTGTTTCTGCTTATATATAATGTGGACTGCATATATGTGAAGTTCTACTCCATAATTAATCATAATAAATCCAGGCCGACCACGCCATCTTCACAACCACCAGCTAACAAGGGAGAAATGCCAAACTGCAAAGGATAACTTCTCAAGGAAGGTTTTTAATTTATTTATGAAGCTTCAATCAGCTGTCGAAGACATTGGCAATAGAATGGCTGCTAGTTTTACAACCATAGATTTGAATCTTGAGCGCCTTGTTGACATAGTTGAATCGCTAGAGGAGAGGTTAAATCTAATTGATGAGAGGTTGTTCGGTCTTGAACCATAAATTTGTCTATCTTCACTAATGTTGTTATTCAGTAGAATTTGTAGGGCATCTGTACTAGGTTTTATTCATGAATGTCAACCGCTTATTTTTATTGATGGTACACATATTAAGCAAGGGTATAGGGGAGTAATTATTGCTGCAATAGGAGTGGATGCAAATAATGGTATGTTTCTGATTGCAATTGCCATTGTTCAAGTAGAGTCAAAAACAACTTGGGAGTTGTTTTTTTACAAGTTTCGGCATGTATTACTTCAGCATCCAAATTATAATCATATGATTATAACCTCAGATAGGCTATACGGGTTAGACAGTGCAGTAAGTAATTATTTTCCAAAGGCTAAACATGGGAGATGTACGTGGCATCTTGCATAGAATATGCAGAAAAAATTTGGCAGTAAAATCATAAAGTTTTACTTTTGGTCGATCGCTAAAGCATTTACAATTGTTGAGTATAACGTACTTCACACTAAGTTAGAAATTTTTAATAAGTCCGCAGTTGATTGGATTAGAGCTAGTAATCCCGAAACTTGGGCTACATCTCAGTTTATTGGTGAGACGTACGGGCATCTAACTTCCAACATGGGTGAGATTTTTAATAATTGGATTTTGGCTGCAAGGTATTTGTTAAAAGTACAACGTTTTATTTTTTCATTGTTTTAAGTTAAAATGACATTTGCTGACATATAATATTTTTGCAGGTTTCTACCCGTTTTTGCTATGTTAGATTCAATACGGTTTTCGTTGATGAAACTATTTTATGTTTGACGAGACGAGGAGATTCAAATTAGCAAAAACTTTACACCGTATGCAGAGGCTAAATATGTAGAGGCCGCACAAAAGTTAACAGATTATATCGTTCATCTGAGTAGCGACATTTTATGTGAGATTCGAGACACGAATAACTGGAGTTTCGAAGTGGACTTATCGAACAAAACTTGTACATGCTTAGGTTGGCAAAGATTGTATCTACCATGCTCTCATGCTCTCATGCTTTTGTTGCCATTCGCAATGCAAAAGGAATGTCACTTTATGAATTTTACCATCCGTACTATTCTACAGAGCTTTATCGTTTAGCTTATCGTGACCAAATTGATCCCGTTTTGTTAGATTTGCTAGAAGGATTCGTTTTATCTGAAGATGTTATACCACCAAAGAAAAAACGAAGAGTTGGTCGTCCAAAAGTTAAGAGAAGAATGTTTGAAGCTGGAAAGGAAAAAAAGAGTAATGCATTACTCAATTTGTAAGGAATCCGGACATACGAAAAGACGTGTGGTGATAATCCATCATGATGCACAAGGCTTGTTGTACCTTTTTGTGTTTTCCATTTTTACTAATTTAGTTTTGGATTGGCTTCTCTTATTTTTATTTTTATTTTAATTTAGTTTTAATAAAGATACCAGTGACTCTCTTCTTCTTTTGGTTCAATTATTAAGTTCAATAAAAGCATAAGTGATGATTAATTCTTTTTTGGTTTTGCTATTATGTTCTTTTGGCTTTGTTATTTTGACCGTTTAAAGCGCAAGTATTGTTGTGTATATGGTTTCTTCTCCGTACTTGTCACATTCGTTCTAGTCGAAATCAAACAAATGCTTGCAAGATTACTCAACCGTGTTCAAGCACAATCAATTGAGCATTGTATTTAGGCTTGAATATGGAACTATGAGAAAAATGAGGAGAATAAAATGCATGAGTATTTTTCCCTTTTACGTGTTGAACATGTTTCAAGTAAAAGAATGGAATTTTGAATTAAAAGGCATGGGCAAATTTGGTATTATAGAATTTTGAGGTACTAAATGTAACAAAACTTCAAAAATATTGTTCTCTCGTAGTTTTAAGAAGTATGAGTTACTAAATGTAATTTGTAAGGTACTTAAGACTCTTGTTAGCAATTCAGAATTCGAGAATTATTCGGTTTGGGAAATATGCGAGTTTTATTCATTTTTTAGCATATTCAATTTGGTTAAAAATCCGGTCAAAAAATCATAAAACGGCATTAGTTCAGATGATAGAAAATATTAGTTTTAAACGGTTGGGGTCAATAACTCGGGATTAAAAATTTCGAAAATGTTTAAAGGTAAATTTAATATTCTTGTTATCATAAAGTTATTTCTCAAGATGCTCTTTTATAATACTTAGCATTAAATTAATTTGTTTTACATGTAAAACACAATTTAAGATCATTTTATTTTTTATTAGTTGAGAATTTGTGATAGTAATAAATAGTTATAGCTTGTTTTTTAAGTTGGAAAATTGGTAGGGCTGGTAAAATGGGCCAAAGCCCATAGCCCGACCCGGCCCAGCCCGAAAAAAATACAGTCCAGCCCGGCCCGATATGATCTTCGAGCCAGCCCGAACTGGCCCAACTAATTACATGGGTAGGATATGGGCCATCTTCTTTAGGCAGCGGCCCGGCCCAAGCCCGGCCCGAAGTTAGCCCAAGCCCGAGTGTTTAAATATTTCATACTTATTTAGTATAATTAATCATGAGGATGTAGTATGAGATAACAAACATTACTGGGGGCAACTGGACTAATGCATCTTCGTCAAACGCGTCAGAACTATCCATAGAAACTGGGAGCTCTGGATCATAGGTGAAGACACCAATAAACTCAAAGACATAATTTAGTTTCATATCATACTCTTGTGAATCATATACCTGTGGACCACAGTTCACCAAAAACAAATCAGTCTCTTGGATTAGAACGTGAAGTTGGATGGAGGTAAACTTTCTGTAATTTAAAAAAATAACTTGACAAGGAAGAGACTTTGGGTTAAAACCAGGTACCTTCCTTTGCTTAGAAAAGGCATCTGTAGTTACTAAATCTTGTAATGAGTTCTGACCGGGAAAACCATCTTCCCTCTGTTAAAAGAAAAAATGTTACATATGATCAAGAAGTGGTGAATGCTTATTATTTTTAGAAATATGAATTCATGGTAAAAAGTGGTAATAACTATAATCAATCATGCGGAAACGATCACATGCTCCTAGCACTCTTTACTTTTTGATAGATAAAAAAGTCTTTAAATTTTGAAGCAAGTTACTTACCATCCTTTTGGAGCCCAAAGGTGAACCCTGCAACTCGTTATCCAAAACCTGCCATTAAATACAATATGTTAAAAATATGAATTATGCTTGGGAGGGGTTGTTGCATACTCCAAATCACACTAAATTGGCATCAACGAAAACCGGCCTGAAATAGTCCTTTGAAACCCGGCCCGGCCCAACCCGATTATACCATGGGCTGAAGTATGTTAACTCCGGCCCGGCCCGAAAAATGTATATGGCCCAGCCCAGCCCAGCCCAAATATTTGTTAGGCCCGGAAAAATTCGGCCCGAGCCCGACCCGACCGCCCAAACTGCCCGCCCTAGAAATTGGAATAGTAATAAATAGTTTAAAATAACCCTTTCTGCCCCCAAAATATTAAATAAAAGATTTTTTTTTCTTTTTAATACTCCTATTTTTTTAGAAAGTTTTTTTGGAAAATAAAAAAATCAAGTATTAAACATTTTAACCCAAAAAAAATTAGATTTTGGCAAATTATTGAAAATACTGTACCAAAAACAAAAAATTCACGAATTATTGATTATTGCCGAATTGCTAACAAAAATTCCCTTCAAGCTTGTATAACACTAAACAGTAGGAGACCGACACGACGTTTTGTAAAGCCACTCCCTTCGGCACTATACTTCATTCAAAATGCAAAAGAATATATCTATCTTTCTCTTAACAATTACCGATATGAATGCTATAAGTTAATCTTGACAAAACCTCTAAACATTGGATTAACTCTTGATTGTTCATCTTATACAAATTCCCATTCTTCTAAATCAATTAGTAACCCAAAATTCATTTCATAAACCTAGCCAACCCAATATCAGGCTTTGCAATTAATCCCATTTCATAAGTGAATACATTCCTTTTATACCAACACCATCAGCCACACTTAATTTATCTTCAACATATAATAAAAAAATTCCCTCTCAGACCTTTTAGTAAACACCTTGTGTGTTATTACATTAACAACTACAACTCTTCTATCCAAACCTTTACACATAAACACAATTGGTAAACTAAATCAAGGATAAAACCCCATTTCGTCAATCAATTCAAATGCTTAAAAGTCAACACCTTCAACCCTAAATTTATGTGCCCATTACCCAAAAATATTTTAAAAAAAAATCATTTACTCCACTAAAGAGTACCCTTTTCTTAGTTAACCCCTTTTGGAAGATCAAATTCAAAGTGGGGATTAGTTGGGAACCTGTAATTTACATGACATGAAATTGAAGGGTTGAGATTGAATAATTGAGTTCTTCATCTGTTATTGCAAGGGTAGAGTTGGCGTAGAGTAGAAGAGAAGCGTTTAGGAGAAGAAATGTCTCCATTGTAAGAAACTGTGGGGTTTCTAGAGAGAGAAATAGATCTACTCTAAGCCCTAATCTTCGTGTGAGATAAGGTTTTTTGAGGAGGAAAGAATTTGAAAGAGAGCGAGTTGCAGGAGGGATGAAGAAGGAAATGCGAGTTGATAGGGGAAACTACAGTTTTACCCTTGATCTTATGTTTGATTGAAAATTAATTTTGTATTTAATTTAACTGAAGGTTAAAATTGGTATTTCTGAAAGATGGACATTCCTCCGTCTATGACGTCATGTGAGGTCAGAAACACCCTTTCCCCTCTATAATCTATATCTATGTAAAAGAACACTAGACACTTTTTAGAGTGGCATATGTGCATATCATACTTTAGTCATAAGTCTACTTAAGATTACAAATTTTATGTCCTCTTTATGATTAATTTTATGTACTACAAAAACCTCTGGGTGTTAGAGCATCTCCAAGAAGGTTTGAATTTTTTTTCCTTCAATGTTTAAAATTTTCAAGCATTTGAAAGATCTCTTCCAACAAGGCTCAATGCTTGAATTTTATTTAAGTTATCAAACGCATAAAGGTTTAGATCCTCATGGTTCTAATTAAAAGAAAGAATGGGACGCATAAAGGTTTGGAGCCCGATGAGCTCTTTTTAAAAAAAAATTAAATCAGGCACATAAGGTTTAGGAGCCCAACCTTTTAGGGCGCATAAGGGTTATGTGCCCTACTTCAAACTCAACATTCAAGCATCAGGCTTGATTCTCGAAATTCAAGTATTGAGGCAACTGCTAGAAGCTCCAAACTCGAATAATCATACATGGCATGTGTTTTTTCAAGTATTGATGCAACTACTAATGATGTTCATAGCCCCTGGTATCAAATACTCACCAGGATTTAGCCTCACATGCATGACATATAAGTTGATTGATAGGGTTCTTGTTGGGGCCCTGAGCCCCTATTGCACTGATATTGTCCCCACCTTGGCCACCTAGTATGGGCTAGGTGTGGGGTTTAATTTAAAAGACCTCGATACAATTTAGAACATTATATCTACTTATATCCTTGGATCGCATATTTAAACAATGTGAAACTAACTTTGATCCACCGATCTTAATAGTTCTCATATACTCAAGAAGTTAGTCATACAAATGGTGATAAATTATGAACCCAGAACACCATTTACGTAGAAGGAAAAGGGTGGCCTAAGAGCATCTCTCGCAGTTGGGTGTGGGTTGGGTTGTCTGCCCACCCAGTCAGGTCCCAAAAGACCCAATCCGTACTTAAACATCCCAAGAGTTAGGTTTGACGTGGTTTTCTTAATTGAACTTGCATACTTTAGAACTCAATGCATATTTTAAAATACAGCTTGTTTGAAACACTAAACATCTCTCTCTTCTCTACCCTCCTATACAAACCCGAGCAGTTATTTTTCTCCTTCAAGGGTATCTACCTCTTATTATCTCATACGTACAAACTTCTTTCGTTTTCACCAAAACATTTTTGCAACATTATCTACTCATTATCTCCAAATATCATTGACTAAAATTGAATGAAAAGATCAGTAAAATCTCAGAAATTATCAAAGCATCAGCTACTTCTTCTTCCCCAAACTCCTTCCTCCAAACTGAACATTTCTGCAACATTATTAATGCCAAGTCGCAACCGCGGAAGCCAAAACTCCAAATCCGATTTGGTTAACAATGAACAAGCAACAATAAAAGAAATACACAATTCACAAGTTTAAGGTGGTTTGATAATTGCCTACGTCCACCGTACAAGAGAGAAAAAAAAACAAATTTTATTTAAGATCCCAAAGTTACAATCACTCAAAGCAATTAGAGGTTCTCTCAAGGATTTCCTCTCAAATTAATCTCACCAAGGGTTGGCTCTAAAAGAACCTAAGTCCCCCTTATATAGTTGGGGAACTATTTATAATTGCTCAGATCTCGAGGCAAGTCAAGTGTTCCAAACAAATCTCAAAATAAAGTTTTACCGATGTCTGTTCGAACAGACCCATGTTTATTTGAACAAAAGACAAGTCTATCCGAACTATTAAAATTTGGGATAGGTCTAGTCGAACAGACTTTGTCTATTTGAACAAACTTTGTTATGTTCGAACAGACCCAAGGTCTATTCAAATAGAAAACATAGCATCTCACAATTCTCCACCTCAGTGAAGATTTTCTTAACCAAACGAGCCAAAATCTGAGCTGAACATAGTCACCATCCAAGCGAACCCAAACAAACCCTCTCCACCATCAAATGTCCCCAAATACCCAAACACACAAGCGGCCCAAGGAAACCAACCAAACCAAGCGTTCCAAAGGACCAAATCCAAACCAAGTATTCCAAAGGGACCAAAAACGAACCAAATGTCCCAAGGAACCAAATCAATGGTTACCTGCGTACCGTGGATCAAGTCGCCCGTAGTTCCCAAAATCTAAACAATCAACATGAAGAATTTGAACCAAGTTCAAACAATGATTGAACTTAATTCCCGAAAAAACTTTCGTAAACATATCCGACGGGTTATCTTTAGTATGAATCTTCTTAAATAGAATCTCACCCTCTTCCAGGACTTCTCTAACAAAGTGATAATGCACATCAATACGTTTTGTACGCTGATAATGAACCTGATCTTTAGCCAAGAAGATAGCGCTCTGACTATCACAAAAAATATCAAGATGGTCCATCTTAATGCCAAAATTGTGCAGAAGACCTTTCATCCAAATAGATTCTTTTATCACCTCAGTCACCGCCATATACTCTACCTCAGTAGTAGATAGTGTCACCGTTGACTGTAGCGTGGATCTCAACCTAACCGGTCCTCCACCATAATGTAAACACATACCCAGTAGTAGACCGCTGTTTATCCAAATCACCCATATAGTCAGAATCTACATAACCCACACAAAACCGATAAATCGAATCTTGTTTACAAAATTCCAAACCAATATCCACAGTATCTTTGATATACCGTAAAATCCATTTCACAACTCGCCAATGATTTCTACCTGGATCATGCATGTATCGACTAACCATACCAACCGCCTTTGCAATATCTGGCCGAGTACATACCATAGCATACATTAAGCTACCAACTACGCTAGCATAAGGAACTTGACTCATATAATCATGTTCCTCATCAGTGTTTGGAGACATAAAAGCCTTAAGCTTAAAATGAGGAGCAAGAGGCATACTTACAGATTTTGTGTTCCCATCAATGCCAAATCTCTGAAGTACCTTTCCCATGTACTTCGTCTAAGAGAGACGCGCCGTTCTCTTCTTTCTATCTCTATGACCCTCCATACCAATAATCTTTTTTTCATCACCAAGATCCTTTATTTCCCGTCACATAGCTTGTGTAAGTAGACACAGTGGTCATAATGACTCCGCTTATACTTCTGCCCAATCATAAACTGATCAAACCGTTTGTACCATTGTCTGGGAGGCTGCTTCAAACCGTACAATGACCTTTGCAGCTTACACACATAGTCTTCCTTCCTTGCAACTATAAACCCATGAGTCATATAAATCTCTTCTTTTAAATTACCATGTAAGAACGCCGTCTTAACATTGAGTTGTTGCAACTCCAAATCAAATTGCGCTACCAAGGCCAATAGGATACGAATGAAAGAATGTTTCATCACCGGAGAAAAAACTTTATTTTAATTAATCCCCTCCCTTTGAGCATAGCCTTTGACTACGAGTCTCGCCTTGAAATGCATATCATCATCAAGAGATCCTTGTTTCTTTGTGTAGACCCATTTACAACCGATCGCCTTCTTTCCCTTCGGCAACTTTGAAAGTTCCTAAGTTCTATTCTTAAAAAGAGAATACATCTCTTCCTTTATTGCTCCCTCCCAATGCTTAGCCTCGGAATCGTAAATAGCTCCCTTATAGGTAGAAGGAATATTCTCTTCAACAACCGGTAGTACATAGGCTACCATGGCCTTCGTCTTTGGAAGCACCATATCCTTTGTAAGCCAACTCGATTTACTTACATCCCTATTTGGTTTACTCATTGCAATTGACTCTACCACCAGAATCTCTTCATCCATACTTCACATTGCGATTGTCACACCGGTAGATAACCTCCATTTTAGTACGAAACTCTCTGGCCAATGTGAAGATGTTTCAATCTCCACCCGCTGCAATACCTTGTTTGTTGTCTTCTCTTTGTACTCAGAGCAATGTGACTTTGTCATAGAAGCCTCATCAAAAGTGACATCTCTGCTCAAAATGATTTTTCGGTCTCTCGTATCCCACAACTTGTAGCCTTTTACACCCTTCTTCTTACCCAGAAAAATGATCTTCCTTGCTCGTGGACCCAACTTACCATCCTTAACGTGATAGTATGTCGAACAACTAAATATATGAAGAGTATCATAATCTGTAGCAGGTTCTTCCGACCAAGCTTCCATTGGTGTTTTACCCTCAATTGCAGCCGAAGACAACCTATTAAAGAGATAGTATGGATATGTCAAAGCCTCAGCCCAGAACGCCTTGCCCAACCCAGAATTAGATAACATACACCGCACATTCTTCAACAAAGTACAGTTTATGCGCTCAGCTACCCTATTTTGTTGCGGTGTCTCTCTAACCGTAAAGTGTTGAACTATCCCCTTATCCTGACATACTTGCAAGAATGGATCACTAGTGTACTCCCCATCATTATCCGAGCAGAGCAATTTAATCTTTCTGCCGGTCTAAGTTTTAATCAACTTCATCCACGTCATGAAAATTTCTAGGACTTCCTCTTTCCTCCTCATGGTGTACACCTATACACGCCTATAAAAGCCATCCACAAAAGACACAAAGTAATGTTTCCCCCTAGTTATACATTCTTGGAGGGTCCCTAAACATCAGAGTGAACATAATCAAGGGTTTCTCGAGTACTGTGGATAACGGTGCTGAACTTTACCCTTGTCTGCTTACCCATAACATAATGTTTACAAAAATCTAATTTGCATACCTTATCACCTTTCAATAACCCCTGGTTGGCTAGAACTCTTAAGGACTTTTCCCTAACATGCGCCAAATGCATGTGCCATAGCCGAGTGGTATCTCTCGAAGTGGTCTCCTCACTTCTTGCGGTAGCAACATCACCAAAAACAGTTGTACCATCCAAATAGTATAAGTTGTTGCTTCTTTTGTGGTTCTTCAATACAACCATCGCTCCTTTAAGAACCCTCTTCACCCCATTCTCAGACACAACCTTGTAGCCTTTCACTTCAAGTAAACCCATCGAGATAATGCTCTTCCTCATCGTCAAAATTTACCAAACCTTATCAATCTCTTTAACTAACCCATTGCATAATTTAGTCAAATGGTACACACCCCTATGATGCGGTAATGATTATCGCTTCCCATCAGCACCACTTCACCTTTTAGCTTCTTCAAACTATAAAATAAACCCCTTTCGGGACAAATATGATAAGTAGCATCCGAATCCAAAATCCATTCTTTTGAATCAATAATACATGCACTAGATGATGTAGTCAAAGAGAAATTAAAATTATTATCTCAATTTGCCGTGTCTTGAGCAACATTTACAGAAGAGCCCGATTTTCCCCCTTTCGTCTTCTTGAAAAGCGTGGGACATTCATTTTTCCAATGACCCATTTCCTTGTAAAACACACGACACACATTGGTCCTTTCCCAAGTCTTCTCGATTTCGACCGAGAGTTGTTACCACCTGTCTTCCTCTTGTTCGAAGATCTTCCTCGAACCGTCAATACCTTGGATGTAGACTTATCGGACTCATGCTTCTCCTTTCTTTGGTACTCATGGTTTATAATTGTCATAGTCATATCCGTGTATTTTAATGAACTTTTTCCATAAGTTATCATCGTAACAAAATGCTCAAATTCTTCTGAAAGCGAGTTTAAGAACAAGAGTGTTTTATCTTCATTCCCAACTACCTCTTCAAGATTCACCAAGTCAGTTAACAACTTGGTAAAGTCATTTAAATTCTCTGACATACTAATCCCTTGCCTCATAGTAAAGCGATAAAGCTTCCTTTTCAAGTAGAGTTGATTTTGGATGCTCTTTACCAAGTACTTCTCCTCTAGAATCCTTCAAATTTCTTTTGCATAGGTTTCATTCATTACATGGTATTTAATGTCTTGAGCAAGATAAGAGAAAATTTGGCCACAAGCCCTCTCATTTATCTTCCTTTATACACTCTCCTCTATGTCATCCGGCTTGTTCTCCAATACCTCGTCTAAGTCTTGTTGACTTAGGGAATCAATAACCTCGTATCGCCACATACTGAAGTTATTTATGTCGTTGAATTTCTCAATTTTAATCTTTGCATTGTTAAACATCACCGTTGTATGCCTTTTCGGGGTCGAAGAACTAGATTCAACTATATCTCCAATGTTTCCCCCAATTTTTATAAACTAACTAAATCCCAAAACCAAATTAAAATTGAGAAACCCTAAGTTCCTCAATTCGCGTACCACCGAGGAACCAACCTCGCTCTGACACCAATTGTTGAGTCGCAACCGCGGAAGCCGAAACTCCAACTCTAATTTGGTTAGCAATTAACAAGCAACATTCAAAGAAATACATAATACACAAGTTTAAGGTGGTTCGGCAATTGCCTACGTCTACCGAATAAGAGAGAGAGATAGAGAGAGAGAGAAAAAAAAAAAGTTTATTTAAGATCCCAAAGTTATAATTACTCAAAGCAATTAGAGGTTCTCTAATGGATTTCTTCTCAAATTGATCTCACTAAGGGTTGGCTCTAAAAGAACCTAAGTCCCCCTTATATAGTTGGGGAACTATTTACAATTGCTCAGATCTCGAGGCAAGTCAAGGGTTCCAAACAAATCTTAAAATTGAGTTTTACCGATGTCTGTTCAAGCAGACAATTTGTCTATTTGAACAGACCCATGTTTATTCAAACAAAAGACAAGTTTATTCGAACTATTAAAAATTGGGATGGGTCTGTTCGAATAGACCCAAAGTCTGTTCGAACAGACTATGTTCTATTTGAACTTACCCAAGGTCTATTCGAACAGAAAACAAAGCATCTTACAATTAAAGCATCAACTACTTTGAAATCTCTAGAAAAATCACATCAATATTGTCATCTCCACCTAAAAGGGGAAAACCCCACATTGATTTAAACCGATTTGAACCCTTTGAAAGGCTTTGTTTGAGCTTTTGTAAATCTTTTTTACCTTTGAGGATTTGAGGTTGGTGTCTCTCTAAAACTAAATCAATGACCCAATCTTCAAAATCTGCCCATTTCAACAATAATGTTGAATTAAACCTACAAACCCACGAAGAACCAAACACCCCAATCATCCAAATCTCAAGATCTAACATACCCATCAATCCCAAACCTAAAATTTTCCTTTTTTTTGCTCTTTAACATCATATTTTCCACCCCAATCCTTTGCTTATGATATCTTTTTTGATTATATCAACTTGGTTCTCTAAACATGACCTAAATTGGAAATTAAAAAGTTAAAGTTATACTCAAAATAGAGTTTATGCTTTATTTGTATAGAGAGAAAAAAATCTTCAACAGTTTTAAGAAGATAGAAGAGGAGAGATTTTAAGAATTTAGTCCACGGTGCAAAATAGTTCGCGCGGTCTATAGTAGTCTACGCAGTTTTCTAAACTTCGCCTTACTCGTTTTTTTTAGTGTGAACTCCCCACACCCGGTTGAGTTATGACATTGCTACATAAGCAACTCAAACCCATTTTTTCATCTGCTCAAGAGGTTAACGTTTGAGTTTAGAGTGTGAGCTGGCACAAAAACCAAACCCACACTCAAAATACTAACTACTAGGGATGCTCTAACTCCTAAGGGGGCATTTGTTTTTTTAAGTTAGTAAGTGCTGAATAAAATTTTGAAGTGTTGAATGCTAAATGTTTTAAAATGTAGAATTATTAATGATGAAGTTCTGAATAATTTATAGTGTTCTTTTTCTAAGAAGTGTTAAAAACTGGTAAATGTCTTAAATACCCCTGTTATAGAAGAAAACAACTTGGAGCATCACCTCAAAATTGGCAGTACCTCTCCACAATAAAATACAATGGTTCCATAAAATACATTACTCCTAAAATATCCTATATCGGCCCATGCTACAATTTTGGAATTTCATGTATTTTTAGGGGTTGAGGATTTTCAGAGAAAAACTATACAATAAGCAATATATACAATAAAGTATTGCAAATCAGAAGCAACATATAGAGTACAACTTGGAGAACTTAAAATATCAAAATTATACACCAAACAGTCTATACAACAAGCACAATGTGGAAACAACATAGAAAACACACACGGTAAGGCATCAAAATTATACACCAATTTATACAAGAAGCACTCTAATGGTAAGAAATCATACAAGCATTCTATATAAAAATTATAGCATGATCAATCTATACAATCTATGGAAATACCTTCACAATGTGCAGAGATGAGATAGAGTAAGGGAGCCCGAAATTAACCAAAGTTCAAAATCCAAATATCTATAAACAACAATTACACGGATCTAAGTCAGGATTAAAAATAAAAATGTGTGTTGACTATTCTACAGTCTAATTTGGTAGTGACGTAGGCACGCCACTAAAGAGGTGTAGTACTAAAGGTACGCTATTTTGGTTTTTGAAAAATGCTATCCGTGTGGTGTAGACACGGGTATTCACTAGTATACAAATAAACATCTACATAATCTCTTTCCTAATGTTTCTTAGGAGTTTACGTCCAGTCTCTCCAAAGTAACAATACCCAATGCCCAACAACACAATTCACATCCTCCTCCAAAACAACGTGCTAGAACCAGATAAAACCCTAACTCTTACATTGATCAAAACCACAAGTCAAGCAGCTACAAAGATTGTTTCCCTAGTTTAAATTGCTTAACATTTTACAATGGGAATCACAAATCTTTAATCAAACAAATTCAATTCAAACTTTCATACTCAATTTTAATTTCAAAAACAATTTCACAATGTGCAAAAAGAGAGAGAGAGACAGAGAGACAGACAGAGATGAGATGAGAGATTATTTGTAGAGAGAAAGAGAAGTATCATTTTTTCTTTTTTTATAAATTTCTTTGAAAGGTTGGAGATGAAGAAGGGAAAAATTGGGATAAAAGAGGGGAAATATGTGCTGAAATTTTTTTAAGCAGTAAAACAAACACTACCTAAGCTTTTGTATAGTTACAAAAAAAATTATAAATTTTTTAATCAATCACTATATAATTTATCAAACGACTGAAGGGAGTTTTTTTTTCTTCCCAAAGAAAAATAGTTTATCCCATCCGCCTGTCCTCCAATACCAAACTCAAGTAATCTTCCATCTTCCTTATCTCTCTCATCTTTCATTCGCTTGCAGCATTGTCCCATGATTTTCTACTACCTGACTCGGTGCATTTCTACTTTTATAACACTCAAAATTGTTGTGCCGCACCGCAGAAGCCGAATACTGATTCGATCCGATTAGCGATGAACAATCTAAATGAATAAACACAATCAAACGAGAACACACATTTACCGTGGTTTGACAAATTGCCTACGTCACACAAAATAGAGAGAGATTTTTATTCAATGATTCAAGATTATAATCACTCACAAGCCAATTTGAGGTCTCCCGAGGTCTTTCCCTCAAAAGATTCCTCACCAAAAGATCTAACCAAGGGGGGCTTCCAAATACCCTAAGTTTCCATTTGATACTTGGGAGACTTATTACATGAACATGGATCAAGAGGCAAAACTAATGGTATAAACGACCTTTAAGTATTTGCATTCGGATCTAACTAGTTTGTAATCAACAAAGTTAGGATGGAAATTCAAATTTTCTTATCACCCGACTTCCATCCAAATTCCTCCTTTATACCTGACAATTCTCCACCTCAGTGAGAATTTCTTCAAATCTGAGCTGAACTTCGCCAACTCAACAAATCAATCCCAAATCAAACCCTCACTCTCCAAACTAAACGTCTCAAAGAACCAAATCGACTTCACCAAATCAATGGTTACCTAGGTACCATTGATCAAGTCACCCGTAGTTCCCAATATCCCCGTTAGGACCAAATCAATCCATACGAAGAATTTGGACCAAGTCCAAACAATGATTGAACTTAATCCCTGAAACAACTTTCGTAAACATATCAGCAGGGCCATCATTGGTGTGAATCTTCTTTCAACCCAATATCACCTTCTTCAAGGACCTAATTATTGACAATGTGGTAAAGCACATCAATGTGTTTCATGCATTGATGATGAACTTGATCTTTCGCCAAGAAGATAGCAGCACTCTGGCTATCACAAAACACATCCAGATGCATGCCCAAATCACGCAAATGACCCTTCATCCAAATGGACTCTTTAATCGCTACAGTAACCGCCATATACTCTGCTTCAATAGTAGATAAGGTCACCATTAACTGTAGCGTAGATCTCCAACTAGCCGGTCCTCCACCCAATGTAAAAACATACTATGTAGTAGACCGCCCTTTATTCAAATCACCCATACAGTCAAAATCCATATTACCCACACAAAACTAGTCAATTGAATCTTGCTTACAAAATTCCAAACCAATATCCACAATACCTTTGATATAATGTAGAATCTATTTCATAGCTCGCCAATAATCTCTTCCCGAGTCATGTATATATCTACTAACCATACCAACCGCCTGTGAAATATTTGGCCAAGTACATAACATAGCATGCATCAAGCTTCCAACAACCCTAGCTTAAGTAACTTGACCCATATAATCACGTTCCTCATTAGTTTTTGGAGATATAAACTTTAAGCTTAAAATAAGGAGTAGGGGGCATACTTACAGGTTTTGTGTTCCCATCAATGCCAAATCTCTTAAGTACCTTCCTCATGCATCATTCCCTTATCTCTATTTCTATGAATTTCCATACCAAAAATCTTCTTCGCTTCACCCGGCCAGATCCTTTATTTCAAATTCTTCACCCATTTGTTTCTTCAACTTGTTAATCTTGTTTTTGTGCTTACACACAATAAACATATCTTCTACATACAAAAGCAAGTAAATAATGGATCCATCACGTAGCTTGCGTAAGTAGACAAAGTGGTCATAATAACTCTGCTTGTACTTTTGCCCAATCATAAATTGATTAAATCGTTTGTACCATTGTCTTGGAGACTGCTTCAAACCATACAACGATCTCTTCAGCTTACACACATAATCTTTCTTTCCAGCAACTTTAAACCTGCTCGACCGAGTCATATAGATCTCTTATTTTAAATTCTCATATAAGAATGCCGTCTTAATATTTAGTTGTTGTAACTCCAAATCAAATTGTTCTACCAAGGCCAATAGGATACGAATGGAGGAGTATTTCACCACTAGAGAAACAACTTTATTATAATCAATCCCCTCCCATTAAGTAAGCCTTTGGCTACGAGTCTTGCCTTAAAACGTATATTATTATCTTGAGATCCCTATTTCTTTGTGTAGACCAACTTACAACCAATCAACTTCTTTCCCTTTGGCAACTTCAAAATTTCCTAAGTTTTGTTCTTAAAAAGAGAATATATCTCTTTTTCATCGCTCTCTCCCATTGGTAGCTTCAAAACTATAAATAACTCCCTTATAAGTGGAAGGAACATCTTTTTTAACGGCCGGTAGTGCATAGGCTACGATGGCCTTTGCCTTTGGAAATACCATGCCCTTTGTAAGCCATTATGGCTTACTTACATTCTTCTTTGATTTACTAGTCATAATTGACTCTGCCACCGGAGTTTTCTCATTTGTACTGCCAAATGCTCTACCTTCATCTGTGTCTTCATCATCTGGAACATGAACTAATGGCTCACCACTTGTTATCACACTGGTAGATGACACTCCCTTTGGTACAAAACTATCTGGATCATGTGAAGATGTATCAATCTCCACCTACTGCAAAAAATTTCTTATCGTCTTCTCTTCATGCTTAGAGACATGTGACTTCATCATAGAAGTCTCATCAAAAGTGACATCCCTGCTCAGAATAATCTTTTGATCTTTCATATCCTATAACTTGTAGTCTTTCACCCCTTTTTTCTTACCAAGAGAAATGGCTTTCCTTGCTCGAAGATCCAACTTACCATCTTTGACATATTAGTATGTCAGACACCCAAAAATATGAAGAACATCATAATCTATAGCAGGTTCTCCCGACCAAACTTCTATTGGTGTTTTACCTTCAATTTCAGTCGGAGGCAACCTATTAACAAGGTAGCATATATATGTCAAAGCCTCAACCCAAAATGCTTTGTCCAACCCAGAATTAAACAATATACATCACACCTTCTCCAGCAAAGTACAATTTATGCGCTCTGCTACCACATTTTATTACAATATTTCCCTAATGGTGAAATGTCAAATAATTCCCTCATCCTGACATACTTGCAAGAATGGATCACTTGTATACTCCCCACCATTATCTGAATGGAGCAACTTGATCTTTCTGCTAGTTTGAGTTTCTATCAACTTCCTCCACCTCATGAATATTTTTAGGACTTTATCCTTCCTCCCCATGGTATTCTCCCACACACACCTAGAAAAATCATCCATAAATGACACAAAAGAATGTTTACCCCCAAGTGATACATTCTTGGAGGGTCCCCATACATCTGAATGAACATAGTTAAGGATTCCACGAGTACGATGGACAGTCGTGCCAAACTTCACCCTTGTCTATTTGCCCAAAAAACAATGTTTATAGAAATCTAACTTGCACGCCTTAACATCTTTCAATAATCCTTGGTTCATAAAAACTCTCAAGGGCTTCTCACCCGTATGCGCCAAATGCCTATACCATAATCTATTAGTATCTCTAGAAGTAGTCTTCACACTTCCCATGGTAGCAGCCTTCCCAAGAACAGTTGTACCATCTAAATAATATAAGCTATTACTTCTTCTTTGACCCTTCAAAACCACCATTACTCCCTTAAGAACCTTCTTAGCGTCATTTTTAGACACAACCTTGTAGCCTTTCGCTTCAAGTAAACCCGTTGAGATAATATTCTTCTTTATAGTCAGAATATACCGAACCTCTTCTATTTCTTTAACCAACATATTATGCAACTTAAGATGGTACCTATCCCCACCATGTGACAGGATTCATCATTTCCCATCAGCACAGCTCCACCTTCTATTCTTTTGAAACTAGAAGAATAACCCTTTTCGAGAAAAATATGATAAGTAGCACCCGAATCTAAAATCCATTATTTGGAGTCAACAATACATTCGATGATATATTTAAAGAAAAGTCTGAATCATTACCTCCATTTATCGTGTCTTGAGCAACATTTACTGAAGAGCCAGTTTTCCTACTTTTCTTCTTCTTTAGAAGCGCAGGATACTCATTCTTCCAATGTCCCATCTATTTACAAAATGCACATTGGTCTTTATCCAAATTGTTGCGATTAATACCGCAACCTCTCGAATTTGATCAGGAGTTGCTACCACTAGACTTCTTCTTGTCCGTAGACCTCATTCTTGCCATCAACACCTCAGACACTGACTTGTTGGACTCACGTTTATCCTTCCTTTGGTACTCATGATTCACCACCGCCATAGTCACATCCAAGTATTGCAAAGAACTCTTCCCATAGGTAATCGTCGTAACAAAATGTTCATACTCTTCGGGAAGCGAGTTCAAGAATAATAGAGCTTTGGCTTTATCACCAACAACCTCTTCTAGATTTGCTAAGTTGGCAAGTAACTTGGTAAAATTGTTCAAGTGTTCTGACATATAAATTCTTTGCTTCATCGTGAAGCGATAAAACTTCCTCTTCAAATGGAGTCAATTTTGGATGCTCTTCACCAAATACGTCTCCTTAAGAATCTTCCAAATCTCTTTTGCTGAGGTTTCATTCATCACAAGGTACTTATTACAGGAAAAAACCTGTGGTTTTATCCTAAGTTTGAATTATTGATATCTAAGTGGCTTATTTTGTACCACACTGGATATATAGGTTATACAACTCTAGATTATAAGTAAAAGTTTACTTAGGAGTTCTAATGTGTGTGAGTTGAGTTGTCTCCAACAGACACATCTTTAGGTGTGTCTTAACGTGTGGCCTTTAGTAAAGAGACACCAACTTAAGGTGTGTCTTAAGGTGCGACCTTTGGTAAAAAGATACCAACTTAAGGTGTGACCCTTGGTGAAGAGGCACCAATACTCTATATAACCCAATTTTGTTTCTATTGTTTAATATAAGGTTTTACAATTTCTTTGAGTCTTTTTCATCAAGGGTCCAATACTCTATATAACCCAATTTTGTTTCATCAAGGTGTGACCCTTGGTGAAGAGGCAATTTCTTTGAGTCTTTTTCATCCAATGAATAGTAGTTGCAATCAAGGTTCGATTGACGCGTAGATTGATGTACTTTCTTCTACTCGTGTCTGATCATTGTATCCTGGGAGACATGAGCTGATTATATCCTGCAAAGCACTGTAGCATGGGCAAATTTATCTTAAGGAGATAGTGTGCATGCACTAGACTCGATCATATCCCAATAAGTGTTTTAATCTATTTCTAATCTCCTTAACTTGTTTTTGATACTGCCAATTTTAAACACAGGCTAGCAACATTTATGTCTTAAGCTAGGTATGACCGAATTTAACCACAAGTCATTTTGTTCATCTTCATCCAAACATTCTCCTCTACCTTCTCGGGTTTGTCTTCCAACACCTCATCTAAATCTTGTTGACAAGTGCATCAATAACTTCACAGCGCAACATGCCAAAGTTATTTGTGCCATTGAATTTTTTAACTTTAATTTTGGCATTATTAAACATAACCGTTGTGTTATTCCGTTTAAGCACCGTTCAAAAACTTGGTTCATCTTCTACCATTGTTTCCCCAATTTTCATACAATAATCGAAATCGAAAACAAGACGAAATCGAAATAAGACATTACCTCAATTTTGAGAACCACTGATGATACAACCTCACTCTGATACCAATTGTTGGGGCGTACCGTCAAAACCAAATACCAATTCGATCCGATCAGCGATGAACAATCTAAATGAATAAACACAATCAAACGAGAACACACATTTATCGTGGTTCGACAAATTGCCTACATCTACACAAAATAGAAAGAGAGAGAGTTTCATTCAATGATCCAATGTTACAATTACTCATAAACCAATTTGAGGCCTCTCAAGGTTTTTCTTTCAAAAAATTCATTACCAAAATATCTAATTAATGTTGGCTACCAAATACCATAAGTCTCTCTTATATACTTGAGAGACTTATTACATCAACACGGATCAAGAGGTAAAACCAATGGTCTAAACGACCTCTAAGTATTTGCATCCGAATGCAATTCTAGATCATAAAGCCATTCGAATTACATTCAAATTTAACTAATTTGTTTTCAACAAAGTTAGGATATAAATCCAAATTTGCTTATCACCCGACTTCCATCCGGATTCCTCTTTTGTACCCGACAAAAACATCTCAGTTTCCCCAAAAATTGCAAGTCTTTTGAGAAATCCTTTCTTCTCACTATTTCATTTGATCAACACGCAAAACTAACCCCAGTAGTTCTCAACTTTCCTGTGGTATACAAACCTTCAACTGTCACTTAGCAGCTTTCTTCATGGGTCCCACTTTACCACCGAAATAATCGGAGATCCCATCGAATCTCCTCTCTTCCCTCTTCATCACCACCTCTTTCAATCTCACAAAAACACACATATCTCTCTCTCTCTCTCTCTCAAATCACTAAAAAAAAATGAGAGCTTTGAGCTCGGGACTCGTTCTTCTCGATCTACAAAGCTCATGGAACTCAACTAAGGAAATCCCAATCACCACTACTTTGGCATACTTCAAAGCATCATCCCATCTTCTCTCTTCGACATTTCGTCGAACACCTCGGTCGCAAAAGGGAATTATAGCTTCTTCTTCGTCGATACGAAGACCCACTGATAGATTTTCAGCTGGGAATGGAGTTTTGTTGACCTCGTCGAATGGGTATTCGTCGAAAGTGGACAATACCCTTTCGGAGTTGGAGTTGTTTCTTGAGTTGGTTCCAATGAGGATGAGAAAAGAGGTGTTGGAACATGATGACTTATGTGATTTGATTGAGGTTGTGATGGATTTGGGGAGGAAGCCACTTGCCAGGTTTCCATCGGGGGATTTCGTGATTTCGGAACAACCCGTTACGCTGGAAGATCTCAGGGATGCGATATCGAAGGTAGTTCAGTATGGCTTATGTGAATTTGAATTGGAAAGATTAGTTGTGTTAGAAATGGGAGGTAGCTATCATGTATTTCATGTATTTTAAGCGCGAAAGCGAATAATTATATGATGTTTAATTAAAGGATCAGATGATTGGTAAGATGATGTAGACCCTTTGATTTTTCTGTTTTGAAAATCCAAACTTTTGATCATAGAGTTAATATATAACTAATTGAATGGTTGAAGTTTCGGTAGAATAGGTACTAAGTTAAACCAATGGCTTCGCTTGATACACTGGAATGTTTGTGATCAAAAATATTTTCAGTGATTTAAGACAATTGCTAATCGTTAGATTCATGTATGAAAATAAATTTAGCTAATTCAATAGTCAGCAATTGTCTAAATCACCACAGATGTTTCCGATCATAAACATTTCCAATGTTCCAAGCCGAGCCAATATTTTAATGTATCACAGCTACAATTCATCGTCATTAATTTACTTGTATGATGCTTATATATACTTGGAGTACCGTAAGGATATTTCATAGCTTTCAACCCTTTTGACTGTATTGGGGGTAGGTTATCCTTGGATTGACATAATAAAGTTATAGAGATATGACACAGTTTTATATGAAGCTATTTTGTTTCTACAGGTTGGTGATTTTTCTGATGACAACCGTTCTGGTATTGATCGTTCTTTGCATCGTATAAGTGCCATGAGAAACCGCAAAATGCAAATAATTGGACTCACTTGTCGGGTTGGACGAGCTGTATCTGGAAGTGCAGAGATGTTACGAGACTTGATTGAGGGGGGAGGTTCCATCTTGGTTATTGGACCTCCTGGAGTTGGCAAAACAACCTTAATCAGGTACTAATATTTATGCGCTATCTATGGTTGTCGTGCAAGCGTTACACCTAGAACACACTACGAGCATGTGGATTTTACTACGTAAAAATGGTATCTGTTAGTGTAACTTGTTGCATATTTGACATTTTACAGTGGCCACACCGCATGCTATGTACATGTGGGTTTCTGAACACAAAAGCCTCAAAGCTGAAGGAATACTTGGAAACCAATTCATTAGATGATACTTCTTGAAGAAATAATATTGTTCCTTTTTTTTATCTTATCTTTGTTCACCAAATGGCTTCAACATTTATTTATAGTTTTGCCTTTATAGACGTTTATCATGTCACTGAGTGTGACAAATATTTGTTCCTGCAGAGAGATAGCTCGATTGTTGGCGGATGAACTCATGAAACGTGTTGTCATTGTAGATACATCGAATGAGATTGGGGGTGACGGAGACGTCCCCCACTCAGGAATTGGACGGGCAAGGCGAATGCAAGTTCCAATAGTCAATATGCAGCACAGTGTGAGCCTTGGACTTGATCTTTTTGTTAACATTATTAAAAAATCCAATTAGGCTATTAATAGTTCTTTCTGATTTTTCTTCTTCTTTTTCCTTGTCATATTTTTGGAGGCTCACTCTTTCTTACTCATTTGTTGCTAATTGACCCTTCTTAATGTATCTTTAGGTTATGATCGAAGCTGTTGAGAATCACATGCCAGAAGCCATAATAATTGATGAAATTGGGACAGAACTTGAAGCATTAGCAGCCAGTACAATTGCTCAAAGAGGCGTTCAACTAGTTGGTACAGCACATGGAATGACGATTGAAAGCATAATAAAGAACCCTTCTCTTCAGACTCTTGTTGGCGGCATAGAGGTACAAAGAAACTTCCTGCTTATTGGCGGCATGAAATACTAAAATTTATGAGGGTAACTTGATTTGACTTTTTTGAACACAGAGTGTTACACTCGGTGATGATGAAGCAAGGAAAAGGAAGGTGCAGAAGACGATTCTTGAGAGGAAAGGTCCTTCGACATTTACATGTGCTGTCGAGATGATTTCTCGGACTGAATGCCGTGTTCATCACAGATTAGATGCAACAGTTGACTCTATTTTAGCAGGTACTTTCACTCCTTTCTTTGCGACGTGCTGGAGAACATCATTAACGTCTCCAGAGATGTGAAACACAAGTATCTTCCATCTTGCTGCATAAGATGTCATTGTAACACACATAAATATAGGAAATGAGGGATTTGTGCATCTTGATAAGACCTATAACAGATATGTACGGTATACTTATGTTTTCATCGTCTTTAGAGACATTAATCACTTTTTCCCTTCGGATTCAGTGTATTTTCAAGAATACTTTGTGTTAGGATTATTCCTTAATTTGAATGCTATAGTTTATGGTGATTTGACTGTATCTTCTTTCTTGAAATAGGAAAGTCTCCTCTCTTTGAAATCCGCCACATGGATACCAAAGCTAATGATTATGTGATTACCACTGCGGCACCTGAGAAGGATGATGTAAAGGAGACTGAAATCCATTATAATGAGGACATTGGCTTTGAAGTAGAGCCTATTGGAGATGCTGTGGAGTATCCTGCCACACGTACCAATACTTGGAGCAGCAGTGAATCAGTCAGCAAGAGGACTTCAGCAGTGTGTGTCTATACTTACAAGGTGAACTTTGTAATCCAATTTTATCTTTTTTGAGCTCTGGTTCATCTGTTAACAGCTTGAACCTCGAAAAACATTTTGAAAGAGACAACATCGAAACATTGTCAAAACTCAAACAATGCTGCACACTGTTCTTCCTATTTGCCTTGATAGTTTCTTATCTCATTTTTTCTTGTTACTTAATACCGTAGAGAGTTTTTCCTCCTATACTAAGAAGGAACTCATTGACACTATCTGATCAGCAACTCCTCCTCTCTTAAATATAACCGACTCTCTTAAATCTTAACCCTTCCAGCACCATTTCCACCATTATGACTTTTGGAAGTAGGGACCTCCGTTTTTTCTCCGCTCCATTGGCATTCTAGTAAACATTTACACATAGAATTTTGTATGATAAAGCTAGAACTCGTGTACAGAGTTTTGTGGCAAATAACACATTTCTCCAAATTGCTGTCTTTTAGATTTTGGAAGCTGATCTGCTACAAGTAGCAGAGGTAATGGGACTGGAGGATGACATAGACGTCACTGATGACATTGGATCAGCGCATGCAATTCTAGTATCAAGCTTGGAGCTGAAGCATAATCCCTGGATCCGTAGTGTAGCTAAATTTCACCAGTTGCCAGTGTTTGTTATCAAGGTAAACTGATAATTTCCTATTAACTAGAATTACTGGAGATACAGAATTTATAAGGGTTTTTCAATTTAAATTACAGTCAAATACGATGGCACAAGTGGTCAAGGCAGTTCGGATGATTCTTCGGCAGGAGTCAGATTCTTCCCTTTTGAAGCGCTCATTCAATCAGTCAGATTCCGACATTGAAGTTGAAGATGATGCACCAAAAAGGAAACCATCGCTGGAGGAGATTGATGCGTTGGAGGTACAAATTGTGTTACCTTCTTATTTGATTTGCTTATGCTAATATACTCGGAGCCAAGTATTTGGTTCGTGGTGGTGTGGGCGGGGTTCGGGAGCCGGTGGCCCCAGGGTTTCTTATGCAGGTATATAAGAAGCAGCCAAAAAACTTTAATAAGAGGATTTGAAGGGGTATCTTGCGGGTGAAAGCTGAAAGAGAGAAAATATGGTAACAAAGAGGATTCCTGAGTTGTGTTGTGCTGTTGAAATTAGGTAGTTAGTTGTAAATAGTTTGTTTTTTTGCTAGGTAAGCAGCGGTTAAGGCAGACCCCAACCAGGATTCATAAATAAAGAATGAGATTACAACCTAAAGTACACTTTCCCTCTATCATCCTCTACTATAATGACAAGCAATTCAGGAGGAAAATCAGGGGGATAGAGTACATATTCACTAATACAAGTGGCATGGGAGGCAAGCAAGTCAGCCCCTCTATTAGTTTCCCTATAAATATGAAAGATCACAAACTCTTCAAACCAGGGGATCATGGCTCTAACGACAGTGATCAAATAGTGGCATTTCCATGGGGCCTCCACTCAATCTTAAATGTAAGAGGTCATCAACTCTGAATCTGTACCCACCCACAGTTTCCTAATGTTGAATCTGATGCAATGAGAGAGACCACTGTGTATAGCTTGCATTTCATGGTAAATAACACCCTCAGGCTTAACCATGGCTGCAAATCCCATTCCAATCTCTAACAAGTCATCCAAAACCTCCCCTAGTTTCAGAGTATGCCCCATCTGTATTAAGGATCATAGTGCCTTCAGGAGGGTGTTTCCACTTGCAAGTCTTGAGGACATGGAGCTTGAAAAGAGGCTTGATATTTCAGCTTGCACATATGTCCTTAGCAAATGGTTCATCACCCACTAAGTTAATAATATTGGAGAGTCTGATAGTCACATCATCACACTTTTTTTGATCAATAATAATGCATATGGCACCTTTGTGTTGTATGGTGATCTATGTAATAATCCCATTGAAACTGTTTTACTAATGCTACTCTTATTTGCATGACACTTTGTAGGAGGTACGGCTTGCAATCGAATATATTGTGATTCCTGGTGGAGAGCCAGTAGAACTTCTCCCAAGATGCTCTGAAATAGTTGCTAGACAGTTGGAACTCGTGCAAAGTTATCAACTTGCTGCAGAGAAATCAGGTACTGACTTGAACCCGAGGTTGCAAATTCTTCCTCTGAGGTTAAACCAGAGAATGTCTTCTGTTGAGTGTTTTGGAATTACGCCAAGAAGACAGATAGAAAATACTAATTCTACCCCAAATTCTTTCATTGGTGGCGGTGGAGGAAGTAGTGTTGCTCGACTGCCTTTTCTGCCTGAATAATTGTACAAAATCACTGGTCTTGTTGTATTGTATGTCAATCTTGATGCATGTACTCATATCACCTGTACAGTCATGTAAATTCTGATTCTCATATGTTGTATTCTTGCCGTCTATAAAATCGTTCATGTAAATTGTAAAAGATACTGTAGTTTATGATGTCGGTTCTATATCTATTGTAATTTGCAACCAATATAATCAGAAATAAAAGTTATTTTTTCTGTGACTTTCTTAGAGCATCTGCACCCGACTTTGCCATTTTGATTTCAAGTCCTATATAGAGAGCCAAAAACGTAAATAAGACCTACATCCGACTTGCCAATTTAAAGCCAAAATGGCTAAAGCATAATTTCCTAGCCAAAAACTCCAAATTTGAAAACAAGTGACGTGGCAAATCTCCAAAATCTCACAATTTGGAGGGAAGTATGACATGAGAGGTTTAGCTATATATTTTGGAGATTCGAATAGAGTTGGAAAGATTATTTGACCTTTACGAGTGTTTAGTTTGACTTTGGAAACCAAAATTTGATTAAACGAATGTGGATGCTCTTACGCTTTGCATCAAAATTACACTTTACATGTTTCTTTTTTATCCACAATCATGCTTGAACAGGACCTGTAATAGCCTAATTTAGTGATCCGAACTTAGTCTTTACACCAAAGATATTCAAAACGATTAGTAAACAAAGAGTAACAATTAACACAAAGTTTAGTGTGGAAAATCTTTGAATATGTTAAAAACCACGACCATTCTTGAGGATTTAGAAAAAGAGAGATTTTATTTAAGGATTGCTAACTATTACAAAAGATGTTCTGAATAGTTTTGTATATAGTGTTGAGTGAGTATTCATCTGTCCTTCATCTCGAATTCTCTGGTCCTATTTATAGGTCTTATAATATGACCGTTTGATGACCATTATTATCCTTAATGATGGACGTTACAATATATATATTTGATAATTTTTGAGCTGATTGTGTAACGGTCTGATCTTATTATTTTTGTAACAGCTTCATTGATGATGGTGCGTTTGTTGACTCGAACTGTTTGATGTAGAGTTCAAAAGTGATGAATGGAACTCTGTAACTGTAAGGTGTCATAGATTGTGTCACGTGTATGTTGATGAGGTCGAGTGATCGTATGATTGTCGAAGATGGAGCTTAAGTCTGAGATGCAGAATAAGCCACTACAACCGCCCCCTCTCAGCCAACAGTGCGAGACACATTGTGGGCGAGTGGTGTTGGTTGAGAAGCTTCATTTACACTGTAATTAATACCTGAGAATCATTTCCAATACATCTTCATGAATATCTGTTTGTGGCTTTTGGGTTTTCTAGAAACAATGGTTCTGGTCAATCTTGTTGTTGGGAATTCCTTCTAACGTTGGGAATTTGGAAAGTCGTCTTTAATGTTGACTGTAGTATAAAGAGCACTCTGATTTATTTGTGATTAACCAAGTATTTCTCATTAATTTTCTTTTGCATCATTATTTCGTTAACTGTCTTTCTGTAACTTGGAAACTTTTGGGTGTTGAGAATATGGTAACGACAAGGCAACAATCTTGGGAGACTAGGATTCGAGCGAAGATGGAAGAATTTTGCGTCAGATACTTTGGAAATCAAGCCTTGGATCTGTCGATGCCAATTCCGGTATCTCCTATGTTTCATGGGATGACATACGAGGAGGTGGTGAAGGCAGAGGATGACCATTTCCAAAATGGTGCATTTTCCCTATCTGCTAATATCGAAGGGGGAACGTCGAAATGGGCTGCAGCTGCTGGCGGAAGAAGCTGTTACAGCTGAATATGAAGCGGCAGGCATTCATCCGAGGGAGTCTCATCGATACTCTGCTAGTGAGTAGATTCTTGCAAAAAAGTAGGTCTTCTTTCCTTCTCTGTTACGCGGGGTGGTGGGGGTTATGGTTAAAGAGACGGTGATGGAGGATGTTTTTCTTCCATGGACCATAGCTTTTGGCCATGAAGAAGATCCTTCCACCGGCGCTGTAGCTCCTTCAATGATTTCCAGCTCTTGGATTTCCTGGCCCATTCGTGCAGGGGGAACAGAGTTTGGAAGTCTGCTTCAATTTTGCATCTTCCTCCTCAGTGGCTACTGAGAAATGTTTCGAACAATGACTTAATGTAGTATGTAAAGTAATATGTGGAACTGTCTAGAACATCTGTTATCTGTAAAGTAGTCTATAATTTCTGAGATGTAAGAAATATTCGAACTAATGAAATGTCTTCGTACTGTCATCTTTTTGTTGTGTCTCGAATTGCCCAGTTTATATGTATAGTTTTCTGTGCGAACTAGTTTGTTGAGTATTTAGAAATAATAATTCGAACTGCAGATGAAGTAAAATGGGAGTAGGAATAGAGGTCTGAAAATATGTAGGTGTGATAAAACGGAAAGTTGTGATGGAATATTTTTGAACAAATTGAACTGTAAGGATCTCAATACGTGTATCAGCAAAGGTAGTGGAGATTGAGGTTGAGAAGTAGAGGAGTCCGAACATGTAATGAGGTTGCTTGGTGAATGTAAGTAAACATGTGGCTAGGATGATTGTATGGTTTTAAGAGTATCTGTATGTTTACGAGCTGTTGATTCGGGCTGACTAAAAGATTTCTTGTTGTATGTAAGTAAATGATATCTATCTATAGCTGCTACCGCTGGACATGCTTGATTGTATGTTGCGATCTCCATATTTGTACGTCTAAAACCTAAAAAAGATATTTCATAAAATGGAAAGTATGACCTGTCATAATATTTTCTGGCTTCTGCTAATATTTTTGTATATAAAATTTTGCACAATATATCCTTCAGCAAAATCTGCGGAGGTGATTTAGATTTTCATAGAACTTCTTGGTGTCTATATAAAGTAGTGATCCTTGACTGCTATGTCTTGTATCTTTTACAGGGAAAATTTGAGGTAAAGGTAGTGTAAGTAACCATGGTGAGGACGCGTTCTCAGCATGTTCGTCATGCAGTGGAAGGTAGGTTCCATATCAAGGTCGCTGAACTTTATGAGCGCTATTTTTGTCAGTTGCCTTACGATGTCGTATTACCGGAATGGCTATTGAAGCTGGGTGGCTTAGATGATGAAGGCAGGTATGTAGAGTATGATCATTTTTTCTGGTGTAACGTGTTCCGTGATTTGTTGTTGGATGCAAATTTACTAGAAGAAGTTGTTCGAGAGATCGCACGAGATAAGCTTGTTAAAGAAGATGCGAGAGCAGCAGAAGGGGAGATAATACCATGTGGTGTTGTGGATCATTCAGGCTACTTTAAATGTAACTATATGTGACTGTAACTTTGAACTTTGAGAGCTCGAAAATAAATTTGTAATCTGTTTGTAGTATTCTGATTTTATAATCTGTTAAATGTAAAATGAGGCAGATTGAATCTGCGAACTAAAATAAATAAGATCAAGGTGTTTGTTGACTGTTCATGTGGGAGATATGTAGGGGATAAAGGCTGAGTAATTGTCTGTATTTTTTTGTTATACACAAGCTTTGGGTATGGGAACAGACTGTAGAGGGAGAAAAATATTTTTTTAAGAAGAAGAGGGAAAGTTGAAAATGATTTACTGTTGTTTTAGAAAGTTTGAAAGTAAATGCTTTGACTGGGTAAAAAATATGGGTGTGATTGCTTTTGCTGTGTATGATATAGCATATATATGTGTAGATGCTTAATCATAGATTTAGAGCAAATGATGAAAGATTGTATGTATCTGTAGGTCCAGTATGCGTTTAAAACACATAAATCCTATGAGTAGATTTGTAGTATCATCGAGTTCAGAGGAATCATCATCGTCGGGGAGGGAGGATGATTGTAGTGGAATGGAAGAGACTATAGATAAGATAGAAGTTACTGTAGGTGTAGAGGTCGGGGAACCCAGTGAAGTAGAGAAACTTATAGAGGAGGAGGATACAAAGGTAAAAGATAAATTGTTTTTCATATATCTTGAGGGAGTAGATGTAGTGAAGGAATTTCTAAAACATAATAAGAAATTACAAGGAGAGTGGGGAAATTATATGATGGACCGAGGCCGGTGGTTTAGGGCATATGTTTCATGGATAGGTGAGGAAGCGGTATACTACCAAGTTCCTTGCCTGAATAAGTAGAAAATTGAGAAGGGTATTAATACCGATGTAGATATTTCGTACTATAATGGTGCGGGGATAGCAGGCCCGAATGATGGGTTTTTGTGTTATCTGAATCAGGTCCTTTATGGCCTTAGGATTCCTCTGACCTTCTTTCATAAAGGGGTTATGAATATATTGCGGTGCTGCCCTGCCCAACTAAATGGGAATGTATATGAAATGATGAGGGTGTGCGAGGCACTGAATGATAAATGGAAAAGGGAATGGACTGCCAAGCAGTTCGAAGCGGATCTATAAACTGAAGTTCATCATGGGTCATAATAGTGGTTTCCTGTATAGTAATTCTTCTAGGCAGAAGATTTTTGACTTCGAATCTGCGGGTAGACCATAGAACGACCACCTTGTATGGTTAGGGGGCAATTGTATGTAGGTTCCAGATGAACCAGCGCTCGTCCTGAACCATAAGTATTATAATTCGAGTAAGTAACATTTATTAACTTCGACCAACCATTAGTTTGTCTTCAAGATGCTAACCATGTTCTTGATTTTTGTTTATCAGGTCTTAATCTTTAATCTCTATCTCATAACACCAGCTTGTTCGACTGTGTAGCTCTTGAGCAGGTCGAGTTGAAGCAAGTACTAGGTGAATTGGGTATTTGCAGGGATAAGAGAGTAGACTCTAGAGTACCCTAAGTTCAATGAGATCACGTGAATTAAGCTATGGCTGAGAAGAAGAAGGTTTTTCTGGCTGTAAGTGATTTCACTAGTCTTCCTCCGCCTGAGCCGGAGAGTACAAATGTGAAGCGGTCAATTCGGAGGCTGAGAAAGTTGGCTCCAGAAACTTTACCTTCTATTGTGGTGGTGGTCCCTGGAAAAGAGGTCGGTACACCTACTGCTAGAGATGTAGTGGAGGAGCAGGTGGTGAGTGAGGTCACTTCTTCAAATTCGGACAAGGGTTCGCTGAAAAGGAAGTGACATGAAGGTGAAGGGAGTGATTGTACTAATGCCAAGCCTGCGGCCAAGATGAGAGAATTAGAGCAAAAATATTGTATAATGGCGGGGGCTAATCCGCATCAAATTGATGACATGTTTTAGGAGCAGACTCTTGTGGTATGTATTGAAATCTTTTATTTGCTGTATTTGTAATATGATATGTTGTACTGAACTTGCGTTTATATTGACAGCTCTCGATGTTGATGAAGGGGGCGACAAAGTTTATTGGGAAGAGGAGACAGGAGTTCGGAGAGCTTACTCAGAGGCTGGATGCTCAAACGGCTCGAATGAAGGAGCTCAAAGATGAGTTCAAGATAGAGAAACAAAGGAGGGTAGAAGATGCAAAGGCTGTTGAAGAGCGGTATGCAGAGTTGTTCGAGCGTGAAGGGGTTATCTTATAAGCATGCATCGCATTACGGGCGGAAAGAGATTGTTTTGTCCAATCTTATTACTACTTTGGGTTGACTGCTGCGAATGTAGAGCTGGGCCGAACTGGCAAATACAAGGAGATAGTCTTTGCTTCGGATGCAGAAGATGAAGTGGTGGAAGATGCTGTTGTTCCAGCCAATGTATCTGCTTCACCAACTAAACCAGTTCTAGCTGCTGATAGGAAAGTGGATCTTTCATCTGAGGTAGAGATTGGCAATAATCTTTAATCAATCTGTGGTATTTTGTTGCAAACTATCCTGTTCGGTCATAACTTTGAGGAGATTGTATTCTGTGTGGTCTAAAACTTTTAAGCTTGATATACACTTTTTATTATGCTCAGTTTTAATGTTTGTATGATAACAAGAAATTTGTAATCTATGTAGGAGGTAGAGCGGTAGAGAAATACTATGTCCACTCTGGAGAAATTATTGAGTAGAGCGAGGGATTCGGCGGCTCGTGTTCAACAGGTATTAAATAAAACTGAGTATGAGAGAAGGCAACTTAAGTCTAACTCGGAGAAAAAATTTAAAGAACAATATGACCTTCAGTGTAGATATGCTAAGATAAAAATAGAAAGAGATAAAGTTCTTAAAAAAGAAGAGGAAGGTGGGGGGGGGGGGGGTTAGAGCAAAAATTGAAAGACTTATCTTGTTTTAGTGACCCAAATGATAGAGCTAGGTGTCAGAGACTTCTGGGAGCTCTGAAATTATATTTTGAGGTCGAAGTAGATAGTGAACGAGGTTTAAAAGAAGCTTATGTAAAGCTCTTGAAGGAAAAGGGTGTAGTACCTAGCCCAGCTCGAGTTATGTTTCTAGCTCAAGAAGCACGTAATCATCATAGTTTAGAGGTGGAAAAATACTTATCTTGAGTTGGGGTGTCTGTTATATGGGGTGATGTAGGACCTTTACCTGATGCTTTTGGCTTTATGTAGGACCGCAGGGCAATGAGGATTGTGTTTTTTAGAATAAGGAAAAAGAAAATTGAGGTACAACAGAAGTTGGAGAGTGAGATAAAAGAGTTGTAAGATGTATTGACGCAACATATGAAGCAAAAAATGTCTTTAGCGACTCAATTGTCGAAAGAAATATCTGTTCGAAAGAAGGTAGAAGGTGATGTGGGGGCATTAAGTGTATTACAAAAAGAAATGGGCAAGCGTCTGCACAGGGCGCACATCCAGTTGAAGGAACATTTGTATCTGTCACGAGCAAAAATCGCTGCTCGAGCGGAGCATGAAGATCATATAAAAAGTGTGATTGATTTTTACGGAGGGCAGCTGGCGAGGGTAGAGAACAAATTTTGGAAGTACGTAATAGATTGTGGGAATGATTTTGATGTGGAGAACGCAAAGGCTGAAAATATGTGGTTTACAAATGATGAGGAGGAAAAGGTTAAATAGAGTACTGCATGAAATTGTAATGCAATAGATAGCCATAAACGATCTGTAATGTAAAAGGAGATCAGTTTGGCTGAAGCAATGAATGAATTGTAATGCAATAGAATGGGGTGAATCCACTTGTAATTTGTAATGTTTTAGATATAAAATTTGTATATAGAAGTACTTGTATGATATATTAGAAAAGTACTGTAATGTAGGGCAGCAAAACACAAATATTTTATTGTTGTAAGATTGACGTACAAAGAATATTAGATAGAGTATTGTATGAAATAGTAGAAAGTACTCTGATATAGGGCAATCAAACATAAGTATTTTATTGATGTAAAACCAACGTACATGATGATAGATTTATTAGAAAAGTATACTGTGATAGATTATTATCTTTGATATAACTTCAATCTCCTTGTGTTCCAAGGATTAGGCACTCGATCCCTATGTTATGTGGCGAGGTCGTGAGAACCAAGTCCACTATTTCCAATAATGATAAAAGGACCTTCCCAATTTTCTGCAAGCTTTCTAGCATTGACTTCATTTATGTGCTTTGGTATCTCTCGGAGGACGAGATCTTTAATTTCAAATCCTCTATGACAAGCTCGCTTATTATAAGATCTGGCTAAAGCCTGATGGTATCTTCCCAAGTTCATGATTGTTCTGTCTCTTGTTTCTTCGATCCAATTCATGTTACATGCCAACTAGAATTTATTTTATTCGTCTGTCATGGTATGGTCACGCAATGGGTGATGATATTGAGTGGGGATGATTACTTCAATACCGTATGCCAACATGAATGGCGTACATCCAGTCGATACTCGAGGCATTGTTCGATTTGCCTATAACACATTTGGTAACTCTTGCACCCAATTACCCTTATTCTCTATCAAGCGATTTTTTGATTCCATCGACGATATTTTGATTGGTAATTTTGGCCTGACCATTTCCTTGTAGGTAATATGGATTGAAAGGAGTGTGGATGATGTTGTGCTAGTTAAGGAACTTAATGACTCTGGAGCCAATGAACTGAGATCCATTATTGATTCTGATGGGGTGAGGGTAGCCAAACCGTATTATGATAATTTCCCATATAAACTTGATGACTTTGTCTTCTCGTGTGCGACATAAAAGAACTTTTACCCATTTTGTGAAATAGTCTGTTGCTACTTGGAGGTACTTCTCTTTTCTTGGTACAGTTGGGAATTCTCCCGCGAGGTCGAGGGCCCATCTTCTGAATGGCCAGACAATCTTGCTCGAATGTAGTCCAAAAGCTGAAGCTCAAATTTGGGGTTCATGTCATTGGCAGACATCACACTTGCTCACATATTCTATGGCTTGAGCTTTCATTTTAGGCCAAAAGACTCCTTGAGTAAGAGCTCCATGTGCTAAAGATTGTCCTACTGCGTGGGATCCACAAGTACCTTCGTGAAGTTCGTGCAGGAAGTCTTGAGCCTTTTTATCAGATAAACATTGGAGATATGGTTATGTTACTGACTTTTTATAAAGGAAGTTATCAATAACAGCATATCACTTAGCATTGTCAAGCACACGTCTTCTTTCAGTGGGATCTTTGGGGAGTTTGTCGTCAAACTTATTTTTGGTCCCGATAAATGTGAGGAAATGTCATCTCCAATTGTCCTCATCCTCTTTACTGCCCCCAATATTAATAGAATTTGAACTGATAATGTTAATGTTAGGGGTGGATATTACTTCGATCTTCAAATATCGAGCTTCTATTTTGAGGACTCCTGCCAGATAGGCAAGGGAATCAGAATGTCTATTTTCTAAGTAAGCTAAATGTTCGATGGTAGCTTTGTTGAATCTGCTCATTCTGTTGGCTACTGTTACGGCAAAATAAATCATTTTTCCATTTTTCTAAAACTTGTCTGTATAATTGTTCACTATGAGTAAAGAGTCTGTGTATACAAATAACTCAGGAATCCAAATCTTTAGAGCCATATCTTTTTCTTTGTTCTTTCAGGCAGTAGGTCGAATAACCATCAACACCGATCTGAAGACTTGGAGGCAAAATGATTTATTGTTGCTATCTTGCTAGCTAACATATGTACGTCTTTCTTTCTCTTTGGTAAAGGCATAAATAATAGTGCACGAATGCGATCTGGGTCAGCCTCTATGCCATGCTTGCTGATCAAATGTCCCAAGAATTTGCCGGATTAGACTCCGAACTAGCACTTGTCAGGATTGAGTCTCATTTTGAAAAAACGAAGAATTTCAAAAGTCGTGTGCAAATCTGCAAGATGGTTCTCCTTCATGAGACTTTTACACAACATATCATCAATGCAAACTTCCATCATTTTCCCAAGATGGTCTTTGAACATTTGGGTTATCAATCTTTGGTAAGTGGCTCCTGCGTTCTTGTGTTTGAAAGGCATGACTTTGTTACAATACAAACCATGCTCTGTAATGAAAACCATTTTTTCTTGATCTTTGGGTAATAGAGATATCTGGCTGTACTCTGATACAGTGTCCATCATGGATAAAAGTTTATGCCTTGCGGTAAAATCGGGCAGATGATTGATAATGGGAAGTGAAAAACTATATTTCAGAGTATGTTTATTGAGGTCTGTGAAATCCACGCAGACTCTAATTTTTCCATTTTTCTTCGGTACTGCGACAATGTTCGAGATCCATTCAGGGTAGTTGGCTTTTCGAACAAAACTAACTTCAATGAGTTTATCGATCTCTTTTTTAACTTCTTCTCAGTGTCTCAGTGCTAAAGTTCTCTATTTTTGTTTAACTGCCTCTGCTTTATCTTTCAAACAAAGCTTATGGCAGAGCAAATTTTGATTAATGCCTAGCATTTCGTAAAACATCCAAGCGAAGACATCACTGTTGTCTTTGAGAAATTGATTAAGAGCATTGCGCTCTGTTATGGGCAAAAGAGTTCTAATGTAGGTACCCGTTTTATCTCTACTGATCTTGACGCATTCTGTAGTTTCTGCATTTGGCAGTATGTTTTCTGTAATATTTCCTGTAGTTTTCTGTAATTGCTATGCGAGCTGTGGTATTGATGGTTCTATCAAGTGGTAACAAAATTTTCCCAAGCTCGGGATATTTTCTGATTGTCTTTGATATCATAAATGTTGCCATTCCAATCGAATTGTAGTGGCAAATGATAGGTTGATGGGATAGCTCGCATGTTATGCAGCCAACAACGTCCCGTGATCCCCAGATAGTGTAATCTTGCATTGATAACATAGAATACTGCGTCGACTATTGCTGGACCAGCTGTAATTGGAAGTATGATCTTTCCTACATGTTCTTCCTTAGACCAGTTGAACCCACTGATGTCGACGATACTAGTTAAACTTTGTCAGCCAATCCCATGTGATTAATCGTGCTTTCGAAAAGCAGTTCGATGCTACTGCCAGTATTCACCATAATTGTATGTACAAGCACAACATTTCCCATTTTTAACATGATCACGAGTGCATCATGGTGAGGAAAGTTGACATGCCAAACCGAACGTAGCAATCTTTAAAAGAAATCCTTGTGCATTGGAAACTAGATGTAGGGAGTAACCGATCTTCCTTGTCGACCATGGATAGATCGTGACATTGGCCAAGACGTCGTCTTTTGCATCTAACCAATCTGTCAATGGTATGAGTCTCGATAAAGTGGCTGAGGGAGATATGGTACAAATATTTCTCCTCTGCCGCTTCTTCGACCTGTACGATCCCCATGAGAAGCTTATAACTCCCATTCTTGTAACTTTCAACGTCCATGATGTACTCATGCATTCGTCCATCTGTAAAAATATACTCCAACAGTCGCTTTAAAGTGAAGCAATGTTCCATTTTATGATGTCGGACTTTGTGGTGAATGCAATATGGTTTGTTCTCAATAGGTTAGAGATACTAGGCATTGGGAAAAAAACATATCCTTTTGAAGTATAGGATAAATACTGGCTATGGTAACAGTCATCTTGAAAAGGAAGTGTTTTGGCATATTACAGCCTTTATAAGTTCTATCGTTATTAGATTTGGTCCTTTTCCTATCTTCTCCACGATTAGCAGCGCGATTAAAATCTTGACATTTGGATTGATCTCGTACTGTCAAGGTTGATTTTTGAGATTTGTGTCTTTCGGATACCATTCTCTCGAGTTCGATATATCCGTTGACCTTCTCGATCATGTCTTCCAAAGTTGTAGGTTTATTCAGAATTAGGTACTCCTTCACCCTACTACCCACGAGCAAAACATTGGTGAATACTAAAATAGTAATCTTATGATCGAGTCGGTCCACCTTCCTGGCCAACTCCAAGAATTTCTTAGTAAATGTTTCGAGCTTCTCCCCTGGTACCTATTTAAGGCTGAATATGGAATATAAATTCTCCTCTTTATCTCAGCTGTACGAGTAGTTTTTGGCAAATGGTTCCCACAATTATTCAAAGTTGTAATGGATCCTTCTGGTAGTAAATGGAACCATCGCAAAGGCTCGCATAGTAAACTGGTAGGAAAGAGTCAACATATAATGTGGTTGGATATAGAATATATGCCTAGAGCATCCTGGAATTCTTGAATGTGCTCCACTGGATCATTTTCCTTATATTTTTAGATTTTTGGTATATGGAAGCTAGTGGGAAACTCGCCATCCAATAATTCTTAAGCAATCGAGCTCTTCTATAACTTGTTGTTAATGCCTTTATTGGTTTGAGCCTGGGCATCGAACAGTTCTTTGATATGCTTTTCAACATGTTCTTGAGTTACGTACTGACAAGCTGTAATGGTCGGTCGTGGGATCCGTCCTTTATGAGGGTTGTAGTTGCCACTTCCTTCACTTAGCCGATCACGTCCAGGAATACGAACTCTTCCTCGGGGTGGCTCTTCTGCTTGTCTAATTCTAGCAAGACCTCCATCAAATTCTTGGTGGACTTCCTGTATTAGAGCGGGCTCGCTACCCATGTTTTTTATGATTAGATTGAACTTCGCCTCCCAGATTGTTGGCGTGAGCTCATATTCTGTCGAGAACGGAAACCCGCAAAGAAGCTGGCAGCACACCATTGTTCTTCTGGGCTACGATTTGTTAACTCTGTAGAACCTTCAATGCGTCTTGTACACCTGCCAGCTGTTATTCCTAAGTGGCTTGCCTTTCAGTTTTAGAGTTAAGATTGGCATGTAGTTTAGCTAGTATTGCGTTTCCTTCTCCTAGAGAAATCAACATACTCTGGTCTGGAAGCATTATTCCATGGAGAGATGATCCGCTGTTTCTGAGATAATGATTTTGAGAACTTCGTTCCCACAGACGACGCCAAATATAATAGCCTAATTTCATGATCCAAACTTAGTCTTTATATCAAAGATATTCAGAACAATTAGTAAACAAAGAGTAACAATTAGCACAAAATTTAGCATGGAAAATCTTTGAATAGGTTAAAAAGTACAACCTCTCTTGAGGATTTAGAAAGAGAAAGAGATTTTATTTGAGGATTGCTAACTATTACAAATGATGTTTTGAATAGTTCTGTATAGAGTATTGAGTAAGTATTCATCTGTCCTTCATCTTGAATTCTCTGGTCCTATTTATAGGTCTTATAATATTACCGTTTGATGACCATTATTATCCTTAGTGATGGACGTTACAATATATATATTTGATAATCTTTGAGCTGATTGTGTTACGGTCTGATCTTGCTATTTTTGTAATGGCTTCTTTGATGATCGTGTGTTTGTTAACTCAAACTGTTTGATGTAGAGATCGGAAACGATGAATTGAACTCTGTAACTGTAAGGTGTCATAGATTGTGCCACGTGCATGTTGATGAGGTTGAGTTATCGTATGATGGTCGAAAATGGAGCTTGAGTTCTAGATGGGTAATAAGCCATTACAAGACCTTTAGTATTAAAATAAATCCTCGACATAAAGAAGAAAAGAAGATGATGTTCTTTTCGATAGCGTAAGAAAGCCGAATTAGGAAATGCTGACTAGAATAAATAATCTGCAACATTAACTTGAGCAACTTTGACATAAACTCTCAACACAATTATAATAGCCTACTCGTAGCCTTCAAGAATAGCCTAGCTATTCAAAGACTCCCGAATAGCTCGAAGCCTTCCATAATTGCAACCTTATCAAGGCCATATCAAATATACCCTCGAATACTACAAGGCTTCAGATATACACCTCAGCGTAGCTTAGCCCTAGATCGATGGCAGATATTACAGCAGACAAACTCTGGGACAAGACAGCTATATAGAAGGATACATTTGTAATTTAACTTTTCTATGGTGACATCACCTTTCCTATCCTTTATAAGTAGGAGACGAGTGCCACCATAGGGGAGGTTGAAATTTTTCCCGGTACATACCCTTGAGAAGCTCTAACAACCTTCAAGCATATTCTAAAAGCCTGAAGACTCAGTCTAGTTGAGCCTTATTTGTAGTCTCATCCATTTATACAATCTCATCTTAAAAATCCTCACTAGAGGTCGTGAAAGAATCCCTGTCTAGGACTCCATGCAAGTGTGTCTACTAGAATCTCTATAACTCTATTAAATATCTTTGTTAGTTCCCTTACCCGAGTATTAGTTATGAGGTGTAAGAGTGTAATCTCCCCTCTATACATTAGATTGGGGCCTTACATTTAAAATTTTAAAACCACTATACTAAAAATAGTAAATTTCCAATGGCTTACAACTTTCGTTCAACCTCCTCTATATTAAGAGCCCTAGCAGATGACATAACTGTGCAACTTGCACAAATTCAAAAGTAATTCACTCAGGTTAAGAACCGATATGCCAACTAGCTTCGACACGAACCCGAAGCTAGGAGGAAGGATCTTGAACCGAGAAAATAACGCCACATCGATAAAACGGATAGATATAATTACGACATGGAAGAGCTCCACAACTCTGCTTGCGGCCGACAACAAGTACGTCCACAAGAAGCCCCTGTTCAGTCAAGGGCCCCCAGTCCCTCGAGAATTTCTATTCATTGACGATTGGTCCCCAACCCTTGACCAGAGGTTCAACCAGTCCACCTCGATGTTGATGGTATTATCTACCCTGTACCCAAAGGTTCAGTCCATTAAGAGGTCCACGCTTTAAAAGATTCGAGTGATTCAACCCTCTAAACCACCAGACCTCATCACCGCAAACCAGCTCGAGAATGTTTGGGAGTAAAAAGTAATGAGCATACCCCTAGAAAAATACTGTAATGAACATGGACAGAACATTCTCCTTCTCGCCTAGTCTATGTAGTACAAAAATAGCTTGATTACCAGATCAAAGCAGCCATGAGACCTAGCTTGAGCCCAGCCTCCAACGCTTGGAGCAGACTTAGCAACCCCATCTGCAAGGAAATTTTGGCCATCAAGGTCCCATTAAGCTTTCATATCCCAGAAATCTGCAAAAACAAGAATACAGACCCGCGGTCCCACATCCTCAAGTTCCAAAACTTAGTAAGCCTCCATGCCTCTTCAGACCATATCCTTTGCCGAATGTTCCCAACAAGCCTAACCGATGGTCCCCTCAAGTGGTATCACACTCTCCCAAACGGATCTATTTAAAGTTTTGAAAACCTGTCCAGACCGTTCGTCTATAACTTCACCTTCAATAAAGATCGTGAGGTCCGTGTTGATGCCCTATTAAACATCCGGAAGGCACAAACTGAAGCACTCGAGACATTTATTAAAAGATTTAGACAAGTCGCAAAAGATAGAGAACCTTGAATCCGTTAATGCTGTCTTAACATATTTGAATGCCCTACCAGATAATAGTCGAGTGCATGAATATATCGACCTCCACAAGCTAGGAACACCCTCGAGGAAATGCTGTCGAAAGTAAATGGCTACATCGACCTCGAGAAAACCCAAGATAATAATCGCCTTTGGCCAACCCAGAATAACAATCAACACAAACCAAGACTACCTAATGCAACCATGGTTGCTCCCATCCATAATGGAGTCAACACCAGGAAACGTAACACACAGGAAGATCAAACAAAAAGGTAGAGGAAGAAATGCTTGATGTCAATACTGCCTAAGCTCAATGTTGCTATAGGAGCCATCTACCACATCATTCAGGCCGACCCAATATGGCGAGCTCCATATCCAATCTAAGTTAAAAGGGATGAACCTTATTGCTAAAACCATAAATGTAATTGCCACTCGACAGATAAGTGTTATGCCCTGTAGTGATCTTTGGAATTTATATTGAAGGCAGACCAATTGCACGGATACATCGGCGACCTTTGAGTTAGCTAGATGGCTCGTATCTTAAAATCTAAACCCCACAAATTAACGGGGCAAAGGAAGTGTATATCTTTCAAGCCAACATGATCAAAGTCAATAAAATTGACAGTTCTCACACTTGAAGCAAGAGAAAGCGGGTTGAAGAATGTTGCAAACTCACATATAGAGAAAAATTGCCAGTGTTTCTTTCCGAAGCCAACAAACAACCCCGCCCCGGTGGTATTTCTTTCGTCAGTTGTCACGTCTTTCGCGTTAAATTCCAAAACTCAGACTCTTTGGTTTTAATTGTAAGGATCAAGCAAATGATCCTGCATATGATGCTCGTCAATACCGGTAGTGCAGTAAATGCACTTATCCTCCAAACAGTCAAAATGATGATTATGGCCGATCACATAACCCCAACAAATGTCGAACTGAAAGGTTTTAATGGTGCCACCGAAGTAGTAGTAGGTTGAATAAGCCTTCTAGTTACAATGGGACAAGTAATCCTTCAGCCAAGCTTCTAGGTTGTCGGCAAGAAGTCAGAATACCTCGGCATCCACGGTTGTGACTGGCTACAAGGTGATACCATCGAGCTATCATCACGTGTTGTACTTCACTACTTCCAGTGGAACCTGGGATATTAAAGGATCCCAGTGGCTGGCTAGGTCGTACGAACACCCGGAGATAGACATGACTCAAAAATTGGTTAAACCATAATAATTACTTTAACGCATTATCTTCATGCCCTCGACCGTCCCATCCGGAATATCAGCCGCCGAGTCCGTTGAATACATACAACTTGATGGTATAGGACGAGGGATATTCGTTGGTAGTTCGCTAACTGAAGAAGAAAAATAAGAGCTGATAGATTTCCTTCAATCCATAAGGACGTCTCCGCATGTAATTTCCAAGATCTCATGAGTTGATCTTACCCTCGCATGTCACCGACTTGATTTAGTAGCCAACTGTACTGCAGTGAAACAAAAGAAGTAAACCTTAGCCCGAAGACTTTGAGAGGCAGTTAACCTCAAAATAGATAGATTTCTCGCCGTAGGTTTCATCCGAGAGATTAAATACACTCATTGGATATTGAATATCGTGGTAGTACCACAAAAGAATGGTAATATTAGAGTTTGTATCGACTTTACTGACCTCAATACACATACGTCGAAAGACAATTTCCCTCTTCTTATAATTATGGTCCTCCTCGACTCCATAGCAGGACATGAGTGTCTCTCCATGAGTGCCTCTTACAACCAAATAGCCATTCTGCCCTAAGACCAAAGAAAAATTACGTTCATCATAGAACACGGCTTGTATTCCTTCAATGTAATGCCCTTAGGGCTCAAGAATGTAAGTGCGACCTTTCAGCGGCTCGTCATGAGTATGTTTAAATTAGTGTTGTCAATGGTAAGGGCTAAATCCATAACCCGGTCTGATCCAATCTATTAGTAAAGGTTTAGGACCTATTTTTTAGATCTATTAGGAAACCCGATCCGTTAAGGTCTGGTCCTATAAGCTAACGGATTGGACAAGGATCTACCTCAATCTGATCTGCTAAAGATTAGATCCGTTAATGATACATTTATGGGTGCCAATATTATATTTATTTTCTAATAAGTAGGGTTAATTTGTCTCTATAGTCTTGGAAATAGTAATACATGGCCCAAAATAGAGTATTATCTTCTTTCTTAAACCAAGAGGGACTTTTTTCTTTTCCTTTTTGTTTCTTGGAATACCATAAAGGCCGATGAAGAAAATCTTTAAGAATGAACGTATGATTAAGGTTCTGCTTAGAATGAGTATTCGTAAAAAAAAAATAACATTCATGTAACGATTCATTAGGATTTTATCTATTTAGAAATGTCTTTTTTGTTAAAGTATCGGTTTAGACCGGGTTAGGATCGACTAAATTACTAATGGACCAGGTTAGGATCCGCAGTTTAATGGTCTTATAGGATTCAGATCAGGCTAGGACCTTGGGTGTTTATTAACGGATCAGACTAGAATTATAGCAGATCCTAGTCCAGTTCGGTCCATTGACAACCTTTTTTTAAACCACTCTTGGTAAAAGCAGTCAAAGTCTACATTGACGTCATGCTTTGCAAAAGTATCGACAAATACAGCCATCTTCAAGACCTTAATGAAGTTTTTGTTACTCTTCCGTCATACAAGATGAAGCTTAACCCAGAAAAATGCAAGTTTAGTATTTCATCAGGAAAACTACTCAGCCATCTCATTAGGAAATGAGGTATCAAGATCGACCCTTCACAAATTCGAGCCCTACTCGATATTCCATTTCCTAAAATGAAAAAGGACGTACAAAAGGTCGCTGGTAAGATATTCGCCCTCAATCGTTTTATCTCAAAGTCCTTGAACATGTGCAAATGGCAATTTTATTTACTTTGTGGCCAAGATATCCTTAAAGGCAAGAAGAAGAATCCAAATATTGAATGGACTCAAGAGTACGAACATGCTTTCTAAGAACTAAAAACCTATTTAGGCCAACCACCAGTAATGGGAATGTCAGTCGAAGGAGAAATCTTATCACTTAATTTTATAGTAACAGATGAATCGCTAAGCTCAGTTTTAATTCGTGCAGAAGAAGGAATCGAGAAAACCATCTAATTTATCATCAAAATCTTAACCTTAGCCAAAATATGATAAACAAAACTTAAGAAACTTCTGCTAATCCTCGTTTACATATCAAGAAAGCTCAAGCCATACTTCCAGGCATATCGCATAAGGGTGATCATGGGCTACTCCTTAAGAAAAGTCTTAACTAAAAAAGTAAAATCTAGACGAGTACAACAATGGTCTATCTACCTCAAGAAACATGATATAACCTTCAAAAAAAATTTGAGAAGGGCTAAGCAGTCACAAACTTTCTAGCTGACTTTCCAGTAGACGACATCGACTGGGAGGAACACAAGGATTACATCTTAGAAGAGTAAGTCAAATCGATAGATCCTTGGAACCCAAACACGGGTAGGAGATTATTCACTGATGGCCTAGCCGGCTCGAATGGTTTCGGCATATACATCGTGCTGGTCACCCCATCGAACGATCGATTGGAGAAAGCCATCAAGCTAAATTTCGAATGTACCAATAATGAAGAAGAGTATGAAGCCCTAATTCATGGCCTAGACATGGCCCTCGAGCTGGGAGTACTCAAACTAGCAGTATTCACCGATTTGCAGTTGGTACAAAGACACTACACTTGAGAAAATCAGTCAAATAGTCGGATTGCAGAATACACTGACCTCATCCACCAGCGCATGAATCGCTTCCTGGAGAAATAATCGATCACACATTTTCCACGAGGTGAAAATGGACACATCGATACCTCAGCCTGTATAGCAGCCATGTTAGGAAGATCCGAATCCAGGAAGCTCAACTTCGAGGTGCTCGAACGCCTAAGTATAGACAGCATAGAAATCAATATCATCGATATTAGGGGCGTGAGTACCGATCCCAAGGATTGGAGAATACCCTTCCTGACTTATTTGAACAAATCTATACTACCAGAAGACCCAAAAGTGAAGCGATCCTTAATGGATAATTGTAGGAGGTACTCGATCCTTAAAGGCGAATGATATAGAAGAACACCAAACGAAGTGCATCTTAAATGCATATCACAGAAAGAAGACGACATCATTATAAAATTGTTACACGAAGGTACTTGTGGCTCACATACTGTGGGACAATCTATGGCACTACACGTAGTTATACTGGGTCTATTATTGTCGAACATTAAAAACAAGCCGAAGTCTATGCAAAACATTATGATAAGTCCCAAAGGCACAGATACGACATCAAGAGCCCTTCCCAAAATCTCCATTACAGCCAATTATCACGGCCATTTAGAAGTTAGGCCATTGATTCAATTAGCCCTTTCCCCAAAGCTTCAGGCAAGAGAGAGCATGTCCTCGACGCCACATATTAATTCATCAAATGGGTGGAAGCAAACCTATTGTACAGAACAAGGGAAGAAGAAGTAGTCAAGTTCTAGTAGAATAATATAATTACACACTTTATACATGATTTGATGCGATAATGGACCTTATTTTGTTGGAAACAAGGTCAGAACATTCTTAAGGAAGTATAGTCGACGGCCTCAAGAAGTGAGTTGGCGATAAGAAGGGGTGATGGGGTACAAAAGTTACAACACGTCTTATAAGCTTATCACACAACACCAAGAAAAGCAACGGCTTCTACCCCTATCCTCCTCGCGTATAAAACCGAGGTAGTTCTACCATAGAGTTTGAATTCCATGCAAGGGATCCAGACCTCCCAAATGAAGAAAATGAGTCCATGCTCGGTTGTAACATGCTATGGATAGACGAGACACGGGAGCGAGCGCTGGCCAACCTAGGCCGCTATCATTACTCATTGATAAAATCATATAATAAACAGGTTAATTAGTCTCAGATCTTTTGCCATCGGAGACTTGGTTCTTTGATGAGTCACTCTATCATTAAAACCTAAGAATTTTGGAAAACTGGTCGTATCTTAGGAAGGACCATATGTCACCTACGACAAGATAGATAATGGGTCCTATTATCTAATGATCGAAGACGAAGAACTTTTGGGGAGCCCTTGCGATACGATGCAGTTAGTATGCTAATATAGAAGGCAAGAGTAGATGTATTCCATGATTCACTGAATTTTACATCAATGAAAAACACATTTTTGGGCGATTTTATTCAAAATGTTTAATATTTGACATACAACACTCATGAACTTCTTGAGTTGGTCAAACCTAAGTATCATGTTAGTACTTCGACCTGATTAATACTTAGGGGCGGCCTCAAAGTTTTTCAAAGGTTCTTGATTTTGGCAAGTAGCATGAATAATCAAACAGATTAAACTTTTGCGGGCAACCTCGGTGCCGACCATGTTTGGTGTCCTTTAGATTTAAACCTATGTATTTGTAACTTGGTGGTGGCCTCAAAGCCTTATAAACTTTTTTGAGTTGGTCAAACCGAAGAATCATGTCAGTACTTTGACCTGACTGACACTTGGGGGTGACCTCTAAGTTTTTTAAAGTTCCTTGATTTAGGCAAACCCAAGTGTGATAAATAATTGAATAGATTAAACACTTGAGGACAATATTGGAACTGACCAAGTTTAGTTTTATTCATGATTCAAACCCATGTATTTGCGTACTTTGGGGCGGTCACAAAGCCTCATAAAATTCTTGAGTAGTTCAAACCTCTTTTTTTTTGCGCAAATACGGTTTTTCTTTAAATAGACAAGAAAAAACAAGGGGGGGACTTAAAGCCTGACCTCCGAGCAGTACATGTGCCTCAGTATCTAATAGCCGCAACCCCTAATTTTTCTAGAAAATAGGAGGCTCGTATTTGTCTAGACAGTGCAACAACGGACCATAACAAGAGGTTTTATTGTGTACTTCCCAACTTGGAGAAACCATCAGTGGACCCGTTCCCTTCTCTGTACGTGTGCACCATGATGATTTGGAGCTCCTGGCTGAGTTGAAAGATCTTCTTCCATATGGCTTGAAACTTGTTGGGGCAGAGGCGTATCTGTTTATACCAGTTGACTATGACCTCAACATCAATTTTAACCACGAGTGGAAACCAGTGGTTTTCTTTACAGAGTCTGAGGCCATGCAGGAGCCCATATAGTTTTGTTGTCATGTTCGTACCAATTCCTAGTGCCACGTTGTAGCCGAGTTTCATCCCTCCATGTGAGTTGCGCATGATACCTCCAGCCCCAGAGAGGCCATTGCTCAGAGAGGACCCGTCAATGTTCAGTTTAAACCACCCTGGTGGTGGTGCTTGCCATTTTACCAATATACTTGGTTTATGCTTTATTCGAAGTATGTGCACTCGGAGTACCTGCTGAGAGAGTGTGTCCCCAAAGTTTCCACTTTGAGTTATTTTAGCTTTGACCATGAGATCCTGAAGCCATCAGCATGTTTTGGTGGCAATCACGTAGGCATTCATGGGAACGTCGTCAAACCGATGTTTGTACCGCGCTTTCCATAAATCCCAGCTTATGACAGCCGGGAGAGCCCCTTTAATGATTCCCATTTGCATGCTCTTGTTGGTTACCAACAACCAAACCCCTTGTCGTGTCCAAAAACTTTTAGCCGAAATGTTACGAACCTCACATGTGTGCGCAAAAAGCTGCCAAACTTGTTGTGCTATCTCTCCGTTTACAAGCAAGTGGTTCAGCGCTTCGATGCTACTCAAGCGGCAACAGCTGCATTGGGGAAAAAAATGGGAGCCGTTGCTGTAAGAAAGCATCCACCGTGAGGACCTTCTTCCACGTTTTCCTGCTGAAGACCTAAATTTTTGTGGGGATTATCTTGTACCAAATCCAATCCATACAGCGTTGTGTTTCCACAGTCCCTCTCCAGAACTGCCAAACAGACTTTACCGTGAAGCTACCACTTTCAAAAGGGCCCCATAATGGTGTGTCGTTGCCCTTACCGATGAAGAACTTGTTGGCGAGTGTGATCTTCCAATCTGCCGGCAACTCATGGTGCAGGCGCTGCCAGTTCACAATGATTTCTTTTACCATGATTTCCTGGTTGCAGTCTATGTTCAGCAGATCAGCAAGGTTGCCCTCCCCGGTCCAGTCGTCCATCAAAAAGCTGCATGTTTCTAAACCCAGACTCCATACAGTGTGTAGCCTAAACTATTTCAAACAGATTTTGAATGCTTGTCCACAAGGTAAAGGTGCTTGATCGAAGCCGAGAGAAGCTGCTGTTGATGGTGTACTTGCTTTTCAGAAATTGAGTCCAGAATGTATCGACATGGAGCATATTCCAACATTTCTTGAGCTGTAAACTATGTTTAACATTGTCAAATTTTTGGATGCCGAGTCCGCCTTCCTCTTTAGGTAGACAAATGTCATTCCATGAGACCCAATGTCATTTGTTTTTACCCTCAAACTTTCCCCAGAAGAAATTGGAGAACATGTTTTCAAGTTTTTGAAGGACCGATTTCAGAACGGTGATGCAGGCTCGGAGATGTATAGGCATGGAGTTCAAAATGTAGTTTATCAGAATGAGTTTCCTGCCTTGTGATAAGAGCTTACCGTTCCATCCTTCAATTCTTTGTTGTACCTTTATGAGTAGAGTCTCAAAATGAGAGTGTCGTACCTTACCATAGTTGATGGGCACCCTCAGATAGAGCATAGGACAGAGCATGTGATGGAACCCACTAGTGGTTTGTATGATTTGTTTCTGAGCAACAGTCGCATTGTGGTGCACATAGACACCACTTTTCTCTTTGTTGACCAACTGCCTAGAGAATGCTTCATATCTGTCTATACACTTCAGTAGCGCCTTGAGCGGGGATTGAATTCCATTAAGGAACACTAGAAAGTCATTTGCATACAACTAATGTGTAATCGGAAGACAACCCTGAGATGATTTAAAGTACCCAATCTGCCCATTTACAAAACACTTCGTCAACCCCTTGGAGAGTACTTCATCTACGATGATAAATAGCAAAGGTGAGAGAGGGTCCCCTTGCTGAATGCCTCTATTAGATTTGAAAGAGCCCTTGAAGACTCCCTGTAGCACCACCAAGAACCAGGGTGTCTCAACACAGTAAGAAATGAGGTTTAGGCTTGTGTTGCTAAACCCAAATTTTCCAAGAACCATCCTGAGAAATCTCTAGTCAAGCCGGTCATACGCCTTGGCCATGTCTACCTTTATCATAACGTTATTGGCCCAGACCTTTCTATGTAAGTCCCCCACCATGTCTTGGGCGAGAGTGATAGTATCGCTGATGTCCTTGCCTTGCATATAAGCTCCCTGATTGCCTGATATCATCTTGTATAACAGTGCACTCAATCTTGTAGCGATGATTTGAGAGAAAATCTTATAGACCACCGAACATAAATTGATCGATCTGCAGTCTCCCAACGTTGAAGGCATCTCGACCTTTGGGATTAGGGTCAGGAAGGTGGCAGTATAAAATCTGGAAAAAGGAGCTCCATTGAAGAATTCTTTGGCTGCTCCATGTAAGTCGTCCTTAATGATGTCCCAACATGTGGTAAAGAAACTGGTGGAAAAACCATCGCTACCAGGAGCGCTGTCAACGGGTATACTGAAAGCACTAGCTTTTAACTCCTCCATAGTTGGTGATGTCATAATGCAGTTACTCTCTTTCTCTGTAATAACAGTTGGGATGCCATTCAGTAGGTTCTGATCCGGTTAGGTCGGAGATGCATTTAGCATATCTTTGTAGTAGGAGATAGCTGCTTCATGGATTAACCCAATATCTTGCGTGTGGGTGCCGTCTGACATTTTGAAATTCAAGAGAAAAGATCTTTTGCGATTAATCTGAGTGACCGTGTAAAAGAACTGGGTATTCACACCCGCGACTGTTCCTTCCAAAAGATCTCCTCCTTGTGTAACATGTCAGCATGTTATCTCTGCACATTGCTAAAATCTGCACTAACCTGTTCGTCCCGGCCATATTGTAATAGGAAGTCTAGCTCCATAATTTTTTCTTTAATCAACTTGATGTTTTGCATAACATTTCCAAAAACTGCCCTATTCTACTCCCTCAAGGCCGCCTTGACCACTTTCAGTTTGTACGCAAAGGAAGAGAGGCAGTTTCCAAACACCCCTGATGGCCAGGTATCTTTGATGAGCTGAAGGAACGTGGTGTGAGTCATCCACATTTTCAGAAATCTGAATTGTCTAGGGCCTTGATAAACATTGCTCGTGAATGTTAGGAAAAGGGGGGAGTGATCTTAACAAACCCGTGTGACTGATACTTCGACTTGACTGATACTTGGGGGTGACCTCAAATTTTTTCAAAGTTCTTTAATTTGGGGAAACCCAAGTATCATGAATAATCGAACAGATTAAACACTTGGGGGTGACCTCAGAGCTGATTACGTTTGGTTTTGTTCAGGACTCAAACCCATGTATTCGATAATTGAGGGTGGCCACGAAGCGTCATGAACTTCTTGATTTGGTCAAACCTAAGTATCATGTCAGTACTTTGAATGATACTTGGGGGATACCTCAAAGTTTTTTAGAGTTCCTTAATTTGGGCAAACCCAATTGTCATAAATAATTGAACAGATTAAATACTTAGGCACGACCTCGGAAGAGATCATGTTTGGCTTTGTTTAGGATCAAATCCATGTATTTGAATACTTGGGGGCGACCTCGATACCTCAAGAAATTATTGCTCTGATCCAGCCTAAGTATCATGCTAACAATTCAACCTAGCTTATACTTGGGGCGACCTCGAAGGAAAGCAACATATATGATCAAGGTATACACACATTCTAGCATATACAAATTCAAATATATAGATATTCAAGCAGACAAACATTCTGGCATGAAAAATCCAACACAAGTCAAAAGTATCTAAAAGCCAACATAAGTACCATCGACCACTGAGTCGATTACAATTCCATACTAAAAAACTATTATACGAGGGGATTGTTAGAATCCTCCTCACTGGGTTTAACCATATTGGTGTCCTTCAACGCATCAACCTCGGGACCAACAACCTTGCGTTTGAAACTTGGCTCCAAGCTCCTTGGACTGAAAACTATTTCAGGCGTCGGGACTGCGTCCTCCACGTTAGTGCTCTGTGGTAGCTCTAGCCCATAACGCTCGAAGGTATTAAGGTCATAGCTAAGGTTATCGATAAATTGTTCTAATGCAGTCGTCAACTGGTACTCCTGATTGAAGTCCGCTTTGAACTTCGCATGATTCACCTTCAGTTTTCCTTCGAGCTCTATGGCTTTCTCCACCTGCTCTACCATGGCCAATTTCTCATTCAAGGGCATCAGCTCGAACCTGAAGGATTATTTGCTCTAGCTTCACCACACGGGTATTCAGCGATAGAATGGTTCCCTTCGACACATCTGCAGACTCCGTCACATCTTTAACCCTTTGGCTAGGAACCTTTTGGGCCTTCCTAAAGAACATTCCCCAAGCTGAGACCTAGAGAATGAAATTTAAAAAGTAAACACAAAGAAGGAACATATGACCATTGATAAAGGTTATAGTTACCTATTTCAGGGAGGCCTTGAACCGACGACCAACTTTGTCTGGGTCAGACATACAGAGCTGTACTAGTGACTCGGCCGTAGCTTAGGCAGTATCATATTCTTGGTCGTGAGCAGAGCGGCCTCACCCGCATTTTCTACAACTTTACGCTGGTCTTGCATCCTCTTCAGAGACAATGACCCATGATTTTTTGAACCTGACCCTCCCCAACTTTGGCCTTGTCCATCTGCAAAATCCTCAAAAACTCCTTATACAAGGAAGCTCTCTTAGACACATTCAGAGAAGCACCCAAACCCGAGTTGCCTTGTTGGTTCCTGGGGATAAAAGTGTTCTTCGGCCTCGTCAGATTATCGTAGTCTATGTCGCTCAAACTTTCTTAGGGATTTGAGACATTTTTTATCTTCAACGATCTTTGTGAGCTCGATGGACCTCTCAGAGGATGATTTATCTTTTTCTTTCTTATTCTCTTTAACATTAGCCTTTGAAAGACTTCGTTGATGCGCTCGTCGTCCTCATCGATTAAACCGTCTAGGTATTGACAAGAACTGTCAGGTACACCACTACAAGGTTCTGCAAACTGTAAGGTAATTTAAAAGCATATCGCAATGAAGTCGAAGACATATGCAAAACATTAACGAATAAAACCTACCAGGATTATATACCCTATTCCTTAACACGAGCTCTTCTTCGCCCTCAAGATACTCGAAATTGTCATCAATAACTACTAAGTCAATATTCTACCCTCGACCCTCTAAACACATATTGAATAGCCAGAGTTTCTCAGGGTGGCATTGAATGCGATACGTTTCACCCCCTGGATTGCCCTTCTTTCTATAGAAAGTAGTAATATCCTCATACCCCACTGAAGGACTCCCTTCGGCCAGCAACCCGTCATTTAAAGCCTCCATGATTTTCATCATCTCATAGAGGATGCCATTTATTTAGCAGGGAGCCACATCCCAAAATTTTAAAATCTCTTTTATGAGGTATCAAAGCAGGAGTTGCATACCTAATCTAATTTTCCCTTGAAAGGCCATTATCCCTCTCTTCGGGGTATTTATACAAGAAAACCATGAGCCACAGGGAAATAGGATAATGTCCTTGCTTGCCAGGACTTCTTTAAAGATTTGTTAACTCTTTTTCTCTCATGAACATCGACTTTACCCACCCCAATACCTTCGTCCATGGTCACCTCACCATCCCCCTCTCCCTCCCCACCATCCCCCTTGCCAACTATTTCATCATTTTATCCTCTCCGTCCTCACCCTCCTCCTCCTCTTCGCTTTCTTCAAACACTCGAGATCATTTCCGCCTTTGTCTTAAATATTCACACTCAGATTCAATGATAGCAAGGGGTGCAACATCTACTATCTGTAATTCCTCCACATCACTGCCACTCTCCTCATCTCGACCGAAGGTACTCGACCTATTCATTAAATATTTGACCTCGTCCATTAGTCCCATTGTTGGCTCACGAGTATGCATCTTTCACCTTACAGAAGATGAGAAAATTAGTTAGCTCCATACATTCGAGTTAAAACCTCTCATTCTTCAATTTAGGAGGCTTCCAGAAATCGTGCAAATACAATCTATTCACTCGACTACACCAGCCCCCTGATGTAGCACAAGTATTTTCATTCAAACATTCCTACCTATAATGGCTTAATTCCGTAAGCTCAAAGATGTTCGGAATTAGCTCTTACACCAATGTTTCTGTGACAAAAGATGATGTAAAATAATAATTGACACAGGTGATTTAGCATGGAAAACCTCTGAATAGGCAAAATCTACGGCCTTGAGTTGAGGGTTTTAATAACAGTAACTTTTATTGCTTGAGGCTGATATCTTATTACAAGTGATCTTGAACTGGAAATACTTGATCTTGTAAATAAGAAGTTGGTATTTGATAATCATGAAGATATAGTTTTTTTTATGATTTATCGTATATTTTTCTGGTAGTCCGTGTCTCTTCTGGGACTTCTATCTTATATTGGACTTGTTCGCAGTTCATAATCATGTTGAAGCACATTATCTGAACATTGAGGCAAGTGGTAATTGGCTGAATAACTATTGAGTTCGTGAAGGACAGGTGTCTTTGACTTGTTCATATTCTTCAGTTGTACGAGTGCCACGTTCTTCATTCGTTCATGGTCTAAGTGGTACTGCTGACTATATATGTGTTACATGTAGAATTCATGATCCTGACGTCAAGGTAGTTCAAGCTAGAGATAGTTCAAATTAGGTTAGATTGAGTGATAGGTCCCTGCAATCGCCCCCTCACAACTGAAGTCACGAATGGCTTTGGTTGAGAAAGGATCTGTGTAGCTGTGTTGTTGGAAGTTGAAAATAAATGACGTATTAATACTAATTTGACTGGTGTAGAAAATGGGTATTTCTTTATGGAGAAATGTTCGTGCATTGAATGATGATGAGAATATTGATTTACGCGACGTTTGGGGATCTAAGAGTGGCATTGTTTTAAATGATGACTGCTTTGGAAATGTACCCATGCATTAAATATAAGGATTATATAAATAGTACCTGTACCGGGGATCCTGGTTAAGTACGTTATTTGTTGACAAATCTCTAGAAGTCTAGAGTGATAATGGTGAAGACTCAGAGAATGGTTTATGAAGAAAGGGTGTTTGCAAAGATGTAGAAGTTTAAGTTGAGATATTTTGTTGACCAATCATTGGAGATGTCTACTCCCATCCCTGTTCCTCTGACATATTAAGGTATGTCAGAAGATGAAGCGGCTGAAGCTGAAGAAGATTTTTACTGCATGTGGAGATTTCATCACGTTGCCTTGACTGGCGAGCAACGTTGGAGGTGTTTCTGTATCCTTGCGGAAGATAAGGTTGAGAAGATATGCGGGAACTGGGGTTACTGCACAGTAGTTTCACCAATTTTTTGTGTAGTATTGAATTCTAAGGTTAGGCCCTCATCATCTCTATCAACTCTGTGAGGGGGAGGGGGGGTTATAGAGAAGGCAACGGTGGTAGTAGAGAAGGGAGGTGGATAATTCTGCACCATCATCCACTCTTGGCTCTAAGAAGACCTTCTATTTGAAGAGTTGGTTCAAGCGCTGACTGCATTTTCTTTCATGCCCAGACTTCCTCCAAACTGAGTTTCTGGTTAGAGTAATCTGGTATGAAAGGAAAAGGATGTCTAGTGATTTCCAATGCCTGCTTTTCTTCAGAAGATTCTTTGAGCAAAACATTACTGAAGTTAAATGAACTGAAGAATTTTATATCTCGGAGTACCTGATTTCGGAGTACTTGAAAGACTTGTTATCTGTAAAGTACCTGATTTCTGAGTACCTGAAAGACTTGTTATCTGCAAAGTACTTGATTTCAGATTACCTGAAAGACTTGTTATCTGTAAAGTAATTTGTTTTTGATCTAAATAAAATATGTTATTTAAACTTTGTGCTGATATTTAGAATAACTCTTGAAATCGAGCGGTGAGTAATTTGAAAATTTATAAATAGAAGTTGAAATATAATATACATTCGAACTAGGGAATATTGTAATCGAGCTATAAAAGTGTGTGTATAGAATACAAGTTATGTAGAAATCTTTCGAGCTAAATCAACTTAGAATGATTGGTGAAGATAATTGTGGAAGATTGAGACTTGACTGAGATATTGGAAATTCGAGCTTAGAGAGATTTGTATAAAATATTGTAGTGGGAAACAAATTATGATTAAATCAAAATGGTTAGGAAAAAATAAAATAGGTATGTGGTGGTTAGATAAGTTCAGATAATTTTATATTAAGATTTGCAGGGTTTCCCGTTATAAAGAAAACTGATTGTAGAGATTCGCATGAAATGTGAGGAATTTGAAGTTATTCTAAAAATTGTAAAAATTGGGGGAAATGATTTTGGATTGGAGTAATACACAGGATATGGTATCGTCTCGATCTGAGAAAATTTGATATGATGTCGAGGGGAGTTTGGCGATCAAGATAGCTGAAGTGCTAGAATAGATCTTTAGCTTGTTATATTACGACGCTAACTTGCCAGTGTCCGAATATTATTTTGAGGGTGTAGATTGGATGGGTAGACAACTTGAGTGAGATTGTCGTTTCTATACGGAGCTTTTCTGGGAAGTGATTATAGAACCTTTAGCTCAAGAAGAGGTAGTGAGACTAATTGATGAAGAGGAGATTGAGTGGGAACATGTGAGGATCGCTGGAGGCAAACTGATTAGGTGTGGCTCCCCAGGACATCTGGGATGTTTCAGGTGTAATTATATGTGAGGGCACGAATTGTATTAGATCGAGTAACTGCAAGGAAATGTAATCAGAATGAAGTTTGAATTTGTCCCGTATTGTTGCAAATACTGTTGTGATTGTATTTTTGAATATATAATTTAAATTTTTGAAAAGTGGGAGCTTTGGTAATGACGCCATTACTTCTATAAGTAGTAGTCAGAATAGAAAAAACATGTAGCTTTATATTTTGTTTCTTGTGTTTTTTGCAGGAGAACGTTGATTACGTGTAAGTGTTAGTCATCATGAGTGTGGGGAGGTCAGAGGAAGATTTGGGCAATAAAGATGAGAATAGAATAAAATATAGAGCTGAGGGCAATGATGGGAAGGTGTTTTTGCCAAAAAAAAGGTATAAAACGTCTAACATTAATTGTGGAAAGGACGCCTCAGTTCCAAAACCGAGGGCGGCTAGTGCAGAACCTAATAAATGCCAGTAGTTAGAGAGAAATAGATTATAAATAATAATTCATCTACTTAATTGAAACATTTATCAACTTTTGAGAAATTGAAGAACAGTGAGAGAGGAAGAAGAAAAAATAGCAGAGAATTTGGTGAGAAATTAATCGAAAGTGATCAATAATCAAAGCAAGAGAGAGTTGCAGAGAATGAGTCACGAAGGTGGTTATATAACAACATTGCTAGGGAAGGGTTTGGTACTACGTCAGAATCGTATTCCGATATCAAAGGTTAGTAGATGATTTATGATTTTGTTGATGTGAATGTTGTGAAAGTTTTTTTGTATTTCAAATTTTGAAAAATTACTATTTATAAGAATTTAGAAAATCTGCTAGATATAATATATATATATATATTAGAAAAAGGAGATACGAACGATATGTGTATCTGTGTGATTTAAAAGATAATGATAGAGTACCTGGACCTGTATATAGGTCGATCGGTTAGAGTTTTGCGTAGAGTCACCTCTACTGTAGAATTGTAGTTGATATAGAAACTTTGCTTATTCTTGAGGCCTCGACCTCCAGTCATTCGGCTGAGTCTGAAGTGTAGTATCTGAGAGGGGAGATAGAGTAGAAGTTGTGCAATTTCCTGATTTCCCTGGAAAATTATTATCATATTCTCTGAATTTTAATGTGTTTAGAGAGTTTGTAAAGCCAAAGCTCTTGTAGGAGGAAGTTGGGGCAATTTTTTATAACATCCCGGTAGACAGTTTAGAAGTTGTGTTGTAGGATCTGGAATGGAACATTTCTTTTTGTTGGCTGATCTAGAAAAGGAGAAATTAGATAAAAGTCTAGACGAATCGATCTCTTTGGAGTATTATGATGGAGATGTTCAGGGCGACATAGAAGATGGCTTTCTGTGTTACCTGTCACAATTGGTGTATGGGTTGTCTCAGCCCCTTATCAATCTAACGAAAGGGATTATGAACATCATGAGCGCATGTCCTGTTCAGTTGAATGGGAACATGTGGGAGGTAATAAACGTCTTTGAATTTTTAAATAAATTGTAGGAGGAGGATGAGTTTGTGAGGAGGATATCTCCTGAAGATGTCTTACAGTTTTATGGGGTAAAAAACTATTCTGCAAGTAGAGGGACATATTTTTTTATGAGTTCGAGGTGACCTTTTTTCTTCAATCTGAATTCAGTAGGTCAAATGTGGAATGATAACGTGATATGAGTGAAGGGCAGTTACCTTCAGAGAAATGATGAAGAACCTATGGAACTTCTGTGCTGAACTGTGAAGCAAAGTAAGTATAATAACATAAAATATTGAAATATTGAAATTAAATGTTACACTGTTCGTTGACAATGTATTGCTTGTTTGACAAGTCCTACATCAAAGGTGAAGAGGATGAAGTCCCTGTTAGATACTGTTGCTCAAGAAGGTGTCGAGTTCGAGGCTGTGTTGAAAGAACTTGGCATTAGTAGAAAGAAGCGATCTAACAGCAGGTCTGAGAAAGTTTAAAAGTCTCAAGCAACAAGACTAATGACAGGTATTATAGGTAATAACAAGAGGGGAGCTGATGGGAAAAGGCGAGTGGTATTGCCAAAGGCCTCTGGAGTAGACTTTGCTGACGTACCTGAGCCCACTACGTCAAATAAGCTAGATCAGGCATTTCCAAAGAAGAAGATCTTGAAGCGTGGTTTGACCTCCGGTACCACGGGGAGTGGTGAGGCTGAGGGGTAGGCCAAAAAGAGAAGGGTAGGCCCTGAGAATTAGCCTGAACTGATTGGGGTGAAGGTCATAGAGAATCGACCTGATGGGGAACATGAGCTAAAAATGGTGGAGGATAGGGAGAGGCTTGCAGCTCACAATGGTGAGAAGGAGATGAGAAAAATGGTAAGTTTGATAACTTGAATATTTTCTGAATCTGTTTTGTAATTCGATCTAATGGAGTCAAAAATTGTGTTATTTTTTGTAGGCTACTCGCTTGATGAAGGGGACCTGTCTCGGAATGGAGGAGAGAGCCGAGCTCAAGAAAGAGAAGGCTGAGCTCGAGAAGAAAGTAGCTCGTCTGAAAATTGATCTGGCTAGGGAGGGGAAGCGGCTGGAGTCCATGAAAGCGGCTCAGGAGGTGTTGATTAGTGATCTGGCAAAAGAAGCAGGGAATAACTTGGGAGAGGTGGTAGTCCAACGTGATAGGCTTGGGCGCTACCTTCTATAAATAAGGTACTCCAAGGCTGAGGTGAATGATTTTATGGCGGATGCCTATGTTGAAGATGAGGAGGTAGAGGATGATGGGGCTGGCATTATAAGAGGGTTAAATGGAGTCTCTCTCCAGACTGGGTGAGAGAATGAAGATGATGATGGTGCCAATCTTGAGAATGTGAATGAGAAGGTAGAGTAGAATTTTTTGAACATTTGATTGTGCGGTTATGAGGGACTTGTGAATTGTAATTGTATGAATAAGTGTAGGATGAATTTTTGTAGGGTAAGTTATGTTTGTAAACCTTGCTTGTAGGAGAGTGAGGATATGCTCCTCAGAATAAATGACTTAGAGACTGAGCTTGCTAAGGAGAAAGATGCCTCAGCGTCCCTGTTGACTTCGTAAGTGGAGCTGCAGGTTAGAAAGGAACAAGAAATATTTGACTTGTATGCTTCATTACTCTAGAGCTACAAAGCAAAAATTGGAGCGTTAAGACATACCAGAAAAACTTATTAACAGTTTTAGGGGCGATAATACTCAACGATGTATAGATAATATCAAATTGTTGAAGAAGTTAAAGTATAGAGAATGTGTACCTTGGAATTAAGGGAATATATTAATGTGTAACTTGATCATACTCTGACCTAAAGTTAGAAGCAGTCTCACACTGTAGATGTCAAAAAAATAGAAATTCTGTTAGAAATAAGATGTATGTATTGAGTGAATGTTCTGAATCAAACTTGATGTATTGCATATGTGGTGTGTAGGTTGAATTGGATTTAGCTTATTTGAGAAATGAAGATGCACGCCAATGCAACCAAGAATTTGTGGCAGAGTTTGATAGAATGAGAGATGCAAATGAAGATAGGGGGGATCAACATGTTAAGGTGCATTTTAAATTTCTTGAAGCCATGCAAACTGCTGATGAACGCACCAAGAAAATCGAGGAAAAGAATGCTGAAATTAGTAAAGGGCATAAGGACTTGCAGAGCTGAAGGAAAAGTCAGCGAAGCTCAAAAGTCAGAATGATGCACTGATGGCAAAACGTAATGAGGCTGATATGGCTCGATACCGTATTCAGGCATTAGAAATGTTAGAAAGAGAGTTACGTCATTCTGCGGCCAGTTTGAGGGACCAAGTGAGCAGCAAAATGAACAAACAAGAGCAGACTCGAGCTGTTCAACTGAGTACTAGAAATGAACTGGAGGGATTGAAAAATAAAATGGCTGAGAAAGATATCGAGTTGAAAAAAGCTTGAGACAATCTATCTAGCTCCGAAATTGCGGTTGAGCAGTTGACTGCAGATTTATCCGATAAAGATATAGAGTTTTGGTTTGTTCAAAGGAAATGTGATGAGTTGAATAAAAGGGTGGCACAGTTAAAGACCGATTTGGCTCAGGCCAATTCGCACGCCAAACATGCTGAGGTTGGAGAGCGCTTGAAGAAGAATATAGGGGAAGCCAGGGGATCCCTTGTTCAAGGGGATGTGGTTAGCCTATTAGCTCGAATCAGAAATTTGGAGGGAAATGTTGCTCGAACTCAAGGTCATGTACATAAAGTGAATGAGCGGCTTAGGGAGTGCCAAAGTAAGCTCGACGTTGCTCATGCCAGGGAACAAAAGTTAGAGTAGTTTATCAGAGGTAAGGATATTTTGATAAAGAAGAAAGATGACCTGTTAAAGAAATCTCCTACTGGGGAAGATTTAAATAGGGAGCTGGAGGAACTTCGTTCTTAGGTGATAGAACTGAGGGCGACAAACCAAGCTGAATTATCTAAAGCTGATGAGAAGGCGATGGAGAACATCAAATTTTTGTCCTGTACAAATAGTATAATGGAATGGCAAAAAGCACGGTACGAGAGGTGGAAAGATAACCTTCAAATGGTAAGAGAAAATTTATCTAAGGCGGTCATGCCCGAGGCATCGCGCTCAGAGTTGATAATGGCGGTCATCGCCTATTTTGTAGAGGAGGTAAAAATGTTTGAGATAGAGGGAGATACCTTGCACGACGGTGTGTCGGGTAGAGGATGTATTTGTAGGGGTGATATAGATCGAGGAAACTATATGTACTCAATGGAAACGAAGTTAGGTTCTCGACCTGCTGAACTGGTAGAGTAGGGCAAGATTGCTGTATCTATTCGAGCTCAAGGATTTATGACTGATCGTCCTCCTATTGTTGGGGAAAGTGCGGCTGACTACCCAACAATAGAAAAAACTTCTATATAGTGGTTGAATTTGTAATGTGAAAAAGAATCTGCCGCAGACATATTGAGAGATAAAACCTAGTTTTACCTTTGCCTTATCTTATTTGTGGTAGACTTCATTGATTAAAAACTAGTATTCCCTTGTTTTTAATTGTAGAATATAATTAAGTCAGTTAAAGCCAGTGTTATCCTTGCTTTAACCGATATAATATCACAGCCATATTACGAGATAAAAGCTAGTTTTTCCTTTGCCTTATCTTATGTCTAGTAGAGTTCTTTGATTGGAAACTAGTATTACCTTTATTTTAATCGCAGAGTATAATAAAGTCAGTCAAAGCCAGTGTTATCTTTGCTTTAACTGGAATAGAGGTCAATTAAAAGCTAGTATTACCTTTGCTTCAATTTATGTATTGTCTACGTAAGTAGAGAGTTGTGTGGGAAAAATCTTAGAAGTTTTCATTGAAGAAAATAGAATGTACATTGTTTGGGGACAAAAATCTCACTTTTGGAAAGGAAAAAGGCGAGAATTTAAAGTGGAGTATTGAGGGACTTAACGATAGTACCGTTTCAGTCGCCTAGTGTTCCAAGGATTTGAGATGTGAGTGCCTTTTGCGGTCATGAGGTAATATGATCCCAGGGCAGTGTGACTAGTGATTAGGAATGGACCCTCCCAATTTTTTGTTAGTTTCCCAGCATGTGCCTCTTTTTTGTGTTAAGGGATTTCTCTGAGGATGAGATCATCGATTTGGAAAGTGCAGTTTCAGACTCGTCTGTTGTATGAACTGGCTAGCATATGGTGATATCGACCTAGGTTGGCAATAGCGTGTTCCCTAGTTTCATCAATCCAATTGTGGTTGACGGTTAATTCAAATTCATTTTCTTTATTAGGTATCTCGTGATCTATGACTGGATGATGATATTCTGCTGGAATGACGACATCGATGCCATAGGCAAGGATGAATGGATTACAGCCAGTAGATTGACGTGGAGTGGTATGGTATGCCCATAAGGCATGAGGAAGCTCTCGTACCCAGTTTTTTTTTTTGAGTGAAGCCTTTTCTTGAGTCCATTCACGATGGTTTTGTTGGTGATTTTGTCTTGGCCATTGCCTTGAGGGTAGTATGGATTGGATGGTGAGTAGATGATATTGTGTTTGTTGTGGAAAGTTACGACTTTTTCTCCGACGAATTGTGGCTCATTATCGATACGAATCAGGTGGGGACATCCAAACGGAGTAATGATGTGTTCTCAGATAAAATAGATGACCTCTTCTTCTCTAGTTCGACAGAGTAGAACTGCTTTTACCCATTTTGTAAAATAATCTGTAGCTATGAGTAGATGTTGGCGGTTACCTAAAGAATTAAGATATTCACCGACAAGATCAACTGCCTATCTTTTAAATTGCCAGAATACCTTGCTTACATGTAGTTCAAGCGTAGAGGCACAGATCAGGTGTCCATGTCATTGACATGTATCACATTTACGTGAGTACTTCTATGCTTGCTAGTCCCTTGATATAAATCTCGGAGCATCTCGTCTGTTTTCTTTATGGAGAGGCACTTAAGGTAAGGCCCTGTGACTGAATGGTGATATTAATAGCCGTCTTGATTGGTGTAGTGCCTCGAGTTTTCGATCAGCTGTTGGCTCTTTTTTGGATCTGTTAGAAGGGGTCCATTACATTCGTTATCGGTGCCAAGGTAGGCAAGGAATGGCTTTCGCCAATCATCATCTTCCCCTTTATCTCCCCCAGTATTGATCGCGCATACAAAAATACGATCAATGTTGGGAGTTGATATTACTTTGATCTGGAGATATCTAGCTTCTGCACCCAAGACCCTGACTAGGTTGGCCAAAGAATCGGCATTTATGTTTTCACCTCGAGGAAGATAATCGAGAGTTACTTTCGTAAACTGGCTCATCCTATCTGCAATGAGGGCTGCATATTCGATCATTTTACCATTCTTCTTGTATTGCTAAGATTAATGGTGGACGATGAGTAGAGAATCTATGTAGGCTGAGAGTTCTGGGACGTCGAGCTCAAGTACGAGGTCGAGTCCATGAATGAAAGCTTCGTATTCGGCGATATTGTTGGAGGCTTCAAAATCCAAGCAGATTGATTTCTTAATTCTATCATACCTGCAGGTCCTGTTGAACCATATGTATGAAGTCTCCACCCTTTCCTTGTAATCCATTCAGCTCGCTCGTCAAACGGTTTAGTGGGCAGATTTTCTATGATTTTTTTGGCAAGGTCAGGATCGTGCTCCTCCCACTCGGGATCCTCAACTGGAAAATCCACAAGGATATCGGTAATGGCCTGTCCCTTTTCTGAATGTCATTGTTCGAACTTGATATCATGTTCTCCCAAACAGACTGACCATTGTTGCACTCTTCTGGATTTTCTTCTTGGACAAAAATTCTCGGAGTGGGTAGTTCGTCATGACTTTGACTAAATGAGCTTGGATGTAGTGCTTAAGCTTCTATGAAGTATCGACAAGAGTTAAAATGAGTCTCTCGATTTTAGAATACATCGTTTCCGGTAGAGTGAGGGTTTTACTGATAAAGTAGACTGGCTTCTCAATTTTCCCTTCAAGTCAAATGAGAACCGAGCTGATAGAAGTATATGTAACTGCTACGTAGATGATCAGTTCCTCATTATCTACTGGGGTGCTCATTATTAGAAACTTCCCCAAATAGGTTTTGAGATCCTGAAAAGCTACCTCGCACTCTGATGTCCATTGGGTCTCTACATTGGGCTGAACTTTCCCCTGTTTGGTATAACCACGGAGTAATAGGAACAGCCAACAACAACGATCCGAAGATTTTAAAATGAATCTGTCGATAGTAGCGATCTTACCGGTAAGTTTTTGTACGTCTTTCGTCGTCCTTGGAGATGGCATGTTGAGGAGAGCCCGAATTTGGTCTGGATCGGCCTCAATCCCATTCTTACTGATGAGATGGTCGAGGAATCGGCCTGAATGGACTTTGAATTGACACTTATCAGGATTGAGTCACATCCTGTAAAATCGAAGAATGTTAAATATTATGTTGAGATCTGTGATGTGGTTGATAGACTGAACGCTCTTGCACAAGTGATCATTAATGTAGACTTCCACAATTTTCCCTAAATGTTCTTTGGACATAGTAGTCATTAACCATTGATAAGTCGCGCATGCATTTTTTAGTCCGAAGGGAATAACTTTATAACAGTAAAGTCCTCTTTCATTGATGAAAGTAGTCTTTTCTTGATCATCTTCCAAGAGTGAAATTTGATTGTATCCTGAAGCAGTGTCCATCATCGATAGGAGTTCATGACTTGCTGTGAAATTAAGAATTTGATAGATATTGGGAAGAGGGAAACTGTCCTTTGGAGTGTGTTTGTTTAGATCAGTAAAATCTACACAAACTCTGACTTTTTCATTTTTCTTTGGGAGAACGACGATATTGGATATATAATCTGGATATTTGGCTTCTCGAATGTATCCCACTTTGATTAATTTCTCAATCTCCATGTTAACTTCATCTCAAAGCCGAGGTGATAGTCGCCACTGTTTCTATTTAACCGCCATGGCATTGATGTTGATGGCCAATTTAAGACATGCCTTGGCTAAATCGACCCCAGGCATCTCTTCGAAAGTCTATGCAAAAATGTCTCAATTCGGTTATAAAAATTGAATGAGAGCATCCTTATCGTGCTGGACCAGCTTGGTACCGATAAAAGTTCCTCTGCTAGGTCCATCAATGTTTATGTATTCTGTTGGCTTTCCTGTTGAAGGCCGATCATCAAGGTGATCAATGCTCTATAATTGCTATGCAGTGTACCATTCTAACGTATCTAGAATGGCAAAAATGGTATTTTTGCAAGCTCAAGAAATCTTTTGACTACTCTTGATTTCATAGATACCATCATTGTGCTCGAAGAAGAGTGATTGATGATAGGTGGAAGCGATTGCTTTCAAGTTGTTAATCCAGCAGAGGTCCATAATCCCGAGATAACGAGATTTGGAATTGATGACGTAGAAGATGACGTCGATGGTAGCTAGTCCGGCGGCAATAGGTAAGATGATCTTGCCTACTCGCTCTTCTTTAGAACCATTAAATCCATTGATATCGGTATCGCTCGGAATAACCTGATCGGCCAATCCCATCTGGTCAATCGTACTCTGAAAGAGAATCTTAATACCGCTTCCAGTATCGATCATTATTGTATGCATGACAAACTTCTTCATTTTGAGCATTATGACTAATGCATCATGATGTGGGAATTTGATGTGACTAATGTCGCAATCTTTGAATGAGATCCCAAGCCGGTGATTGCCTGACTCAGGCAGAAGCTTGGCTTCTTTATCTTGAGCTGTGAGGTCCCGGCATTTTAATAGTCTCTTGCGCTTGAATTGGCAAGAGTTGTTGATCTAATGAATTTTGATCATGTTGTTGTGGTACATATGGTAGAGATCTTTATCCTTAGTTTGATCGTCGACCTGGACAACTTCAAACTGATTCTTATAGCTGCCATCCTTGTATGATTCCAGGTCGATAATATATTCGTACATCCGTCCCTCTTGAAAATGAATTCCAATAACCTTTGTTAAGCATAGTAGTTGTCAGTAGAATAATAGGTTACCTTGTGATGCATACAGTATGGGTGGCTCTCGATTGGTTCTAATGGTTGAGAGGGACGGTATAGCTTATCCTTAGAGAGGATTAGAAAAATTGTGGAGATTCAAACATTCATCTTAGGGAGGACCGGTTTGGGTAGTGAACCGCCTTTCTGAGGGTTTCCAGTGTTGCCCTTGGAACGCTTGCGATCACCCTAATCCTCCTTTGGTTTTGTGTTTCGATCTGTAGATGGACCTTTCGTGGTTAGGACGAATTTAGTAGATTTAGGCCTTACGGACATCATCCTTTCCAGGTTGACATAACTATTGACCTTGGTGATCATATCCTTTAAGGTCGCAGGTTTATTGAGGAAGAGGTGCTCTTTGGCCTTGCAGTCGAGCTGGAGCGTATTGATGAAAGCAGTAACAACTATTTCCTGATCGAGATTGTCTACTTTACGCGCGAGCTCCAAAAACTTCTTTACAAATGCCTCGAACATCTCTCTGTGTGACTGTTTAAGACTAATAAGAGAATATAAATTCTCCCCTTTGTCTCTATTTTGAGCATATGTCTTGATGAATTGTTTTTGTAGCTGATCGAATGTTAGTTTGGAATCTTCAGGTAAAGAATGGACTAACAGAGAGGTTCTTCCTATAGACTTGTGGCAAATAAGCTGCAGAGGATGTGGTTGAGATTGGAATACAACCCCAATAAATCACTGTATTGTTGAATGCGCTCATTTGGATCAGTGCCCTTGTATTTACGAATTTTCGGAGTATGAAAACCTTTCGGTATTTCCATATTAAATATCTCTTTGGCAATTGGACTTCCTTGTAACTTGAGAAGGTCGTCTGCAGTGCCCAGAACTTGTGCTTCGATTAACTCCTTGATACGCTGATCCATATGCTCTTGTGTAACATATTGGCTTGCCGGTTGTATGACTTGACGAGGAGGTTGAGGATTATAAGTACCCGTACCCTCACTTAAATGACCACGTACTGGAATTTAAGGCTGAGGTTGATGTTCTTCCTCCTGATATTTAGAAAATTGGTGACCCCTGCTGATTTCAGATTGAACTTCACCACCCAAATGAATGAAAGGTTAATGTTCGTGTTGAATACTTCTAGAAATAGCTTTGCTGGTGGCTCCTCAAGGTCCCAATCAATCTCATACAGAAACTTGGGAGGTTCTGGTAGTTGATCACGATCCCTTGCTGGAGGAGCCTGTTGAGTATCCTGCAGAGCTTGTAATGCAGTCTGCATGGTTCTCATATGGTCTTCATGTCGTTTGAATGTTGACAAACAAGCTTATCGCTCGGCCTCGAGCTCTTTCTCACGGAGCTCTTGGTCAATAGTTAACTGATATTCGAGCTCATTACGTTTCTCTATTTGGGCGTGAAGATTCGCCCTTAGTTTGGTAAGTTATTCCGGCTTAACAAAAAGATCAAGCTGGATCCCGGGATTTTGTCGTCTAAAAGTGACTATGATTGAAGATTGATAATAGAGAGAATATATGCCTTAGGATATCGTGGAAATGTCTTCTTTCCCACAGACGACGCCAAATGTAATGGCCTTATTCTGTAAGCTCAAAGTTGCCCGAAATTATCTCTTACACTAATGTTCCTGTGACAAAAATAGATGTAAAATAATAATTAACACAAGTGATTTAGCATAGAAAACCTCTGAATAGGTAAAAATCACGACCTCGAGTTGAGGGTTTTTCGTAATAGTGACATTTATTGCTTGAGGCTGATATCTTATTACAAGTGATCTCGAACTAGAAATACTTGATCTTGTAAATAAGAAGTTGGTGTTTGAGAATCTAGAAGATATAGTTTTCTTGATGATTTCTCATGTATTTTTTTGGTGGTCCCTATCCCTTCTGGAACTTCTTTCTTATATAGGACTTGTCGGCAGTTCGTTATCATACTGAAGCACATTCTCTGAATATTGAGGCAAGTAGTAGTTGACTGAATAATTATCGAGTTCGTGAAGGTCAAGTGTCTTTGACTTGTTCATATTCTTCAGTTGTGCATGAGCCACGTTCTTCATCAGTTTGTGGTCTAGGTGGCACTGCTGACTATATATGTATGTTACGTGTAGAATGTGTAATCTTGACGTCGAGGTAGTTCAAGCTAGAGACAGTTCGAATTGGGTTAGATCGAGGGATAGGTCCCTACACTGCCCTTGACTATATTCAACCTCGAAAGAATTGAATTAGAAAAATCTAAAACTAAACGTTAATCACATAACACCTACTCGAAGGCAATCGTCAATAATATTGATCAAATTCGACCTCTTAGTCGACCCATTTCTCACATATTCAGCCAAATACCCACCATCTTCCCCAAAATTATAGAGTCCGACATTAATGGCAAATACCAAGTTTTACAGTTCTATTTATCAAAGAAATCAAAACTGAGATGAATGTACTAACAAGAAAAAATAGAGAGAGTGACAGCATACCTTACAATGGTGCTTTTAGGCAATCTTCGTCAGCGACAGTGTCAGAAACACGATTTGTTGAGGCATTTCTTTATTCCCCAGGCATACAATCGGGAGTTGAGTTAAAATTATGATTTTTTTTCTCTTTCCTATTTTAGAAAAACAAGTCTCAAACCGTATCAGTTTTCATAACCACTATGATTACCCCCACTAAGCCCACTCTTTCTCACCTCTCCACTTTCCCTCAACAGTTTCAAATCAAGCAAATGAGTACCCTTTCTGGACCATTTATCCGCAAGTTCCTGGTTGACATTTACCCCCTTTTATAATTCTAGAATGAGAGAGTTATTGGCATGAACAAACGACTGCTTGAATTCGAACCCTCAAAACAAGGGATCATCTACACTTTTAACGTGACACCCACTACAGTATTTATATCAAACATGATGTGACTAGCAACCCTAGTTCTACACCCTATTAAAATAAAGAGGCCCCTACAAACCAGGAATAAAGTCTGCAAAAGTACAATTAGTGCATGCTTTGACCTGTAAAGTATCCACTGAAAAACAAATCGAGTATATACTATCAGCTAGCCTACAAGAATCTTATCAACAATTTACCTAAAGAAGAGAATACAACTAGGTCAGTACATCGCACATAATAACTTGAGCACAAAGTCAAAGCAATAGCTTAACTAGTGATGCAGTAGCCTACTCGAAGCCTTTAAGAACAGACTAGCTACTCAAAGACTCCCGAGCATCTCAAAGCCTACCTTAATTGTAACCTGATCAAGGCAATAACAAATATACCCTCAGATACTATAAGGCTTCGGATAGACACTTCAGCATAGCCTAGCCCCAACTCAAGGTAAATAACATAACGGGTAAATTCTGGTACAAGACAGCTGCTGCATAGAAAGATACATTTGTAATTTAACTTCTCTATGGTGACATTACCTTTCCTATCCTCTAAACATAGGAAAGGAGAACCACCATAGGGGAGGCTGAGATTTCCCCCCTCATACACCCTTGAGAAGCTCTGACAACCTTTGAGCACATTCTAAGATCCTGAAGACTCAGTCTACTTGAGCCTTATTTGTAGTCTCATCCATTTATACAATCTCATCTTAAAATCCTCACTAGAGGTCATGGGAGAATCCCATTCTAGAAGTCTATGCAAGTGTGTCTACTAGAATTCTATATGTATATTCAATACGCTTGTTAGAGCCCATAGTCTAGTATTAATTATGCAGTATAAGAGTGTAATCTACCCTCTACGAGATTAGACCCCTACAATGGAAGCAATATTGAGAAGTCTTTTACGTAAAGTTTAAACCTAAAACACGATTAGTGTTTTGAATACTAAACACAAAACTAAAATCAACATTTTATTAACTCAAAATTAATCCAAATCAACTAAAAAACAAATAACCTAGACCTCCCATTTTATAGAACACAAGGGAATTATAATTAGCAACCTTAATTCTAATTGAAATAGAAATCTACTAAAATTAGAAAGACTTCCCCTTTAATCTTGTGTTGGTTAAACAAGCAAGTCCCTAAATCTACTTAGTATTTCCAGCAATGGAGATGCTCAAATCAAAAAAACATAAATATAAATAGTCTATCGACGGTGAGAACAACCATTAGAGTACAATTTACATCAAATCCCTCCCTCTACAGAAGATTTAGACAACGAAATCAGACTGGACATCCTCTTGACGAAACTCGTGTCACCTTGGTAACGCCTTTAAGATCATCATACTCCTCTTCATCTTCTCTTTGTAAGGCTCATTGTATCGTGGCAATCACGTGTTCCCTTATGCCATCAATAACTAAGCCAACTCGTTTCACAAATTGTGGACAATCCCATTTTTGGTGACCCGGTTTTTCACATCCGAAGCAATTGCCTGAAATAGAGGTATGTGGGATTATCGACCTTGAATTGGCTTGCATGGTCGGTGTGACATTTATTGGATGGCTTTGACTATACGGTAGCTCGCTTGTACATTTAGTTAATTGGACAGTCTCAGATAGGCAATAAACTGGTTGAAGCCCAATCAGTTCCTGAAGTATCTTGGTTAGACCACATTTATACCTGCTAACTCTCTATTGCTTGGTCTCACGAAGATAAGCACGGGACTCAAGTAAATAAAATTGGTCAGTGTATACCTCAATAGTAGAGAGATCCATCTTCAAAGATTGAAGTTTACCAAAGATTACCACATCGTAATTCATTGGGATAAATCTCTCTTTCAAATCACGTCGCATTTCCCATCATTCAGTAATATAGGGGTACATATGAGCTCTTCATGTCTGCTGGACATTATTCCACCAAGTAAGTGCATAACCATATAATCGAGATTTAATAATTGCTACCTGTTTTGGATCTCCATAATGCTTAAAATTGAAAATCTTCTTAACTTTGTTCAACCAATATATAAAAGCATCTATATCGGACTTACCGTCAAATTCTGGAACTCTCAAATGTAGATCATGGGTTTGTTCACTAATAGCTCGTGTAAGAGCGTCAATATCCGAACCCCTGCCAAATCATTTTGGTTGGTGACGCCTCTCAAAGTCTGAATTAGTGTAGTCATCATTGTCTTCGTACTGCGAACTCTCACTCATTGGGGTGTCAACCGGAGGTTATAACCACGGTCCCCCGGCCTCACCCGTTGAATTGGTGTCTATCCCATGGGGGAATATACTATCCCCCACCCATGTTCTGTCTACCTGAGTGCACGCTGAACCTGTCTTCTTCTACATCAAGAAACTGATATTTTTCTTTCGATCCTTCTCTAATACCATAGTTATTAAGTGGTGGTGGATTAGTATGAAACCCGTGATTGTCGGCAAAGACTCCGGATTGTTGTAGTTTTGGTGGTCGCACTGTAGCCATGAGACCCAAGCTTCAGGTTGTTGGGATCATCTCTGGTTACTTGGAGCTCTCCTCTGTTACTCTTGTTTGTTTCAATTGATCGGTAGCAGAGGCCGTAAATTTTGCTGGAATTGGAGATGCTGACCGGTGCGGTGGTGTTGAATGGTAAAATTGTTGAAGAGAGAATCTGCCTTGTTGGTAGCTGTTGATTGCTTATCTTCCAAAGTAGTTAATCATCACCGATGATACCGGCGTCAAAGAACTATGGGTTGAGTTCCTTCCATTGAGTTGCATGACTCTAGGTTGAATTTCCCTTATGGTTTGGAGATCTAGGCCACAACTAAAGGTTTGAGTCCTAGAATTTAGTACGTACTTGGGCTTAACAACTCGGGCCTAAGATTCGTACCGGGTTGGGTCATGCGAACCAATCTGCTGGGCTGGGCTGGGCTGTATGTTGTTGTGCGAAGGACGTTGCTGGGTTGGGTTTGGAGCTGACTGGATCAGGATAGTTGGTGGGTTATGGATATGGGGTTTAATGCTGGCTTCACATGAGCAACACGAGAGTTTGTTTCTTCTCTTCTCTCTCTGGTCGCGATTCCCAGCTCTTGTGAATCTGCAACAATGGTGATTTATGGGTTTTCCTTGTTGCCTGTTTGGCCAGCCAAACCTTTGCCGTGGGGCCTCCCCTGAACCCTTTCTGGAACTCCGGTTGCATCTGTTGCGATTTCAGCGCCTTCCATCGGTAAATCCAACAAAGTTGCGGTGACAACGCCTTTTGTTTGGGCTGTTCCAGCCGCTGTTTTAACTCCAAATTCTGACCCAGAGTTTCCTATGATTCTTAGAATGAACCCTTCATCAGGATTTTTGGTGGTTTTCTGCTGAGACAGGGATAAACGGATTGATATCGTCGGTCTTGGATTTCGGTGTACTAACCTGAGATTCGGTGTCGGTGACATTAGTAACTGATGAGAAAATTGTGCCAAATCCTAACGGTGCCAGTTCTGGAGTGGGTTGTAGTTCTTGGGAGGTGAAGATCGTGACAAATTATTGAATTTGGCTAGAAAAGTTGGTAAGACTTTCTGTTGTTGGTTTCTTAGCTACTTAGACTATCTTCCTTCCTGAAGCCATTGTAATTTAAAAGAAACTTCATCGTTGCATCAAGGGTTCTCTCTGATACCAAGTTTACGTAGACTCTCAATACGAAAGCAAGATTGAGAAGTCTTTTATGCAAAGTTTAGACCTAAAACACGGTTAGTTTTTAAATACTAAAGACAAAACTAAAATCAACATTTTATTAACTCAAAATCAATCCAAAATAACTTAAATACAAATAACCTTGACCTCCCATTCTATTGAATATAAGGAGATTAAAATTATCAACCTTAATTCTAATAGAAATAAAAATATGTTAGGAAAGGTTTGGCCTTGGTAGGACCCAAACCGGGTTGGGGTGTCCCCACCTCCAAACTTACACAAGAAGTTAAGGCTTGTTGGAGAGAGTTTTCGAAAGAGCTTCTTTAATATATATAGCTAGGATTCTCCTAGTTGTAACTAAGGTTTTCGATCTAATAAAAAAGCTTTAATCTTTCTCTCATATTTGTCTAGTATATGTGTGTGTATTACTTACTTGTTATTATATTTAATTCCTAACACGTTATTAACACGAGCTAAGAGGAGCTAGTGGGTTTCTAGATTGGTTTCCAAGGTTTTCTATCCTACTCTTTAAGATCAAGATACAAAACTTCAAACCCTAAAACTACATAAAAGTTCATAGATTTGCATGTTTAGATCTATATTTAGGATGTTAGATCATTTGTTAAGATTATGATAGTGATTTGATGTAGAAAAACATGATGAATATCTTATTTTAGACGTAATATAATTTTTTTTTTCCGTGATTATGATTTATTGCAGTCTACCGAGGTGAGAAGTATTTTTTTATATTTTTCCAAGCCTTAGAGAGGCTGGAACTGCCACCTGAAACAGATAAAATGGCATTTTGACGCTAAAATGTTGATGTCATAGGGGTTAGACCCACATATGAGTCGCACGCTAGGGTTTTCCTCACGTATGCAGACATAACTAGGGCAACCCAAGTGCAAGGCATGCTTGGTTTCCACATGCTTACCTCAGCAAGTCAATGATAACGTCACCAGGTCAGACCTAGTGACACGTGTCATAACTGACACTGCTGGCGTGGCAAACATAATGTTGACTCAATAACATGGATCCACTGAGGTGCTAACGTGATAAGGCCAATCACTACCACGTGTTAGGTTAGTAGTCCCCACCGATAACATGGTAGGGCCCATATTAGACGTGGCAGTCGAACCCACTAATGACGCAGCGGGGCCTACTAATGATGTGGCAGAGGTCCCACTACACATATGTCAGATACACAAGTGGACTGATGTGTCAGTCACACATGAATTATGTGCCAAGGATGCAATTATACTTGCCAATGGCACATACCCATGCCAAGGGGTCACAGGTCATGTGCCAAGGGCATGCCACCGTGCCAAAAGTACCAAGCGTGCTATCACGTGTCAGGTACGTACTTGGAGCGTGTAGCTCATATGACCAAGGGTTCACACGAGCGAGGGTGTGTGAACCACGTGCCATGGTGATGGATCACTTCATACCTGAACCATATCAAACCTGAGACCTGATCCAGTTTGGCAGATCAGATCGTATCTGATCAAGGCCCAATTATATTTGTTCCAATTTTTGGAAAAAAATGATAAAATATTTAATTTATTTCTTTGAGGACTCCTCTCCGAGGGGTACCCAATAATTTTATAAAATTTTAGAAAAATATTTTTATTTTTTGGGATGAGTACCTACTAGTTTTATATGACCCTTACATTTATAGGATATATGCAACAACATATATAGGCTATATGTAACACTCGTTAATACTTATTTATAGTTTCTTACGGCAGATATATATGATATTAAATATATGCCCTTAGGATTCTAGTTATTCTGATCAAGGATCTGAATTGAAATAACATGAAACTAAAAGACATATTCAGATACGGCTAAGAGCCATAATTGAATAAATAAATGTCTAAGACATTAGTTGGGGATCAATTGTAAATTGATATGAGTCTTGTTTCTGAAGGCATGAATTCTTATGAAGTAGTTTTTCGTATCTATATGCAATTAGATGTTACTTGATAATATCCAGAAGTACAGGGATCCTAATAGAAATCTCTTACACTTCTAGATGGTTAGTTCAAGACAGGCTTAATCTACCTATCTTTGGAACTCAGCAAACTTCGGGAAAGGGGCCACTTGTTTTTTAAATATCTAATTCACCTCTATATTTATAGTAAATGGGTCATTTGGCTAGAATATACAAATCTTATAGATCTACGAAACTTTGAACACCCTAGTAGTTAGATAAAAATCGCAAAATCAAATGGTTTTGAATAACTATCTTGACTAAAACTATTAAAACGTATTTTAAGGTTAAAGTTGGGATTTAACGCTTAATAGGATCTCATAAATATAAAACCATAAACAAGGTTTACTTGCAAGTAATGATTGGGAATCATGCACTTTATTGCGCTATAAACTATGAACTGCAAGTAATGATTCAGAATCATGTACTTAATAGGATTTCATGAGTAATAGGACATGAACGAGGTTCACCTACATGTAATAATTGTGAATCATTGCCTTAAATACTATAAATTGCCTTTAAACTAGAAATGTTTATTAAGTACTACTACTGGTAATGATTTACATGCATAACATGATATTAGCAAAACTCAGAATATTGAGTACCTCCCATACTGCAACTCTATTTTGGTGTTAATAAACTTGACCTGTACATGGATACTATTGGGTTTTATATCTTCAAAAACCTCTATGTGGTTTCTTTAGTCCCACATTGCTTGGAAGAGTAGTTTGTTTCCTTGATATAACATTGGTCTTTTATTCTATATATTGGGCAGGGGCAGGCCGAAAAAATGGGTTTAAAATTTTGTTTGGCTCATGGGCTTGGGCCTTGGACTTGGGCCTCTATGGAAGAATTGATTTTGCTAAAACCAATTTTATTCGACCTGGACAAATTTGAACTGAGTCCATTTTATCTCAACATGGATCATTTCAAACCAAGTCTATTCGACCTGGAGTTCCCTCAAGACCAATTCGAACTTAGTCTATTTCGACCTGCAGTTCCCAGTAGACCAAATTCGAACCGAGTCTATTTCGAACTGAACTCTTTCATTTTGAATTCCTCAAATGTAACTATTTAGTATTTAAGTCTTAAACGTTTCACTTCCATTTTGAACGTTTTTGATGACGTGTACCACCATTAACTCTTGTTACCATTTCAATCTTGCTCTATATAAAGAAAAACTGTGCCTCAGGTTTTCAACCCATCGAATACACAGTTCTTCCCTTCTCTTTAATATAATCATGAGTCTAGAATCCGAGTAAATTAATTGAAAGTATAAATCATACGAAGGTCCTTCTTCCTTGCTAGAGAAGTTCTTACTCTGCTGTTTTATCCTGGAGGCGACGCAACAATCAACTGTTTGTAAAAGGGCAGTACGGCAAAACGTCTTAAAGATAAAGACTTAGTCCTCGACTCAACATTTCCAGATCATCATTTCAATACCTTCTGTTCGTTTTTCTTTTGATGTTGTACTAAGGATCTCTGCTCTCAAATACTACTACAGAGGTAAAATAGTATTAATTTTCCTAACAATTTTAAGACGTTCTAGTATCTGCTATGGACGGAGACAGTGATGTCTGATCTGTCTTCACCGACAACAACAAACCTTTCAAATTTGAAGGTAAGAATTTCCGTCGGTGGAAATTGAAAATGTTTTTTATCTAACCACTGAGAAAGTAGCTGAGTCATGTAACTCTACTAAACCAAATGAAGTCGAACCCGTATCCCCTGAATCTATAAAGGCCCTAGAAAAATGGACCGCATATGATTTTCTTTGTAAGAATTTCATCCTGAATGGACTTAGCGATGACCTGTATGATTTTTACTATGTGTTGGAATCCGCTAAGGAAATTTGGGATGCTTTCCAGAAAAAGTATGATATGAAGGAGGCTGGGTCAAAAAAGTATGCGGTTAGCCCCTACTTGAATTTTAATATGCATGACGATAAGTCAGTCATAACCCAGTCTCACGAACTCCAAAAGATATCTTATGAGATTATTTTTGAGGGTATCAAATTAGATGAACAATTCCAGGTTGCTTTCCTCATAGACAAATTACCTTCGGCCTGGAAGGAGTTCAAAAATAACCTTTGACATAAGTCAAAAGAGTTTTCTATGGAGTGTCTTATCATGCGCCTCCGCATCGAGGAAGAAGCTAGAAAACAAGACATTAATGAAGAAGTTCTATTTGTGTCTAATCACAATAAGAACAAGATCACCAATGCTTCTCTGAAGCCGGTAAAAAAAGGTTTGAAAAACCAGTCCCGCAAACCAAACAAGAACCCTGGCTTGAACAACTCTGTACCTACCTCAAAAACAAACAAACAGGAATCTGCCCAGTTTATTTGCTATAACTGTAGTCGACCAGGAAACATGGCTCGGGACTGCCATAACAAGCCAAAACCTGTAAAGGTCTATTTGACCGAGCATATGTCTAAAGAACCTCTTGTTGCTATGATATCTGAGGTTATTATGGTCAGTGGCTCAGAAGGATGGTGGATGGACTCTGGTACTACCCGCCATGTCTATTTTGATAAGGAGTTGTATAAAAATTATGTTGAAGCTAAGGGCAAGAACGTGTTGTTGGGGGACACCCACACCACAGAGGTTACTGAAACTGGAAATATCGAGCTGAAGTTTACCTCTGGGAGGAGTCTCATTCTGAAGGATGTGCTCCATACCCCTCAAATGAGGAAGAATCTTGTATCTTCTTTTCTCCTGAACAAGGCTGGGTTTATGCAGAATATTGGAGGTGGTGTTTATACGATCACCAAAAATGGGGAATTTGTAGGTAAAGGCTATGCGTATGATTCTATGTTTAAGCTTAATATTAATATGATTAATAAAGAATCTTCTTCTTACTCTATGTGTACTTTTAATGTTTGGCATAGTAGGCTTTGTCATGTTAACAAGAAGCTCATTAAAAGTATGTATAACCTGAGTTTGATTCCAAAATTTCCTTTGGACAGTTTTGAGAAATGTAAATATTGCTCTCAACCAAAAATCACTAAGACACCTCACAAATCATTACTAAGAGAATTTGGAACCTTGGACCTTATACACTAAGACATTTGTGAATTAGAAGGGATTTTGACAAGGAACGGGAAATGTTATTTTATAACTTTTATTGATGACCATTCAAATTACACTTATGTATATCTTATAGCTCACAAGAGCGAAGCTCTGAACATGTTTAAGATTTTCCTTGCTGAAATTGAGACTCAATTTGGAAAGAAAATAAAATGTTTTTGGAGTGACAGAGGAGCTGACTATGACTCAAAGGTATTCTACGAGTTGTATCAGTCTACATGTATTATTCACAAGACCACAACTCCTTATTCACCTGAGATGAACGGTAAGGTTGAACGTATGAACCGAACTTATACAAAACTTGTAGTTGCTATTATGCTAAGTTCTAGAGCTGCTTCCCATTGGTGGGGAGAGATATGATTAACTGTTTGTTATGTGTTAAAAAGAGTTCCTAACTCTAAGACCTTGGCTACACCATTGGAATTATTGAATAGCAGAAAGCCGAATGTCTCATACTTTAGAGTTTGGGGATGTTTAGCATATGCCAGGAAACCTGATCCAAAAAGGTCAAAACTTTCTAGTCGTGCTTATAAATGTGTTTTCCTTGGTTATGCAATTAACAGTAAAGCGTATAGATTTTTTAACTTCCAAATCAAAACTATTATTAAATCGGTTGATGCTGACTTTTATGAAGATAAGTTTCCTTTCATATCTAGAGATAGTGAGGGTTCCTCATCTAGTTATGTTGCACCTAGAATAGGAGAGCCTAAAAATGTGGAAATTATAGACATTATTACAAATGTTAGAAGTTGCAAGAGAGCTTGTGTGGAGAAGGATTTTGGTCCTAATTTTGAAGTATATACTCTAGAGGGAGATCTGTCTACCCTCAAAGAGGCTCTTGCATCCCCTGATTCAGATGTTTAGAAGGATGCTATCAATAATAAGATGGACTCTTTGGAGTCCAATGGAACTTGGGTTCTTTCTGATTTACCTCCCGGTTGCAAGGCAATTGGTTGTAAATGAATCCTTAAAAAGAAATTGAGATCTGATGGGACAGTTGAGAAATACAAAGCTAGGCTTGTAGCTAAAGGATTTAGACAGAAAGAGAACATTGATTTCTTTGACACTTATTCTCCCGTTACTAGAATTACTTCGATTAGAGTATTACTTGCCACTGCTGCTGTACATAACTTAGTAGTTCAAGAAATGGATGTTAAAATTACTTTTTTGAATTGTGGCTTAGATGAAGAGATTTATATAGACCAACCTGGGGGATTTATCATGCCTAATCAGGAACGTAAAGTCTACAAATTGGTGAAGTCCTTATATGATCTCAAACATGCACCAAAACAGTGGCATAAGAAATTTGACAACTTAGTCATATCACATGGTTTTAAAATTAATGAAAGTGACAAATGCATTTATTACAAGGCTGTGGATAATGCTTGTACTATTAATGAAAGTGACAAATTTCGACATGAAGGATTTGGGGGAAGCTAGCATAATTTTAGGAATTAAGATTACTAGGACTGAAAGTTGTATAACTTTATATCAGTCTCATTACATTGAGAAGATCTTGAAAAGGTATAACTACTATGACTGTAAACCTGTGTGCGCCCCTTACGACCCTAGTCAGAAGCTATTAAGGAATACTGGTGACAGCATTAGACAAACTGAGTATGCAAGTATCATTAGCAGCCTTTGGTATACTACTGATTGTACTAGGCTAGACATTGCTTAAGCAGTGGGGATGTTATGTAGATTTACTAGTTGTCCTGGTATGGAGCATTGGTATGTTATAGAAAGGGTCATGCGGTATCTGAAAAGAACCATAAACCTAGGAATACACTATGAGCAATTTCTCGTAGTCCTAGAGGGATTTACCGATGCTGATTGAAACACCCTATCTGAAGACTCCAAGGCTACTAACGGTTATATCTTTAACATTGCTGGTAGGGCAGTTTCTTGGAGGTCCAAGAAACAAACTATTTTAGCCCAATCTACGATGGAGTCAGAACTGATTGCACTAGCTTCTACCAGTGAGGAGGCAGACTGGTTGAGAAGCCTTCTATCAGATATTCTATTATGGGATAAGCCGTTACAAGCCATACTTATCCACTACGATAGTACTGCAGCTATTACAAAAGTGGAGAATAATTATTACAATAACAAAAAACAATAAATACGTCATAAACACAGTACCGTAAGAGAGAAGCTCACTTCTGGGGCTGTCAGAGTGGATTTTGTTCGGTCAGAAGCGAACCTGGTTGATCTTATGACAAAAGAGTTAGCTCGGGAGAAGGTGTAGAACACCTTGAAAGGGATGGGGCTAAAGCCCTCATAGATAGAATATCTGCGATGGTATCCCAACCTATAGACTGGAGATCCTAAGAAATAGTTTTAAAGGGAAAAGCAAGTCATATGATAATTAAGAAGAATCGTGCATTTTTTTAAAGAAGGGGTAGTTACTCCTAGTCCATCCCTATAAGAGCATGATATCCTGCAGCGATTTAAGGTTGAGTTATTCTATAACTCTTAATGAAGGCTATACTCTATGTGGAGTGGGGTACTTAGCTATAGGAGTACTCTTGATAAACTCACCTCGATGATTATGGAAGTGAGGCCACTTCCTATGGGAACTTGGGAAAGTTCTCTAGAACATTCATTAGAACCGGGATACGAGCGTATGGCCGTATAGCGCTTACAATTTCAGAACTTTGCATTATAAAAGTTGTGTGTGGTGTGCTTTAGTTGTAGCCTCCAGAATTAGAGTTCAAGATGAATGTCACTCTAATCTCTAGCACTTCAAAAGTATATTCACTCTGTAAAGGTTCAAGTTGAAAGACACATCTACTTATGCACAACTTTAGATTTTTTACTCGAACATGTTTTCTCAATATAGTGGGGGATTGTTGGGTTTTATATCTTCAAGAACCTCTATGTGGTTTCTTTAGTCCCACATTTCTTGGAAGAGTAGTTTGCTTCCTTGATATAACCTTGGTCCTTTATTCTATATGTTGGGCAGGGGAAGGTCGAAAAAATAGGCTTAAAACTTTGTTTGGCTCATGGGATTGGGCCTCGGACTTGGGCCTCTATGGAAGAATTGATTTTGTTAAAACCAATTCTATTTGACCTAGACCAATTTGAACTGAGTCCATTTAATCTCAACATGGATCATTTCAAACCAAGTCTATTCGACCTAGAGTTCCCTCAAGACTAATTCGAACTTAGTCTATTTCGACCTGGAGTTCCCAGTAAACCAAATTCGAACCGAGTCTATTTCGAACTGAGCTCTTTCATTTTAAATTCCTCAAACGTAACTGTTTATTATTTATGTCTTAAACGTTTCACTTTCGTTTCAAACATTTTTGATGACGTGTCCCACCATTAAAGCTTATTACCGTTTTGAACTTGCTCTATATAAAGAAAAACTGTGCCTCAATTTTTTAACTCATGGAATACACAGTTCTTCTCTTCTCTTTAATATAATCATTAGTCTAGAATCCGAGTAAACTAATTGAAAGTACAAATCATACGAAGGTCCTTCTTCCTTGTAAGAGAAGTTTCTACTTTGCTGTTTTATCCTGGAGGCGACGTAGCAATCAACTGTTTGTAAAAGAGCAATACGGCAAAACGTCTTAAAGATAGAGGCCTAGTATTTGGCTCAGCATTTCCGGATCATCATTTCAATACCTCCTGTTCGTTTTGCTTTTGATGTTGTTCTAAGGATCTCTGCTCCCAAATACTGCTGCAGAGGTATAATAGTATTAATTTCCCTAACAGATACTAAAATCCATTTGCCACTACAGATGCTGGATAAGGCTATTGTTGTGAACAATGAATCTCTAATCAATAGAGCTCACGCTTTGTTTGTACCCTCGCTACCATATTCAGGAAGGCTTAAAAATAGAATACTATCTTATTCTAGTATTATATGATTACGGTAAAATTTTCATTTGGCTATGCAACTTTACTATGATGTTATGTAGAGAAATAGTTGAGGTAGACAGAGATATTAAAAATATTATGTTAACTTTCCATGCTTTTAATATTGTACTTCAACGGCAATATTCGCAAGTAAAAGTTTACTGCACACGCAGACTTGATTCAAGTGCTCCTCATTTCTTAGAAAAACAACGAGTTATTGGTTAAGAACCACGAGCTTATGCCTACAGAGAGTAAGTATGTACCCAAGTTGCACAATATTAGCTTTGGTGATAGGGGAAGCTGCGGACAAGGTCGTGACATTCACACACTCAATTCTTTTAAGATATGGACATATTTCTTATCTCTAACCTTGTGAATCAGAAATGTGACGAATATCATTGGCATGGTCAACATGATAGAAGACATTGATAGTGTCACACTATTACTCCCTAACGGTACGATACGAGGTATCCAGACTGCTTTATACACTAGTAAATCCAACCAGATTTTACTGAGTTTCAGGGACATACATGATAATAGTTATCATGAATAGATGATAAGAGAAAATGGCAGTAATGTTTTGTGCATTATCTCGATGTTTAAAGGTTTAAACACGTTATTGGAACGGTTTCCAATACACTTATCCGGGCTAGAATAATGAGGAGGATTATTGAGAATACATTTCAACTTTCCTTAAAAGTGGAGAAGATCCAAAGAGTGTACGTGTAACGATTGCTTTTAAGAAAAGTTGATTGCTCATCATAATATGACTAAGGTGGAGTGGGATCTCCAGCCTTTTATCTAACGTATTCATGGAGACACATGTGGACATATCTATCCACATAGTGGCCCACTTGAGCATTTCTGTTCACAATAGGTACATCTTGGAGATGGTCTTATGTTTGCCTATTGTTAACAGTTGGGAATGTAACGTTGGTGCTACTTCTCACTTAAATTATTTGATTGCAAGGACAAATTCTGGATCGACCAATCAAGTCGATGCGAGTTGACAGAACTGGTAAGTTTACCTCACAAGCTTTTGATGATTATTATATTACTAATGGGATAGATAATTGAGCATTGAGATTACCCCATTCCATACCCAACTTGGGTTGGCGGGGAACATAATCAGGCGATTGAGGATAATCGTTTGGCCACTGTTATTACGATCACAACTTCCGGCTAGTGTGTGGGTCATGTATTATTGTTCCCTACAATATTGATTAGAGTTTGTCTGCGGCAAATCATCAAAGCTTCCCCAAAATAATTGGTAACTAGGTGGGATCCCAGTATCGCCCTTCGGTACACATGTCTGTGTCGTGTAGGTGTCGAGGACATCTCTGCAACGTACAAAGTTGGGTCCCTAACGTTGGCTAGGAATTATGTGGGTTATGATTCGTATCTATCACTAGATATTTGAAACCCACTTGCAACGTATATACTGCAGGGCATATTATTACTTTGATGAGACGGTATTCCCAACATTGGAGGGAGATATGATAGTTAATGCTGAAGATGTTTCTATGATTAGTTGGAAAATACCATCGTTATCTCATCTAAATCCCTTTACATATTAAGTGACAATAAGGTTTAACAGATTCCACACTTATAATAGGTCGTAAATGAATTGCCAGCCACATTCATTGATGTTGTTGAAGTATCATAGGTGTATGTACCTGCAAGTAATACACCTACAGAGCTAAACGTTCCAGGAAAATTAATATGCATCCCGCAAACGAATCTAAGGCTCGCACTTAATGTGGAGCACCGTTGGAAGAAAGTATTATGAGCCAGGGAATGACAAAATAAGGGACAAATATTACTAATGGTGTAGTCGGTTTATCGAGGATGGAACTACCTATCGACTAGGCAATTATAGCTACGCGACCAATTAATGCATTACGAGACAAGCCGGGGTGACACATATATATGATTAAATAGTGATTTGTCGATAAGGTATTCATATTCGCTACTGTGCTCGCCATAAAGGATGAGGATTCATAACTACTTATTCTAAACGACTGTGTATTGTTGCACATTGGGCAAAGTGGGTGACTAGAATCTAAGCTGAGCTCATCTTGCTAACATAATACAAAGTGATACCATAGAGCCTGCCAGTTACAAATTGATATAGTATGAAAACAACGAGCTTAAAGATATTATTAGGTCAAGACAAGACTAGCTGCCCAAGATCTCTCACTGAGACCTGACATTGTTTACGATGAGACCTACTCTCCTGCTATAGACGATATAATATTCTGGTACCTGATCGGTCATTCAATTATCGAGGACAAGCTTGATATGCATCTTAAGTGGTTACTACGTATCTATATAGGAAACCAGATACATATATCTACATGAAATTACCCGGGGGGGGTATAAGCTTCTGAAAGCAATTAAGCCTAACGCATGAGGTACGCACGTAACAAATTGGATAGGTCACTATTGACTTGAAGTAATCAAGGTTCATGGGATACTGCAAGCTGACTGATATTTGAAGGTCGAGGACTTTGTAAATAGAGTTTATCTGTCCATGTGTTCTTACTAAAGAACACATATATAAGCTTAGCCATCATAACAGTGCACTAGTTAATTTAGATATCATCAGAGCTCCGGGGGAGATCACAAGAGCCGCCGAATACCTTGGGAAGGAATTTAAAATAGAAGATCTTGGAAAAATCAAGTATTATGGAAATTTGCAGATTGAACATCTTGGTAGTGGCATATTCATACACCATATGATATTTACTAGGAGAGTTATCTAACGCTACGGTATGGATGCAGCACACGGTGCTAAGTCGCTTATGGCCGTCCGTCACTTAGTAGTGGACAAGGACATTTTTTTCCCTCCTGATGAGGGGGATGAACTCCTAGGGCCGATGCGCCTTATCTAGGAACTATTGTTAATTTTCTATACTTAGCCCAGGTATACTAGACCCGATATCTTATTCGTAGAGAATTGTTTTGTTAGCCATAGTTTTGCTCTTACCCAAAGGCAATGGAATAAGATCAAGCACATTCTGAGGTATCTGCTTGACACAAAAAACATGGGTCTGTTCTACCCAAAAAATGGTAAACGTAAAATTATAGGGTATGTCGGCGATGCAGAATACTTGCTAGATCCACATAAAGACCATTGTCATATGGACTATGTATTTATGTATGAGATACATGAAATTCTTGGAGATCGATGAAGCAGACGATAGTTGCTACATCCTCAAACCATGCGGAAATTCTTGTCCTTCATGAAGCTGGCAGATAATGATAGTTGCGCTCCACGATATATCACATCAACTAAAGTTATGGCCTAAGTTTCAATCCAAGATAAAGCAACGACTTCCCATAAAGACAATGCGGCTTGTGCATCATTCAAGTCAAGGGTGGATTTATTAAAGGCAAAGGAAGACCTTATATACTCATAAATTATAAAAGGCAAATGAGATTGACGTTATTCAAACCCATTAAGAAGACAACTTAACAAGATTTATTTCCGAATACTCTAGCACAACCTACGTTCAAGAAGATGGCACACAGAATCGACATGTGAAAGTATTCATTAATATCTCAGGGAGATACATCTCGGGGAGATAGATCTCGGGGGAGATTGGCGTCAGGGGGAGTAATCCTATCCTAACGTGGATACAAAACGTGTTATACTCATTTTTCTGATAGTAAAATTTTGGTCCTTGGGGTTTTTTTACTAACTAGAGGTTTTAATGAGGTAACGTATACGCGTCCACAACCCATACAAGGCATATGATTACAGTCTTTCTTTGCATAACTTTTTGCTCAAGGGGGTTTTGATAGGCAGAGGTTTTGACGAGGTAAGTCATCTTAGTATGAAACACCTTATGGGGGAGTGTTAGGAAAGGTTCGGCCTTGGTGAAACTCGAACTAGGTTGGGGTGTTCCCACCTCCTAACTTAGCCAAGAAGTAAGGGCTTGTTGGTGAGAGTTTTAGAAAAGGCTACTTCTATTTATATAGCTAGGGTTCTCTTAGTTGTAACTGAGGTTTTTGATCTAATAAGAAAGCTTTAATCTTTCTCTCATATTTGTCTAGTATATGTGTGTGTGTTTTGATTGCTTACTATTAGATTCAATTCCTAACAAAATCTACTGAAATTGGAAAAACTTCATTTTTAACCTCGTGTTGGTTAAACAAACAAGCGCCTAAATCAACTTAGCATTCAAGAAATGGAGTGGCTTGAATCAAAATAGCATAAATATAAATAGTCCATTGACGGTTAAAATGACCATTAAAAGACAATTCACATCAAACTTAAATCTATATTACATTATAGAATGATGTTATTCTCAGGGGAAAAATTGCCCACGAGAGAGAAGGTTTATCTAAGAGACAAAGAGGGGCGGAGATAGAGTTTAAAGCCCTCGGGATTGTGCTCCACTCTAGATAGGTGGAGGAGATTAAATCATGCTAAGGGTAGTTTTGAAGATTTTTTTAGAACATGAGGGGATTATAGTCAGACAAACTTTTACTCTTAAACAGTTTTTTTCCTGATCGCGATCCTCTCTTCTTCATCTTCATGCTTCTTTTTTAAAACTCCATTTCTCTGATCGGAGCCTCTCTATCTTTTCTTTCACCACGAATCTATGTTTTTCTCATCACTCTCAAAGGTCAGAGTTAAGTTTTCAATTTCGTTCTTGATGGTTTGCATTTCGATTTTGGGGGTTTGGTAGGAAGATTGATTTTGTTCTCTTAATATCTTTCTCTCTCTCAACCAAAATAAGTTTAGGTATTCATATTTATATGCTGATTGATGAAGAAATTTTAGTGGTACGAAACCTCTCTCTACAATGGTGATTTTGTTTTGATATTGAAGGTATGGAAATTTGATTTAAGGTCTGAAAATTCAGCTTATGCAATTTGGAATTTCTCTCTCTCGCAAGACACCTTTCTAACTAATTTTGTAGAACTTATCATGGGTTTTGATCTTCCCCTTATGGTTTTGATTTGTGTACTTAGGGATTTCTGATTTGTTGCTATAATGATGTTTGAATTATCACCACTATTGTTGGAATGTTGGATTGCACTTTGGACTACCATTACACTCATGACCACCATTGTTGTAATCTGCACTCATGATGGTTCTCCTATCTATTTAGGATAATCATCTTCCTTTTGATCTTCCTTATGGTAATATAGTTGTTGTTGGGTGTGTAAATCTGCGATTTGATATTTGGGTGTGGTAGGAATTATTAACCGATTTGGGTGTGTATATCTGCGATTTCTAAGATTGGGAGATCAAAAAGGTTTCATTAATAATTTGATGGGCAAAATTTGATCATTGATTTGGGGAAAAATGTCGTTGCCCTTTAATGTGGTTTTTCATTGGAATGACCTAATACTAATTTTCAAGAATTTACAAAAAAATTTCATCACAGTTCTACTTTGTTTGATGAATCGACATACGTGGATAAAGTTTTAGGATTCCATTTTGCTTGGATTGAGAGTGATCAAAAATTAATCACGACCGGCAACTGGTGTATACAAAATGAAACAAGATGGAAGGATGAACTAATTGAATACATAGGTATATGATACTAGACAAGCAAATGGATTCATCCGCACTAATGGTGATTTGAGAATATTACAACAAAGGTATATGATTTGGTATACATAGGTAATAGGAAGATACACTATATCTGTCATTTTTCTGCATTAATCCATGTTTCAGAATGCCAAACACGATGATTTGTAGGATGGATGGTGCAATAAGGTGAAGGTCTGTCTTAAGTTTCATATTACAATACCTGTAACCTATTTGTGAATTATTAAAAGGAATTTATAAAATCTAATGTCTTGAAGAGGTCTTCCCTTTTGACCAATACATGGACTGCTCAAGACTATAAGTCTATGTACATTAGCATTTGTCGTTATTAGAAAACTTAACATTTTTTTTAATTGGTAGTCATTTATTGTGTGTACTAATGCTCAAACAGATATCCTCCCCTTTTCTTCGATTATTGCATTGAAAGAAGCAATGATGTTTACTTTCAATTAATTAGTCCTTAAATAGGTTTTATTTGGTTTATGGAATTCTCCCATTCTTAGATGTAGTTTTCATTTTCTTTGACTATATAATAACCTTTCTTCCTATCTTATTATTGATCACAGGCTATAGTTTCTTGCTTTTGGGAGTGAAAATAGAAGAATTATAGATGACAAAAAAAATTGTAATTGCGCTCGCATTACAACCATGATTTTGAGTACAATCACAAGAATCATAACGTTCTGTACTATGAGATGTGAGGAGATATACTAATAAGGTTTACATATGATAGAGGCGAAGGAGAAGGAAAAGATTAAGTGGAGCCAGATTGAGAAGGGATGAAGCAAAATAAAAGTAGAAGTTTAATTTGTAAATTCAAGCACAAACTTTTATAACAGTAGTACCTATCTTTATGAAAACAATTGACAAGTGAAAATGAATGAAGGTTTTCGATTTTATTCCTTGGGAGTTATTATAAAGTATGTTTTTGTTTTTTTATTCATGCCAGATTCATTTATGTGTATTCCACTGTCTCAATGGTTTGTTTAGCCTAATTCCATGATTCGAACTTAGCCTTTACACCAGATGTAATCAGAACGCTAATAATAACTAACACAAAAGTTTAGCGTGGAAAACCTTTGAATAGGTTAAAAACTACGACCTCTCTTGAGAATTTTAGAAAGAGAGAGATGTAATTGAGAATGCTAGCTATTACAAAATATTTTGTAGAGACTTTCTTGATATGAAAAGTATCTCCTTTCTCTGTAATTCTATAGACCTATTTATAGGTCTTATAATATGACTGTTATCTATTTTAATGTTGAACATTATGGTTTGGATGAGTCTTCATAATGATTGTGTAACGGCTTGAGTAACTCCTACTCCATAATGTGTCTTCCATAAATGTGCCACGTGTATGTTGATGAGGTCGAGTAGTCGTATGATGGTCGAAAATGGGGCTTGAGTCTGAGATGCAGAATAAACCCCTTACATAAGACGGCTTTCAGCGAATAGCACGAGAAGCATCATGGTTGAGTGGTGTTGGCTGAGAAGGTCATTCTCTAACCGTTACCTGACGTTGTTATCTTGATTCTGATGCAGTTTATTATCGATGACGTCGATGTCTGTTTTTGAGATATTCGACCTGTAATATGTTGTCTGTTTGGTCGAATTAATTAGGTGAGCCAATAACCGATCTGTAAACTGTTTAGTCAAATTAAACAAACCAATAACCAACCTGTAATGTATTAGATGGGTTGGTCAAATTGGGATGAACCAATAAGTGATCTGAAATGTATTTAAAAGATTGAATTGGCTGAAGTAACAATTTTGTATATAGAAGTACTTGTATGAGATAGTAGAAAAGTACTGTGATATGTAATCTATAATATGTAATCTGTCTGGTCGAATTGGACGAACAAATAAGTGACCTGTAATGCATTAGATGGATTGGTCAAATTGGGATAAACCAATAAACGACCTGTAATATGTAATCTATTTGGTTGAATTGGACGAACCAATAAGCGACCTGTAATGTATTAGATAGGCGGTCAAATTGGGATGAACCAATAAGCGACCTGTAATATATTATGTAATCTGTTGGTTGAATTGGGCGAACCAATAACCGACCTGTAATGTGCTGGTCAAGTTCGCCCCCCAAGTATGATTTAAGTCGATTAGATTAATAATAAGCTCGAGCAATATGGCTGGAACTGATGTCGAGCTCGCCCCAAGTATAGGCTTAAACGGCTTTGAAGATGAAGTCGAGCTTGAATACCCAGTTCTACTTGTTCAAATAGTAGTAATACAATTGGAGGAAAAATTGACTTGGCGGTTGGCACCATTGCTCGAATTTGCGATTGGTTCAAACTAAGAATCCAGAGCTCGATTGAACTCGTTTACGAGAATATTCTGATCGTCTAGTCGGACTGTAAAATTACGACCACGACTTTGACATGGTTGTTGGCCTCCATATAAAGACATTTGATGATGGAAAGAATTTACTTTGTTTTGAAGTTGTTGCGCCCACTAGAAGAGGTCGCAGTATTAGCAGATAGTTAAGTGATATTAACTATAGTATTTTGTTGATCAAAACTCTATTCGGAGGCCAATAGATGAACCTGACAATCCTCTATATGGGCTTCGTCAACTGCTGCAATATGAGTGGAATGAAAAACTTCATATTCAGGGCTGGGTAGGATGAGTTTATGTATATTTGGATCATGGATTATACTCCCAGATGTTGCCAATCTATCAAATATAGCTTATGTTTGTTGAAGATACCACATGTTGTTCAGGTACTACATCTGCTACAAACCAATTTGTAAGACCTTCTAACGTTATTCGTTGGAATATCTAAAGTTGATACTCGTGAGAATATGGAAGTGAGTGGCTCTGATGATACGCCCATAGAATTTGAGCAAAAATGATAAAGTTGCTTTACTAGATGCAGAGGTAGTTAAGAAAACCCAAAAAATAATAAAGACAGGTGAGCATCGTTTCATCACTCGAATCAGTATCTTCTTACGAGAGATGTTCAGAGCCCCTGAGATCCTAATAATTGGAATCGACTTCCTTCGTTGATTCATCACCGTAGCTACATGAGATTTCTTATAGTAATATGTTGGTTAAGCTAAAACGGTATGCGTAACACCAAAAGTACCACCACCAAGATCCGAACAATACGGCAGGCTAGATAGATATAAAAGGAACTCTTGGAACTAGCCATACTGGATCTGACGATGGATTAGATATTCCAATGGTCGCCACATTCAAGGCTTTAAAGAATTGCCTGTTTCTCCGTTGCCTCGGCCAACCACAGTTAAACCAAACAAGATAAATATGGTGATGAGAAGACTTGAAGCATTCGATTAAACATCATATGAATCGAGATAAACGAGGTTATAATTTGGCAATTCTGGCTTTGATTAGATCTACTAGAGACTTCAAGTGAGAGTTTTTGAAGAAACGGGCAGCTTGGTTAATAGTTTCTATGCATCCTTCAATCTGGGGAAATCATGCCTTAACGACTGGAATCCAATCGACTGAATAATATGTTAGATGGACCTGTAATACTGTCCGAAACAGTATTTGCTGCAATAATTAAATCGCAACCAAAATCACCATAGTTCAACACAGCAGCAACATCCAATAATCCTCGAAACCGCTTGATTGATGGAGAGATCAAAATCAAGGCATCGCACAAATATTGTGTGTAGGTTTTCACTAAAAAAAATGATTATTAGGGACCAGATATTAGAGACGGAGTGAAATTTCTCTCCAATAATAAAATATTTGGGACGATTTTGAATTAGTCTCTTATAATTTTTGCTCATGGGACGGAAAGAATCACCATGTCCTTAATAGTATAAGTTTAGGGACTATTATACTTAGCCATCCCTAATGTATATGTTTAAAGACAGTTAGACATGGCAATCTCTAATAGTATATGTTTATGGACTGTTGTTAGATAAAAACATAGCAAAAAACAAAAACCCATAATTTTAACTTAACTCGATCTCTCTTCATTCTTCTCGCAAGTTCAACTCCTCCCCGCAATCCTTCTCTCTCAACACTCTGCTATTGAGCAAAATCCCAATAGATGATCATAAACCTTAAAACTGAAACCTAAATTCCTTGATTGTTGATCTCGGCTGCTCAATGTTGTTGCCTTTGTTGAATTCTGTTGCACATGGATTTCTTGTTTAGCTTATTTATGTTAATCTTTGTTGTTTGTAAGTTTTCCTATTTCAAACTTTGATTATTTTCTAGAATTCCTATTATCTAGTTTGAAGTATTCAATTAGTAGTAACCACATAATAGCTGATTTCTAAAATGGCATAGGATTGAATGAATTTAGAAAATTTTAGGTGTTAAAGTTCAATTAGCAAGTTGTTTTTCCCTTCAATAACAACAATTCTATTATCAACATTTTTTTCTTTCTCTGACTGATATTTTTACTATTTTATACTTTTTTTTCTATTGTGGAAGTACTGCACGGTTTCTTCTGATGCCCATATTAAAACATGAATGTCTCAAATTTGAAAATACAGATTTCAAAGTATTATGCTGAAGAATTTTATTTACACTTTTGTTAGTAGTTTGAAGTAACAATTTTGATTGTTAGGCGAGGCGTTCAATGAAGTCGAGGTATTTGATGAAATGGCTATTGTGAGTAGTGTACTGGAAAAAAGGGGGAATCCAAAATTTGAATTTACAGTAGGTGTTGTTAAGTATATTGGGTTGATAATGGGTGTGATTGTTTGTAGGGCTTTCGTGGTTGAACGTCGGAGAGGTTTTGTGAAGGAGTTAGTGAATCTCTCCGGAATAAACTCTTTTGCATTGTCCCATATTTTGGGGTCTCGCATAATTGCCCCGACATTTACCAATACTGTTGTATTAGCCAGGATGTCATAGCCATTCAAAGTAGTACCTTTGGAATTAAATTGAGGAACCAACATTTGACCAGTTGGATGTAATGTCAGGATCTTTTTAAGCACACATTTGAGGTACCCCATTTGGTAAATATCCTCCTCATGCACCTTGGACTTCATTCCTACCACTATTCTTACCTTTTCTTGTTCTTTCTTCATTGGATTTGGACTGTCGATCTAGAGCTATCTATGTTTCAAGTGTCAGATTTGCTTAGTTTGTGCAATCATAAGAGTACGATTTAGTGGAAACAAATCCAAGTTTGCTATGTACTTGCAATTTCAAGAGGAAATCACTATCTTATTATGCATCTATTTGCGTTAAGAGTGTTCCCGGTCTGTTTTACTGTGTATTTATTTGAGATGAGTTACAGAGCCAATTTTTAGAATTGAAAGCAATTAAATTTGGACTGCTGACATTGTTTAATCGATACTGAGACACACGACTCAGTTATTCCAGTACAACAATGTGCGATATCTTTCGATAGTGTATATGAAAGATCGCCTATGTTATATTATACTATAAGCAACGTTTAACATGAGTAGAGTTACCTAAAATAAGTTAGTTTTATCTAGAAAAAAATTATTTTATCAAAGTTAGTTTTATCTATATTATATTATAGTTTTCATTCTCATCTATCTCTCTAGATCTCTCTATTATTACTTCTTCTTTCTTTTTGTCTTCTTTCTTCTTTTTAATTAGTCTAGAATAATCACCACCACATCAACAGATCTGAGGTACTTAAACTTCACTGATTCTTTTTGACCTAGTTTTTAATTTCAAACAAATCCAGCTGCATGTGCTTTTTTATAGCTTCTTTCCATCGTACGCGAGATCATTATGCAGTAATGGTAACTATTAGTAGTATATAATCTTATGTTTTGGTTTGTGTGTTTTGTATTCTACTATTTGCTGTTTTGGTAACCATTAGTAATATATAATCTTATGCTTCTAATATATAATCCAACTATTATGCATGTTTTCGTAGTTGTAACACTTAACTTGCCTCTACCTTTAGTTTTCTTGATTTTTTTTTTATTATACCCCTATATCTCTCTTGGATATTCACAAAGAAAATTTATAAAAAATCTGTCTTTTCAAAAAAAAAAAAAAAAACTGTTTGCTCATTCCTTTCATAATATTAAGATCATAATAAAAGGACATGATTTAAGGGACGGTAGCTAGGCTCGAGACACTATTAAGAGGATGTCCCAAGATGAAAAGAGTAAGAAAAAGGTATTGTCCAAGCTGGGAATAGTTGAATAAAACCATTATCATGAATTACCCCCCCCCCTCGGTGTTAATTACTTCTTTTGAACCCCTGATTTGGAAAAGGAAAAAGGAATAGAAGGCTAGAGAAGGGGAGAGGGGCTTAGGATATGCACATGCCATCAACAAACAATATTTGTTAATTACTTCATACTCGATTTTTCTTGATAAAAAGGAAATCGTAAACCAAAATATGGGATCCCTTTTGATTTTATTGTATTGAGTAAATAATATTGGTTTCTATCATCTTAAGCCATCATAAATCGCCTATGCTATATTAAATGTAATGGGGGTTATTACCAAGGTTCCGGAAATCATTCTGAGCTGTATAAGCCGTGATGAGGCTGCTTTGGCTGTAGCTCAAAAGGTGTGCTATTTTTTATGTAGTATTACATTGTATATTTTACTGGTCTTCATCGAAGTGTCTCGTTGATGTTGGATAGGTTTTCAAGAATTTATATAAGAATGCCTCAGAGAGTACCCACAATCGTGTTCATTTTGCAATTCTGTCTGCTATTCGTGACATTTGCAAGCTTGTAGTCAAGGAACTCACCAGCTGGGTATGAATTGCACGCCTATTTGACTTATCTTAGCACATTCTTTAAGAAATGCACCTAATTACATCTCCGTTATTTCTCTATCATATAATTTATTGATATGAGAATCGGAAGTTCAACAGAGACATAACTATCGGTCTTATTCACTCTAATTTACTAAATCTTGCTGAGTATAATATGCGCATGGCAAAGCTTCATGATTCGGGGCGGAATAGTACGTCCATTGAATTTCACCTTCTAGTTTACAAGTAACCATGTAGTGATTGATGACTTGATGCAGCTAAACTTTTTTTTATTGTGTAGAAGCTGCTACAGAGTTTTTAATCTCTCTTCTGCAGACATTGGTGGCCTAAGAGCCTGGGATTAGTGTGTCAGAGCTTCATAATTTGTTGATGCCCTGGCAAAGGTTTTATTTTGTTATCTTTTTCCTGGTTTCTTCTTTTACTCCAATTTATTGATATGAGGATCGGAAGTTCAGCAAAGATATAACTATCGGTCTGATTCACTCTAATTTACTAAATCTTGCTGAGTATAATATGCACATGGCAAGGCTTATTGATTCAGGGTGGAATAGTATGTCCATTGAATTTTACCTTCTAGTTTACAAATAACCATGTAGTGATTGATGACTTGATGCAGGCACTCTCTCTATCTGTCATTATCTCTTATCCCACCTATCTATCTTTCTAACCATCTGTGTATATCTATCACTGAGAGGGGTGACTCCATTGTTGTTTTACAGGAAGGTGCAGCAGTCTGAGAGAGGAGAGTTTTCAGCTTGAACTACTCCAACTGGATTTGATCCTAGCGACCCTTTTAATATGGGTATGTAAAGTAATTATGAATTTCATAACATAACTAGTTTATTTTGCTACAATTTTTCTTCTTTTTTTGGTTTTTTGCTACTTATGTTTGAGTTTGATAGGAGGGCCAAGGATGTTTAACATCATTCATCAAGACATGATCTTGAGAAGGAAGTTGGAAGAAGCTGAACTGCAGTAAGCCTTGGAGCTCCAGAGTAGAAGGTTAATGGGTCTACAGCTGTTAGAGATTAAGAAACTTCATCATCATCAAAGAAACATGTCCAGTGGTTCTACTCCCATTTGCTCCCCACACTCCCCTCACATGAACCATAACCTCATTGTTCCTCAGTCGTCCTCGTCTGATCGTAGTAGTCCTGATTCTCCCTCTCCTCAAGGTAAATTTTAGAGGGCAAGAATACTAAATGTTGTTGAAAGGGAGTTTTATCTTAGTTCTGATCCATTGATCTTTTTTGCAGAGATTTGTGGGAGTCTTCCCAGTATCATTGTTGAAAAGAATGTGGTGAATGATGAAAAGGAGGAGTTTCCAAACTCTAATAACCATGATGATTCTGATTTCCATAATAGGAATGAATGAAATTTGAAAAATACAATATGGGTTTCACCAAATTTAGCAAAGAAAAAATAAAAAAGGTTTTGCTAGATTTTCTGATCAATCTTTTTACTAGTTTAGGCTCTTTCTGTGTCTGGGGTTTAGATGATTTATTCCTCTATGATTTTTATCTTAAATGGGTGCAGCAGTAATAACAAAAACATCATCAACAGCTTGGAGCATAATCTCCCTGATAGTCCCTTTGCCTCACCTACTAAATCAGTGGAGATAATCATCCTTTCTTCACCACCATTACATTAGAGACTGATAAAATGTCGTTGGCATCATCATCATCCTCTACTTCTACTACTAATAATAGCTTAATCCCATCGTCGTTGTTGCCTACTACTGCTACTTCCACCCTGGACATCTCTTCTTGCAAATTATGTTTCTTCCCAATAACCAGGTACCATTAACACTAAGTACTATAGACTATTTTCTTCTTAGTATACTTTATCATGGTAAAAGATCCTTAAACAATACCTGTTTCACCAAATCTTATGCAAATTATCTTGACTTCATTTTTATGTCATCTACTGCCAAATATAGAAATATGGGAATGATTCAAACTTATTTTTTCTTCTTCTTCTTCAGGTTCTCATCTGGTCATGGATCCATAGGAATGTAGGAGAGAGGATGATGCCAACCAGCCATTAAAGCTGGCTGGCATTGCTTACACAGGTAAAAATTTCTAGTATCTTTAAATTTTAATTCAGAAGCTTGTAATATAAGTTGAATCTGATATATGGTTTTCTTTCATTTTTGTTACAGAAAAAAAGTTGATTGAGAGTTATAGAAAAAAAGAACATATTTAGAGATAAAATATCACCATCATCATCATCTTCAACATCTTCATCTTCAACAAAACAGATGCATACAAACATCAAAAAACAAGCTTAAGTATTGATCTTGGAAGGAAGTGTGGTCATCCAAAAAATCCAAAAACCATCTAGGCTTTTTTGTCTCTATCTCTCACATAAACACAAAGATCCATAGAAGGATGGTGGTAAATTATTGTAACTCTTAGTAGTACTTTTTAGCCCCTTCTCTTGTTTTATAGGTAGATTGAACAATAACTTTTAATGTTCTATAGGTAGATTGAGATCTTATTTATTTATATAGAATTAGTGTTTGTGAAACCTTGTAAATAAATCTCTTTTAAATTAACTTGTGGTTGATAAATGATTTGTATTATCTAGCAATTGTATAATTCAAATTGTAAAAATGCTACATTTAGCATTACCTTCTTTAGGGATGATTTATTTTGTCTCTATTAATATTGGTGCCATACTATTAGAGACAAGTAAATTCGTCTCAAATGTTGTGTATTAGAAGCAGAATAATCTGTCCCCAATAAGATTGGCGCTGGTGGGAAAATTTGGCTTCATACTTTTAGAGGCAAACAAATCCGTCTCAAATGTTGTGTACTAGAGACAAAATAATCTATCCCCAATAATATTGGCGATGGTAGGAAAATTTGGTGTCATACTTTTAGAGACATACAAATTCATCTATAATAGTATGTATTAGGGATGGTTGTACTCCGTCCCCAAATGAGTTGAAAAAAAAGACTTTTAGAAACGGATTTTTGGCATCTCTAAAGTCATCCTTAATAGTATTAGAAACGGATATATCCGTCCCTAATGTATTTGGGACACCACCCTAAAGGGACAACACTTTACCGTCCCTAAAGACATCCCTAATAGCTGTAGGGACGGATTAGTAGCCTTTTGAGATACTCTTTTGCCATCTCTAAAGGTGATTTTTCATGTAGTGTTCGAGGAACCCTAGCAGGAATAATCACAAGATCACATCCCTCCAAGGCTTGACCAAGCTGAGCTAAAACGGCATAAGATGTGAGAAGTTATTGAATATGTACACGAAATGTTTCCTTGATTTCATATCCTTACATTTTCCTATCATCGCCTTTGCACGAAAGAAACTGCCCTAGTTCGGAACCAAAGGAGATCGAGTATTGCTTCGTGCAACGCCTGAAACAAAGACCGAGCAATTATCGAGAGCTTGATCGAGCTCGTTTACGATAAATCAGACCTCCAAAGCTCGATTTAAATCAGATGAATGATCTCTCTGTGTTGGAACTCGAGTGAGAAATAGAGCTCGATTTGTTGGAATTGTTGAGCATTCGATGATCAAGGAGGATTTAGTGTTTTTGAATTTTTGTCAAAGTCGTTCGAGCGACATTGAGAGTTGTTCTAATGAGTTGACATGTCCTATGGAATTTTGGCCTAGAGCCATATTTCGTTCGAACAACTTTGATTGTCATTCGAACGAGTTGCCATGACCACTGGAATTTTGGCCCAGAGCCATATTTTCGTTTGAACGAGTTAGGTTTCGTTCGAATGACCAGGAAACTTTTCTAGGGTTTAGACCAATTAGTCGTAAAGTCATTCGAACGACTCCCTAGTTCGTTTGAACAACTCTGACGGTGGTTTAATTTATGAGGTGTGATTTTGCCTCGAGATGCGTTCTTTTGCAATTTTGAGTTTCCTAGTATATAAAGAGAACTTAGGTTATTTTCTAGGTTATGTTTGATCAGAAAGAGTTCTGAGTGAAGCCTAGGGTTTGAGAGTTTTCTTCTTATACTTACTTCATTTTAAGTAATCAAATTCTCTATATTTTTCAAACCAATTGGTGTTTCGTATTTCTCTACTAACTAAAGCTTCTCAATCGTATTGTAGATTAAGTGGTATCAGTTTTCCAGTTTTCGATTCTCGGGGGGTTGATTGTGGTTTATGGTGTCTACACGTGACTGTCTCAAGCAAACGAAGGAGAAGCTAGTGAGTCCGTTGAAGATCCATCGCAAACCTAATTCGAAGAAGAATGATGATTTTGAGATGGGCGATCTCAATGAAAGACTCACAATTTTGGAAACAACAGTTTTCGCCCCAACTTCTACTGTAGGGGAGCTAGTGGAGCAGTTGCGTCTCACGAGCCTTGCCAAGGCTTCCACTTAGGTAGAACGGCGAGGCCGTTCGAAGAAGAAAGGGGTTATGGAAGTAGATGGGGATGAGGGCGTTCCGGTATTCGATGATTCTAGTGATGCCGATTCCGTCAAAGAGCGCCCAGGTTTTGGTAAGTCAACGAATCCTATGCCTAATCTTCCTCTGTGTTTTAAGATTAAGATTTCAGTTTTCGATGGTTCCGTCGATGCCGAGAAATTAAATAATTGGTTAGATAGGTTAGAGACCTATTTTTCCATTGATGAATATTTCAACGCTCAAAAGATTTGCTTATCTACTTTGAAATTCACAAGTCACTCACTCACGTAGTAGAAATCCTATCGGAAATGACATGATGTCAAAAGTCTGAGTTGGAAGGAATTCAAGGTCTTGGTGAGGAAGCAATTCTATCCAATTGGGTATGAACATGAGCGATGGTACAAATGACACAACTTGCGCCAACGGTTTGGGCAATCCGTGCAACAATTCACTACGGAGTTTCATAACCAAGCATTGGTTTTGGATATCGACGTGGAGGAGTACGATATGTTCATGAAGTATATAGGGGGTTTGTCGAAGTCTATTTGAAGAGAATTAAAGCTCTTTAATGTGACAAAAATCAAAGACGCTACCATTAAGGAAATTGCCATTGAAGGCAAGTACTCGAAGTACAATAAGAAAGATGATAAAAACAAGTCAGGGTATAAGGCTAATTTGAAGTTTGATCAGAAAGGGGAGTCTAAAGAAGAGGGGTCTTCATTCAAGGGGACTATCTGTAGTCATTGCAATACTAATGGGCACAATTTTAATAGATGTTGGAAACTTCACCCTGAGCTTCGACCGAAGGAGGAGAAGGGCAAGAAAGAGAAACGTGCACTGGCCGCAGCGATTGTGGATCTTCTGAATTTAGATAAGCCAAATCCTAAGCTTACTCTAATATTCAAGCAACCTCTAGCCATCAACGAGGTAAGTCGATAAGAGCTTTTCTTTGTCAGCATTCAGGTAAAGCAGAGTTTAGTCGAGGCCATCATGGATTCGGGTAGTCAGAAGAATTTAATTTTTGAGGCGGTGGTGAAGAAGATGGGTTTGGCTACTATGGCTCATCCAAAGCCGTATGGTTTGGGTTGGATTCAGAAAGACGCGGAGTTGAAGATCACTAAGCAGTGTACGTTCAAGTTTATGATTACTGAGAAGTTTATTGACAAAGTGACATGCTAGGTAGCTCCGTTGGACGCGTGTTAAGTTATCTTGGGTAGCCTTTATCTTTGGGACCAAGATATAATCCTTTACTGTCGTGCTCGCAAGTATCGTTTGGCGAAGGATGGGATTGAGTTTCATATTAATGCGTGCAAGGAATATATCGCTACCGGTAATTTGGTAACGGCAACTCAGGCAAAAAGGTTAGTTAATGCGGGCGGCAAATTTATTTTGTTGTTGGTGCGACAGGTTCAAGAGGGTCCGTCGACTACAGTATTGTCTACTTTGGCAATGTCTCATAAGCAACAAACCGATATAGGGGAGTTGCAAGAGGAGTATGAAGACTTGTTTCTGGGCATAGAAGGGATGCCGCGCAAGAGGAATGTGGAGCATGATATCACCTTGGTGAATGGTGAGCCACTACCCAATATTGGGTTATATCGGACTTTTGTTACAGAGTCTGATGTAATCAAGAAATAGGTACATGAACTCCTGAAGCAAGGGGCTATTAATCCAAGTTTCTCATCTTGTGGTTCGCCAGTGTTACTGGTGCCGAAGAAGGATGGGTTTTGGAGGATATGTGTGAATTATTGGGCGTTAAACAAGATGACGGTGAAGAATCATTATCCACTTCCCCGGATTGATGAGTTACAGACGGCTCAGCTTTTCACCAAGTTGGATCTTAATTCGGGTTACCATCAAGTTCAAATCTGGGAGGAGGATACTTGGAAGACAGCGTTCAAAACCAAACAGGGCTTATTTGAGTGGTTAGTGATGCCTTTTAGGTTATGCAATGCTCCGGCAACGTTTATGCGGCTCATGAATGAGGTACTTCGTGCATTTATTGATGATTTTGTAATTGTATATTTAGATGATATCTTGATATATAGTAGTACATGAGAGGAGCATCTTGGGAATTTACGTAAAGTGTTGGGCGTATTGCGATCACAACAACTTTTTCTGAACGGGAAGAAGTACGAGTTTTGGAAACGGGAACTTGTCTATTTGGGTTTTATTGTTGGTGGCGACTAGCTTAAGGTTGATCTAGAGAAGGTCTTGGTCATTACTAATTGGCCTAGAACCCGCACAGTGACGGAAGTGAGGAGTTTTATGGGTTCTTGTCAGTAGTTACAAAAATTTATTCAACATTTTTCACAAATAGCCGCACCGTTGCATTCTTTGACAAAGACCGGGGTACAGTTTGTGTGGGAAGAGCACCATGAGAAGACCTTTTTGTTACTGAAGTGGAAGATTACGGATACACCAGTATTCGCATTACCTAATTTATAGCGGCTTTTTGAGGTCGAGACAGATGCGTCAAACTATGCATTGGGGGCAATCCTTTTACTGGATGGGAAGCCGGTTGCTTACCATTCTGAGATGTTTACAGGAATAGTACGCAACTATCCTACCTACGATAAAGAGTTCTGCGCGTTATATCAATCAATGAAGCATTGGCGGAGTTACTTATTGGGAAAGGAGGTTGTGGTACATTCTGATCACAAACCGTTACAGTTCTTATCAACGCAGTCCAAGCTTCAGCAAGCTCGCCATATGAAGTGGATGTCGTACCTTCAGCAATTTATCTTATTGATCAAGTATAAGAAATGAGTTGACAACAAGATGGTTGATATGTTATCTCGACCCCCATTACCGACTATTTCCGTTTTGTTGGTAGCTATGCAAATCTAGCCGATTGTTCATTCTGAGTACGTTTCAGGGTACAAAGACGACAAGGAGCTCAATGTGATTTACGAGAAGTTATTGTAGGGCAAGACATGCAAGTATGTTCTGAAGGATGGTTTGATTTATAGGGGCAGTCTACTATGTATTCCTGAGGGTGGAGACCGTTTATAGTAGATTCGGGAGGCTCATTGTTCCCGGGTGGCAGGTCATTTCGGGGTTGAGAAGACTCATTTGAATTTATGGTGTTATATCTATTGGCCGAAGATGCAGGTGGATGTTGCTCGTGTGGTTTGAGGTTGCGTGCTATACAACACATCCAAACCTTCCAATAGGAAGATAAGACTGTACTTACCATTGTCAGTTCCTAGTCGACCTTGGGAGAGTATTTCGATAGATTTTATGTGTGGTTTGCCCATGACCAGGTATAAGAATGACTATTTGTTTGTGGCGGTGGATCGATTCAGCAAGATGATTGTTCTTATTCCATACCAGAAGACGGTCACAGGGGAAGGAGCAGCACGATTATTTTTCAAAAACGTCTAGAGGTATTTTGGGCTCCCTTCTTCTATTATTTCTGATAGGGATAGCCGCTTTTTAGGGAATTTTTGGAGATCGTTATGGGGGATGATGGATACTAAGTTGAAGAAAAGTACCGCTTTTCATCCACAGATAGACGGGCAAACAGAGGTCGTTAACCGCACGTTGGTACATTTATTACGGGGATTCTATTCTAAGCATCCTAAGACTTGGGATGAGAGTTTACCGTAACTTCAGTTTACGTTCAACCGGACGATTCATGGTTCCATGTTGAAGTCTCATTTTAAAGTTTGTTTGGGGTACTTGCCGCAAAGCCCTTTTGATTTGGCGTTTAGTCTTGGCGACAAGACGGTATTAGGGAAGGAGGAAGAAGAGCAGGTTAAAACTCAGCATTTCATTGAGAAGATCAGCAAGGTTCATGAGGTGGTTGAAGCTTAGTTGAAGAAGACTCAAGCAAAGTATAAGGCTCACCGTGATAAGCATAGGGTTGAGTGTACTTTTCTTGATGGCGACCTCGTTTGGCTGCATTTGGGTAAAGAACGGCTTAAGGGGGAAGGTAAGAAGGTCAAACCAATCCGTTATGGTCCGTTTTTGATCCTCAAGAAGATTGGTGACAATACATTCCAGTTGGATTTGCTACCTTTCATGAAGATGTATTCGGTGATTAATGTCGAGCATTTGAAGCTGTTTGAACCGTCACTTTTGTATGAAGACTCTGCAATCGATACTCACCTACCGTCAGTTAATGAGTTATGGATGGAGAAAGAAGATCCGTTGTCGGAGGATGGTATTCTAGAGCGGAAGGTTTATACTACAAGATGGGGTACTATTGATTCGTTCTGAGTTGGGAAGAAGGGTCAACTACCAAGTAAGTCGAAGTGGTACAGTAGGGAATTGGGCATCGCCGCATTCCCACATCTCCAGTTCTAGCTTGAGTAGAAGATCAAAGCTCCTAAAGGGGGGAGCCATGATCCAGGAGGATTTAGTGTTTTTGAAGTTTTGTCAAAGTCGTTCGAACGACATTGAGAGTCGTTTGAACGAGTTGACATGTCCTCTAAAATTTTGGCCCAGAGCCATATTTCGTTCGAACGACTTTGATTGTCGTTCGAACGAGTTGCCATGTCCTCTGGAATTTTGGCCCAGAGCCATATTTTCGTTCGAACGACTAGGAAACTTTTTTAGGGTTTAGACCAATTAGTCGTAAAGTCGTTCGAACGACTCTGGCGGTGGCTTTATTTATGAGGCGTTCTTTTGCCTCGAGATGCGCTCTTTTGTTATTTCGAGTTTCCTAGTATATAAAGGTAACTTAGGTTAATTTTTAGGTTATGTTAGATTTGAAAGAGTTCTGAGAGAAGCCTAGGGTTTGAGAGTTTTCTTCTTGTAATTACTTTATTTTAAGTAATCGAATTCTCTATTTTTTCAAACCAATTGGTGTTCTTCGTATTTCTCTACTAACTAAAGTTTCTCAATCGTATTGTGGATTATTCGAACTGGATCCATGAGCTCGATTCGTTGTTGTACCTATAACCTTTGATTGACTGTGACGCATTAAGTGTGAGAGAGACCTTTAAATTACCCCAAATCACTGTCAAAGCATCCCAAATCACTGAAACAGATGATGCGAACAATCGCCTTGACGATGCTGGTGGTGGTGTTGTCAGAATCATAATCAGAATTTAAGAAGCAACCATTAAAATATGGCCAAGTTGGATCAGACAATCTGATTCTCTCCAAACAAATTATACATGATAGAACTCCGGATCGAGACGAAGCGAGGAAAGATTAAATTTTGGAGAGATCAGGAGATGATTAGCCTGTGATTTGGAGGTATGATGTGAAGATTGAGTCTTCGAGATCTGTGTTGGATTCATTGGTGGTGGTGTTGTCACCCTCTCTCTTTTATATTAGAGAAGGTGTAAAAGATAGAGATGATTGAAATGGACTGATGAAAAGAGAGAAACTTTGAGAACCTGTAACATGGTAGGCTGGCTCGACCATTGTAATGATGGAAAGGATATCTGTTACTTCAAGAATCGTGGGTAACTGTATTTATTCCTACAGCAGCTTGGAAGTCTACAATGGTCTGGAAGCGTCATTCTATAGAGGAACAATAAACGGTTTCTGAAACAATGGATTTGAGAACTTCGTTCCCACAGACGGCGCCAAATGTAATGGCCTAATTCTGGGATTTGGACTTAGGTTTTACACCATATATAATTAGAACGCTAATAATAACTAACACAAAATTTTAGCGTGGAAAACCTTTAAATAAGTTAAAAGCCACGACCTCTCTTGAGGATTTTAGAAAGATAAAGATGTTATTGAGAATGCTAGCTATTACAAGATATTTTGTAGAGACTTTCTTGATATGAAAAGTCTCTCATTTCTCTGTAGTTCTATAGACCTATTTATAAGTATTATAATATGACCGTTATTTGTTTTAATGACGAACGTTATGGTTTTGATGAGTCTTCATAATGATTGTGTAACGGCTTGAGCAACTCCTGCTCCATAATGTGTCTTCCATAAATGTGTTACGTGTATGTTGATGAGGTCGAGTAGTCGTATGATGGTCGAAGATGGGGCTTGAGTCCGAGATGCGGAATAAGCCCCTTGCAGGTTCACCATTAACAGGGCAGATCCAATATTTCCCATGACTGACTTGCCTAAGGAATTAATTTGGTGACTAAGATAATTTTACACTGTAAAAAGTTACTTTGAAAGGAAAAAATGTATCTCTAGAAAAGCATCTAAATCCCTCACTACCAAACCAACCAAAGCCATATGTAGCGCTGAAGGCGTGTCGACGTAATTATCGTAGCGAGCCACGGATAGTACTAGTACAAACTATTCTTCGATGCTCTAATACCTAACTTATGAGAAAACAAATTTGGAACTAGAACTAATGCCAAACACAAAACGGCCGCGCGGAATCAACTTGCCAAATGTTACAATCAGTTCTCTTTTCCTTTTTTGACTAATACACGGCGCGAACAATTGAATTGAAAATGGACCTCCATGTCGTATGCGGGCATGCGTACTCAACATTCAATCTAAACACAGAAAACTACTAAGAACTCATTCACAATCAGATTACGTAATCATTGACTGTTATAATCTTCATAACAAAATAACAAATACAGAGTCCTCCACGTAAACTTGATGAACTAAACATAGTTTACTATAAAATTTGCCCCTGCTGGCATTGACCCTCTCGGTCTGTCATATTATTTCACAACAATCTCTGTCGGCCTGGGCCAGGAGGGGCTGAGCCAGAAATTTAGTTTTTGGTGAGGTGAGCTTGATATTATTTTCGCTTATTGAAGACTTGAGAAACCTCACTTTTTCTGTTATTTGACTTGGTAAACATGCTTATAAAAATCATATTTTGGAAGCCATTTAGGCATGTGAAATTGGTTTAAAGAATTGGTTTATAGCATCTGTTATTTCAACGATCTTCGCACTAAACATTTCAACCATCGATGCCAAGATGCCCGGGGACCTATTATTCTAAGAAGAAAATGATAGGTAATTTGAATAATAAAATGGACAAATTTACCTAGGAAGTCTGCAACCATCAATTCAAGTCAATGCCGTAATCCTCCGTCTACCTCCATAGAACAAAAATCTTGCGTGACTATGGGTTCATTCTCGTAATGGTCCCAACCCTAACCCTGTTATTGCCACCAATATTATCTTGTCGATTTTTTTTAAAGAACGTGTTTCAGTCGCCTGTTTTGCTGGCTTAACTTCTGTATTTTTTTGCCATTACTCTTGAGGGAGACCACTAGTCGTCGGGATACACAAGTGATTGGTATAAACGAGGCTCCCCTCGCCAAATAAAACGTTTTTTAAGTTACGAATAATTATTACTTCTTTGACGACAATTATTTGGGCATTAAAATCAAACTGAATTGTGGTTGCTAGTGACCTCTGATATGCGTGATTTGTGTTTATGAGAATGGTCAGAGAGTGACCTCAAATTGTCTTACTAGTATTTATCATTTTCGACATATATAGTTTGATCAATAAGTGTGTGTGTCCCATTTTACGGCGGCTTGAATACAACGCCGACAAGATTACGGGCAAAATGTGGCCTAAAACTCGACCCCTGCCCCTATTTTAACAGATAACTTGCTATATATTTTGTGAACTGTAAAGGGGTTCGACCATGTGAGTTGTGATTCAAACTCGATTCCCTGGAGTTCAAGATTTCGATCTTTTACGAGTTCATGACGTCGGTCTGGATTAGTATGACTCTGGCCAATTTGTCACGAACAATGCATGTCATGGGATATCATGAGGTCGGAAGTTTCTTTTTGTACTCGTTGATCTGGTGACGATCATGGATCGATCATATCGAAAGGAACGAAACAGAGAACGTGGTCCAGAATATCTCTACTTTCTACGTAATCACGAAAAGGACTACCTTCAATCGTTTAGGGTTTTTCTTCGAAACTTTTTGAAATAAATGTGAAATGGTTGCTAAATCGACCTCAAGTACGTCAACTAAGTGTGTTTAAGAGCCGGTTTTTCAACATGACAGCCTTGAATTTCTTCGATTCCGAGCACCCCGGGTCATGCTATCTACCCCTTATCTCCTTCCTAAAAATATCTTCAAGTCAACAAGACTCTAGAATGATTTAATCAAAACCAAACCTACTTAGAGCTCATTTATCACACTTATATAAGTGTGTGTGAAGTCCCTCTTTAGTACTATAAACTAAATAGAGACACCCCAAGTTGTAGTATCCCTGTTAGAGAGAGCGAAGAGTGATGGGTGAGGACAAGATGAGTGCGGGAGGCGGTTTCCGCTGCAGTTTTGTATGGCAGGTTTACCGGGGTCGATGGTTCTCAGTGTTTACGTCATTTTTAATAATGGCTGCAGCTGGAGCAACGTACATCTTTGGTATTTATTCACAGGATATCAAATCGTCTTTGAACTATGACCAAACAACACTCAATCTCTTGAGCTTTTTCAAAGACTTGGGCGCGAACGTCGGGATCTTACCGGGGCTAATCAATGAGGTGAGTCCACCGTGGGTTGTTCTCTCCATTGGCTCGGCCATGAATTTTGCAGGGTATTTCATGATATGGCTTGCTGTAACGGAACGTATTGCTAGACCACAAGTATGGCAGATGTGCATGTACATATGCATAGGTGCTAACTCGCAAGCGTTCGCTAACACGGGGTCATTGGTAACATGCGTTAAAAACTTCCCGGAGAGCCGTGGGATGCTTTTAGGCCTCTTGAAGGGGTTTGTGGGTCTCAGTGGTGCAATTATCACGCAAATCTACCATGCAGTTTATGGAGAGGATTCGAAAGGTTCAATTCTACTAATAGCCGTGCTTCCGGCTGTGGTCTCAATGTTAGCTGTCCATACTATTCGAATTATGAAGGTGGTTCGACAGGCGAACGAGGTGAAGGTGTTCTACCGGTTCCTTTATATCTCGCTTGGTCTAGCGGGGTTTCTCATGATCATTATCATAATTCAAAAGTTAGTCGGGTTCTCTCAGCTCGAGTATGGTGGGAGTACAGCTATTGTTCTCATAATGCTCTGTTCCCCTCTTGCTGTGGTCATTTACGAAGAAATAGGTCTCCGTAATTCCAATAAACAAGCCGTGATCAGTTCAGAAAATACTCAGTCCTCGTTGAAGATAACAGTCGAAAGCAAACCACAGATTCACTCTGAATCACAAAACCAAGGTTCATGCTGGTGTACAATGTTCAGACCGCCAGACAGAGGCGAGGACTACACCATATTACAAGCACTTATGAGCGTGGACATGTTGATTCTCTTCATAGCATCAATTTGCGGTGTTGGTGGGACGTTAACCGCTATAGACAATCTGGGTCAGATCGGATCATCGTTGGGCTATTCAAAACGTAGTATCAGCACATTTGTATCCCTCGTAAGCATTTGGAATTACTTCGGTAGAGTTTTTGCAGGATTCACCTCTGAAATTCTCTTAACAAAGTATAAATTCCCTCGTCCACTCATGCTTACGCTAATCCTCTTGTTTTCTTGTATCGGTCACCTTCTAATTGCGTTTGCCTTCCCTGGGTCAGTCTACATTGCCTCAGTAATCATCGGGTTTTCCTTCGGTGCACAATGGCCTCTTCTCTTCGCAATCATATCTGAACTCTTTGGTCTCAAGTACTACTCAACCTTGTACAATTTTGGTTCCGTGGCTAGTCCAATTGGGAACTATATACTCAATGTTCGTGTTGCTGGGCATCTTTACGATAAAGAGGCTAAAAAACAAATGTTAGCTTCAGGCATCGCTCTGAGTGCCAAGAAGGAATTGAGTTGTGATGGAGTTATATGTTATAGATTATCTTTCATCATAATCACAGCCGCAACAGTCTTTGGGACTCTGATCTCACTTATCTTAGTATGGAGAACAAAAGACTTTTATAGAAGTGACATCTACAAGAAATTTAGAGAAGCTAATGCGGCAGAAGAGACTGAGATGGCTAGTACTGAAAATGATATTGAACCCGAAGGTGGGACGAAGGCCACGGCTGTTGCTGCCTTGTCTCCCAGAAGAAATACATAGCAGTTACGAAGTGTCTGTATTAACTTCCAACTTGTACTCGTTCTCTGCCTAGACTGAAAAAATTGCTGGTCCGATATAAGATAAAGAAGTTAGGCAAATATATGATATAATTGTGTCACTTATTTCTGAGTACCGATTTAACTAAAGATGTCTAGTCAACTGCTGTGCCTCAACGCATTTCGGGGAGATGATAAGAATGTATCCTTAGGATTGTTATGGTGAAAATATTTGTCACATTTCTAGATGTTAGATCTTGAACAACCGGCTCATAAAATAAAATAAAATAAAAAGATCTAGGTCAAGCTAACACAGGCGACAACTAAACAATCTGGTTTCTGGTCTTTGAATATATTGCCTGATGTAGTGATGTTGTGTGGTTCGTTTGTTTAAATGTTCAGCGCATTTACGCTATCATGATCTCCTCCGAGGACAGATTTTAGTCAATGGACTTAAGTGATTTCTTTAGTTCTATGATTCTACACCGATCTATAATTATTATTATTGTTTCTAATAATTTAGCCTTTGTTTCCAGCCAGGTTGGTTATGAGTGTCAAGGTTTCTCTTGGTAGTCCCTCTTAATATTTTTCTTGATTACATTAAAAGAAAAAAAGATAAGCTCTATACGTAAGCTATTTCCATTAACATATTCTATCTGTTGCTCTCTCTAGTTCCTAGTCATCTACGGACTACAGTGACATAAGCATTTGCCTCAACTATGTCTACACAAGCACATTCTCAGGGAAGTTGTGCCTGGACGAGGAGGAACAAAATCATGATATACACAAGAAGTATACAGTGTGTATTACGTGGATTTCTTTTGTACACTGTTATAAGTATTGTTTGTTAAGAATATTTGTTAAGCAACAAACAGAATAGAGATACAGATACTCTTAATAGGATAGGCAATGGGATTAGTACTGAAAAGGATCATTCAGGAGGCAGATACCATTCACGGCAATCTTCGCTTTCACAAGATGTTTTGTAGCCGGAAGTGGCAGTAAAACATTGTAAGTGGAGACCTGAACCTCATTCCTAAAGTACAGTTCTCCTTAGTCCTTTCTTAAGTAGAATTCCTACCCAGTTTTGAAGATTTCCTTGCAACCCAGTAAAATGTATCCAAAACCCAGACAGGAAAGCAATGTTAGACCATGAGAAACATGATTGCATCGAGATGATAAGACTCTAAGGGTGTGTTTGGTTCCTAGAAAACGGCAGAAACGGTGAACTCGATTTCCATGAAATCTAGATTTCCATAGTTTTTATGAAAACTGCGGAAAACCCATTTTCCATGAATTAACTTCTATTGTTTGGTTGGGCATGAAAAATGATGAAAATTGTTCATAAAATAGCTTTAAATTACATAAATTTTGGTATATTTTTACTTAAAAGTGGACTATAAACCACCGTAAAATCCCTCCATAGTCCTATAAGAGATTGGGATAATTTAACACAACCCTACAACATGGCACAAATAAATATGTCCGCCCTACATCGTGACATTGAGAGCAAATGTTGTTCCTTATTGCTTGAGAGAGAGACACACACAAGATTATCATAGCCATTTTTTATTTTAAGTCGAGAAGAACAAAATTGGCGACCCCGACACTCCGTGGTGAAACCGAATAACCTCGTTTGATTGAAAGATGAAGACGGGTTTTCTATCAATTCTTAAAGTTTTAAAAATCATGGAAAACCCATTTTCCAAATTTTGTTTTTCATCTCGAACCAACGGTGGAAAATAAATTTCATGGAAATCAAGTTCGCCATTTCCGCTATTTTCCACGATAGTCTTTTAAGTTTTGAACTTAATTGGAGAAGAAAAAAACATATCCTTCCATATTAATTATTGCTTCGAGATGATGGTTTACTAGAGAATATGTTGAGCACTTAAAGTTTGAGGAATTTCTTTAGAGAATATGTTCAAATAGATGGATTCACCAATTATTCTTAATCGAGTTTCTTAAGGCTTAAATCGGGCCTTTTTCAAGTCATGCGACTCTGCTAATTTTTGAATTAAGTGGTTTGCATATGCCTAGAAGCAATGATGGTCGAGAACTCAGCTCTCTTATTTGAAGAAAACCAAATGCAGGCTTACTGTCTATCTATCGCTCATCTAATTTATTGTTAACGTGATTAGTGTTGCTCCCTTCAAGTAATTCTTAAAGGTTATTCAATATTTATTTTTCCACTTCGCAAGAAACAAGTAAACAATTGCTAATAAGTACTTTATAAAATTGTTTGTACACTTAAACCATTACATTTTTCAAAATTTAATACAATACAGACTAAATTCGGATGAAACAAACTAAGTAATAACATATTGAGTATACACGGTTGACGTTTGGGTAAATGTAAAATTAATTATTTGGGAATTTATCGTACAGACAGAAGTAATAATCAAAACTTTTCCGTAAGAAATGTGAGCTGATATTTGGCAGAAAGAGAGCGAGAGCAAGTACCTGTTCATGCTGTTTGTGAATAGAGAAACCTGAAACTGCCCTTGCAACTTTGCAAGTGCGCTTGCAAGTTGAAAGATTAGGGAGATGGTGATTGGGGGGCATAATTGGCATTCAAATGCTCATAATGGACATAATGCCAGGGCTGTAGAGTTGGGGTTTATTGTAGGTTTATGAAGTTTGAAACAAAGTTCTGTTAACAGTTAAAACATTGCTTTAAGCCCAAGAGGGGGAGGCTGTGCTGGGAGGAATTTTTCTTGTTTGGGGCTGTTTATATTGAGCTCAAGCATAAGGCTATATGGTCGATAATCGAGATGGTCTGAAGAGTTTGACATGTCAAGCCTTGCAACTCAAAATAATAGCTGATAGGGTTACTTATTTCATTGTCAATTGGTTTTGAGATGGCCACTTCCCTGCATGTTATATGTGGAACTATACATCTCAACACTGAACATACCCTCACATGTGACGTAATTTTGAACGAAACATGTAAACCCATATAATTAGGTGACGCAGAGCACGTGGGCGTTTAGACACTACACATGGAAGAAATTGTCTTGCTCTGATACCCGCCCTACCCCACAACATTAAGGGGCTTCTAAAGAACGACCTGCCTCACTCAAGTGCCGTCAGTTGGTGATTCCATAGGGATGACAATTTGACTAGCCCCGTTGGGAATCTGTCGCCCCGTCCCAAAAAGGGTGGATTTGGAATGTATTAAGTGGGTATGGAGGCGGGTATAGGAAGTATAACATAAATCTGTGAGGTAGTGGGGCGGGATTTGGGATTGCCTCAAAAAATCCTTACCCGCCCATCCCTGCCCCATTTTAAATAATTTATTAATATTACTATTAACTATATGAATAAAAACCTATATAAAAAAAAAAAATTATTGAAAAAATAACTTTATTAATTAAATAGGGGTGGGGGTGGGATTTAGTTTTGCAATGTGAGGGCGGAGATGGGGATCCTCGTTTAACTTGGGTTTTGGGGAGGTGATGAGATTGGGGAGCTTAGGCGGGGATGGGGATGGGGATGGGGATGGGATTAGCTCTCCCGCCCCATTGCCATCCCTCAAAAAATCTATGCCTTTGTGACTGGGTTGTTTGAGAATTATCTCGGTCTACCAAAAATAACACCTTATAAAGAAATGTCTGGTAATTTTATGTGGTCATTTCATATGGTTTTGGATAAGAAAATGAATTCTGTTGTACGTTTCTATAAGCCATCTTTGGATCTGATTGCTTACCGACCACAATTATATTATCACAAGCTCCAAATCCGATACGTTTTTATCGATATCAACAAATTACAGTTTTCAAGCTATTATTCATTCATACCTCTAGAAATGGAAGATTTTTTTTTGAAATATTATTGGATAAATTGAAGTTCAAATTTTTTGAGAGAGAGAAAGATGGCCGTGGTTGAGGCCAAGATGACTAGTGATAGTAGCCTAGCATGGCAGGTGTACGGAGGGCGGTGGTTCATGGTTTTTGCCTCATTCCTCATCATGGCCGCATCAGGAGCAACTTACATCTTCAGCATTTACTCAACTGACATCAAATCGTCTTTGGACTACGACCAGACGACACTTAATCTCTTGAGCTTCTTCAAAGATGTGGGTGCAAATATAGGGCTCCTAGCAGGGATAATTAACGAGGTGACTGCACCATGGGTGGTTCTCTCCATGGGCGTGGTTATGAACTTTGTAGGTTATTTTATGGTTTGGCTTGCCTTAACAGGACGTATTGCTAAACCAAAAGTATGTCAGATGTGCATGTATATATGCATCGGTGCTAACTCGCAAGCTCTCTACCACGGGCTCACTCGTCACATGTGTTAAGAATTTCCCGGAGAGCCGAGGATTCGTTTTAGGCTTATTGAAGGGGTTTGTAGGTCTCAGTGGGGCTATCATCACACAGCTCTACCACGCTATCTATGGTGATGATGATTCAAAAGATTCGATTCTACTGATAGCTGTGCTTCCGGCCGTGGTCTCTATGTTATGTGTCCATAGTATTCGGATCATGAAGGTTGTTCGACAAGCAAACGAGGTGAAGGTGTTCTATAAATTCCTTTATATCTCTCTAGGCTTAGCCGGGTTTCTTATGATTATAATCATAGTTCAAAAATCAATTAGGTTCTCTCAGCTCGAGTATGGTGTGAGCTCAGCTGTAGTCCTCCTCTTGCTCTTTTCCCCACTCATCGTAGTCATATTTGAAGAAATTAGTCTTGACAGTTCAAATGTAAAAGCCGTAAATTTAGAAAATAATCCGTCTTCATTGAAGATAATGGTGGAAACCCAACCAGAACGTTACATGAACATGCAAAACCGACATTCTTGCTGGTCTACAATGTTCAAGCCACCGGAAAGAGGCGAAGACTACACTATATTACAAGGACTTGTGAGCCGAGACATGTTACTTCTCTTATTGGCCACTACTTGTGTTGGTGGGACTTTAACCCTAATCGACAATCTGGGTCAGATTGGATTGTCATTGGGATACTCATTTCGTGGTATTAGCACATCTGTATCCCTCGTAAGCATTTGGAATTATCTCGGCAGGGTATTTTCAGGATTCACGTCTGAAATTCTCATGACAAAATATAAATTCCCGCGTCCCCTCATGCTTACCCTCATCCTCTTGTTATCTTGTATGGGTCGCCTTCTAATCGCCTTTCCCTTTCCTTGATCCGCCTACGTTGCGTCCGTAATCATCGGATTCTGCTTCGGTGCACAATGGCCTATTCTTGCTGCAATCATTTCTGAAATCTTTGGGCTCAAGTATTTCTCCACATTGCACACTTTGGGTGCCGTGGCTAGCCCAATTGGAACGTATATACTAAATGTTCGTGTAGCCGGGCATCTTTATGACAAAGAGGCTAAAAGGCAAATGGTAGCTTCGGGTCTTGCCATGGGTATGACCAAGAACTTGAGTTGTGAAGGAGTTATTTGTTATAGACTAGCTTTTATCATAATCACAACCACGACGCTCTTTGGGTCTTTGGTTTCACTTGTGTTAGTGTGGAGAACAAAGGATTTCTATAGAGGTGATATTTATAAGAAATTTAGGGAAGCTGCCGTAACCCATATAGAAACCTGAGTTTCTAAAAAAAAGCCATTGGCTTTGTGGGCTTGACAAGATAAAGAGCGCCGACATGTCTTAGTTGGGGAGGATAATACATCCTTTATGCCATTTTTATTTTTTTACAAAACGAATCAACTTTAACAAGAGTAATCCTAGAATAAATTATTCCGTGTTAGATTTGGAGCTATATCCCCCATTGTAAATGATGTAAACTGATTACGCGGAAGCCAATAATCAAGAATAACACTAGTTTTAATAAACGAAATTAGGTTCCCTAATTTTATTAACTAGAATTTTTGTTCTGAATAACTGAATTAACTAATTAAGAAACAAATAACCTAGACCTCCCATTTTATAGAAACACAAGGGGGGTTAGAATTAGGAACCCTAATTCTAATTGAAATAAAATTCTAATTAAACTAGGAAATTGCTAATAACCTAGGCTGGGCTTCTCCAACAAGGCTTAAGCTAAAAACTAAAATACAAAATATTAAAAACATTAAATAAACATAGATGGTACGTTGGGTAAACGACCCTATGAGGGATGCGCCACATCAAATCCTCTGTCTGAGAAGATTTCGTCCACAAAATCAAGGGGGTGGTGTTCCAGAAGACTCATGCACGTATGTGCATCCCAGTCTCTTCGTCTTCATCTTGTAGAATGTGCACAAAATTTGTACGGTAGAACTCTTTTGGAAATCTTGAAATATTCTGTAAAATTTTTCGTACCCAGAGATTGTACCCAAGAGCGGGGGTACGATGTCGTCAGCGACATCCCTACGTCCATCGACGTCAAAAATAAAAAACTAAGAAATTACTGCAGTCCGCTCCTCAACATCTGCTAGAAAACCTTCCCAAAACAGATCAACATGCGAACATAATTCTTCGTATCAGGCCATCATCTCCCTTATACGGATTAAATATTTGGATGCCTCAGACTGTAACATAAGTGAATGGAACTGTTAGACGATGCTGACCTGCATTTTGTGATTCATACGTGCCTCCTAAATCTACTGTTGAGTAGGATGTTGATTGGTAGTTATCGCCAAAGATGCACTATTTTGTTCGACTTGGCTCGGCCTTTTGACCGTACGCACTACTGGAGCTGGTTGTTGTTCATGAAGCATGTGCACTGCACATATTGCTAGAGTTGTCTCTCCTAAATGATAAGTTGTAGTACCGACCACTTTTGGGACTGATGTCAACGTCGACAGTCCTTGTTGGTTATATTCCAGGGTCGTCTCTAGGCGGAAACCTCGTGGTTGGTTGGTGGTTGCTGTGGTCGGTTCGTTGGCCTTAGGTTGTACCCCGATTTCCTCAACATCACAAGTTTTGGCTTTGATAATGAACTCTTCTTCAATCGGAGAAGTGGGTTCGTCGTTGCTGCCGAACGAATAGTCGTAGCCCCACTCCTCACTCTCTTCAAACCTTCTGATCGGCACATCGATTGATTCAAATTGTAGAAACCAATCATCATTTGGGTTTATATTCTTGACGGGAAGCATATCCCACTGTTGTTGGGTCATCTCTTCGTGCGAGCCGTTTGTTTGGTTGTCGGTTGGAACCCGTAACGAAATCCGCATTGCCGATTTGGCGATGGTTCGGGTTTCGATTCCCAAAGCGTTAGAAGCCTCGGTTTCGACTCCAAGACTTGCAAACGGGTTATCGAGATCGTCGCTCCTCGCGGTGACGCTTCCCTCTAGAGAAAGATCTTTGGTTATGCCCAACGGAGATGGTTGGGGGGTGGAAAGGCTCCTCTTGAAACATCTAATTCTGAAGTTTGTTTTATTTAGTGCCTAGAGTAGGTGTCAGCATTATCTCGTGGTTATCCGGCGTCAGTGAATGCACGTGGAGCGACTGGAGCTGGACTGGCTATCTCAGAATAGGTAAGTGGATTTCTAACTCTTTGTTCTAAAAAGTCAAGCCTCTATATTTTACAGAGTATGAAAAAGGAATAAGAATGTCTATTTACAGAAAATAAAAGTTGCATTCGAATAACCTTTAATGTTGTTCGAATATATTTCAACAAATAGAATTGTATTCGAATAGAATTACTTCTGTTCGAATAATTTTCAACAGTTAATTCTCTGTTTGAATAGAATAACTGTTGTTCGAATAACTTTCAACAGTTACTTCTCTGTTCGAATAGAATAACTGTTGTTCGAATAACCTTCACTAGATAGACTTCTGTTCGAATAGATTGATTTCTATTCGAACAGAGCCAGTGTTTTCTGTTTTCCTATTTAAGACATACTTGCCTTTTTCAAATACTCACTTCTTGAAAACCTATTTTTTGGAAGACTTGATTTTTAAGAGTGAAAGAGAGATTGATCTTTGAGAGATTCAAGAGAGGATCAAATCACTCAATCTTGAATCAATCAATTGATCAAGAAATCTTTGTCATGCATTGAAGAACTAAATTGATGAATTTGGGCGATTCAAGAATAGGAGCTTCAACGTGAGATTGGAGCGAGGCGTTGCGAGAACGCGGAATTGATTGCAAGAAGATTCATTAGAAGAGAGATAACCATGAGAAGTGCTTATCGAGTCTGTAAGTGATTAAATTCTTGTAATTCTTTTTCAATAGTGAATTGTTTAGCTGTCGAGTAACTCGATAGCAACCTGTGGGTTTTTCTCCTGGGAAAGGTTTCCCACAGGGTTAAAAATCTTTGTTTTGTATTTAATTTCCATTGCTTGCTTGACATTAGATAATCGTATCGACTTGAATTTGGTTAAGTCTTGATCATTAATTCAAAGGTTTTAGGATCTTTTGATTTAAACCTAAAATAATTGAAATTGGTTAGTCTCAGGCGTCTAGTATTTTCACCTCTACCCAAAGCCTCGATAAGTTTATCAAACTTATCCTCGATAGGCTTATCAAACTTAATCTCGATAAGCTTATCAAACTTATCCTCAATTCTTGGTACATCTTGAGCTAGAGTAGGTTTTTTCGCCGCGGTTCTTCCACGAGATATTTTTGCTCTTGAAACTGACTACACTTGGATCTCACGTAGCTCTGGTACAAATTTGACGGAAAATCAATTCTTTATTGGTGCCATTAGAAATTTTACTGCAGAAATCACTGTAACATTAACCGAAAACACTGTAGCAGCACGAAAAGTAAGGCAGCAGTTCCCGAAAAATACTATAGTAGTAATCAAAAACACTGTAGCACTCCCCCCGAAAATACTGTAGCAGTCGGTAAAAAAAATCCCGCAAAATATTGCTCGCTCTGACACCAATTTGATGTAAACTGATTATGTGGAAGCCAATAATCAAGAATAACACCAGTTTTAATAAACAAAATTAGGTTCATTAGAAACCTTAATTTTATTCACTAGAACTCTTGTTCTGAATAACTGAATTAACTAATTAAGAAACAAATAATCTAGACTCCCCTTTTATAGAACACAGGGGGGGTTAGAATTAGGAACCCTAATTCTAATTGAAATAAAATTCTAATTAAACTGGGAAACTGCCAATAACCTAGGCTGGGCCTCTCCAACAAGGTTTAAGCTAAAGACTAAAATACAAAGCATTAAACGCATTAAATAAACATAGATGGTACGGTGGGTAAGCGATCCTATGAGGGATGCGCCACATCAGTAAATATCATTTTCTTTTCTCCAGCAAAATTTATGCCTTCTCTTCCTTTTTTGTATAAGGATTGAAAAAGTTAATATTAATATTGATAATTGTAAGAAAATAAATCCTAACATTGGTTTAATTGCTCTCAAGGCAAAATTCTGTGAGTACGTATACTAAGCAATATAAAATAGGAAAATGCTTGGGTGACCCTAGGGTCATAAACCTAGAAGATCATACCATTCAAAAGATGCCACGTGTATTTCAAGGATTGGCTACCTTCTTAGCAAGTAAATTTGGTAAGTTAATTAAATAAATTAAATATTATTTAATAAATAGATAAAAATGCATTAAAGAAGAGAAAAAAGGGTTTATAACTCTATGGAAGAGTACTCAAGTATTCATTCATGAAAGCTTACAAAATAACATGAAAATTAAGAGTTTGATTTTAGAAAATTTATAGAGTTCATTATTATGTGTTTTTTTTATCTTCTTTTTTTTTTTTTTCATTTTTTTTCATTTTAGAGTTAATTAGGTTATGTAAGGAGAACTAATGATGTTTATCTAGAGAGTATGATATTTAATTTTCATGGCGTGTTTAGTAATGGTTTTGATGAGTATATAATAATTTGTTAATGGTTGGTCATGAAGCATTTTTAATGTTGTTGTGTCGTTGTGAATTTCTTGATAAAAATCGTTGCAAAATTTAACGTAAGTCGAACAAGCATTTGTGATTAAGAAATTATGTTTTCAAACGGATTGTAGGAAACGATGTATATCATCGGGGGAAATTTGTCATGAAAAAAATCAATTTGAATAATTTTGTAATAAGTTATTAATAGTGAATGTGGGACTTGATTTAAGGTTAGAGGTGATAACTATATCTTCATAATTGATGCACCTAGTCGTAACTAAGTTTTTGCCTTACCCAATATAGTATCTTAATGGTGAATAAAGGAAGTAATTTGAAAAGAAAAAAATATTTTAAAGATAAAAATGGGTAACAACCTGCTAACAAAATTTTCAGGTTACACAAAAGCAAGGTCGCACTCTCTCATTTGTGGTCACTATGTTCTACTACCCTAGGGTCCTTCTAGCAACGCTCTATATAATCTGTCGATTGATTGAAAGCTTTCGATAATTCTTGGAAATTGTTCAAACTCTACCACTACAAAATAACACCTCATAAGTTATAAGGAGTATGACATAGGGAGAAACACACCTGGTTGATATTCTCCTTAATGGGGTTAACAGGGAGTTTTTTTTTTAAAAAAAATACAATTTTGGTGAGATCTTCCTAGAAAAAATCTCTCCTTCCCTACTTTCACTTTTCTTTCTATCTTCATAAATCATTCTCATCTCATGCATCTCCCTTTTCTCATATCTGGAAATGAAACATAACCTTGATCCAAATTCTCTAAGATTTTTCTTATGTACTAGACATTTAACTTTTAATATTCCAATAGAAATTAAGAACCCCATTGAAGCCTAAAGCAAGAAGAAATATAATGTTTGGCACCATAATGTTTATCATTTGAAAGTTTAGAATATCTCAAGTAAACAAACATCCCCATTTGATATAATTTTTCTAAGTAGATTCGCCCAATTTTGGATTAGTACTAAATAGGGGGTGCCTTGTGATGTTTGAATGAGGGTTGGTGAATTAATAAAGTTGATTAAGGGCACAAACTTTATAGATCTTATGATTTTTTAATGGAGAAAAATATTAACATGAAGTTACTACATGCAGAGTATTATTTTTCTATGCAATTCTCACAATAGATTATGCAATTTTGATGAGGAAAGGGAAAGAAGAAAGATGCAGGAAAGAGACGAAGAGGAGAGAAGATATTTTCTAGAGAAAATCTTACAAATATAAATTTTTAAAAAGAAAAAAAAAACTCCCCTTGCTAACCCCCAGTTAAATCTTGTAAATTTTTTTGATCTCTCTGAAGAGATCAAAAATTGATCTTCTAATCAAAACTTGCATGAGAGAGAAACATTCAAAACTAACTTAACTCTACAAGTTAACACCGTTTCAGATCTTTTTTAACTCCTTTTATTTAATTAATTAATTAATTAATTAAAATGTTAGGTTTGCAAATAGAAGATGTCTAGGTTTGTAAATAAAAGCTCATCAAATGGGGAGACTGGCAGCTCATCAAATACTTTGACGTTGATGGGGAGAATTGAAGCAATTGAGAAATTGTTCCAGGAACAATTTGCTTAAGATTTACACGTTTCAATCCTTATGATGGATGTTGAAGCGATGTCGATTGCATTCAAGGAAGATCTCCATAACGTGAGAGATGAGTTGATTATCCTAAAGAAGGTGGTGGTGTAGGTTGGTCCTGCTGGCGATTCATTAAGGAAACCTAAAGTTCATGAACCATAGGCATTTGAAGGCGCACACATAATGCTAAGGAGATGGAGAATTTATTGTGGGATATGGAATAGTATTTCAAGGCTGTTCATACCCCTCAAACTGAGATGGCCATGTTGACGAGTATGTATCTCTCCGGTGATGCAAAACTTTGGTGGATAGGTCTCTTAGAAAATGATACATCGAGCGGGTTAGCAAGGATTAAGACGTAGGAGATGTTGAAGAAAGAACTAAAGGAGCAGTTCCTCCCTCGCAATGTTGCATGGGTAGCGCGTGAGGAACTTAGAAAACTTAAGCATATAGGCACTTTTCAAAAGTACGTTAAACAATTCTCTTTGCTCTTATTAGATATTAAGAGCATGTCTGAAGAGGATAAGTTGTTCAATTTTCTGTCTATACTCCAAGCGTGGGCACATACGGAGTTGTGTAGGCATAATGTAACGGATCTTCATGCTGCGATGGCCGTCGCAGATAGTCTTGTGGACTTCAAATCATTAGGTTCGTCAAGTAAAGAAGGTGGGCAGAAAGATAAAGGGAAGGGCAAGAAAGACAACAAGGACAGAAACAAGTCAGGAAAAAAGGATGGAAAAACAAACCCAAAACAGTGAGACATCCACAAATCAAGTGGCGACGTTCAAAGGATGCTTCATTTGTGAGGGACCTCATATGGCTGGTGACTGTCCAAAGAAGTCGAGGATTGCTGCCCTAATTGCAGATGAAGGTACGGAGGATCAATCGCGTTGCAATCTTATGTGATTGTTGAACGCAATTAGGCAAGAGCCGACGATGTTGAGTAACGGGCTGATGTATGTCAATGTTGTTATCAACGAGTTTCCTATCCAAGTTATGTTGGATACATGAGCAGCGCACACATTTGTGGCAGATCGACAAGCTGAGCGTTTACAACTAGCCATCACGAAGAATACCAATCAGATTAAGGCGGTGAACTCTGAGGCAAAGTCTATTCAGGGTACAGGACTTTGTGTGAAGGCTGAGTTGGAAGAATGGAAAGGGAAGTTGAACTTATTAGTCGTTCCCTTGGACGACTTTGATGTCATTCTTGGGAATGATTTCTTTGTTGAAGCGAAGGTGGATGTTATACCACATCTAAGAAGGATATTCATTTCTGGAGGAGATGTTCCTTGCCCTGTACATGGTCTCAAAGTGGGGAGAAGAACAGAGGTGTCGAAACCACAGCCTATGATCTCAGCGATTTAGGTTAAGGAAGGATTGCGGAAGGGACAACCCAGTTAAGTAAAAAAGTCTATCCAGAAAAGATAAAAACTAAAAAAAAATACTTAAGACATCTTCTATTTGCAAACCTAACATTTTAATTAATTAATTAATAAAATAAAAAGAGTTAACAAAACCCCAAAACGGTGTTAACTTGTAGAGTTAAGTTAGTTTTGAATGTTTCTCTCTGATGCTACATGGCAAGTTTTGATTAGAAGAGATCAAGAAAGATCTAATTTTTTTCCTTAAATCTATATCCAATTAGAGGGAGGTTTGGTACAACCGTCCTTAATGGAAAATTTGGACTCCCATTGTCACTCCCCCAAAATTGGCTTCTTAATAAACTATTAAGAACGCGAATTCTAAGGTGTAACGTAGGGCATCCTAAAGATGAACCCTAAAAAGACGTACTACAATTTAAAAAAAATCATAAATACATCTACAACACTAAGAAACTACGCAGCGAAAGAAAATCTAAAAGAGATAGAAATGATAAATAATACCACAAGGATAGCAAGAAATCCAAAAGATCCAAGTCCAGCTTGCTCCAACTACTTATAATGCCCAACAAGTACAAATATCCAAGGTCATAAGACATGATAGACCAAGATAAACACAGAAAAGAGATATGAAGGATCTAGCGAAATTATAGGAGAATATCAACCAAGCTACGAGTTCTAAGAAAGACGGTCTAAGTAAAACTAGAAATCCCAATTCGATAACAACGATAGCCTAAACTTAGATCTAACTACTACGACCTAAGAGGTACGGTTAATGAGGAAAGATAATTTGGAAGTCTCGTACAGGGTCACTTTTAATTCAGTGGGACCACACTCTCGTACCCTTCTGCCCTCAACAGAAGCGTATCCCTTATTGGCGAGCCAGGGATTGGCGGATTCTTTTTTAGTAAGCCAGTAATTAACGGGTATTGCACTTGATCAGGGTGTTCAAGAAGTTTCAACCTACAGGTCTAAAGCCTGATTTATTTTCAACTTTTAGGGATCTGCCCACGGGATGCTCGTGAAGCATGCAGCCGAGAAGTAACTGAGGTATAATTTAAGGACTTGCAACCTAGGACACTGATAAGCAGTCACCGCATATTTTGTTTAGGGACTCAAACCCAAGGACCATAACAGCATAGCTCTACTGTGTACATTAGCTCGAAGTTATCCTAACATAATGGAAGGGAAGAAGTTTGAATCCTAAAAAAATCAAATGATCTGTCTGCCCCTGCCTAATCAGCATCTAGGACTAAATCCAAAGACCTACTGCTCTTAAGACCAGATGATCTATCTACCCTCACTTTAATAACAAGTGGGGACTCTATCAAATGAAGTAAAGCTCCAACATCCAATGCTATCTGTCATAACATGCCCAATAAGTGCATCTTTATCAAAAGGAAACCCTAAGCGTCAAAGCGAATCTAAGTCGCGTACTACTGAATCATGGAAAATCCATTTTCTTAAATGGTTGTCACAAAAGACAAACCAAGGGATCATCAAAGTTCAAGAATAAAAGACTCGCTCCTAATGTCTAATTGAGGAAAATAACTCTCTTACTCCACTCGCGCCTTAAAATACAAATCTCACAATGAGTACTATGTACAACACTAGGCCGCCTTGTCCAAAATGGGCATAATCGATGTCTCGAGAATTCTTATTATTACTAATGTAATATCTAGCAAGGAAAAAACCTAGAGAACTACTTCTCCCATAGACCATATAAGGTACTTGTATGCTTTACAGCCCATATCATTCGCCATATCATGCCATCAATATATATATATGGAAAATTGCCTCAAACCAAAGAAGTATCGATAAGCTACTTACTGAACTATAGAATCTTAAGGCAATGTTCAATCCAAACACTCCATCCCATATAATTTAAGAATAATATTAGCTATACCAAAATGTGTCCAGATCACTCTAAGAGTAGATTACTTTATGAATTACTATAAGATAACCAACCCTCGATATAAACACCTGACAAGAATACCATATACATACATCTTTCTAAGCATTTACACCTTCATGAGTTAACCTAAGGGTAAGCCTAATCAGGCTGAATAGAAATGAATCAAGAATAAGCGATGTCCAAAGAAGGACCTAAAATAAAACAAATCAAAATTATCACAAATACCAACTTCCCATAATATCTAGTTTGTATACCTAGAATACAATCTAAAGTAGTTTCTTTATATTTTCAATGCCCAAGTGATTCTCTAACCAAAATTACTATCAGACTATAAGAATATTAGGATATTAACCTATTAAGAACCAAAACCTAACTCATAAAGATCAACAGTTGTATACCTAAATAAACATGATGAAATAAACCACCAGGGGATACATGACTGCATACACAATATTAAGATGTCTAATGTAAATTGATACGACGATAAAAATGACAACTAAGAGAGTAATAAACCAATGACAGATTAATATGATAGGTGCTAGAAGACCGTCATCACTGATCATTTGGGATGCACATACCTTTGGTTTTGAATATGAAAGGTGCTAGAAGACCGTGAATATTTCTCATCGAAACATGATTCCCTTGAACAACATTCTTATCGTTGAACTATTTGATGTTTGGGGCATTGACTTTATGGGTCAAATTTCTTCTTCATATGGGTACTTTTACATTCTCGTTGCGGTAGATTATGTTTCCAAATGGGTTGAGCCGGTGCAATGTTAAAGGAATGACCATAAGCCCATGGAAAAAATTTTGAAAAACATTTTTTATCGTTTTGGTACCCCTCGAGTAATTATCAGTGATGATGGTAAATATTTTTATAACTGCATCTTTCTAAACCATTTGAAAAATTACTCTATCACTCATAAAGTTGCCACACCTTATCATCCACAAATAAGTGGTCAAGTCGAAGTCTCCAATCGGGAGATCAGAATTTTTTTAGAAAAAACTGTTTGATCAGATCGGAATGATTGGTATGATCTTCTTGATGATGCCCTTTAGGTATGTCGAACAACTATCATTACCGCGATTGGTATATCACCCTATAGACTCATCTTTGGGAAGGCTTGTCACTTGTCAGTAAAATTGGAATACAAACCTCTATGGGCTACAAAAGCCTTTAAATTTGAAATGGATAAAGCCAGATTACATTGGAAACTTCAATTTTCTAAACTTGACGAACTTCATCACGAGGCCTTTGAAAATTTAAAAATTTACAAGGAATGAACAAAGTTTTTCATGATAAGCCAATTGTTCATAAAACATTTAGGCCTAATCAGAAACTGTTACTCTACAATTCACGACTACATTTATTTCTTTGGAAATTACATTCTCGTTGTTACGTTAGTTTCGCAGTTAAAACTGTTTATCCTCATGGAGCCATGGAGGTAGAAGATCTTAAAGCCGATAATACTTTCAAGGTCAGCGGGCAATGTTTGAAACCGTATTTAGAATCTTGTACTTTTGATGAAGAAACAAAATTTCTAATTAACCCATATTATCGAAAATGATCGCGTGTACCCCCCTAATATGCTTTATTTATATATTTAACTTTGGGGGTATATTCGTCTGGCTGAAGACGGTAAAACTTAGCACTTCATAGAATGCAACCCAAGGCTCATTTAGGTAAGAAGTTCTAATTTTTATTTCCCATTCCATGTATTTAATTTTGTTCTCAAACATTGAAGATAATGTTTTATTTCATTTTGGGGTTAGAAAAGCTACTTTTTATATACTTTTTGATGAAAAGTAAAATAATAACTCTTTGGCAATTTATGATATATTTTTGGTAAATTTCTAACACTTTGATATTTTACCAAGTGTACACTAGAGTATTTATTTATCATGTTCTTAAACTCGATATACTACCTTGTGATTAGTAAAAAATTAAAATTGTTATTTGTAATGACCTAATTTCGTGAGCTCAAAATTGTCAGGAATTAGTCCATACACCAATGTACCTGTGACTAAAATCTAAAAGATAAGAAATGACAGGTATTTAGCGTGGAAAACCTATAAATAGGTAAAACCACGACCTCATGTTGAGGGTTTTTGTAATAGTAGCATTTACTGCTTGAGGCTAATGATATCTTATTACAAGTTATTTTTAGACTTAGAAATGATTGATCTTGTGAATAAGAATTTTGGAGCTTTGAGAATCTTAGAAAATATCTCTTTCTTGGTGATTTCTTCTTTTTTTGGTCCCTGTCTCTTCTGGAACTTTTTCATTATATAGGCCTCTTTTGCAGCTCTTCTTCGTACTGAAGCACGTTCTCCGAACGATATGATTAGTGGCTGTTTGACTGAGTAACTGTTGAGTTTGTAAAAGATAGGTGGCTTTGACTTGTTCAGGTTTTTTTAACTTGAACTCGACTCATGTTTCTTAACAGTGTGTGGAGTACGTGGTGTCACTGACTGAAGATGTCGTGTGGAGAATGCATAAGTCTGACATAGAAATAATTTGAACTAGCGATAACTAAATTTTAGGTTAGATCAAGGGATAGGTCCCTACAATCGCCTCCTCGTAGCCGAAGTCACGAGTGGCTTTCGTTGAGAAAGAATTTAGATATATGGGTATGTGTATTTTAAATATTGAAAGAAGTAATGATGTTGTTGACTGTATGAAAAGCTGCGCGTGCAAAAGGGGGATGGACGTGCATTGAATGATGATGGGAATATTGATATATGTGACGGTTAGGGTTTGAAGGGTTTCGTCTGTATTGAATGATGACGCTTGGTGAAACGTTCCTACACAATAAATGTAGGGCTATATAAAGAGTACCTGTACCGAGGATTATGATAAAGTACGCTTGATCAGTTACAAAAAATTACTGCCATTTTGGAAGATGGTGAAGACTCGCAGAATGGTCACTTCGAAAGTACAGAGGTTGAAGTTGAAGTTTTTAAAGGATGAATCCTTGGAGGATCCTGTTCTATCTCCTGTTCCTCCAACATATAGAAGTCTGTCGGAGAATGAAGTGGCTGAAGGTGAAGAAGAGTTTTACTTTAGATGGAGGTTCTACCACATTATCTTGACAGGCGAGCAACGTTGGGTTGGTCTTCGCATCCTTGCGAAAGACAAGATTGGGGGCACAAATATAGGGATAGGCGTAACTGTATTGCAGTTGGGCTAATTTCTTGTGCCGTAATGGATTATAAGGTCGGGCCCTCTTCATCCTAACCAACTCTGTATTGGTGGTAATTTTAGAGGAGGTGATGGCAGTGGAGGAGTAAGTTGAAAAATGGAAGTTTACTTCTGCATTTCAATCTCTTTTTAGAGCTAAGAAGACCTTATGTTTAAAGGGTTGGTTCAAGCACTGATTTTTCAGGTTCCATAGTTTCCATTTAAAGTTCGCCTAGACTTCGACCAAACTCATGGGAGTGAGCATATTCGTTGTTTCCAATTTCTGTTTTGTATCAGGGTGAAAATTTATTGAAGCAGGACGAACTGAATGGTTTGATGTATCAGAGTGCCTGAGGAACCTGTTAGTTTTAAAATCATTAAAAATATTATTATCTGTAAAGTACCTGATGTTGAGTACTGGACATATTTGGTATCTGCAAAGTACTTGAGGTTGAGTACTTGAAAGACTTGTTATCTATAAAAACACTTGTAATATGTTTCGTGATGAATAAAATATGTTAACAAATTTCATGCTGGTATAGAATAAGTCTGGAAATCGAGCTGTATGATCTAAAGAATGTATGAAATGTATGAGTACAGAATGTATAAACATTTGAAATTTTCGAACTGTGCTGAATTTATTTGTGAAAATATGTGTCAAGAGGCGAACATTATTCTATTTGCGAATTGGAAATGTGGATGAAATTTTTTTGTAGGAATTTGTAGAATGAAGATTTGATGTCATAGAGTAATATTGACATGAAAGTATAAGTTCGACCTGAAAAGATGCGGAATGATTGAGCTCGAGGGGAAGAGTTAAGTTAAAATAATTTTTCTCAAGATTCTGGGGTTTTTGTTACGAGATAAAAAGGATATCAGTACTTTTTGAGAAGAATTGGTAGTAAAAAAAAAGTATAAATAAGAGTAAAATGATCGCTGAATATAGGGGATGAGATAAGAATGGTGCATACTCGATTACAGAGAATCTGTAATGCCGCTAAAGGACGATTGGTGATTAAGATTGCTGAAGTGCGGGAGAGAATTTTTGGATCATTAGGTTATGATGTTGAGCTTCCGGTAAGGGAGTGTCAGCTCGAAGGACTAGATTCAAGGAGTAGGGAACTTGAGTATGCCCATTTTTTCTTTGAGGGATTTTTTTGTGAATTGGTGAGGGATCCTGTAGATTGAGAGGAGGTGGTGGGATTGATTGCTGAAGTTGAGAAATTTGAGGATGCGAGGATCACCATAGGATTACCAGTTGGTTATGGTTTTTCAGGTCATCAAGGTTGCTTTAGATGTAATTATATATGAGGTGAATGTAAAAATAGGTGTGGATGAGTATAACTATTTTGAGCTTGAATAATTTTGAATGAATTTGTTGTTGAGATAGATCCTCTATTTTGGTAAATGTTGTTTGTGAGTGTTGTGTAAAAGATGAATTTAAAAATATTTGAATTTTTGTTATGGGAGCTTTGTAAATGATGTCAGTGCTATTTATAAGCGTTAAAGAAGAAGTACATATAGAAAAAGTAGGGAGTTTCTAAATTTGTCTCATGTAGAAAAGTTATGAAAACTCGATTACGTGTAAGAGTGAGAAAAAAAGAGCGTAGTGGGGTCAGAAGGAGATTTAGAAAAGAGAGGCAAAAATAGATTAAAATATAAGGAAAGGGCAATGATAGGAAGGCATTTTTGCTGAAAAGGTACATGACGTCTGACATGGACAGTGGAAGGAACGCCTTGGTTCCAAAACCGAGGACGGTTCATGCGAGGCTCAATAACTGCCAGCAGTTAGAGATCTAAAATATAAATACTGCTTCATCTTCGGCAAATTAAATGTTTTTTAACAACTACAAACTTGAAGAGCAGTGAGATAAGAGGGATGAAGAGAGGAAAAAAGAGCACAAACACTTGTGAAGATTTAAGCGAAAGGGATCATCAGTCAAAATGTGAGAGAGTTGCTAAATCAGAGTTGCGAAGGTGGCTATACAACAGCATGGTGAAGGAAGGATACTGTAGTAGCCTACTCGTAGCCTTCGATAGTCAGTCGAAGACCACTTCGCAGCCTACTAGAATATATCGAAGCCCACTCAATCTCTAAAATAGACTCCCCAAAGATCCCCCGAAGATGAAGCTTCGACATCAGACAAAGCATCGAGACGGATTAACATGCTACTACAGAAATCCTTCGACCTCACTAATACACGGTCGAAGCAAGATAAGACAGACAATCACCTCATCAGATCAGACGGTGCATTGATTGGCCCGTGCAGCTACAGTGACAGGTTCAACCAGCACGCCGTTCAGAGACATCATCAATAAATGTTATAGTGACAGTAACGACATGACCGACGCCCATTACTCTCTGGGATTTCCAAACAGTAATAATGTAATCCTAACCCACCCTTGGTGACTCAGCTCCCTATATCTCTATAAATAGAGGAAAGGGGAAGCCAAGAAGGGGTTAGAAAAATCATCTCCAACACCTTGCATTTTACCTTCGACCACCCAGATACTCTGTACTCGAACCCTGTTATTTACTCTTTAGTAATATAATCTGTCCTAAGAAATCCTCATAAGAGGTCGTAGAGAGTCACATTCGGGCCTCTACGCAAGTATTTGTCTAATAGTTAGATCTTACTCTAGGTCAATAGCTTGTCTCCTTTGATTGTTGATTGATTCCACGTTATAAGAACCAACTTCCCATCCTAATGAAGTTAGGTCCCTATAATTGGCACCATATGTGCTTCCCACCCTACCAATCCCCCATTCTTCTTCCCCTCCTTTTGTTTTCCACTTCAGCAGATTACCCTCAATGGCACCCACACGCCGTTCCCACTCAACCCAGGCAGGCCACTCCATTGACGGAGTCGCTACCCAAATAGCTTTCTTATCCCAATAAGTCACTTAGGCAGAGGAGCGCCACCAGAACCAACTAAACCAGGAGCGTGACAGCCACCGCTTGGCACTGGAAACCGAGCAAAATCGCCGCTTGGATGATGAGATCAGACAGAACAGAGCAATCAAAAAGCTGCTCAACACCGTCTGAGAGCTATAGAGATTACAGCCTTTGGAACCTGCTCGCCCATCCCAGGTACCAGGCCCATCGCGCTTCTCTGCTCGCTCCCGCTTAGGGCCTTTACCAAACCTCGAGATACCCCCCGTTCACACCGGTACCGAAGGTTTCCCCATATTATTCCCCCAACTGGCTCCATTCACGTCGAGATTCACCCCACAAAAGACTCTTCTGACTCAACCCTCCGCTCCTCCAGACACCCCATACGCCGTCCTGCTCGGGAACGACTCGGCGAGCGCAGTGCTGATTTTATATCACACACTCGGTATCACAAACTTCGAATTCATCAGTCTCCCCCACATCCTGCATATGTTACACAGCAGGACTTTGACCATTAAATGTAACCCGTCATTCGTGTTAGCACGAGCCCAGTCACAAACTCCAGGAGCTGCCTCAATAACCCGATCTGCCCCAAACTTTTGGCTATCGAAATACCCACCAGCTTTCGGGCCCCCAAACTCAGCAAATACCGTAACATAGACCCCAAATCCCACATCCTTGAATTTTAAAACTCCCTGAGCCTCTACTCCACGGCTGACTGCCTATTATGTCACCTTTTTCCAACGAGCCTTACCGATAACCCCCTTCGATGGTACCATAATCTCCCAAATGGCTCAATCTGTTACTTTGAGCAACTTTCACATCTTTTCATCGCCCAATTTGCCTTCAACAAAGACAGAGAGGTCAGAGTTAATAATTTTTTCAATTTTAGAAAATCTGGCAGTAAGACACTCGAAGCCTTCACCAGAAGATTCCTTGACAAATCTCGGAAAATAGAAAATTTTGACTGCTCGAATGCCATTTTGGCATATTTAAATGCCCTGCCCGACCACAGCCAAGTAGAAGAGCACCTAGTCCTCCACAAAACAAAAACACTCAAAGAAATGCTCTCGAAGGTCAATGACTATATTGATTTCGGGCACCATCAAGAGTCCCGTAAACTGAGCCAGCCTTCGCAAACAATAAACTTCAATAAACCTCGGCAATAACCCCACTCTGCTCCCACACCCCTGATCTCTTCTGTCTCACAGGAGACTGAGAGCCACAAACGCCTCAACGTTGATAACAATACCGAAGCTTGCAAGAAGCGACCAATGCCTATTTAGCCTACACTCACTGCCCCCCTCAGCACCCTTCTACCACACATACAGGCAGACCCCATTTGGCGCATTCCTTTTCCCATCGAAGTCAGACCGGGCAAATCTTACTGTGCCAACCATAAGTGCAACTGCCACCATACCAATAAATGCTTCGCCCTTCAGTGCTCTTTCGAACTAATCTTCAGAGCAGGACGTTTGCACCAGTTTATTGCTGATCTCCCAAGCTACCTCGATGGGTCCTACCTCAAATCTCTATCCACCCCTGCTACTAACCCAGCCGGGGCGCACATCTATAGAGTCAAGCTTATCGAAGTTAACAACATAGACAGTGGACATTCTAAGAGCAAACAAAAACGCATCGAAGAATGTTACAACCTTACCTATCAGGAGAAATTTCCTACGCTTCTGCCAGAATCAAGCCGTCACCCTCGACTCGAAGGTATTTCTTTCATCGACTGTGGCACTTCACATGTTCATTTCCCCCATTCCGATCCATTAGTCATCATGATTAAGATCGAGAACTTCGTCCTTCATACAATGCTCATAGATACTGGGAGCACAGCCGATGTCATCTTTCTCCCAACAATCCAAACCATGAAGAAAACAAATCTCATAACCACTGCCAACATCGAACTAAAAGGTTTTAATGGATCAACAGAAGTCGTCGTTGGCCGTATCAGCCTACCCGTCACTACAGGCCACATTACCCTTCAAACCAACTTCATCGTCATTGACAAGAAGTCTGAATACCTCAGTATACTCGGACGAGATTGGCTTCACGCCATGCAAGCTATACCTTCGACCTACCATCAGACCCATTGATTCAGCAATCACGAGGGTACTTAAAATTTAAAAGGCTATCAATGCCTTGCCCTCTCATGCTAGCACCCAGAGATCGACCAAACCTGAAAACTTATCAGCCGTCCATAGCAATCACAACATCTTTCTATCCTTTCGACCTCGACAGATACCGCCCCATCCATCGAACCCACTGTTTATATCGAACTCAATGGTCCTGGTCGGGGTACATTTATCGGAACCTTCCTCAATGAGTGAGAGTGCCTCAAACTTTCTAAGTTCCTTCGAGCAAATAAAGATATCTTCGCCTGGACATTTCAGGAGATGCCTGGTGTCGACCCCAACCTGGCCTGCCATCGTCTCGATCTCATCCCCCATTCCTCAGTAGTAAAATAATAGAAGCGTACCCTAGCTTCACGACTTTGAGAAGCCGTGAACCTTGAAGTAGGCAAGCTCATAGTCGCAGGCTTTATCAGAGAAGTGAAGTACGCAGACTGGATATCAAACATTATAGCAGTTCCTAAGAAGAATGATAAGATCTAAATCTACGTCAACTTCACAGACCTCAATAAGCACATACCGAAGGACAGTTTCCCCATCCCAACTATCTCAACACTCCTTGATACCACTGCTGGACATGAGCGCCTATCCATGATAGATGCGGCTTCGGGTTACAGTCAGGTACGCCACCACCCCGAAGATCAACTTAAAGCTTAATTTATAATTGAACAAGGCCTTTACTGCTTTAATATTATGCCCTTCGGCTTTAAAAATGCCGGAGCCACTTACCAACGCCTTGTCACGATCATGTTCAAACTTTTGCTTGGAAAATCTGTCGATCGACGATATGTTATGCAAGAGCCTTCAATAAAATACCCATATCCAAGACCTCTCATAAATCTTCTCGATACTTCGCACGTATAATATGAAACTCAACCCAGAAAAGTGCCAATTTGGCGTGTCATCCAGAAAAATTTTGGGTCACCTTATCAGTAAACGTGGGATAGAGATTGACCCCACCCACAATCGAGCCCTCATGGACATGCCTTCGCCCCGAACCAAGAAAGACATCCAAAAAGTGGTAGGCAGGATAGCAGCCCTCAATCGTTTCATTTTTAAATCCTCAGATCGATGTGCCTGGCTCTTTTCCCTTTTACGCGATCAAGGCGTCCACAAAGAAAAAAAGAAAAACAATCCCGAGATCGATTAGACCCCCGAGTGCGAACAAGCCTTCCTTGAACTCAAAACTTATCTTGGCCGCCCACCGATCATCAGCACACCTATCAATGAAGAAACACTCTCTTTTACCTTGCTGCCACAGAAACCTCTCTCAGTTCAGTGCTCCTTCGACTTGATTCCAACATAAAAAAAATTGTATATTTCATCAGCAAAACCCTAACCCCCGCAGAAACTCGATATTCAAGACTCGAGCGTTTACTCCTCATACTTGACTATTTAGCTCATAAGCTCAAACTATATTTTTAGGCTCATCCTATCCGTGTTATTACCAGTTATCCCCTTTGAGAGATACTTAGTAAAAAAGAAAAATCTAGACGAGTGTAACAGTGGTCCGTATACCATGGCGAACACGACATTACCTTCGAGAAACAAATATCCCTGAAAGGCCAAACAGTAGCAGACTTTCTAGCTGACTTCCCGGTCGAAGATGTCGATTGGGAAGAACATGAAGATGACTTATCAGAAGATCAGCCTGAAATAGTAGACCCCTGGGGCCCTCTTACTTGTTGGCGGTTATTCATAGATGGATCATCAAGACCTAATGGCTCAGGAATTGGTATTATCTTGGTAACACCCACTAATGACCACATAGAGAAGCTGTCAAACTTGCCTTCAAATGTTCCAATAACGAAGCAGAGTATGAAGCCTTGATCCACGGCTTCAGCCTTGCACTCGACCTCGGCATTCCCAAACTTGCAGTCTTTACAGATTCCCAACTTGTTCAGAGACATTACATAGGAGAAAACCAAGCTAACGGTCGTATAACTAATTACGCTCGTTTTGTGCGACAACGCATGGACCGCTTCCCCAAAAAATTCATAATCACCAATTACCCTCGAGGATAAAATAGACATGTAGATGCCCTTGCCTACATAGCAGCTATGCTCAGACAATCAGAATCTGGGACCTTCCATATTGAAGTACTCGAACGCCCATGTATCGACCAGATGAAAATCAATACCATCAATATTGGGGGCGAGAGTCACGATCCAGATAATTGGCGAACACCGTTTCTTTACAACTTCAGCAATGCTACTCTCCCTGATGATACCAAAGACAAACGCTCTCTGCTAGAAAACTGCCGTAGATATACTATCCACAAAAACAAACTACATCAAAAATCCCCAAATGGCATCCTCCTTCGATCGATATCCCAAGCCGAAACCTCTCAAACCTTAACCGGGCTTCATGAAGGAACCTGCGGTGCTCATACTGCTGGTCATTCTATGGCCCTTCGAGCTGTTACCCAATGATTATTTTGGCCCGGTATGAAAAAAGAAGCTTCAGACTACGCAAAATACTGTGACAAATGCCAGGGTCACGCTCATGACATTCATTGCCCTTCTCAATACCTCTACTTCAGTCAAGTTTTCTGGCCATTCAAACGATGGGATATCGATCTCATCGGTCCCTTCCCAAAAGCCTCGGGTTGTAGAAAAAACATCCTCGTCGCAACCGATTACTTCACAAAATGGGTCGAAGCGGTACCTCTATGCCGAACCAGAGAGGAGGAAGTTGTCAAATTTTTATAGGAAAACATTATCACTCGCTTCGGCTGTCGATACATGATTCCCTGTGACAATGGTCTTCAATTCGTTGGCAGCAAAGTCAGAAACTTCCTCAATAAACATAACATCATCCTCTCACCCACCACACCTTACTATCCCCAGGGCAACGTTCAAGTCGAGGCAATTAACAAAATCATCGTCAATGGTCTTAAGATGAGAGTCGATACAAAGAAAGAACGATGGGTTCAATAGTTACAACATGTCCTCTGGGCCTATCGCACAACCCCAAGAAAAATCTATAGGATGTACCCCCTTCTTCCTAACATATGGAATCGAAGTTATATTACCAACTCAATTCGACGTACCTACTTGAGACCCTAACCTCCCAGACGAAGATAATAAGTTTGAACTTGCATGCAACATGTTATGGATCGATGAAACCAGAGATTGAGCTATCGCCAACCTTGGCCGATACCACACATCACTTCAGAAATCCTACAAAAAAAGAGTTTAACCACGGAGTTTCAACATTGGAGATCTAGTACTTCGACGTGTCAATCAATCTTCGAAGCCTCGAAACGCCGGCAAGATAGCCGAATCTTGGGAGGCACCATATGTCATCTTTGATAAAACAAATAAGGGTTCTTATTACTAAATGACGGAAGACGAATAGCCTATAACAAACACCTGGAATACAATGCAGCTGGTCTCCTATAATAGGCTATATCTCCAATCATGTACAACTGATGAAATCTAGAACATTCAATAAATAAGTTTTTTTAACCCTTACATCGTCTTCTGCATCATTTTGAATTTCTTGATGTAACTCAGGTATCAAGTCAACCTTCGACTCGACTGATACTTGAGGGACACCTCGAAATTTTTCAAGCTCCCAACTTCGAGCAAACTCGAGGGGCAAGAATGGTCGAATGACCGGATTCTCGGGAATGCATTGGGGGAGATCAAATATTGCTTCATTGTGGCTTAGGCCTTCGAAGTCCAGTCCTTTTCTTGATTGACCCTAGGTAACATGTCCACCCTCTCCCCGACTGATACATTGGGGCGACCTTAAATTGCTTAAGTCTCCAATTTCGAGCAAACTCGAGAGGCAGGGATAGTCGAAAGACCGGACCCTCGGGGATGTATTGGGGGCGATCAGATATACTTCGTCCGGGCCCTGAAACTGTCGAAGTCCAGTCCTTTTCTTGGTTTATCCCGGGTATCATGTCCACCTTCGCCCCGACTGGTACTTGGGGGCGGCCTTAAATTGCTCAAGTTTCCAACATTTGAGCAGACTCGAGGGGCAAGGATGGTCGAATGACTAGACCCTCGACAATGCATTGGAGGCGATCGGATATTGCTTTGCTGTGGCTTAGGCCTTCGAAGTCCAGTAAATTTTCGGGTTTCCTCTAGGTATCACATCCCCTTGGCCCGACTGATACTCGGAGGTGACCTAGAAAATTTTCAAAATTTCATCATCGCTGTGGCTTCGGCCTTCGGTGTCCAGCAAAACATTCAGAGTTTGATCTATATATCTTCGGCACTCCTCAGGTTTCGATCACACTACAGTCATTTAAACAGATCAAATTTCTATTCAAACAGATCCAATTTCTACAATTCTAAACAACAACCGTATACAAATGTACTATCTACAATTCTTTCCAATGTAGAGCACATTCAACATATTTATCCATCAGATGAATAGTTGCAGTATAATTCAAAGATCAATCAGCAAGAGTCCAAAACAAGCAAAATTGATAGAATGTGCATTCCAATTCCAAAAATTCAAGGTCAGAGCACGATTATACAATCCATCAGCAAATCAAATATAAAATCAGAAGTTCAGAACCAGTATGATCAGAAAATACGCATCAATATGTCCAGGATCATCTTCAGAAGTTCAACTGATAGCAAAAACACAAAAAACCTACCGAGTTCAGAGACCAACAGAAAACAACAACATCGTTCAAAATATTACAACTTAACATTATAATCACCTGAAGAAGACATGAAACCCCAATCCCAAATACCTCATATCGCATGGCTACACCTTCTTGCTCCACAGATCCCCCAACAGCTTCATTCGAACCTTCGACGGCCAAACCATCAACAGTTCTACCAATGGGCGCTCCAACAAGAGAAGTATTTGCACCACCCCTATACTTCCAACTGCTTTTTCAACAATATTCACCTCTCCTCCCTTCATCTGCAAATCATCCCCTTCAACAAGATCGGGAGACACAGAATAAGGCTCTAATGTCTTGGGGCCATACCCCTTATCATCTATAAAGCTTTTCAACTTAACGTTCACCTTGAATTCGCCATCATACTGCTGCTGAAAAACTCACCTTCTGTTCTGCTTTCTCCCTCTCACACGCCACAAGTTTTGCAGACCACTCTCACTTCAGCCTTGACCGCTGCAGCTCGAACCTCTCGTCATAAGAGTCGGTAAGCACCCCCCGATCTTGCTTCAACTTCCTGACTTTAGACACCAGTGATGCCTCATTACCACGAGAGAGATTCAGATTGTCCTTTGCTTACTTCCACTTCGCCTTTACTGACTTCATTGTCTTACTACATGTTTTCACCCAAGCATCCGTCTGCTAAATTTTTCAAGAATCAATACAACTCGAAACTCGAAAGAATTTTCAAGAAATCTCAAAGTACTACAACAGTAAGCCACATATAGTTACCTGAAACATGTGCTTCTTTATCTCCTTCGAAGCCTCGTCTGGGTCATCATCCCAGAGCTCGACCATCGAAGCCTGCTTGGCCACAGCCTACTCCTTTCGTTCAACTTCCGTCATCTCTTCATCATCCCTCAGCGTATCATCCTCCCCCAGCACCTTACTCCTCTTGCGTTGGCCAGCCTTCGATTACTGCACCTTCGAAGCTTCGGGGACTACCTAGCCTTTCCCCTTCTCAGTTTGAGCTGCTACTGGCCTAGGCCACAACTTCGACGTATCTCCTGCCACTTTGGGCACTGGCACTGCTTACTTCAAACCCCTCCGCGATCTCGGCACAAACTGGTAGTTCCTTGGCAACTCCTCCCCTCCCATTTCTTTTTTCCCCTTCGAAACACCTCCACCTCTTTTTCTCTTTGGTAGCCTCGGCGTAACGGGTATGTCTCGAAGCAGGGAATCCGCCTTCTTCCTCCTTTGCCTTTTGATTTTGAGATTGCCAAACACAGAATTTACCCAGTCTTCACTAGCCTCGAGCAGAGTATCAATATAATTTACCGGATTATCCCAAGAAGAACTCTTCGGACCTGTAGAGTAAAACAAAAACACAGTTATCACTTATTTTAGATACACATCGACAACAAACCATTCGACAGTAAACTTACTTTCGTTATAAACCCTATGATATAATTTATACGGGTCATCTTTATCTACATTCTTAAAGTTACCCCTTACTATCAGTAAATCTTTATTCCGCCCTTAGCTTGTCAAGTAAATGTCAAAGAACCAAGGTTTCTCCGGGTGACATTGGATGTGATAGGACCTCGGGTTCTGACTAGCCTTCCTCGAGTAAAAGGTGATAATGCCAAACCACTTAATCAAACTTCGACCCTCACTAGCCAGTTTTACATTCATCCCCTCCACAACCCTCATCATCTCATAAAAATTACCGTTCATTTGCACTGGAGCCACCCCCCCCAGAAATTCAATACTTCTTCCACCAATCTTCGGAGAGGAAGTTCCAGTCCCAATCGAATTTGGCCCCTATAAGCTAAAATCCCTTCCCCAGGGTCCGACTTGAAGGTTAACCCTGCCCCCGCAACACTCAGATACACTCCCAACATCAAGAGTTCTAATTTGGCAGCAAACCGATCTAATCTAATCCTATCTTTAGCAAAAATAGAACCTTCAACCCTACCCGACTCAGTCGAATCCCCACTATCTTCACTCTGCACCTTATCTCCTGAAGGCCCTACATTACCCCCTCCCCTCATATTGTTTCCTCTTCATCACTATCTTCGATAACTATCGTCCTTCAACGCCTCAAAACTGGAACCTCCTCGGCCGGTAGAACCATAGACAATAGAGCCTCGGTTACAATATCTAACACTTCAACATCACTACCCTCATCCATTGGGGCTCGACCAGAAATACTAGCTTCGAATTCGTCGAACTCCTCATCTATCAGTCTCTGTCTCGAAGCCCGACGGTTACGCATTTTAGCCTACAGAAAAAGAGGCCCAGAATTAGAGTGGAAATTTGGCAATCCTCTGCCTATCACTCCTATCCCGTCCACCCCCCCCCCCTCTTCAAGATATTCATCATAACCTCAATCTCAGACCCAGTACCCCTTCCAAAACTCCCCAAACCCCAAAATGGGTCAAAACCCAGATCCCTCAAGTCTTTTTACCCTAAAAAATAACCTCTAAAACCTAAACACAGACTGCCCTACCTACATTCTCAAAAGGGAAAAACAAAGTACAAGCAGCAGAGATTAAGTAACTTACCAGTGGTTAGCAGGACTACCCTCGAATCAGCAAAACCAAACCAGCAAGTGCAACAAGAACTCCGAAGTGTGAAATGGCGTACGTTCCCTTCTCTCCACTCTTTAATTCTCACAGTAAAACGGTACAATAATTACTCTTCTCCCTCTTATATATCTTTCAAAAAACCTAAAATTACCTCGATTTTCTAACCACTATCATTACCACAACCCCACTACCCGACTTTTTGACTACAATGTATTTTGACCAATATACCCATCGTACTTCTCATATGCGAATAACACCCTCACTTTTAACTGCCTGTAAAAGCTGAAGCTTCTTGAACCTTCCCCCCGAAGATAAACAACCAAGTCCAAATAGTTATATCATAACCTTTTCTGTCATACGTAAAAAACATCATCATTACTTTTTGCTCACTGCCCCAGGCTCCCGTACCAGTCTGACAGACCAGCCGTCTGGGCTGTCAGAACGGCCTGTCAAATCCAGCATAACCGTCGACACAATCCCTGAACTCGAGTACTTGACCATTTTACGCCTCGAACAATCCGTAGCAGATAGCCTCAAATAAACATATCTAATATATCGACCTTCGACATCCAACACATCCTTTGACTCAAAAGTTTTGACCCTTCGAGCGAATACAGCCATAAACTTCGACCATTCAAAAATTTCCTGCTTATAGATAAAGTTTTCAGCTTCGGCACAGTTTACCTTTCACTTCGACTAAATCATTTTTATCCTCGAACAACACAAATAATACATTTCGACAACTGTATTACAACTTCAATACCTCAACATTACAATTCAGATTATATTACTATTATTCATAGTTTGACAAAGCAAGTTATCAACAAAGACCATTTTCATTCAGCAACTCAGACAATATTACAGGCTTCATACAAAAAGAAAAGAGAGAAGAGAAAAAGAGGAAGAAAACAGGAAAGCAACAACAAGAAAACATACAAAAGAGAACCCTATTTGTTGGCGGGTTGCTTCTCTTCAACAACGGCCGCTGCATCTTCATCCTCCTGGTCCACTATATCCTTCGCGAAGCCTATGAGAAGAGACAACCAATAGTAGGGAAACGGCCCCATCATTTGCACTATTTCCCACCAGTACACGAAGGGCATGTCATAGAGTGGTGCCCCAGGTTCTGCTTCAAAAAGGTCTGGCATTTCAATATTAATATCCTCCTCTATTCTGAACCTCCGTTGAAGACCCAGTAAGGTCAGGATCCTCCAGGCCCTCACCGCCGCTTGATCTCTTTGAAGCGGTACGTTTTCAGCCATGTTAATCAGCAAATAAGCAGTAGATGAAGAGATATTTGCAGAAAAGATGAAAAAATTCCCTCCAACCTATCCCCTTTTATAGTTATAAACCCACCACAACTTTCCCTCTTTCCTAACCGAATTAATGGTAGAATTCAATTCCCAACCTCGAAAAGTCAGCAAACAAACTTTCTAACTTCCCAGATGTAACTGATTCATTAGTACCTGCATTCAAACCTCATTCTCGAGGACTCCAAGTCAAGCATACCTCCAGCATCGGGCATTCGATCATCATTACCTTCAAGCATATCATTATACATCGTGCCTATAAGATTAATCGTCCACATTCGTCTATATTATCTATCAGACACAACAATACAAGTAAGCAGAAATTATTTTGTCCATTCCAAACACCCGATTAAATAAACAAGTTACATTTCTACCACAACTACAAAAATAACAAAAAAAAAACCCCACATGGCAAAACAAAAGCCTGCAAAAAATACAAAATATTCGCCACATCAACCTAAAGCTCCATTTCTGGAAGGACCAGCTCCGCTTGCCGCGTTTCGCTCCTCGATGATCTCCTCCGCACAAATGAGACTTTCGGCCTGAGCCATCAGAAAGAGATAGTGTCTTTCAACAGTCGTAAAATGAAGCCTCAGTTGTTCCCATAGATAGGCATAAGGTTCACCATTGATGAATTCCTACGGTCCTAACCCTATAAGGTCTGGCATGCCCCAGTTCAGATCATGCTGCCCAAAAAATTTCATATGCAGTTCCGCCATCTTCCTCCTCACTCGATGGTCACGAGCAAAGCCCATCCTCTTCTGGTAATGTGTATTCAGCGTGGTATCCATTCAGATGTTCAGAATATAGAGAAAGAGCAGAAGACTATTGCAAATGGAAATAGATACATTATACCTCCACAATAACCCATACTTATAGCCTTCACCTCATTTATTACCCTATAACCACCTATACCTCTTAATTACCCTCTTTTATTACCTACCTGAAAACCAACAGTCCAAAAGCTCATATTCCAAGGACGAACAAGTTTCTCAGTGAACACCTCTCCACTTGGCTTTGAGACTTTCGTTGAGAGGGGGCGAATGTAGTAGTATACTCGTAGCCTTTGATAGTCAGTCGAAGCCCACTTCATAGCCTACTCAAATATATTAAATCCCACTCAATCTCTAAAATAGACTCCTCAGAGATCCCCCGAAGATGAAGCTTCGACATTAGACAAAGCTTCGAAACGGATTAACATGCTACAACAGAAATCCTTCGACCTCACTAGCACATGGTCGAAGAAAGATAAGATAGACAATCGCCTCATCAGATCAGATGGCGCATTGATTGGCCCGAACAGCTACAGTGACAGATCCAACCACCACGCCGTTCAGAGACGTCACCAATAAATGTTGCAGTGACAGTATCGACATGATTGGCGCCCATAACTTGCCAGGATTTCCTGACAGTAATCATGTAATCCTGACCCACTCTTAGTGACACAGCTCCCTGTATATCTATAAATAGAGGAGAGGGGAAGTCCAGAAGGGGTTAGAAAAATCATCTCTAATCACTTGCATTTTACCTTCGACCACCCAGATACTTTGTACTCGAACCTTATTATTTACTCTTCAGTAATATAATCTGTCTTAAGAAATCCACATCAGAGGTCGTAGAGAGTCACATTCGGGCCTCTACGCAAGTATTTGTCTAATAGTTAGATCTTACTCTAGGTCAATTGTTTGTCTCCTTTGATTGAGGATTGATTCTACGTTGTAAGAACCAACTTCCCATCCGAACGAAGTTTGGTCCCTACTGATACGGCGCTGCCTCGGATTCTCATTTTGATATAGAAGGTTATTGAATATATGAGATCTATGTATATGATTTTGAAGATTAATTTTTGAAGATTTTTATTGCTAGGAAAAAAAGATAAATTACTAATTATAGTAATCTAAAAAAATCTATTTATTTATATGAGATATGAAAGATACTTGAATGTGGTTGACGGATATATATATATATAATCATAGATACCTGGACCCTTATGTAGGTCGTATGTGAGGAGTGTTGTCTAGGATAAAAATCTTTTCCTGTAGTTGATATGAGGAATTCTGCTGTAAGTGAGGCATCGTCCTCTGGTCGACCAACTGAGTCTGAGATTGGAGCGTTGGGAAGTGAGGAAGAAGTAGGTGTTGATCAATTTCCAGATTTTCTAAGAAGATTGGTGTCCTATTATCCTTACTCAGATGCATTTAAATAGTTTTGTAAAGCCAAGGCTTCTATAGGTGGTAGAAGGGGAAATTTTATCGAATATACCGGTAGGCAATTTAGGGGTTGCACTGTAGCAACGAGAAAATAATATTTTTATCTGTTGGCTGATTTGGCGAAGGAGAAAAGGGATAGAGGAATCGATCTCTATGGATTATTATAATGGGAATGTTTAGAATGAACTTTCTGTGGGCATTTTATGTTACCTATCTTAATTGGAGTACGGGTTGAGTCTTCCCCTTAACAATCTGGCTAAAGGGATTATAAACCTTATCGGTACATGTCCCGTTCAGATGAATGGGAACTTGTGGGAGGTGACAAGTGTTTGTGAAGCCTTGAATATACGGTAGGAAGGAGAGGGTAGAAAGAGGAGGATATCCTCAAAGGATGTGTTGTAATTTTACGGTGTAAAAATTTTTAGTACAAGTGAAGGGGCATATTTCTTTGCAAAAGCAACTCGACCTCGCTTCTTCGATCTGAACTCAGCGGGACGACCTTGGAAAGATAATGTCATATCGGTGAAGGGTGACTACCTTCAGGGATATGATGAAGAACCCATGGAACATCTATTTATAATTGTAAAACAACGTAAGTATAACAATGTATAATGTATGAGATTGATAGTTGAATTTGTATGATATTCGTTGATGTTGATGTCTTATGTATGACAGGTCTTAGGTCGCAGGTGATAAGGAAAAAGTCATTGTTGGATAAAGTTACTCAAGAAGAGACTGAGCTCGAGGCTGTATTGGAAGATCTTGGCATTAGCAGAAAGAAGCGTGTTAACAGCCGAACTAAAAAGGTTTTGAAATCCTAATCGACGAGGCTAATGACAAATGCTGAAAGCAGCAAAAAGAAGGGGACTGATGGGGAGAAGCGAGTGAACTTGCCTAAATCCCCTGTAGTGGATTCTACAGGTCTACTTGGGTCCATTACGTCGAGCGAATTAGCTCGAACGTTCCCCAAGAGGCAAATGTTGAAAGTAACCTGCGGCTTCAGGGGATACAAAAGTGGTGTGGAGGCAGAAAAGGTAAAAAAGAGAAGGGTCGAGCCTTCTAAAGATTCTGGTGGGAAGATTATAGAAGATTAACCTGGCGGAGGACGAATAGAAAGAGATAGAGGAAAAGGCCAGGCTGTAGCTCTCCATGGGGAGGAGAGGATATACAAAATGGTAGGTTTATACGCTCGAATAAGTTTGATTTTGCATTATGATTCGATCTAATCAACAAGGTCAATTTTTGCATGATTTTTATAGGCCGATCAGCTGATGAAGGGGATATATCGTGGGGCCGAAGAGGAGAGAGCTAAGCTGAAGAGGAAGAATGTCAAGCTCGAAAGGAGGGTGGCTCGATTGAAGTTGGATTTGATCAAGGAGTGAAAGCGGTTGGAGGTCGTGAAGGCTTCTCAAGTAGTAGAGATCAATAAGCTGCAGGTTGAGGAAAGGGCAGATTTGGATGAGGCGATAGCTGAGCGTGATAGGCTCGGGCGGTACCTTATGTCCATGGGATACTCTAAAGACGAGGTGGAGCACATTAGGGCTGACACCTATATGGAGGAGGAGGAGGTTGAAGATGATGTTGTTGGGGATGTGAATGGGCTGGATGGTATGTCTCCTCGGACGATGAAAGACAATTAAGAGGATGACGACCAATACCCAGAGGTGAAAACTGAGAAGGTAGGATAGTGTGATGGCACTGTTATTGTATGGATGTTATGGAATGTTGTAAACTGCTTGAATATATTTCAGATAGAATTTTGTAGGCTTAGTTGTTTTTATAAACATTATTGTAGGGACTTAAGGACATACACCTCAGAATTAAAGATTTAGAGGTTGAGCTTGCTCAGGAGAGAGAAGCCTCAGCGTCCCTGTTATCTTTGCAAGTGGAGCTGCAAGTTAGAATAGAGCAAAAAATATTTGATTTGTATGCTTCATTAATATAAAATGACAAATTAATAGATAGAGTGTAGAGACGGACCAAATATTCGTTACCTGCTTAGGTGCAAACAGCCCTGGAATGGTGCGTATAAAAGATGCTAGTTTTTGGCAAACAGACATACAGATAATGTGTACCATAGACTTATAAGTATTTGTATGAAGTATTCATCCGAGATCGTGCTTCGACCTTAAGTCCAGATGTAGCTTTATGCAGTAAATATCAAAAATAGATATATTGTTAGAAGTGAGTCATATGTAGTGATTGAGTGTTCTGAATCGAACTTGATATAGTATAACTACTATGTGCAGGTTAAATTGGAGTCAGCTCGCTTACACGAAGATGAAGCTCGTTAATGTAACCAAGAATTTGTAGAGAAGTTCGATAAGATGAGAGAGGCGAATGAAGATAGAGCAGATCATCATGTGAAGGTGCACTTCAAGTTTGTTGAGGCAACACATACTGTTGTTGACCTGACTTGGCAGATCGAGGAGAAGGATACCATAATTGAGAAAGGGCAAAAAGAGATTGAGGAGTTAAAAGAAAATACCGCGAGACTCAAAAGCGAGAATGATGCATTAACGGTAAAGAGCATGGAGGCCGACATGGCCTATTACCGAATACATGCTCTAGAAAGATCGGAGGAAGATTTAAATCCGTTGATGGCTGGTTTAAGAAAGGGTTTAGCCAGGAAAATAGATGATCAAAAGCGAATTTGATCTGACTTTGTGAATAGTAAGAACGAGCTTGGGTGATTGAAGAAGAAGTTAGCCGATAAAGATAACGAGCTAAAGGGAACTCGAGGCAATTTGTCTGCGTCTGAAGTTATAGCCGAACAATTGACTACTGCTTTCTCTGAAAGAGATATAGAGTACAGGATGGTACAATGCAAGTGTAATGAGTTGAATGAGAGAGTGGCTCAATTGAAAACCGATCTGGTACAGGCCAATTCACATGCAAGAAGCATCGAGGCTGGCAAGTGCCCGATGAAGAATAAAAATGATGCCAGAGGTTCTCTTGTTCAAGGTGATGTCGTTAGTCTGTCGGCTCAAATAAGAGATTTAGAGGGGGACGTTGCTCGCATTCAAGGGCATGTGCGTAAAGGAGTTGAGTAGTTATAGGAGTGTCAAATAAAGCTGGACTCTACTCTTATCAGGGAAAAGGGGCTAAAGCGTATTATCCAAGGGAAGAAGAATATTATAAAGGATAAAGAGGAATTGTTAAAGAAAATTCAAGATTTGGAAGAACTGAACGAAGAGATTGTGGTATTTCGTGCTCAAGTGGTTGATTTGGAGCGATTAATTAAGCTGAATCAGCCTAAGCTGACGAAAAATCTTTAGAGAACATAGCTTTTACAGATTGAATAGATAGAGAAATGGTGAGACATGAGGCATGGTATCAGAGGCTAGAAGATCTCTTTCAGAGGTCGAGAATGGTGTTTTCACACTCAGTTGTAACTCAGGCCCGACATTCAGAATTGCTAAAGTCGGTGATTGTTTATTTTTTTGGAAGAAGTAAATAAAATTGAGTTAGAGAGAGATACCTTGTATGACTGTATGTATAAAAAAGGATATTTCGGCAAGGTTGAAATAGATCGAGGAGATTGCATGAGCTCCATGGGAATGGATTTGGGCCCTCGATCTACTGAATTGATAGAGGAGGGCAGGATTGTTGTGACTACTTAAGCTCAAGAATTTATGGCTAGTCAACCTCCTGTTGTAGGGGTAAGCAAAGCTGATATCCCCACAACAAAAAAGACTCCATTGTAGCAGTTGTATATAATTTAAAAGTACATAATATGTGAAGCAAACATATTAAGAAATGAAAGCTAGTTTTACCTTTGCTTTATCTTATGTCTGACTGGGCTCTTTGATTGAAAACTAGTATCACCTTTATTTTAACCTCGGAGTTGATTAGAGTCAGTTAAACTAGGTGTAACCTAAAATTAACTGGTAGAATGCCACAAACATATTAAAAGAGATGAAAACTAGTATTACATTTGTTTTATCTTATGTCTGGTAGAGTCCGTTGATTAAAAACATGTTCTACCTTGTTCTAACCGTAGGAGATTTAGTAGAGTAAGCCAAACTAAGTATATTCTTGACTTAACTGGCATGATGTCATAGACATATTGAAAGAGATAAAAGCTAGTATTACCTTTGCTTTATCTTATGTCTGGTAGGGTCCACTGATTGAAAATAAGTTCTACCTTGTTCAAACAGCAAGAGATTTAGTTGAGTTAGCCAAACTAAGTGTATTCTTGATTTATTTGGGATGATGCCGCAGACATATTGAAAGAGATGAAAGCTTGTATTACCTTTGCATTATCTTATATCTAGTAGAGTCCGTTGATTGAAAATAAGTTCTACCTTGTTCTAACTGCAGAAGTTTTAGTAGAGTCAGTCAAACCAAGAGTATTCTTGATTTAACTGGAATGATATCGATTGAAAGCTAGTATTATCTATGCTTTAATCTATGTATTGTCTACAAGGTAAAAATATGTATGGAGAAAATTTGTAAGTTTCATTGAATTTTGAGAAAGGATGTGTATTAGATGGAGATGGAAATCTCTCTTCTGGAATAAAAAAGCAAGAAACTAAAAAGGAGTAGAGAGGGACCAAATGATAATATCATTTTAGTCGCCCTCTTCTGTCATGAGGTAATATGATCTCAGGCCTAAGAGACCTGTGATAAGGAATGGACCCTCCCAATTGTCTGCTAGTTTCCCAGTATGAGACACTTTGCGGTGTTAAGGTATTTCTCCAAGGACGAGATCATTAATTTTGAAGGGATGGCTTTTGACTCGTTTGTTGTACGAGCTGGCCAGCATATGGTGATATCAACCTAGGTTAACGATGACGTGTTTTTGGGATTTATCAATCCAATTGAGGTTGCAAGCTAATTCGAACTCATTTTATCATCAGTTAGCTCATGATCTTTGACTGGGTGATGGGTATTCAGAGGGAATGAGAGCCTCAGTGCCATAGGAAAGGAGGAATGGAGTTCAGCCTATCGACTGACGTGGAGTGACACGGTATGCCTTTAAGATATGTGGATGCTCTCGAACCCAATTCCCTTTTTTCAAAGAGTGTAGCCATTTTTTGAGTCCATCCACGATGGTTTTATTGGTGATTTCAACTTGGTCATTGCCTTGAGGATAGTAGGGATTGGATGGTGAGTGAATGATGTTGTGTTGGTTGAGGAAAGCTACAATTTTTCTCTAAAAAATTGGGGCCCATTATCGATACGAATTAGGTGGGGGCACCCAAACCGAGTGATATGTATTCCCAGATAAAAGAGATGACCTCTTCTTCTCTGGTTCGATAAAGTTGAATTGTTTTTACCCATTTTGTAAAATAATCGGTAACTATGAGGAGGTAGTGGCGGTTACCTGGTGAGTTAAGAAATTTACCGACAAGATCGAGTGCCCATCTTTTGAATGGCCAAAACACCTTGTTTGTATGGAGCTCGAGGGTAGAGGTGCGTATCATTTTTCCATGTCGCTGACGTATGTCATATTTGCGTGAGCACTCTTCTGCTTGCTTGCGCATGTCGGGCCAGAATACTCCTTGTGTAATGGCTTTGTTTGCCAGTGATCGACCTACGGCATGGGAGCCACAAGTCCCTTCGTGTTGATCGCAAAGTATCTCATTTGCTTTCTATTTGGAGAGGCACTTGAGGTAAGGCCCCGTTACTGAACGGCGGTACAAGGTACCGTTTTGATTGGTGTAGCACTTCGAGTTGTCTATCAGCTATCGGTGGTCCTTCGGATCTGCTTGAAGTGATCCTTCACATCTGTTGCTGATACCGAGATAAACTAAGAAAGGCTTTCGTAAATTGTTGTCTCCCCCTTTATCGCTCCCAGTGTTGATTGTGCATACAAAAATGCGATCAATTCTGGGGGTTGAAATGACTTCAATCTTGAGATATCAAGTTTATGTGCCTAAGACCCCAGCTAGATATGCCAAGGAATCGACGTATCTATTTTTACCTCGAGGAAGATAATCGAGAGTTGCTTGCACAAACTTGCTCGTCCTCTCTGCAACGAGGCCTGCGTATTCGATCATCTTGCCATTCTTCTTGTATTTCTTAGAGTAATGGTGGATGATGAGTAGTAAATCTGTGTAAACTGAGAGTTCGGAGACGCCGAGCTTGAGAGCGAGATCGAGTCCATGAATAAGAGCTTCGTATTCGGTGACATTATTGGAGGTCTCAAAATCTAGGTGGATTAATTTCTCAATTTTGTCGTTGGAAGGGGTAATCAGTACGATTCCAATTCTTAACCCTGTGGGCCTTGCTGATCCATCTGTAAGAAGTCTCTACCCATTTCTTGTAATCCATTCAGCTTGTTCGTCAAATGCTTTGGGGGGTAGATCTTCTATAACTTTCTCTTAAAGGACAGGATTGTGTTCTTCCCACTCAAGATTTTTCACTGGAAAATCTACGAGGAAATCGGCAGTGGCCTACTCTTTTTTGGAATGATGTTTTTCAAACTTGATATCATGCTCTCCCAAATAGACGGACCATTGTTGGACTCTTCTTGATTTTAATTTTTTGGATAGAACTTCCCGAAGTGTGTAGTTCATCATAACTTTGACTGAATGAGCTTGGAAGTAGTGCTTGAGTTTATGTAAAGTATAAACAAAAGTGAGAAGAAGTTTCTCGATTTTTTTGTACCTCGTTTCTAATTGAGTGAAGGTTTTGCTGATGAAGTAGACTAGTTTCTCAATTTTCCCATCAAGTAGAATAAGAAATGAGCTGAGTAAAGTATCGGTGACTGCTAGGTAGATAACCAGTTCCTCATTATCTATCGGGGTGCTCATGATGGGAGACTTACCCAAATAGGTTTTGAGATCCTGAAAAACTGCCTCGCACATTGATGTCCACTAAACCTTTATATTTGACTGAGCTTTTCCACATTTGGTTCAACCACGAAGTAATAAGAATTGCCAACGACAGCGGTCTGAAGATTTTGAGACGAAACAGTTGATAGCGGCAATTTTGTGGCAAGTTTCTGAATGCCTTTCATCATTTTTGGAGATGGCATATCGAGGAGAGCCCGAATCTGATCTGGATCGGCCTCAATCCTCTTCTTACTAATGAGGTAGCCTAGATATTGACCTGAATGTACTTCGAATTAACACTTATCATGATTGAGATGCATCCTGTAAGATCAAAGTATGTTGAATATTGTGTTGAGATCTAAAATGTGATTGATGGACTGTACATTATTGTACAAAAGATCGTCAATATAGACTTCCACAATTTTCTCGAGATGTGTTTTGAGCATAGTAGTCATCAATTATTGATAAGTCGCACCTGCATTTTTGAGTCTGAAGGGCATGACTTTGTAGAAATAAAGTCCTCCTTCAGTGATGAATGTGGTCTTTTTTTGATCTTTATCCAACAGTGGAATCTGATTGTATCCATAAGCAGCGTCCATCATAGATAAGAGTTCGTGACCTGCTATGGAATCCAGGATCTGATAAATGTTGGGAAGAGGAAAACTATCCTTTGGAGTATGTTTGTTGAGATCGGTAAAAAACAAACGCGGACCTTTCCATTCTTCTTTGGGACAGCGACGATGTTGGATATTCAATTCGGATACTCGGCTTCTTAAATGAATCTCACTTTGATCAGTTTCTTGATCTCCATGTTATCTTCATCTCAAAGTCTTGTTGATATGCATCGCTGTTTCTGTTTGACTACGGTGACATTAATAGTGATTGCCAATTTGTGACATGCCTTGGCCGGATCGACCCCAGGCATTTCTTTAAAAGACCACACAAAAAGTTCTCGATTAAGTCATAAGGAGTGAATGAGAGCATCTTTTTTGTGTTGAACTAGCTTAGTACTGATGAAAGTACCTCTGCTAGGTCCATCAATATTGATGTATTCGGTGGGCTCTTCCCTTGAAGGCTGATCACTGGGGTGATCAACTTACTGTAATTACTATGCAGCATACCTGTCAGAGGTATCTAGAATTACAGAGGTGGTATTTTTGCAAGCTCGAGAGAGCTTTTGACTACCCCTGATCTCATAAATACCATCGTTGTATTTGAAGTAGAGTGTTTGATAATAGGTAGAAGCGATTGCTTCCATGTTATAAATCCAGCAACGGCCCATAATCCCGAGATAACGAGATTTGGCGTTAATCACATAGAACATAATGTCGATGGTGGCTGGTCTAGCGGTAATAGGTAAGATGATCTTCTCTACTCGCTCTTCTTTAGAATCATTGAATCCATTGATATCGGTGTCGCTTTGAATGACTTGATCGGCCAATCTCATTTGGTCGATAGTGCTCTAAAAAAAGATCTCGATATCGCCACCAATATCGATCATTATTGTGTGCATGACAAACTTCTTCATCTTGAGCATTATGACTAATGCATCATGATGTTGGAATTTGACATGGCTAGTATCGTAATCTTCGAATGATATCCCGAGCTGGTGATTACTCAACTCAGGAAAAAATTTGGTTTCTATGTCTTAAGGTCTGAGATTGTAGCATTTTGACAGTCTCCTACGCTTAAATCTATTAGAGTTGGTGTTCTGATTGATCTTGATCATTTTACTGTGGTACATATGGTAAAGATGCTTCTCCTCAGCTTGATCTTTGACCTAAACAACTTCAAACTGCTTCTTATAGCTGCCATCCTTGTACGATTCCAGGTCAAAAATATATTCGAGCATCCATCCCTCCTTAAAAAAATTATTCGAGCAACCTCTCTAAAGTATAGCAATTGTCAGTAGAATGATGTTTTACCTTATGGTGCATGCAGTACGGTCGGCTTTCGATTGGTTCCAATGGCTGGGAGAGACGGTAGAGCTTATCCTTTGTGAAGATTGGAAAAATTGTAGAGATTCGAACATTCATCTTTGGGAAGAACTGTTTGACTTGTGAGTCGCCTTTGAGAGGGTTGTCAGTGTTTCCCTTGGCACGCTTTTGGTCACCCTAATCCTCCTTTTGTTTAGTGTTCCAAACCGATGGACCTTTCGCGGAAAGGATAAATTTAGTAGATTTATGCCTTTCGGACATCATCCTTTTTAGGTTGACATAACTATTAATCTTGGTGATCATATCCTCCAAGGTTGCAGGTTTCTTGATGAAGAAGCGCATTGGTGAAAGCATAATAACTATCTTCTGATTGAAATTGCCCACTTTACGCGCGAGCTCCAAGAACTTCTCAGCAAATACCTCAAGCTTCTCTCTCTGTAACTCTTTGGGACTGATAAGAGAATATAGATTTTCTTCTTTCTCTCTATTATGAGCATACGTCTTGATGAATTGCTTCTGCAATTGGTCGAATGAGTATATGGAGTCTTTAAGCAGAGAGTGGAACCATCAGAGTGGTTTCTCCTGCAGACTTGTGACGAATAGACAACAAAAGATATGGTTGTGATTAGAATGCAATTCTAATGAGTGTTGAATGTGCTCATTCGGATCGGCACCCTTGTATTTGCAAATTTTTGGAGTATAAAAACCTTTTAGAATATCCATATCGAATAGTTCATTGGCAATTAGACTTCCTTGTAACTTGGTAAGGTCGTCGGTCGTGCCCAGAACCTGTGCTTTGATCAACTCCTTAATACGCTGTTCCATATGTTCTTGTGTGATATAGTAACGGGTCGGTTGGGCGGCTTGACGAGGAGGTTGCGGATTATGAGTACCGGTACCTTCACACAAACGATCTTGTACTGGAACTCGAGGTGAGGTCTTTATTCCTCTTCCTGACGTATGGAGCTTCGGTGACCTCGACTGAGCTCAGACTGAACGTCTCCCCCCAAATGAATAGAAGGTTGAGGTTCATTCCAAATATGTCTAGAAATAGCTTTGCTGGTGGCTCCTTGAGGTCCCAATCTTTCCTGCGCAAAAACCTGAGAGGCTTCTAGAACCTGATCATGATCTCGTGTCGGGGGAGCCTGCTGAGTATCTTGCAGAGATTACAAGGCAGTCTGCATTGTTGTTATTTGATCTTCATGTCTTTTGAGTACTGTCAAATGAGCTTGTCTTTCAGCATCGAGCTCCTTCTCGTGGAGCTCTCGGTCGCGAGTTAAATGTCTTTCGAGCTCGTTACGTTTCTCTATTTTAGTATTGAGATTCGCTCGTAGCTCTGTAAACTGCTCTAGCTCAACTGAGAGATCGAGTAAGACTCTGATAGTTGGTCGCCTGGATGTGACCATGATTGAAATATTGTAGTAGATTGACTGAATGCTTTAGGATATCGTAGAAAGAATCTCTTTTTTACAGACGACGCCAAATATAATGGCCAAATTTCGTGAGCTCGAAGTGGTCAGGAATTAGTCCTTACACCAATATACCTGTAACAAAAATCTAATAGACAAGAAATGACACAGGTGTTTAGCGTAGAAAACCTATGAATAGGTAAAAACCATGACCTCGTGTTGAGGGTTTTTGTAATAGTGGCATTTATTGTTTGAGGCTGATGATATCTTATTACAAGTTATTTCTAGACTTAAAAATGGCTGATCTTGTGAATAAGAATTTTGGAGCTTTGAGAATCTTATAAAATATTTTTTTTCTTGGTGATTTCTTCTCCTTTTTCTGGTCCCTATCTCTTATGGATCTTTTTCTTTATATAGGCCTCTTCTACAACTCTTCTTTGTGCAGAAGCACGTTCTCCGAACGATGTGGTTAGTGGCTATTTGACTGAGTAGCTGCTGAGTTCGTGAAAGACTAGTGGCTTTGACTTGTTCAGGTTTTTTGGTTTGAGTTCGACTCACGTTTCTTAACAGTTCGTGGAGTACGTGGTGTTGTAGACTAGAGAGATGTCGTGTGGAGAATGAGTGAGTTTGACATAGAGATAATTCGAACTAGCGACAGCTCGATTTTAGGTGAGATCGAGGGATTGGTCCCTACATTATTGGAATAGTTTTAAAACTTGCACTTCACTATAGTTATACTACCAATATCTTCAATAGAGTTTTTAGCAAGAATATGAACAATTTATCATTTATGTTAAGAATAATTCACTCTAAGGGAAACAACTGCCTAAGAATAAGTTCATTCCTAAAAGTATAAAAGAAAAGCCAAACTTGCTCTAAAAATTTTACACTGCAAGCCATACTCGCATGATTAAGAACTGAAAGTAGAAAAATTATTACCAATCTCGAGTATGACCATGAACTATGTGAAGGGAGCATGCACTACAACAAATAAGGGTTTTCACGTCATTTTTTAGTGACATAAAAGGCTTTTGACATATTTTTTGATGTGATGTGGAAAGCGATGACGTGGAAAGTATGGGTCTATCGACGTCATTTCTAAAATGACGTTAAACAAAATTAAAAATGACGTAATTGCTTCCCCAAACTCATGTGACATGATTCAGTGTTATTAAATCACGTCATTTGTAGATGACATGGTTAATCTACATAACGTCGTTTATTTGATGTCGTGGTATATGTTATTAGTATATATAATGTTATTTCGAAAATGATGTCTTTGATGATTGAGATTTACAAAAATATATCGCATTTTGTTTGTACACCCCTGTCATTTTAGCTCTTTCACCACTTAGCTGTCATTTTACACATTATGAATCCTAAACTTTTATTTATTTTTACTATCTCAAAGAAAAATAATCAAGCAATAACATACTATTAACTAATGGAAAAGTACAAACTCAAGAAGCATAAGCACTGCATTAGGATTAAATATAAACTCTGAGTTTATAATTCCAATTCAGTACTATTCAAATAAAACATCACAATGGGAGACTATGACAAACTTTTGGCATTGTTTCAAAGGCGTCGATGAGAACTCAAAACCTAAAACAATGAAATTTAACACTTCATTAGTAAAACATAAAATAACATAGATTCCACATTTACCAAATCACATAGATTTTTTATTTTTGCAAAAAGTTTAGTAAAATATATCCAAATAAACGTTTACAAGATGAGGGAAAACCAAACATGCTATACTCTAGTACATATCACTAGGGCATATGCATGTGGGCTCTCTATGAACGTAAGGAAATACATAAAAAATTAAACAATGAAATTGCACTTATCATGACCAATTCGTTCGAACGAGTCCATAGTCGTTCGAACGACAACAACAAAGTCTCGTTCGAACGATATCCACTGTCGTTCGAACGAAAAATGAAGTACAGGTACACATAGAGTAAGTACACGTATGCATAGAAAACTTCAAATATGCATATAAAGATAAACTGTTTATACTTTTTAGTAGGTGCTGAAAGATAAACCTTGTTTCACCAACCAATGACGTGTTGACCCAAGTGATATACATTTCTTTGAATTGAGTTTTGCGGGCAAGCTTTTTGCTCGATTTGGTGTTATTGCATTTCATCTTTATCACCATGATAGGCTCATGAGAAATAAGTGGAAGAGATCCTATGCCGCTATCTCATGGATAGTTTTTATGTGCCGTATAGAGTCATTGTAAAGAATATAAAGGCTAGATTTTAGGTTCCACGAGAAAAAAGGCATAAATACTAGATGATCACATTTGGACGAGAAAGGTAAAAGGAAGAGCTCAAAATGATTTACCGAATCAACCGCCCAAGGTTCCATGTCAATAAATCACTCAAGAACAATCGGCATCCATTTTTGATGGCATTAACTAAGTGAAAACTAAAAAGAAGAAAAAACTAAATTTGGGGTACGAAGAATTTATTTAATTTTCATTAAATTAGTGAAAAATAATTCTTACGACATGGAAGGGAATTCCAAGCAATTGTATGAGTAACTGATGTGAAAATCCAGCTCAGCTTCATAAGTGTCATACGGTCATTTTGGAGACCTAGAATGTTGTTTATGAAAGAATGGTAATTCCTATCCTGAAACGAGTAACTGCATATTTTGCGATGCTAAAACCGCGAAGTTTCTATCATTTGAAATAATAGCTCTTACCATCATAATGAAAAACTCATCAAGCATGCACAAGAAATGCAAAAATGTTGCATTAAATAACTTAAGCATCAAATACATATACGCATGGTATTGAAGTTAACTATTTATAAACTGAACTTTATATTCTGTCACAAGAAAGTTACCTATCTTCGTTTACTTGCATATATAGAAATGCAGAATTGAAAATCAGACCGATGTAGGGGAACTAGTAACCAAAGAATGTGGTGGGTTTCTGCATGCACATGTCTGGTTTTGATCTAATGTGGCAAAAATGATGAGCTGAAAGAAGGTATTAAAGTTGATGAGCTTTTTGATTTTCCTTTTGGTGTGAGATAAGGACAGAGAGATAGTGTAGAAGTGTGGGAAAGATAAAAGAATTTTGTGTTGTAAGAAGTTGGTTCTCACTACATGGTGTTTTTACGTCTTTGATGAGGCAGGATGATTACGCTTTCATATCTTTGTTTTCGCCTCCAAAATCTCCCTGGACCATTCAACATATCAATCTCACAAAAAAAAAATAAAAAAATAGCATCATTGCGTGTTTCTGAAAAAAACTACAAATGGGTGGTGACCACAAGTATTCAACCTCTTACACAATGGTCTCATTTACCAAAAGTAGTTTGGAGTCTCACGGGCGCCTCCCGTTCTTTACTTGGTCTCATAGAATTAATTGCTTTGTCAACCTTTGCTTTCTTTACTTTCCTTTTGTTTCAAAGATAATTTTGCCAAATAGACATAAATAATAACTCAACTCATAAGAAAGCGTGCAAAGCTAAATTTTTTGAATTGGGCACTTCAACTGAAATACAATTTAATAAGAAAACTTCACATAAAGTTGCTTATGATATAAATCAGCGGTCTGGCATCATTATTTTTCAGTTTTTTTTTTGGGAGAATTTATATTGAAAGGAACAAGGAAATAACATGGATTTGATGTTAGTTCACTGAAGGATTTTGAAATCTTAGTATAGAAATCTTAACTAATATTAACTGTTGATGTGGACATGCATGTCACTATATAAGAACAGACAAAAAATTAGATCACTACCATGTTTGATATGTCTAGCATCACTTCTAGAAGGCTGATTGCTGATTAATAAAAACTGCTAAATCACATAAGATTTGCACTGAATCCCTATCGCGACTTTCACTGCTGGAGACTAAATCCTTGGTCTTCAATCATGTCTACTATAATTTTTCTAATTTCAGCTAATGTTTCCCTATCTCAGGATTTATAATGATCACTAACTCGTAAAGTCGCAATAAGCCTAAATGAAAAAAAAACTAAAATTACCCTTTCCACAGTAACTAAAACAACTGACCATTCAATCAAAATAGGAACTCTAGTAGTAAAATTTCTAGCCCACCTTCTCCTTTACAAACTTCATATTTTACATCGATGTCGCAACTGCCTACAATGAAATGAAAATGCAGTAATGGCTTGAGTTGAGACGGTAAAAGATAACAATTAATCCCAAAATCAAATACTAAAATCAAAAACCTCAAATGCCTATACCTCATGCTTTAACTTGATCTGTTTAAAATCAAAACAAACTCAATCAATGAAACTGAAATCAACACAAATCCTATCAATTAAACTAAATTCTAAACATACCCAATCAATGAATCCCAAACCAAATCATTAAAACTAAAATCGAAAAAAAGAAAAGATGGAGAGAGATGAGATTGCTGACCCGCGAATGGTTCTCCAAAGGATCTACAGTGAATTTGACTTGAGAAGTTTGGATGTTCATGTGTTTGAGACAAAATAACCAAAACTTTATCTTCAGTAGAACGAGATAAACAGGTCAAGCGAAATATGACTAGTTTTTTTTCTAGATCTTTTTACAATTTTTGATCTCCAAAAGAACTTTTTTTAAGCCCAAATCTGCCATCTCAAGCAAACTTTGCATCTCTTTTATAAATTCTCCCTCTTAGTCATCCCAATTTTTAATCAAAGCGAAACAACGTTGGTTGTTGATAAATGACTTGAAAAGTAATTGTATAAGTCATATTTTTTAAGATTATTACTAAAAATAATGTTGATAGAGAAGAATACAATAATTAATGTTACTTTTTAATAAAATTATGTCAAAATGTAAGATATTAGGTCACTGACGGAAATAGATTACAAATTTGGAACTATGACGTCAGTTTTAGACAAAATGATGCTGCTTAGATGACGTGAAAAGTATTACTTGTGAGAATCCCAGGTTTAGGTCAAGAAGGGGCACCAAACCCTGGTAACCTTAGCCAGCTGGCAGGGATTTTCGATCGAAACTCCTTGTTATGGAGGCTTTACTAAGAAACCATGCATAAAAAAGAAAGAGGGCCTATAAAAAAAAGAATTCCAAGAAGATAAATTAACTAAGGCACTTATTGAACTAATTGATAAATTTATTCTAATAAGTACTAGACTACCAAACACTAACTCAACTATTATATACAATGTATTATGTTGTAACACTATCTTCACTATACTGAGATATAGATAAGGTAAATATTTGAATATTTTTCTAAACATGAGGTAGTATTTCAAGTTTTGGATTCTGGAAATGATATTTTATGGTACACTTAGAAAATGCAGAGTTTTAAGAAATTTTATGTCATAACAAAGTAGATAAGTTGACAGGAAATATGTCACTTATAATCTAAAATTTCTGAAGTATAATTTTCAAATTTTGTGGGTATAGTCACTATAAACCCTCACGAGAGGACACACATCCACCATGGGAACCTGGAGGTTTAACGACTTGTTGCATATGTTAAATGCAATCGCGTGACCTGCGAAAATGGTTTTTATTTACTTTAGCTCGAGGACTAGCAAAATATAAGTTTGAGGGTATTTAATAGACACATAATATTTACGTGTACAACTCCTAAATTTATATCTACCTAGTTATTTATTAAATAAATTTGATAATAATAGTGTTTTTGCTTGTATTTACAGAAATTGAACGCATGATAGACAAGTCATACATTTTTCCAATTTTCAGCAAAAAACAAGGGTGATGTATCCCAACAATGATCCTCATTTGAAGTTCTCAACTAAAGGCCCATTGAAGACCATTAAAGAGAATTTAATGTAAAGATTTTTCTCATGAGTTGTAATATTTATGCATGGTCTAAGGCATTGTTTAGGGGATTTTAGATTAATGTTGATGTTTTGTAACCCCTCCTATACTCTATAAATAAGAGTGGAATCCCACCTATTGGAGACATCTTGGGGGAGTGTAAATCAAGGATTAAGAGTTATAAAATTCTTCTTCATCTCTTCTTGTTATTTTACTTTATTGTAATAATCTAATATAATGGAAATGATCAAAGAAATAAGTAGCTAAACCTCTTAGCCAAAGCTAGAGGAAGCTCCATCCAATGCAGCTTTAGTGTAGATTATGTAGTTTCGTTAGAAGAATTATATTCTCATTTTTCGGGCATAATGCATATTCGTATTCCTTTATTCTGTGGTTGACCATAGCTAGGATTAGGAGGAATAACGAATCTAAGTAAGCATCTTGTTTAATAATAACAGGATTGGTTGGGAACATGGAAAAGAGAACATAATCTATACTTATCAACTGAACCATGGTTGAGTAAGTTGGTTTATGGGTAGTTCCCAATCACTAATTATCATATCTCATAATGTGTTCTATATACCTAACCAAGGAAATGCAATACGGGAACTTATTTAACTCTAATTATATAAGTTATCTCACGGTTACAACTGGTGGAGTAGAATCGATGCTTTGGTTATTACTCCGATCTGTTTTGACACATATTTATAGGGAAGTAACTCCGCTCGGACTGGGAGTCGGTTCCTACAAAGTAAGCTCAATCTCCAATCAAAGGGAACAAGTAATTGGCCAATGATAAGATAAAACTAAAGGAAAATACTTGCGTAAAGGCCCGAATGTGACTCTCTACGACCTCTGATGAGGATTTTTAAGAAAGATTATATTACTAAAGAGTAAATTAGAGGGTTCGAGTACAGGTTTTATGGGTGGTCGAAGGTAAAGATGCAATGGCCGGAGAAGATCTCTCTAACCCCTGTCTAGTTTCCCCTCTCCACTATTTATAGAAACATAGGGAGCTGAGTCACCAGGCGTGGGTCCAGTTTACATGATTATGTTTGTCAGAAAATCCTGGCAAATGACGGATGCCAGTCTTGTCGGTACTGTTACTGCTGTATTTATTGGTGATGGCTCTGAACGGCGCGGTGGTTGGGCTTGTCACTGTAGATGCACAGGCCAATCAATGCGCTGCCTTATCTGATATGGTAGTTGTCTGCCTTATCTTGCTTCGACCGCGTGATAGTGATGTCGAAGGATATCTGCTGCTGGGACGTTAATTTATTCTCGAAGTTCTGTCCGGTAAGCTAGCTGTTTGTCTTATCATATTCGACCGCATGTAGATATGGTCGAAGGATGTCTGCTGCAATGTACTGATCCATTCTTGAAGTTCTGTCCAGTTTTGAAGCTTCGTCTCTTAGGGATCTCTGAGGAGCCTTGTTTAGGGGTTGAGAGGGCTTCAATATATTTGAGTAGGCTGTGAAGTGGGCTTCAGCTGTCTTTCGACCTTCCAAGTATCAGTTGGGGCGAGGGTGGACATGATACCTAGGTTCAACCAGGAAGAAGACTGGACTTCGAAGGCTTAAGCCACAGCGAAGCAATATCTGATCGCCACCAATGCATCCCCGAGGGTCCGATCTTTCGACCTTCCTTGCCCCTCGAGTTTGCTCAAAATTGGAGACTTCAGCAATTCAAGGTCGCCCTCAAATATCAATCGGGGCGAGGGTGGACATGATACTTAGGTTCAACCAGGAAGAGGACTTGACTTCGAAGGCTTAAGCCACAACGAAGCAATATTTGATCGCCCCTATTGCATCCCCGAGGGTCTGGTCTTTCGACCTTCCTAGCCCCTCGAGTTTGCTCAAAATTGGAGACTTGGAACAATTCAGGGTCGTCCTCAAGTATCAGTCGGGGCGAGGGTGGACATGATTCCTAGGTTCAACCAAGAATTAAAAAATGAAACAGTAGGCGAAGTCGGAATGGAACAATTTGTTTATTGAATATTATGGGTTACATCAGTTGTACATGATTATAGATATGACCTGTTATAGAAGGCCAATTGCATTGTATTCCAGGGGTGTGGTTGGGGCTCTTCGTCTTCCGTCATTAGGTAATAGGAACCCTTGTCTGTTTTATCGTAGATGATGTAGGGTCCTTCCCAAGATTCAGCTAGCTTACCAATATTTCGAGTTTTCGAAGATTGATTGACATGTCGAAACATTAGATCTCCTATGTTGAAACTTCTTGGTTAAACTCTCTTATTATAGGATTTTTGAAGTGAAATGTGGTAGCGGCCAAGGTTGGCGATAGCTCAGTCTCTGGTCTTGTCAATCTATAACATGTTACACGCAAGTTCGAACTCATTATCTTCGTCTAGGAGGTTAGGGTCTCGAGTGGGTACTTCGAATTGAGTTGGTAGTACAGCTTCAGTCCCATATGTAAGGAGGAAAGGGGTCTACCCTATAGATTTTCTTGGTATTGTACGATAAGCCCAGATAACGTATTGTAACTCTTGGACCCATCGTTCTTTCTTTGTATCGACTCTCTTCTTAAGACCGTCGACAATTATTTTGTTGATTGATTTGACTTGACTGTTGCCCTGAGGATAGTAAGGTGTTGATGGTGAGAGAATGATGTTACGTTTTTTGAGGAAGCCTCTAACTTTGCTTCCAACAAGCTGGGGACCATTGTCGCATCGAATCATATGGGGGCAGCCGAAGCGAGTGATTATATTTTCCCAAAAGAATTTGATAACTTCTTCTTCTCTTGATCGGCATAGAGGAATAGCTTCGACCCATTTAGTAAAGTAGTCGGTTGCGACAAGGATGTTTTCTCTGCTACCTGAGGCTTTTGGGAAGGGTCCAATGAGAACGATGACCCATCTTTTGAATGGCCAGGAAACTTGGCTGACATGGAGGTCTCTAGAGGGGTAATAGATGTCGTGGACATGACGCTGCCATTTGTCACATTGTTTTGCATAGCCTAAAGCTTATTTCTTCATATCGGGCTAAAAAAATCCTTGGGTAACAGCTCGAAGGGCCATAGGGTGACCAACAATATGAACACCGCAGGTTCCTTCTTGAAGTTCGGCTAAGATTTGAGAGGCTTCAGTTTAGGATACGCATCGAAGGAGGATGCCATTTGGGGATTTACGATGTAATTGGTTTTATGGATGATATATCTGCGGCAATTTTCCAGGATAAAGCGTTTGGCTTTGGGATCATCTGGGAGAGTAACATTGTTGAAATAGTGAAGGAACGGCTTCTGCCAATCATCGGGATCGCGACTTTCACCCCTAGTATTGATGGTGTTGATTTCCATCTGATCGATACTTGGGCATTCGAGTACTTCGATATGGAGTATTCGCGACTCTGAGTGGCCGAGAATAGCTGCTATGTAGGCGAGGGCATTTGCATGGCAATTTTTTCCCCGAGGGTAATGTGTGATTGTGGATTTTTCGAGGATCCGATCCATTCACTGTCGCACAAAGAGGGCGTAATCGGCCATGCGACCATTAGCTTGGTTTTCTAGTGTGTAGTGTCACTGAATAAGTTGGGAATCTGTGAAGACTGCAAGTTTGGGGATGCCAAAGTCGAGTGCGAGGTCGAAGCCGTGGATCAAGGCTTCATACTCTGCTTCGTTATTGGAACATTCAAAGGCAAGTTTGATGGCTTTCTCTATGCGATCATTAGTGGGTGTTACTAGAACAATACCAATTCCTTAGCCATTAGGTCCTGCTGATCCGTCTGTGAATAAACGTCAGCTAGTGAGAGGGTCCTACTGATCTACTTCTTCGGTTTGATAGTCTGCGAGATCATCTTCGTGATCTTCCTAATCTACATCTTCGACCGGGAAGTCGGCTAAAAAATCTACTACTGCTTGGCTTTTTTAGGATATTTGTTTCTCGAAGGTAATGTCGTGTTCGCCAAGGTATACGAACCGCTGTTGCACTTGTCTGGATTTTTCATTTTTGCTGAGTAGTTCTCGAAGGGGGTAACTGGTAATTATACAAATGTGATGAGCCTGAGAATATAGTTTGAGTTTACGGGCTGAATAGACAAGTGTGAGGAGTAAAAGTTCATGTTTTGAATACCGGGTCTCTGCAGAGGTGAGGGTTTTACTGATGAAATATGCAGGTTTTTCGATATGGGAGTTAAGTCGAATGGGCACTGAACTGATGGAAGTTTCTGTAGGAGTGAGGTATAAAGGGAGTATCTCGCCGTTGATAGAGGTACAGATAATAGGTGGACAACAAAGATAAGTTTTAAGTTCAAGGAAGGCTTGTTCGCACTTAGGGGTCCAATTGATCTCAGGGTTATTTTTCCTTTTTATTTTGTGAGCACCCTGATCACGTAAGAGGGAAAAAAGCCAAGCACAGCAGTCAGATGATTTTGAAATGAAACGATTAAGGGCAGCTATCCTGCCAGCTACTTTTTGGATGTCTTTCTTTGTTTGGGGTGAAGGCATGTCTATGAGGGCTCGAATGTGGGTGGGATCGATCTCTATCTCGTATTTATTGATAAGGTGACCCAAAAATTTTCTGGATGACACGCCAAATTGGCACTTATCTGGGTTGAGTTTCATATTGTACGTGCGAAGTATTGAGAAGATTTATATTAGGTCTTGAATATGAGTATTTTTTTGAAGGCTTTTGCATAACATGTCATCGATATAGACTTCGACTAACTTGCCAAGCAAAGGTTTGAACATTGTTGTGATGAGGCATTGGTAGGTGGCATCGACATTTTTAAGGCCGAATGGCATAACATTTAAACAGTAAAGGCCTTGTTCGGTTATAAATGTAGTTTTGAGCTAATCTTTAGGAAGGAGGGGTACATGATTGTAACCTGAAGCCGCGTCCATCATAGATAGGCGTTCGTGTCCAGTGGTGGCGTCGAGGAGTGCTGAGATAGTTGGGAGGGGGAAACTATCCTTCGGTGTATGCTTGTTGAGGTCAGTGAAGTCGACGTAGATTCTAATTTTGCCATTCTTCTTTGGTACTGCCACGATGTTTGATATCCAGTCTGCGTACTTCACTTCTCTGATAAACCCAGCGGCTATAAGTTTGTCAACTTCAAGGTTTATAGCTTCTCGAAGTGGTGGTGCCAATGTACGTTTCTTTTGCTTTACTGCTGAGGAATAGGGAATGGGATCAAGGCGATGGCACGCCAGGTTGAGGTTGATACCAGGCATCTCCTGAAATGTCTAGGCGAAGATATCTTTGTTTGCTCGAAGGAACTCGGAAAGTTTGAGGTGCTCTGACTCGTTAAGGAGGGTTCCAATAAATGTACCCCGACCAGGACCATCGAGTTCGATATAAACAGTGGGTTCAATGGGTTGTGTGGTATCTGTCGAAGTTGAAGGTATAGGAAGATGTTGTGATTTCTATGGGCGGTTGATAAGTTTTCGTGTTTGGTCGATCTTTGGGTGTTAGCATGAGCGGGCAAGGCGTTGAGAACCTTTCAAGTTCTAAGTACCCTCGTGATTGTTGAATCGAAGGGTCTGATAATAGGTTGAATGTATTGCTCGTATGGCGTGAAGCCAATCTCGTCTGAGTATACCAAGGTATTCAGACTTCTGGTCAATAACTATGAAGTTGGTTTGAAGGGTAATGGGACCCGTAGTGACGGGTAGACTGATGCGGCCAACAACGACTTCTGTTGATCCATTGAAACCTTTTAGCTCGACGCTGCAACGGTTATAAGGTTTGTTTTCTTCATGGTTTGGACAGTTTGGAGAAATAGGACGTCAGCTACACTCCCAGTATCTATGAGCATTGTATGGAGAACGAGGTTCTTGATCATAATCATGATGACTAATGGATCGGAATGGGGAAAACAGACGTGTGAAGTATCCCAGTCGATGAAGGAGATGCCTTCGAGTCGAGGGTGACGGCTAGTTTCTGGCAAGAGGGTGGGGAATTTCTCCTTATAGGTGAGCTTATAACATTCTTCTACGCGCATTCGTTTGCTCTTAGAGAGTCAATTGTCTATATTGTTGACTTCGATGAACTTGACTCTGTAGATGTGTACCTCGGCTGGGTCAGTAGTAGGGGTGGATAGGGATTTGAGGTAGGGCCCATCAAGGTAGCTTGGTAGGTCGGCAATATATTGGTACAAACGTCCTGCTCTGAAGATAAGTTTGAGAGAGCGCTGAAGGGCGAAACATTTATTGGTATGATGACAATTGCATTTGTGGTTGGCGCAGAAGGATTCGTCTTTGGACTTCGATGGGGAATGGAGCGCGCCAAATGGGGTCTGTTTGTATATGTGGTAGAAGGGTGTTGAGGGGAGCAGTGAGTGTTGGTAAAATAGGATTTAGTCGCTTCTTGCACGCTTCAGTGCTGTTATCAATCATGGGGCATTTGCAGCTCTCAGTCTTCTGTGACACAGGAGCGATCAAGGGTGTGGGGTCAGAGTGGGTATGCCGCCGAGGTTTATTGAAAGTTACTGTTTGTGGAGGCTGGCTATGTTTATGGGACTATTGAAGGCGCTCGAGGTCAATATAGCCGTTGACTTTCGAGAACCTTTCTTCGAGTGTTTTGGGTTTATGGAGAACGAGATGTTCTCTTACTCGGCTGTGATCGGGCAGAGCATTCGAGTAGGCCAAAATAGCATTCGAGCAGTCGAGATTTTCAATTTTACGAGATTCATCGTGGAATCTTCGGCTAAAGGCTTCGAGGGTCTCATTGCCAGACTTTCTGAAATTGAAAAGAGAGTCAACTCTGACCTCTCTGTCTTTGTTGAAGGCGAACTGGGCGATGAAAAGTTGTGAAAGTTGTTCAAAGTTACGAATCACGCCATTTGGGAGGTTGCGGTACCATCGAAGGGGATTATCGGTAAAGCTTATTGGAAAAAGGCGACATAAAAGATAGTCGGCCGTAGAGTAGAGGCTCAAGACATTTTGGAATTTGAGGATGTGGGATTTAGGGTCTGTATTACGATATTTGCTGAGTTTGGGAGCGTGAAAGTTATAGGGTATTTCGATGGCCAAAAGTTTAGGGCAAATCGGGTTATTGAGGCGGCTCTAGAAGTCTGTAGCTGGACTCGTAGTAACACGGATGACTGGTTGTATTTTGTGGTCGAATTCCTGCTTTGTAACGTATGAAGGATGAGAGGGAGATTGGTGGAGTCGAAGGTTGTAAGGTCAAGTATGTGGTATAAAGTCAGCACTGTGTTCCCCGAGCCCATCTCGAGCAGGACGGCGTGTAGGTTGTCTGGAGGAGCGAAGGGTTGAGTTGGAAGAGTCTTCGGCGGGGTGAATCCCAAGGTGGATAGAGCCGGTTGGGGGAATAGTACAGGGAATACTTTCGTCCCAAGTGTTAGCTGGGAGTAACTCGAGGTTTGGACGAGGGCCAAGGCGGGTGCGGGCATAAAATGCACGATGGGTCGGGTGCCTGGGACCGACGAGCAGATTCCAGGGGCCGTAATCTTTGTAGCTCTCGGACGGTGTTGTGCAGCTCATCGATTGCTTTGTTTTGTCGATTTTCGTCATTCAAATGGCGATTCCGCTCTATTTTCAATGCCAAACGATGGCTTTCACGTTCCTGATTCCGTTGGTTCTGGTGGTGCTCCACTGCCTGAGCGGCTTGTTGAGATAGTAATGTTATTTGAGCAGCGACTCCGTCAATGGAATTTCCAGCCCGAGTGGAGTTGGAACGGCGTGTGGGTGCCATTAAGGATGAACTGCTGGTGTGGAAAACAAGGGGATGGGAACAAGGGGGGAGAGTGGTAGAGTGGGAAGCACAGACGGTGCCAATTGTAGGGAACTAACTTCGTTCGGACGGGGAGTCGGTTCCTACAAAGTAAACTCAATCCTCAATCAAAGGGAACAAGCAATTGGCCAATGATAAGATAAAACTAAAGGCAAATACTTGCGTAGAGGCCCGAATGTGACTCTCTACGATCTCTGATGAGGATTTTTAAGATAGATCATATTACTGAAGAGTAAATTAGAGGGTTTGAGTACAGGTTTTATGGGTGGTCGAAGGTAAAGATGCCAAGGCCGGAGGAGATCTCTCTAACCCCTAGGTTTCCCCTCTCCCCTATTTATAGAAACATAGGGAGCTGAGTCACCAGGCCTGGGTCTGGCTTACATGATTATGTTTGTCAGAAAAGCCCGACGAATGACGGACGCCGGTCTTGTCTGTACTGTTACTGCTGTATTTTTTGGTGATGGCTCTGAATGACACGGTGGTTGAGCTTGTCACTGTAGATGCACAGGCCAATCAATGCGCTGCCTTATCTGATGAGGTAGTTTTTTGTCAATCTTACTTCGACCGCGTGATAGTGAGGTCGAAGGATATCTGCTGCTGGGACGTTAATTCATTCTCGAAGTTCTGTCCGGTGAGCTGGCTGTCTGTCTTATCATACTTCAGCCATATGTAGATATTATCGAAGGATGTCTGTAGCAATGTACTGATCCGTTCTCGAAGTTCTGTCCGGTGAGCTGGCTGTCTGTCTGATCATACTTCGACCGTATGTTGATATGGTCGAAGGATGTCTGCTACAATGTACTGATCCGTTCTCGAAGTTCTGTCCGGTGTCGACGGTTCGTCTCTGGGGGATCTCTGAGGAGCCTTGTTTAGGGGTTGAGAGGGCTTCAATATATTTGAGTAGGCTATGAAGTGGGCTTCGGCTGTCTGTTCGAAGACTATGAGTAAGCTACTACAATCCTTGGTAGGGAAAGACTAATCATAAATGGTGTTACTTTGGAATAATTGTATTCTCAAAGGGGAACAACTGTTAGTTAAGCAAAAGACCAATTTACACACTTCAACAACAATATTAAAAAAAATATTTATGAAATTTGTAATAACGCGACACAAACAACAAACATATTTTTGCTTTCTTTTTCTCTCTCAGATGAACTACAAATTTTTCTTAAGCAAAAAGAAAGAGTGAATCATAATCTAGATCTCTGTTATCCTAATAAGTGCTATTATAAGAACAATTTAAACGCCTTTTAAATGATATTTGAAAAAATCTAGAGCTTTATTTTAGAGATAAATTGAAGAAATTATCTTTTGATCGTTAAGAGCTCTAGGTTTGATTCTTTTGTTCATAGTTGATAGTACTAGATTAGATAGGTAAAACCTAAAGCAATTCAATTAAATTAAGAACATTTAAATTTTTAATTTTTTTATATTATACGAGACTCTGCGACTTCCTATAGTATATCAAATTTCTGATAACTATTAAATCTTGAACTACAATTTGGTAATTAACACTAATTTTGTATAACAACAAAGGATATAATGCGAACTTAACCATAAAGATAAATTTAGCCATTGTGTAATTTATCACTAATACTATTGCATAAACTAGATGTATACTGTCTCTGACCTTTGTGACGAGTCTTGGAGTGCTATGTTGTTACGAGCAATTACGCACGCGCTAGTGCGTGCAAGCGCATTATTTTTGAGATTAAAGTTGGGGCCGAGTGAAATTATTTAATATATTACTTAATATTGAATGTAAAGATATGTTCTTGGTTATATGTTTGAATATTATCGAGTTTTGTAATGATTGTCTCTATTCTTGTGATATCTTATATTAGAAACAAAAAAGGATCTATTTGGCAATTGTAGAATAGGCCAGTGTATCTCCTAATGGTCGAGGCATTTTGGCTTTCTTGAATTACATTGGAGGAATGGTATTTGTTATTTTTGACCATGCTTACTCATTTGTTGATGCAGAACACAAGAATCTATAACCTTTCTTTTGACGAACCTGAAGATAGCCTTTTTTTAGTTTGGTATTCCAGTTTGTGTAAGAACAATTTAATGGGAAGAAGTTTAGATGGACTTTGCAAGTATTTTTCTTGGTGGACTTTTCTCAAGGATTATATTTTGAGTTTCTGCATGAGTTTTGTAATATTCTAATGTAGCTCCCTGAACTAGTTTAAAAACTATTGTGTATATAATCTTGTAATCACCAAGATAGTGTTATTTGCATATAAAGAAAGAACTTGATTGCTATTTTCTTAATGGGTACTATTATCATCACCCTTTTCTTACTAAGTGAAAGGCAAAAAAAAAGCTTATTGGTTGAAATCACTTCCTCAAAAATAGGTCTTACTTCCAAAGTTACTGTGCATTTGACACAGTATATTTCAGTTTTTTGGCTGCATCGGAAAAATTCACGGCAGTAGGTTAGCTGCATAAATCATTAAACACTGGCATATCATTATTATTAAATTTGATATATTGAAGAAAGAAAATATTTTAAATTGATAGACATCAAGTTTTATTGTTCGCGGCCTCAATTCTACTCAATCTATCATAGTTAATGAAATTATCATTGATAATAATAATTGGCATTGGCAAAAATTGCAACATAGCACACCTTACCTTTTGTTCAATCTTAAAGGGAATCACGTTAAGAACATTAAGCACTAAGTGATCTAGTGCATTACCCTAGCCCCATAGTCAAGGGTTTTTACATTGCTTTTTTTTATTATCTCCTAGTATCATTTCCTGCATTCAAAAAATGCTATCATATTCAAAAATCTATAGGCTAATATGAATCAAATCTAAACAAAGATCATTTTTGATGTCCAGGAGGATGGTTGACTTTCTAAGCCTCCCATATTCAACACTAAAGGTGACCTACAGATTGCTAGAATTTTGGGCATCTATTATAGATTTTACAAGGCCCCACAAATCCTCTCTTGTATTTGGATCCGTAAAGCTCCTGATGAGGTCAAAATTTGTTGCAATGAGCATATCAAGAAAAAAAAAGGATCTGTAAGTTGTGGTTCATTCATTATAAGTAATTCTGACTTAAACTCTTAGTCAAATCGAGTATTATAATCAAATCAAATTCAATTGACCTACAACACAAAGGTTCTAAAGGACTTAAACCGTAATCAAATTGGCTATTATAATTAAATCAACTTAAAGACTTCTACAAGAACAATGTGTAAACTCTTAAACCCTAATTAGCACTATACGAAAAAGATAAATTTTTAACAATAAAAAACCGTCATAAATGGGCATTTATGACGGTTTTTATCAGTTATAATTTCCATTACAAATGAGCCATCATAATCAACTTTGACAGAAAAAGTTTTCCATATTTGAGTTTATTTATGATGGTCCTTAACCGTCCTTGCTTTGAGACAGTCTTAAATTGTCCTAATTTTTGCCAATGGTAGTATATAATAAATAATTTATAATAGAAATAATTGGTTGAGAAATTTGTCAGTGTAATTTTTTGTATGGCATACAATTTAAGAATATAAACACAACTTCTTGATACAATGATATAAACTTCATTTTATTATAAAAACTGGTCAAATTACGCATCATATTCCTCAAAAATTCTCTATCAAAATAATAGTTCACAGTCTGACAATGAAATAAAACTACACTAATAAAGAAAACCCCAAGGACAGTAAATAATCCCAACTTGTTTTTTCAATGCTGGTGGTCATGGTGGTGATAATCTCAAGCTGGTTGTCTACCACTATAGAAAATGCTCCAAGTTGCAATTATCCCCTTGTCGTGGTAATCATAGTAATGGCCAAAACAAAGTATACTTCTTGTGACTCTATCAGATGTCTATGATTTACAACATCAACAACCGACCCATTAAATTCAACAAGGCAAGGATGCTAGATAGTCTATACTCATTACAGGAACCTTATTGTCCTCTTTACCCAACAAATATTCCATCATCTTCTAAGTTCTAAGAATCCCAGAATTGCACAACACAAGCACTAATGGAGTATAATGTTTAGAAAATGACTTGACCAAAATTATCTTCTATTCTAGTTAGAAAGAACATAGTAAACTTTCTCAAGATGCATATATAGTTAAGAAGAATATCTTCAATAGTTCAAAGGGGATAAAAGGGTTGTAGTATCAGTAACTCACCTTATTAATGCCAAGCCATTTTTTCTACTGCATGTATAGTAGCCTACTTGCAGCCTTCCAGCACTAGTTGAATACACGAATGTTATATCGAAGCCTACCTAGGGAATCGAAGCCCAGCAAGACAGTAACTAAGTTCACGAAGCCTTCTGAGATTAATCGAACAGTTGAAGGCATCATCAAAACTATCTGCCATAGTCAAAGCCAAAGATAGATGGTCAGCATCAGTACCAGAGAGACTTCAACAATGGTAATACATGGTCGAAGGCTAACACATCTGACAACCAGCTCATCAGACAAAAAAGTGAAACGAGCTGCCAGACAACTACAGTGTCAGAACCGACTTCATGTACAGAACAACTATCTCAAAGGATATACGTGTAATCTGACCTCCCATGGTGACTCACCACTTTTATATCTCCTATAAATAGGAAGAAGGTGACACTATGAAGAGGTTAGAAAATCTCTTCCAAAAGCCCTTCAAGATTATCTTCGAATACCCTGTAAACTTCTTCTTACTCGATCTGTCATCTAACTCGATATATATACCATACATCATTTAAATCCTCGCTAGAGGTCGAGGAGAAACTAACTGTAGGACTCCACGCAAGTATGTTAGTTCAATAAGCTAGTTGTTTATAGTCTTATATATTTGCCAACACTTCTAGTCGAGGGTTACCTTCAAGGTGTAAGAGCCAAGTTTCCCCTCAATGAAATTAGGCCCCTACATTTGGCACCATCTGTGCTACACCCACCCTGCCCAATCCTTGTTTTCTCTTTCTTTTCCCTTATAGCCCTACTCAATGGCCCCCACCCTTCGGTCAACCTCTTCCATCGTCAGAAAATCCGCAGACGGAGTAACCACTCAACTTGCCCCCATTAGCCAACAATTTGCTAAAGCCGGGAAGTACCATAGTAACCAATTACGCATTGAGCGTGAAGACAGACGACAAGAACTTAAAGCTGAATGGTAACGTCGTTTAGACAATAATGACTGACAACATTGTGCTCTGGATAAACTGTATCGTACTATTTGCGAGCATCAATAGGTTCAGACCCATGACGCTCCTCCGTAATCTCGGGTACCCGCGCCCTCGTGCGTTTCAGCCCACGCCTGACTATGGCCCCATCGTCGCGCTGAGGGTGCCCCAACCGCCATACCCACCGGCTCCATCCATCTGGGTCTCCCCACTACGGAGGACTCCTCTGATTCTACACTTCGCACTTCTTGCTACCCGACTCTGCGCCCTGCTTGGGAACGCCTTGACGAACGAATTACTGGCCATGTCTCTTACCCGCGGACTCATGACCCTCGACCCCAGCAATATCCCCCTCGTCCTGCCTACCTTACACAGTAGGAACTCGATCAAAAATTCTATGCCGCTATTCACATCAGCGCGAGCCCCACACCGAACTTCTGGAGTCGATTAGACAACCCCATATGCCCTAAACTCCTCGTTGTCGAGGTACCTCCAAATTTCCATACCCCAAAAATTAGTAAATACCGCAATACCGACCCTCAATCTCATGTCCTCGAATTCCAAAATGCTTTATGCCTGTATTTTCACAACTGACCACATCTTGTATCGCATATTTCCCACCAGTGTCACTGATAGCCCTTTCAAATGGTACCACAACCTCCCTAATGGCTCTATCCAAAGTTTTGAATGACTATCAAACCTTTTTATCTCCCAGTTTGCCTTTAATAAAGATCATGAGGTCTGCGTTGATGCTCTCTTCAACTTCCGCAAGTCACCCGACGAAACTCTTGAAGCTTATACCAAACGTTTCTCGATGAGTTGCTCAAAGTCAAAAACCTCGATTGCGCGAATGTCATTCTCGCGTACTCCAATGCTCTCCTAGACCACAATTATGTTAAGGAATACATTGTGCTTCAAAAGCCACGAACCCTCAAGGTGATGCTATCCAAGGTCAACAGATTCACTGACCTCGAACGCCTCTGCGAATCCAATCGTCAGGGGCAAGCCTCAACCACCAACCACAACAAACCTCAGCCATTGCCTACGCTCATGGTCACTATCGTCTCACAACAGAACGAGAACCGCAAATGCTCTTACTTCGATGCTACCCCTTATGAAATCTACAAAAAATAACCCATGCTGGTCCTACCGAAATTTACTACCCCAATCAGCACCCTACTCATACACATCCAGGCCGATCCTATCTAGCATACTCCATTCCACATCGAGGTCCGTAAGGATAAGCCCTAGTGCCAAAATAATAAATACAATTGCCACCCCACAAAAAATGCTATGCTGTGCAACAATCATTGGAAATAATTCTTAAAGCAAGTCGTCTACATCGATATGTTACCGATCTCCCCAACTATCTCGACGGGTCATATCTCAAGCCCCAACAAGCTCCAAATACCAGCCCAACTGAGATATATATTTTCCAGCTCCACCTTACCAAAGATAATAACATCAACAATGGTCATACTAGAAGTAAGTGCAAACGAGTCGAAGAATGCTGTAAGTTTACTTACCAACAAAAGTTACCCATCCTTCTACCAGAATCTAGCTAACGCCCTCGACCCAAAGGTATATCCTTCATCGATTGTGATACTTCTCATGCCCGCTTCCCCCATTCCGATCTTTTGGTCATCATGATCAAAGTCAAACATCTCGTCTTACACACTATGCTCATTGATACGGGTAGTGCAACAAACCTTCTCTTCCTCCAGACCATCCGTGCCACATAAAAAATAGACTTTATTATACCAGCCAACGTCGAACTCAAGGGCTTTAGCGACACTACCAAAGTCATCGTCAGCCGCCTTAGCCTCCCTATCACCACCGGTCTAGTTACCCTCCAAACCAGTTTTCTCGTCATCAACAAGAAATCTGAATACCTGGGCATTCTAGGGCGTAATTGGCTTTATGCCATGAAGGCCATACCTTCTATCTATTACCAGACATTACATTTCACTACCCCTTGTGGTACGTAGAACATGAAAGGCTCCCAACGCCTAGCCCGCTCATGCGAACACCCCGAGATCGATCTTATTAAAAAACTTGTTAAGCCATAACAATCAATGCTTCTCTCTCTCCCCACACCATCGAGCCCTTCTATCACACATGTCGAACCTACTGTGTACGTCAAAATTGATGGCCCTGGTTGAGGTAAATTCATTGGCAGCTTTTTTGATCCCGACGAAAGCCTTGATCTCACCATGTTCCTGCGAGCAAATAAAGATGTCTTTGCTTGGACGTTCTATGAGATGCCTGGCGTCGGCCCTACCCTGACCTTCCATCGACTTAACCTCATCCCTAAATCAACAGTTATAAAGCAGAAGAAACACACTTTGGTACCAAGGATTTGAGAAGCAGTGAACCTCAAGGTCAAAAAATTCCTGGCCGCTGGTTTCATCAGAGAAGTCAAATACGCCAACTAGATCTCAAACATTATTATTATCCCTAAGAAGAACGGCAAGATCAGACCTTAATAAACACACACCGAAGGACAGTTTTCCTTTCCTGATTATTTCAATGCTCCTAGATACAACAGTCGGTCATGAACAATTATCAATGATGGACGTCGCTTCGGGTTACAACCAGGTACCACTTCTCCCTGAGGATCAAATTAAAACTTCATTTATAACCGAACAAGGACTTTACTGTTTTATCGTCATGCCCTTCGGCCTAAAAAACATGGGTGCCACTTAGCAACGCCTTGTTACCACCATATTCAAACCTCTGCTTGGAAAGTCGGTCGAAGTTTATATCGGCGACATGTTATGTAAAAGCCTCCAAAAATATACCCATATACAAGACCTAACTGAAGTATTATTGATACTTCGTTCTTATAACATGAAATTAAACCTAGAAAAATGCCTATTTGGAATTTTATCCGACAAATTCTTGGGCTACCTCATCAGTAAATGAGGTATCGAGATCGATCCTACTCATATTCGCGCCCTCATTAATATGCCTTCCCCTCAAGCTGAGAAAGACGTCCAAAAAGTTACTGGTAAAATAGCCGCTCTAAACCATTTTATCACAAAATCTTCTGACCGTTGTGCTTGGCTTTTTTCCCTCTTACGCGAGTAACGCGTCCATAAGGCCAAAAAGAACAAAGCTTAGCTTGGTTGGCCACCTATCATAAGCACCCCCATCGAAGGCGAAACGCTTTTTCTATATCACGCAGTAACCAATACTTCTATTAGCTAGGTCCTTATTCAACTCGAAACCAATATCGAGAAACCCGTATACTTTATCAACAAAACTCTTATACCTGTCGAAACTCGATATACCAAGCTCGAGCGATTGCTCCTTACACTTGTCTACACTGCTCCAAAACTCATACCATACTTCCAAGCTCACCCCATACGTGTTATCACTAGCTACCCTCTTCGAGAGATCCTCATCAAGAAAGATAAATCCAGATGGGTACAATAATGGTCCATCTATCTCGATGACCACGATATCACTTTCAAAAAATAGATATCTCAAAAGGGTCAGGCCGTCACTGATTTCCTTGCCGACTTTCGGGTCGAGGACTTCGACTAGGAAGAACACGAAGACAATTTACCTGAAGATCAGTCTGAACAAAGCAACCCTTGGAACCCTGATACGGGATGGCATCTCTTTGCCGATAGATCTGCCTGACCTAACATCTTTGGGAAAGGTATTGTCCTGGTTACTCCTTCCAATGAACGAATTGAGAAGGCCGTCATATTAAATTTTGAATGTTCCATCAATGAGGTCGAATGCAAAGCTTTGATACATGGTCTCGATCTCGCTCTTAAACTTGGTGCTCCCAAACTCGCAGTGTTTACCAATTCCCAGCTTGTTCAAAAATAGTACTCTGGTAAAAATTAGGCAAACGGTCACATGGCTAAGTATGCTACACTTGTCCGCCAACGCATGGATCGTTTCCCTAAAAAATCTTCCATTACACATTACCCTCAAGGTGAAAACAGACATGTCGATGCCCTCGCCTATATAACACCCATGTTAGGCCAGTCTGAATCTCGAACACTCCTTATCGAAGTACTTGAATGCCCAAGTATCGATCAGATGTAAGTTAATGTCATCAATACTGGGGGCGAGAGTCTCGATCCTGAAGACTGACGCACACCCTTCCTTACATATTTTAATAGTTCTACCCTCCCGGAGGATCCCAAGGGAAAACGTGCGTTATTGCAAAACTACCAATGATACAACATTCTCAAAGGCAGTCTGCACCGTAAATCCTTAAATGGTGTACACCTCCATTGAATCTCCTACCACGAGGGCACTACCATACTTACCAAACTCCACGAAGGCAACTGCGGTACTCACACTGCTGGTGGATCTATGGCTCTTCAAGCCGTAACCCATGGTTTATTCTGGCCCAATATGAAGAAATAGCCTGAAGAGCATACGAAGTACTCTAACAAATGCCAACATTATGCCCATGACATTCGAAGCCCGTCTTAAGACCTCAATTGTAGCCAAGTTGCTTGGTCGTTCAAGCGGTTGGCCATTTATCTAGTGGGCCCTTTCCTTAAAGTTTTGGGCAGCAGAGAACACATTCTAGTGGCTACAAATTATTTTACTAAATGGGCCGAAGCCGTGCCTCTATGTCGAACTAGGGAAGAAGAAGTCATCTAGTTCTTATGGGAAAACATCATTACACATTTTAGCTACCCTCACATGATTCGATACAACAACAGTCTACAGTTTGCAGGCAGCATAGTCCACAATTTCCTTAAGAAGTACAACATTATCCTTTTCCCCTCTACGCCTTATTACCCACATGGTAATGATCAGGTCGAAGCAATCAACAAAACCATAGTCGACGATCATAAGAAATACGTTGACCAGAAGAAAGACCGATGGGTTCAAGAATTACAAAATGTACTTTAGGCCTATCATACTATACTAAGAAGGGCGATGGGATGCACCCCTTTCCTCCTAGCTTATGGTACCGAAGTTGTGTTGCCTACTCAGTTCGAAGTACCAACGCACAACCTTGACCTCGCAGATGAAGTTAACGTGTTTGAACTTAGATGCAATATGTTATGGATTGATAAAACTAGAGACTGGGCCATCGCTAACCTTAGCCACTATCACCTCTCTCCCCAGAAGTCCTACAACAAAAGGGTTTGACCTCGAAGCTTTGATATTGGAGATTTGGTACTTCGACGAGTCGCACCCTCTTTGAAGCCTCGCAATGACGGTAAGTTAGCCGAATACAGGGAAGGACCTTATGTCGTATACGACAAATTTGACAAAAGGATCATATTATTTAATGACAGAAGGTGAGGAGCCCCTACCCTACCCTTGGAATACAATATAATTAGTCTCATACAATAGGCCACGACCACCACCTTATTCAACCGATATAAATACAGCATAATCAATGAACATATTTTTCTCCTCTGAGCTTCATTTTATGCCTTCAATAAACTTCTTGAGTTGGTCAAACTTAAGTATCATGTTAACCCTTCGACCCGACTGACACTTGGGAGCGATCTCAAAGTTTTTCAAGGTTCCAATTCGAACAAACCCAAGTGGCATGAATGGTCGACAGACTGGACACTCGGGGATTCATTGGGGCTAACCACATAATACTTCGTTTGGGCTCAAACCCGCAAATAGACCTGGAGGAAACCTTCAAAGTCCAGTGAACTTCTTGAGTTGGTCAAACCTAAGTATCATGTTGACCCTTCAACCCGACTGATACTTGGTAGCAGCCTCAAAGTTTTTCAAGGTTCCAATTTGGGCAAACCCGAGTAGCATAAAAGGTCAACAGACCGGATACTCAGGGATGTATTAAGGCCGACCACATAATGCCTCATTTAGGCTCAAACTCGCGGATAGACCCGGGGGTGGCCTTCGAAGTCCAGTGAACTTCATGAGTTGGTCAAACCTAAGTATCATGTCAACCCTTCGATCTGACTGATATTCGGGGGAGACCTCAAAGTTCTTCAAGGTTCCAGTTTGAGTAAACACAAGTGACATGAATGGTCAACAGACTATACACTTGGGGATGCATTGCAGCCGACCATATCATGCTTCATCCTCCGGCGCATTCTATACTTCAATTATCACATAAAGCTACCAGTATACAGATATACCAACAAGTCAAGTCCCAATACATACCAACAATTTAAGTCTAATACATACCCGTAGGTCAAATTCAACTACATTACTTTTTGTTCAAATTCAACCTATCAAACACACTTAAGCAAAAAAAGGAGAAAGAGTTTATTACAGACGATGGAAGCCAAAGAAAGTACCTTCTCCAAATACCCTACTCATACAGGGTTGGCCGCACTTACTCCTTCTCCATGATCTTCTACAGCAACGCCTCCACTGCCTTTGAGAACGGGGTTTATTCCAGAAGAATCAGTAGCACCTTCGACTGCAGAACCCCCTACAACATTTCTAGCACAAACACAATACCCATCGACCGTGGTATCAACTACCACATCTCCAGCACCTCCACCTACAGGGTCTACTTCCATCCTTTCCGTATGAGTAACATCTTCGAAGGACGGCTCTTCTATTAGAGGATAGCGCTTGAAGGTCTTGGGGCCATATCCCAAACCATCCATAAATTTCTTCAGCACGGTGGTCACATCATACTCCTCATCAAACTATGCCTAGAAATGTGCCTTATTATTCTGCAGCTGCTCCTTCTTGCTGGCCAACTTTGCCTCCAGCACTGCTACCTTCTTATTACAGTTGGCAATTGCAGCTTCGGTTTCCCTCGCAGTATCAGCTCGAATCTATAACTGCTCTCATTCAAGCACACCAATCTGAATCTTCAGCGACAGAATGGTCCCCTGTGCGTGTCAAAACCTGTCCCCCACCTGCTTCAGCTTTTCACTCGATACTTTTTGGGCTTTGTTAATGGATATCAGGCAAGTATTTGCTTGCATGAACACTCGACTAATTACCTATTCTCGAAACATAATCTTAACCTCAAGGATCAAAAAACACTTACTTGGTACAACACTTTACCAACTTGACACCCTACTTCATCTGGGTTAGTACTGCAGAGAGTTATCATTTGACTCGAAAGTTACTCGAGTGTGCTCTTCTTGTTTGACCACGTGTCGTTAGCTTCAACCTGGTCCTCATCATCCTCGTTCAAATACTCACGAGCCCTCTTCTGCGTAGCTATCTTCATTTCCTGCACTGCCGAAGCTTCGTCCGTGGCTTTGCCTTTGCCCTTGCTGGCCCATCGCGGTACATTGGGAATAGTCTCGGGTACGCTCGACCGTATCGCCCCAAGCCCTCCTTGTCGAGACCTCGACATAAATATCGAATTTCAGTTCAAATTGTCGTAATCCATTTCATCGTCCCTCGTCGAAGTACTTCCTTCTTTCCTTTTTTTTGAATGCCTAGCAGCAACTGGAACGTCTCTCAACAACGTGTCTATCTTCTTTCATCTCTTTCTCACAATACCCAAGTTCTAAAATACAACATTTACCTACATTTTGTCTTGGTTGATCAGTTCATCAATATAAGTCCTCAGGTTCTTCAATGTATTATTTACGGGATCTGCAAAATAAGAAGTACAAGATCAACAGTTTATTTGAACCACACTGTCAATATAATTTGAGTCCTAACGTACTTGCGTTATACAACCTATGCTTCAACCCATGTTCTACCTCCCCTTGTGCATTCTCATAGTTCCCCTTCACCACAAATAAATCTTTATCCCACCCAAGTCCAGTCGAACAAAGGTCAAATAACCATGGTTTGTTCGAATGGTATTGAATATGATATGTCCCTACCTTTTTATTTGTTTTTCTCGAATAGAATGACACTATGTCGAACCACTCGATCAAAAACTTCTCTTCACGTTGCAACTCCACATTCATCCCTTCGATAACCTTCATCATTTCATAAAAATTGCCATTCATCTGGCATGGGCCAATATCTAAGAAATTCAATACCGGCTTTACTAGCCTTTGAAGAGGAAGCTGCATCCCTAAATTAATTTGACCTCTGAATGCCATAATCCCATCCTGGGGGAAATCCTTAAACGTATACTCGACCCTTAATGGCACAATAATAACACCCACCTTCGCCAACCCATGTTTGGTCATAAATTGCTGCAGCCTCGCCTAGTTCTGAGGTGAGACCGGCCCCATAGTTGTCGAATCATTATCCGTCCCTTCACTACTATCACCCTCTTCCTCTTCCCCCTCATCCCTCTCATCACCCGAAGGTTCGACAGTCTCTTTATTCCCCCTTCCCTCTCTTTCTTCCCCTTCCTCATTTTCTTCTTCGTCACTCTCTCCGGCTATTCGAGCCCAACGATGGCTCCAAGTCGAAGCTCCAACACCTGGCACGACTACGGCCAATGGGGCGCCCGATACCATTTCTAATACTTCCATGTCATTGCTCTCACCCCCTCGACCTCAACCAAATATACTCAGTTGATTTACTTCATCCTCTTCCTCATCTACCAGCCCCATCCTCGAAGCATGACAGGTGCGCATTATACCCTACAGAAGAAGAGGATCGGCATTAGCTCGATATACTTGAGTATCAAGATTCAGTTTCATAATATTATCTACCATCATTATTCGGCCGACCTACGACCGAATATTTAATTACTACCTCGCCCCTCCAAATTATTACTTTGCCAGACTTCCAGTCACGTCTATTACCCCCTTCATCAGTTACGACGTTACCGGTGGCCCTACAAAAGCTTACCCCACCGTACAGACAAAACAAAAGGAGAAGCAACAACAAAAATAAATTGCTTATCTTTACCAAAAAGTTAGAGGGTATACCGGCTTGACTAGATTAGAATTATCAGTGATAATTGCATTTTCTTTCCTCCTCTCCAACAACTTCAGCCGCATTAATGGTGTATGTCTTCTTCTCTTCCCCCTTTCTCTCTCTTTAGTTATTTGGGAATAGTGACTCTTTCTTACCTCTTTAAATACCTATAAGAAAAATGAAACCACCTCAATTTCCCCCGTAACCATCATTACCACTCCTCCACTCCCCCCTCATTTTGGGTATGATGTGTTTTGCCAATATTACCCTTACTTGCACCGACGTGAGCGTCACACACTTATACCAGATAATATTTTTTTTAACCTTCTTAAACATTCTAACAAACTACCCGAAGTTGTCAACTCAAGCCCACGTGTCACATCCACCTCTTTCCCATACCTGAGGAAACATAATGATGGCCTATAGTGGTACACTGCTCCATGAATAGTATCACCTCTGGCATTTATGCCATTTTGACTATAAGCTTTTGTTCTCGAAACCTCCCAAACAATCATCTTCGATCCATCTTATACATTCCACAATAGTCGTACCTTTTAGCCACAAACATTTTTTAGCCTTCTAATACATTCGTTTTTGAATCATTGTCTACAGTCAACTATAACCAATTGTATATGTACATTAGTTTTCGATCAATGAAAGATTCAAATGTTATTATTACTCATTCTCATTACTCTAGTTTGAAGTTTGACCATTAAGACGCGCCTATGCTATCATCGTCTACAGTATCTATAATGGTTATAATACCATACTTCGACAAACATTATTTTCATTTAAAAACATAAAAGCATACGCGGGCATACATAATCGAAATTATCAAGAATAAAGAAAAACAATAGACACAACAGAAATAACAATACCAATAACAAACTCCTCTACGCACCCACCCCCATACCGAAGACCCCCTATTTGCACACGGGGAAGTTCTTACAGAGCCCCGCCTTAGCCTCGGCTGCGTCTTCAGCCTCTACCTGATCTTCCGCAAGGCTCTTTAGCAAGAAATATCGGTTACTCACATTCGAGCCCAACCACTGCATTACTTTCGACCAGTGTTCGTACGGATGCCCACAGATAACCTCCCATGGCTTCAGCTCTACCAGGTCAGGCAACACCACATCCAAACCCTTATCCCAAAAAAACTTATGTATCAGTGCCATCGCCTTCTCCTCAATTGCCGGTTCTTCTCCTCCATTTTCTTCCGGTAACGAGTATTTGGAGTAGTTTCCATTGTTTTGCTTACTCAAGAAAGAAGATGCAAAATGTTTGAAATTCTCCCCCTAACAACTCTCATTTATACCTTGATTAAAGGGCATTTATTACCTCCTTAATCAACACTTGCCTTAATTACTCTCCTTGGAACTGCCCACATTCAATCAATTAACTCTTTAACTTCCCATGCCTAACAGTTTTTCTTAGCATGCGACATCTATACCAATTTATGAGTCCACTATTGAGAGGGGACGAATGTAGTAGCCTACTCGATGGCTGCATCGAACCCTACCTAGAGAATTGAAGCCCAGCAAGATAGTAACTAAGTCCACAAAGACTTCCGTGATGAATCGAACACTTGAAGGCATCATCGAAGCTAACTGCCATAGTCAAAGCCGAAGATATACGGTCAGCACTAGAACTCAGCATTAGTACTAGAGAGACTTCGACCGTGGTAATACATGGTTGAAGGTAGACACATCTGACAGCCAGCCCACCAAACAGAATAATGAAATGAGCTGCAAGACAACTACAGTGTCAAAACCAACTCTACATATAGAACTGCCATCCCAAAGGATATATATGTAATTTAATCTCTCCCAAAGATTACCTTCAAATACCCTATAACCTTCTTACTCGATCTGTCATCTAACTCGCTATATATACCATATATCATTCAAATCCTTGTTAGAGATCGTGGAGAAACCAATTCTAGGGTTCCACACACAAGTATGTTAGTTCAATAAAATAGTTGTTTATAGTCTTATATATTTGCCAACACTTCTAGTTAAGGGTTACCTACAAGGTATAAGAACCAAGTTTTCCCTCTAAAAAATTAGGCCCCTACAACATGGGTGGGGGATGCTGCTGCATTTAATGTGCTTCCCCATTCCTATATGATATCCATTTGGCATATATGACCCATGATCTTTAAAAAATAAATAAATATTAGTTTGCTTGGTAATATAATCAAACTCATATTTCCTCTATCTTTTACATCATCTTTCAATCAAAATAGTTTATCTAAAAGTTATTCAAATTGCATATAATTATGTATCACTATTATTAGTATATCTTTATATTCATACAAAGCATACTACAAAGTACAATGTCTATGTTAATTATAAATTCCACCATGGCTGCAACATAAAACATATCATATGTACTAGTTTATTAAGTAAGAATGTTATCATGAAGATGAATTAAGAACTGAGAATCATAAATGTATTGGTCAAAGTGGTAACATGCAACAACCATCAATAAGAATTAAGGCTAATTTGAAACTAACAGTTATATGTTTGTTATTGTTACCTCGTGATCTTTTATGTTTAAACAGAAGCATGATTTGAATTTGGAGATTCAACATACAATATCAATTCCAATGCACCGTGACCTAAATCAATTAATTCTTGTAGATGACAATACAAATCACCATTTACCAAACAATTAAACATCTCACTGTGTTTCGCCCTTAAAAACCAAAAAAAGGAAAAAAAATTCAGTGCTCACCCATGCCCATTACTGAAACCATTTTTACCTTTAGTATTGGATGTGCGATCAAATTATGAGATAAAATTTGCCCTCCAATGTACCTCAATATTTGTGCCAACATACTTCTATAAAGAGAGAGAGAAAAAATAGAGAGAAAGAGATAAACTAGAGAGAGGTAGAGATAACTAGAGAGAGAAAAAAAAATAGAGAGAAAGAGATAAACTAGAGAGAGATAGAGATAACTAGAGAGAGAGAGAGAGCTGATCGATCAAAGCCAAGTGACTGGAAAGATTTAAGCGATACAACCAAGAGAGATTCTAGAAAAAATTTAACCAATATCAAAACCATCGAAATCAGTCATCTAAATTTCAGTAACATTAATACAGTTTTCAAAAATTGGTCAATTTAGAGCAGCGCTTCGACACTCAAATCAACTCATTATTAACCAATTTAGCCGTAATTATGATGAATTAGAGATCTACACAACCGAGTTCAATTCAATTCATACAACTGTAGAGAGAGAAATGAACCCTAAATGAAATTAAAAAATTGTAAAACATTGATAATTACTTAATAATACCTTTTTGCTCAATCGATTTGATTTGATTTGATTTGTAGAGGTAGATGGGGAAGGAAGCTTGATTTGTAAAGGAAGAAGGATATAGAAACCCAAAAATGTCATTCAATTAAGCAATTAGAGGTTGAACGGCCCAAATCATTTCTATGGTCCAAAAGTACATGGAATGTATCAGGGCCATCCAATGTACGCATCGTTGGTTTGTATCTGTGAAATTAGCGCTTAAGACCCAAGAAAAAAGTTAAGTCTCTCTTTTCTTATTATAGATATTGATCGGTACTTTACTCCCATACGTCTGCAGTCAATAATCAAACATAATGCTTACAAGACTCATCTCAAAGAACATAGCCAGTATACAAAGAACTTCAGCCGTCTTTGGTCACCATAACACAGATCACAAAGAAAAAGAAAAGTAAATCAATATTTAAGAACTAACTCTAATCTATAGGGTTCTTAGAACTTCCTACACAAGTTACCTATGTAGAAGGAAACTTAATTTTTCACTGAGTGTAACAATTTCATACAAATTTCTTAAGTTACATGAAGGTGGGGGCTGCATTATGAACATGTTTCGAGTTGGATTCAGGGGGAAAGGGGACTAGAGTAACCCCCCTTCCTAAAAAAAAGGCTATTAAAGAGTATTTAAGTAATTTCATGTCTTTTTTTTAAATAGGGTTTCATATATAAATATACTTTATATATCAAATGCTCATAACATGTATTAATGCATACATACGTTTAATTAGTCGAAATATACAACGAGATTATTACAGAAGCACAAGTTAACCATGACATATTTGTTTAGAGAAAATATAAATCATCATATTAACATCGACTAAACACAATCCGCACATAGTTCATAAAAATCATGACTTTCATATTTTAAGGTTAGTGAGCAAAAGTTTAAGCTTTCCTTTTGTTCATAAAGAAAATTGGTCGGCCACATTGGTAGACCCTTCATGGTCTGACTATGACCCTTGCCCATAGTAGTTCAGGATAGGTAGGTTTAGATTTTTGGTGTTTAAAATATGGGTCGTGGCAACACGCTATCATAATATGAGGCCCTCGAACCACGATTAGGGTCCGCAAGTAGTGTCGTAGTGGCCAAGAGTACATAGCGCTACTGTATGTTTATGTTTTAGCATACTACCATAGTTGCCAAGTAACTTTTTGTAACTCAAAATTCTTCTTTGTGAAATAAAATACTCAAAACTCCTCGTCTTTAGCGCTATGTAGCGTTCCGCTTGGCTATCACTAAAGTAAAACCTAGATAAATGAACACCCTTGATGAGACAGCCAAAAAATGTGCAAATATAGAGGTTGTGCAATTATATAAGTGACAATTAGAAAGAAATAGGATTTCGTGATCAAAGTTTTTTGTACATTTATATAGGGTGCAATAAGACATGTTTCACTGTATGCTATCGCTGCTAGGCAAAAGATTAACCAAGTGAGGCAAAAGAGACTAGTCACAACTAAAATGCTAGTAATGGGTGTTCTAGATCATAGCTAGTGTGGGTTAATCATACATATGTGTCCTCCAAAGTTTAATCATAAAGTAGAAATTGAAATCATGCGAAACTAACCTAAATGAGGTGTTTGTAGAAATTTGGGAAGATGAATAAATTAAGGGGACAGATTCTGGAACTTAAGAAAGGAGACCCTAAAGGAGCACCACATATTTTATTAATATAAATTGAGTTCCCTTAGAGGGAATGAGGTGGCATTGTGGTAATGATATGGAGTTCTCTCTCCCTATCTCTTTTGATGTGGTACTCTCCTCACGTGGTCCCCAATTCTTTTTCTCTGATGATGTGTCCTTTCAATTATTGATAATATGTCCTCGAGTTTGAAATAGCTAGAATTAAGAGGACAAAACATACACACTCTCTCATATTAGTCTCCGATAGACGTAGAAATACGTAGGTATAATGACGTGCTTTCTAGAAGGTAAACTTCGCCAATACTTTAGTGAGGAAATTATAATTATAAATTGGATACACTAGATTTTTAAGTGGAAACTCAGTAAAACCTAAGAAAAATCACGACCTCGAAGAAGATTTAGGTTAAAAATCCAATAGATGCTAGTTTATTACAATTGGTAAATAGTAAGGATGTGAAATTATGCAAGAATAATAGAGTTGCAGATCAGATTAACATATGTTCTACCTGCATTTATAATTGATGCATGCAGTTACAAAAATAAATGGTTTCCTATTTTGGTAGGCAGTGAGTGATTTTCGCAGATCTTCCTGCAACAGCTTTATTTGACCAAGCCTAACGGCTACTGTAGTGGCTCGAGCTCTGTAGTCGTAGATGTGACATCTTCTCGAATGATATAATATATTTGACTAAATTCTTCTATCTTCTCCTGTAATCACCCTATTCTTGATACAATTACTTGTTGTTGCTTCAAGAAGATTATTTGAATGTGAAAGGTTTCTCAAACTTTGGTGTATGAAAACTGTGCTTATCATTTTCGAGGTTGAAAGTTAAATGAACCTGGTCGTTATATGGTCCCGATGCACATTAATGGCAGGATGCTTGACTGAAGTAAATGTGATGCTTAAAGTGATACTATAAATATTATTAGAGAAAGATGGGAAGGTTTTTATCGGTAGACAGTGAGGGTGAAGGTCTCCAAAGATTGTATTAACACGATTTCAGACTCTGCACAATGAGTTTGTGAGGCGTGCGGATGCTAAGTATAGGGTGCTAAAGGAGCTATATTTTGGTTGGTTGTCACTGTCGTCATTTTATCCGAAACCTGCAGAGCCGTCATATGAAGGAATGACAGAATTGGAGGTGATGTGTGCTAAAGCAAAGTTTTGATAAACTCTGTGTAAATGGGCAGACATTGGAACCGGTGGCGCCCAACTATAAGGAGATGAACGAGGTGGAGGCAAGTGTGACTGATGATGACTACTTATATCATTTCCAATTACAATTTCTGAGTCCTCTGGAGTGTGTTGGTAGTCTAAGGAACTGTGCCAAGGCGTTGGTGAGGAAGGAAGACACTCTCGCTGCTTGGGACAGCTAAAAGGTGGTCTTGTTGGCTGTCGTATCTTGGAATAAATAAATAGCCTTGTACTCTGGTGTTAACTAAAATAAATTTCTTTATATATTTGTTAGAATGTGTTGTGGACCTTCACAAGGCTAAAATGGTCTCGAAGTACTGTTGTGTATATTTCATGTTTCTTCTCGAATATGATAGGAATTGTGATTGATAAAAAGTGCTATGTTTAATATTAAATGGTGATTGCTGCTCGATGTGTGGGTAGTTGTATTATCGAATATTGTTTGAATTTGAATTTGAATTTGAATTGTGGTTATAACTGTCCTGAGAATATAGGAGAGGAATAAAAAAGGAAAGATGTGGTGTAGGTGGTTGTAGAATCTATGGCTAGGTGCGCTCCTGTAGGTAATTTGTTGAGGCATAAGGAATTGGAGGCACAATCATTGTGTATCAACATAAGAGCTACCTTGGTGTAAATGCATATGACAGAGAAGATAGAGGGGTATATGGATAGCTTGGAGTAGTAATACATAGGTTAGATTGATGGTAGTACATAGCACTATAGATGAATAGTCAGAGTGTTGCTTTGTACAAGTATATGAGTTGATGTAAAGAGGGCCATGTGATGGCTTTGTCGAATGAAGGATGATGACCAGATGTTATTTCTTTATGGAATATCTGGGTTTTTGAGAAAAAGGACAAAACATAACATGTTTTGTTCGATAAATAATGATTTTTAAACAAATGTATCCTGTAATTGGATAGATGTTGTCGAAGAGATGAAATCTAGCTTGATAAATACTTGACATGTATTTATTAATTCTAAGAATTGTAAATTGAAAGATGTAATGATAGTAAAAATGCCTTTACTTGAAGTAATTGAAAGAGATTACAGCTATTTATTTGTAGAACATCTTTAGATGGGTTGTATTCCATGGATATTCGAGTTGTACTTCGTCTTTAATTATTAACCAATATGTTCTACTATCATTTTTTTCGTTGATAATGTAAGGCCCTTCCCAGTTTTCAGATAATTTGCCTAAGTTTTTGGGATAAAAACTATCTTGTATTTATCGAAGGACAAGGTTACCAATGTCGAATGTATGCTTCCTGACCTTCTTGTTATAAGCTTTCTTGAGAGTTTCGTGTATCGCCCTAAGTTTGCAATTGCGTGGTCTCGAATCTCTTCGATCCAATTGAGGATGCAGAGAAGTCCAAGTTTATTTTCTTCATCTATGACTCTTCTTTGGGTACTTGGGAAATTGAGGTCTGAGGGGATCACTACTTCGGTACCAAAAGCTATCGTAAATGGTGTATATCCAGTGGATATTCAAGGAGTTGTTCTATATGCCCATAACAAACTAAGTAGTTCATCGACCCATCTGCCCTTTTCTCCTCGAAGCGCATACATAATCTTGATTTGATGCTTTTGTTAATAGCTTGAGCTTAGCCATTTCCTTTAGGATATTATGGTGTCAAAGTAGATAATTAAATCTTGTATTTATGGAGGAAATTAAGGACTTTGCAGCTGATGAATTGCTTACCGTTATCAGATCGTATCATTTGTGGATAGCCATATTTGGTTATGATGTGTTCCCAAAGAAATTTGATGACTTCGTTCGCGTCAGTGTAACATAGTGGTATTGCTTCAACCCACTTAGTAAAGTAGTCTATTGCCATAAGAACAAAATTTTTATTACCTGATACTGGGTGAAAAGGACCAATGATGTCAATTACCAATCTTTTGAATGGCCCGAGGACACTACTAACGTATATGTCGAGGGCTGAGCTTTTGATGTCTTGAGCATGGATTTGGCACTTGTAGCCTTTTCTGACCAATTCTTCGCAGTCTCGTCACATTTTTGGCCAGTATAACCCTTTTATAAACGCCCTTTCTGCCAGTAATCTTCTTGGGACGTGAGCTGCGCAGATTCTTTCGTGAAGTTCTTTCATTTTGACTTGTGCCTATTTCAATGAGAGGCATTCGATAAGCGGTCCTCCCCCAGTGATTTGATATAGGACCCCATCTTGGACTTTGAGTCTTGGATATCTGGCTGAGAGTGATCGAGCTTCTTCTTTGTTGTTCGGGAGGGTGTTAGAATTTAGGTATGCAAAGAATGGTCTTCTCCAATCTTCAGGATCTTCGTCTTCGGTAACCTGGATTTGTATGGTATGGCTTACATCGAGACTTGAATGTTTGATTACCTTAATGTCCAAAGTTTTTTTTTCACTGCCTTGGAGCATTGCAGCGATATATGGTAGTGCGTTGGCGTGGTGACTTCAGCTCTAGGTAAATAAGAGATTGTTGCTATTTTAAATTTCTTCATTATTTCTTTGACCAGAGCTACCTAATCAACCATTTTACCTGATATTTTGAATGCTTTGTTGTAATGGTTGGCTGCTAGTAGTGAATTTACATAGACAGCTATTTCTTCCGCTCCAAGTGCTATGATGAGATCTAGTCCATGCAGGATAGCTTCATACTCTGTTTTATTGTTGGTAGCATAGAACTTGAGTTTGATAGCTTTTTCAATTCTATGATTGGATGGTATAACGAGGACAATACCGATACCTGACCCTTGTGGTCTAGGAAATCTATCAATAAAAAGCTTCTATCCTGTGCTGCGGGACCATACATCTGGTTCTACAATTAAATCATCGGCCAGTATTTCTGCGAGTTTTTACCATTCAGGGTCTACGACTGAAAAATTTCCCAAAAAAATCAGCTACTGCTTGTTTTTTTATCGATATCTGAGGCTCGAAGGAGATATCATATTCGCCTACGAACACAGAGCATTGCCAAACCCTCAAGGATTTTTCTTTTTTTGAAAGTACAAGTTTGAGGGGAAACTTGGTGATGACTTTGATGGGGTGGGATTGGAAATAAGGTCAAAGTATTTTAGAACTGTATACCAAAGCGAGTAGCTGCTTTCCAGTTATTGTATATCTCTTTTCAGCAAGCATGAGGGTTTTGCTGATGAACTAGAATTGTTTTTACACACCACCATCTTCCCGAATAAGAACGGAACTTAGGGAATCATCTGTTTTTGATAAGTATATCGTTAATACTTCGCCATCAACAGGAGTACTTATTATGAAAGAATGCCTTAAGTATCTTTTGAGATCTTGGATAGCCAATTCACAATCCGGGGTCCAAATAATTTATTTGGCTTGTTTCTTGGACACTGGGGTTGGATTCCCATGAAGGAGGTAAAGAAGTTTTCATCGATCAAAGGATTTAGAGATGAATCAATGAAGAGCCATAATTTTTCCTATAAGCTTTTGTACATCTTTTTTGGTTCGTGGTGATGGCATAGCCATGAGTACTTTTATTTGGGTCAGGTCGATTTTTATGCCTCTTTTACTAACCAGAGTTACCAGAAAATTCCCCGATGTCACACCAAATTGGCATTTTTCTGAGTTGACTTTCAATTGGTCAGTACGAAGGATGTCGAAGATGGTTTGTAGATTGTTGTAATGGTCCTCCCACTTTAGGCTTTTGCAGATCATATAATTGATGTATACCTCCATGGTTTTGTCTAAGTGGTCTTGAAACATATGAGTGACAAATCACTGATAAGTAGCTCCTGCATTCTTTAATCCAAATGACATAACTGTGTAGCAGTAAAGACCTCATTCTATAATGAATATTATCTTTTCTTGATCTTCTTTGGCAAGAGAAACCTTATTATAACCAGAAACTGCATCCATCATCGAATGAAGTTCATGCTCTACTACGGAGTCGAAGAGATGAGGAATCAAAGGGAGGGGAAAGTTATCTTCGGGTATAAATTTGTTTGGCTCTATAAAATCTACACAGACCCTAATTTTGCCATTTTTCTTTGGGCAGCCATGATATTTGAGCCCATTTTAGATATTTGGCTTCTCGAATGAATATGACACGAATGAGTTTATCTATTTTGTCATTACCTGCTTCTTGATGGCTGGGGGCTAAATTGCATCGCGTTTGTACAACTGTTTTACTGTTTGGAAGGAGGTTGAGTTTGTGGCATGCAATCGAGGGATCGATGTTCGGCATCTCTTGAAAAGACCATGCAAAGATGTCAACATTTTTCTTTAAGAGTTGTATCATGGTTGCTTTATCTTCGAGAGATATTTTTAAGCCAATAAAGGTATTTCTTCCTGGTCTATCAAGCTTTATGGATTCGACCATTTTAGTGTCATGTTGCTCGAATATTGGAGATGGCTCCTGCTGTAATTGCTATGCCTTCAAAAGTTTTATTGCATGAGAGTTTGTGGTGGTATTTTCGCACATTCGTGCTACAGCTTGACTCCCTTTGATTTCAAAAACTCCATGATCTGCTAAAAATTACAAGGCCAGATGATATATCGATGGTACTGCCTTATTAGAATGGAGTCAACTTCTTCCTAAGATCCCTAAATATTTTAACTCAACATCAATGGAAATGGCTTTAACGAAAGTGGTTTTGGGTCCCGCTTGAACTGGTAGTGTGATTTCACCTAGGCAGATTCTTTGGAACCGTTAAACCCTATGATAGTTGTTGCCAGACCTTTGATCGAATCCTTAAGGCCTAGAATGTTAATTTCTCTTTTGAGTAAGACGTCTGTTGTGCTTCCCGTATCTACAAGAAGTGTATGCAAGTAGTCATATCCTACTTTGATCATTATGACCAGTGGGTCGTCATGAGGGTACTTGACATGGCTAGTGTCACTGTCTTTGAAGGAAAAGTAATACGAACGTTTGGCTTTATTGAAGCTGGGTAAGTTTGACAAATTTTTTAGATGATGTCATCTTGCAGCAGGATGTGATTTTGCCGTCTTTCTTTCTCTTCTTTCCCTTCTTAATTTTAATTATAAAAAGATGGCGAGCTTGACCTTGTCAATGCTCATGTTCGACCTCTTTTCTTTTTCTTTCTTCCTAAAAAAAACTTTTGGACACCAACTACGTACTCATGAAGTCTTCCTACGAGTAGAATGCTGTGAAAGATCTGTATAAGAGAGTAGAAGTTGTCAGTCTCATGGTTGTGTACATTATGATACTGGCATAAGGGTCTGTTTGGCACATCAGGAATTGCCTGTACTTCTCAAAACAAGTTATCACCCTTTATTATTGGCAGAATAGTGGAGAGTGTGGTTATCATAGGAGGTAAGACTAGGATGGGTCTATCTGTTTTTCCTTCTCTCTTTCAAATGTTTTTGGTAATCCGTCTACGCTGTTTTGGAGTAACATAAATTACTCGTTGAATTTGGAGGTGGCGATGAGAAAGCATCCTTGGCATGAATGACTGAGGAGCTCTTCATTTTATCTTTCTTGGATCACTTGAGTTCGATGTAGTTATTGACAACGTCAATCATTTTTGTTACTGCCTTGGGTTTGTGTAGGGTAAGTTCTTCTCAAACTTTAGAATCGATGTGGAGTGCGGAGGTAAATGCTGGAACGACAATTTTAGGATCTGAATTCCTAATTTTCCTTATTTTTTGTTGGAAACATTTGTTAAAGCTAGCTAAGGTTTTTTTCGTACCTTGCTCAGAAAAGAATAACGAATCGACTATTATATCCCGCTCTTTAGCATGCGTATAATTCGACTCGAAGAGCCGCTGTAACTGGTTAAAACTGGTGATCGAATCTTTGGGAATAGTATGAAACTACCTTAGAGGTTCTTCCCTAAGGCTCATGTTAAATAATTGGTATAACATGTGATCTAGTTTAGAGCATAATCCAATTGCTGCCTTGAAGTGACGGACGTGGGTGAGAGGACCAGTGAGTCCTGAATATTGGTGAAACTTTGGCATGTGAAAATTTTCAGGAATTGGCATGCCTTCGAAATGAGGGGAAATAGGATTTGTTTTAATCCTTTCGTGAACAGATCTTCGGCTAGGATTGTTTGAGTATATAGCTTGAATTCTATTATTCAGATCTTCTAGGGCGATAAACTGCTGAAGGGTTTTTGGTGCAGTGACAACTTGAGGATAAAAGTTACCTTGTTCTTTGGGTCCTAGCCTATCTCTCACTGGTCGCCTCACAAGAGGTGGTAGGGTCTAACTTCCTTGGGTGGTCGATGTTGACAAAGTGAGGCTAAAATGTTGAGAAGCTCTATCTGGGTTTCTTGATCAAGATCTAAACGCTCAAATTCATTCTTTCCTTGGCAAGTTCTTTCTCTGTGTAGCCCTGGATCGATGATCACTTCGGGCTTGGGGTGGTGACGCTTGACAGACTGTGAATCGATCTTGATGTCTTAACAAATTTTCCATTTCTTTCGTATGGGTTTGGCTCTGCTGTCTAGGGCTTTCCTCCTCTCATCTTTTTCGACTTGAAGAGCTTGGGCATGAATTCGCTAATCTTCGAGCCGCTGAACCCTGCCAGATTCCATTTGCTTTTTAAGTTTGACCACGACATTGTGCAGATTGAGGACTTCAGGATGGTAGGTATGGGGTTGATCTCGTGATTCCTTAGAGTACTAAAGGTACTTCTGAGGTACATATTTGTCATCAGACTGTCTAGAATCACATTTGGTAAAGAGAAAAATGTGGCATTCCCATAGACGGTGCCAATTATAATGGTGTGATTTTCGAAAGGTAAACTTTGCCAATACTTCAGTATGGAAATTATAATTATAACTTGGACACATTGGACTTTTACGTGAAAACTCTGTAAAGCCTAAGAAAAACCATGACCTCGAGGAGAATTTAGGTTAGAAATCTAATAGATGTTAGTTTATTACAATTGGTAAATAGTAAGGATGTGAAATTATATAACAATGATAGAGTTGCAGATCGGATTAGCATATGCTCTGCCTATATTTATAGTAGATGCAGACAGTTAAAAAAATAAATGGTTTCCTATTTTGTTGGGCAGTGCGCAAACTTCACAGATCTTCCTTCAACGGTTCTATTTGACCAAGCGTAACGACTACTGTAGTGGGTCAAGCTTTGTAGTCATAGATGTGACATCTTTTCGAATGATATAATATATGATCTTTGACTAAGTTCTACTAGTTTCTCCTTGTCAAATCTTGTAGATATGCCACTACCGCAGGATTAATACGCCTAAAAATATCATTTTATTAATCCCGATATATTATTTTCTAGTGTTGGTAAGATTTTCTTATTTTAGGGTACTTATCACTGCTGGAGCTAATAAGTAAAAAAAGACAACTAATAGAAGGTACAAAAAACTGAAACATCTCTAGCAGCCTCTAAAGTACATGGAAGATGTCTACATTCAATATACTTATAGATTTACTCTAAGGAATGAAGATGACGAAGGACTCTACAAGGATTAGCTTGAGATAAATTATCTCGATAGATGATATAGTAGAAATGAGATAGGATTTATCTGAGATATGGTTTATCTTTACTTCGAGATAGACTTTAAGAAATGTTAACAAGTCTCTCCTATCTCCTATAAATAGGAGAGCAATTTCATGTATTTTTCATCCCATTTTTAGAAGGATAATAAAGCTTAAGCTTTCAGTTGTTCCTATCTCTCTCTCTCCTATATTTATTTTATGCTCTTAGAATTAAGCTATAATCGATAACCATTAATAGAGAGCTAGTATCCTTAGCTTAGGCTAAGGATCGACCCTTTGACGATTGTGAGCTAAGTGCAATAGTTATATGATATAATAGATCTAGTATTGTTCTACAATACTCTGGTTTGTAGTAGGCATGACAACCCCGATTTATTATGAAGATGAAAGAGATGCCAACTTAGCCATATTTGGCTGTCTTCGCGTTCAAAGAGATTACTAGATCACTAAGAACATAGATACTCCACTTAGTCATGGAGGGAGTGTACAAGACCTAGATATGATAGTCCAAGAATGATTAAGTCCTTATGTAGGGTTTTAGCCATAATCCCTAAATTCTAGACCAAATAAACCTAGCCACGGCCATTATGGGCAGATAAATTCTATTATATAATTATTCTCTTAATAAATTATGTCGGAGAAGATCCAAAGCCTTAGGCCGTACCCGAATTCATACTTTAGGTTAATTTTTCAATCCAAAACCCATTTTGATAATTAGTTTAGATTCGCTTATTAGTTAATTATAAAAAATTAATATTTGATACATTTACTCCCTGAGGAAATCAACTGCCAATTACTCTTACTACCTATGACACTTATAGTTTTGAGCAGGGTATTTTGACCAAGTAAAGTAGTTAATCATTTTTTTAGTTATAATCAGTCGTAGTTAATCATTTTTAGCCAAAACACTGTTATTCATCTATCTCTCTGAGTTCAATTAAAGTAGTTTTTAAAGTTGAGTAAATTATGAACTATTTTGAGACCTGAGATCTATGTGTTGTGCTAAAATTTCGATAATTATTGTTATTTATCGCTAGGTTTATGGGGAAATTGGTAAGAGCATCTCCAACTGGGTTTGGGTTGAGATGGGTTTGTCAGCTCACACCCAAACCAAACTCAAACGCCTCCCAGCAGCAAAATTTTGAGTTTGGGTTGGCTTACATGGACATGTCAGAACCAAACTGGGTTTAAGCTCTTCCAACTCAAAAAAGAAGAAGTGTGGTGGTCTTTTAAATACCACGAAGTGTTCTTTATACCGCCCAAATTTTCTGGGCGGTAAAAAAAACACTGCGCGGTATTTAAATGATAACTTATCCATTTTGCTTGACTGAGCTCTCCCTGACTACTTCTTCTCTCCCTAACCCAGTTGTAGAGTAGAGAAGATAACCTCAACGTAGTCCCCAAATGGCAAACTCCGACACCAGCAGTAATAACTCAATACCGTCGACCCTATCCTCCAAAAACCCACCTTCAACACTATTCTCTCAACACCCATCATCATAATTTACTCTATACCTCAACCATAACCAATCTCAATTCCTATCACAGTCCCCACCTCCATTTACCATGTTGCAAGGGGATACTTTCAGAGAACAGTATCAAAATCTATTTATACTCTCTCAACCGCAACCTCATGCGTTTAACCTGTGCTATCAACCCTATCTGGTCACTCAACCTCAAATTTTTCAACCTCCAAATTTCTTTTAGAATTACCTATTCTACGGTGAATCTACTTAGTACAATCAAAGTGACACAAATGCGCCAATAACTGCTGAAGCAGTAGCACCCGAGAAAGAAAAAAAGTACCCGTAAAACAAAGACAAAACGTACAAGTGCCGAATGATACTGAGTTTCTGGATGATACGGATGATGTTGGACTTCATTGGATAGCTACATAATTCACGTGTTTCGCAAAAGTGTGGGTAACGGCTTCTGTCAAAATGACAAGCAGCACAAAGGGTTTTACTTTTTATCAAAAGGTTAAAATTGCCTTTAACAAATACCACGAGTGCCCCACACGATGATCATGTGGGTCAACCAAAGCTCAGTGGTATCACCTTAATGTACTATGTGTGGCATACAAGGGGATAGTTGCTCAAGTACAATTTCGGCACGAGAGCGGGAAAACTGAAGAAGATCGGGTACGTTCTAACTTACTTTTAACTTAATTTTGTTTATTTTTCTTAGATATACACATTATTTATTTATATTTGGCAATTTTGTGAATTGTAAGAAGAAGATGCACATAAGATCTATCAAGGTATGAATGGCGGCAATGACTTCAAACACTATGAAGCGTATACGATTTTGGCACGAGAACTGCGATGGGCCAACCTAAAGGAAAATGGGTTGAACCATGTGAAGAATATACCAAGAAATGTAGCCAGAAGAATATCACACAATTCTTCTCCAGGGAACTTGGTCGGATTAAACAACCTATTGGAGGACCCCGATGACCCACCTACACCTCAACCCATTCCCCAAAATTCATAATTAAATGGTTCATTATATGAGGGTGGAACGAGGCCCATTGACCAAAAATATTTTAAAATAACATTGTAATACAAAAGGCCTTGGATGAGATTATTGCATCTGGTAGCGGTGTCCAAATAATACTTACGGAGATGAGGTTCAAGAAGAGACAAGCGAAAGAAGAATAGGCAAGTAAAAGAACGAAATTAAATCTACAATGGAAAGCCAAAATGGATTTAGAACAAGCAAGGGAAGATCGCAAAATCATGGATAATGACTTGAATAATCTTTCTGGACATGTATTATAATATTATCTGTAAAGGCAAACTGAGGTCATGGAACGTTTGGCCAAGAGTGGCGGACTAGGTACCATTTCAGGTTATTAAATGAAATTTAACTTTGCTGAAGAGAGAAGTTTTCTTTCCAAGAATATAGTTTACTTTCTAATAATATATTCGTTTGAATAATGTACTTTACTATTGAAGAATGTAATCTTTGTTTTGAAATGTTTATTTCTGAGAATATTGAGCTAAAGCAAATACAAGATTAATACAATATCAAAAACTTGTACGATAAGAAGTATTAAATTACATTAAGAACACTAAGATAATACTTGATTGTAATACTAAGAACGAAGATTTCCCTCACGGCCCACAAATGATCGATTAGATTATCCTTTAGATCAAAGTGCAATTCTCGACTTCAAATGCAGTTCATTTTCGTTATAAAAGCCTCTATTGTTCTGCATTCGCGTACAATATTGGACCGATAGCCTTCGATAGTTTTGGGATCGTCCGGATCATATCCTAAGTATGATGGAATGACCCTCATCCTCTTTGATGATCAAATTGTTTATTATCACGCACGCCTTCATGGTATTGTTCAAAACCTCGGGTTTCCATAATTTGACCGGATTTTTTACAATATTGAACCGTGATTTTAAAATCCCAAACGCCCAATCTACGTCTTTTCGATAAATTTATTGTTGAGCAAAGAATTTTTGTTTCGCTATAACCGGATTGGATATGGTTTGGACTAGTGTTCTCCATTTGGGGTATATGCCATCTGCTAGGTAATAACCCATATCATAAGCTTTTGTTACAATTGTATAATTATAAAGGCGGAGCGATACCATCGGCCAGGTCGGCGAAAATATGTGATTATTGTAGGACATTTATATTATTGTTAGACCTTGGTAACCCAAAAAAACATGCCAAAACTAAAGGTCGTGTGAAGCTACCGCTTCAAGAATCATAGTCGCCTTCAGGTAATGACTATTAAATTGACTGTGCCAAGCTATGGGACAATTTTTCCATATCCAATGCATGCAATCAAGGCTTCCTAACATGCCCGGAAATTCCCGTGACTCTCCTATCGCTTTTAATCTTTCAACGTCGGCCGTGTTTGGTGTTCAAAGATATTCCTTGCTAAAAATTTGTATAACCGCAGCACAAAACCTTTCCATAATTAACAAGGTTGCGCTTTCTTCTATTCTCAAATGCTCGTCAAAAAGATCTGCCACGACACCAAAACTTAGTAAACGTAGTGCCGCGATTACCTTTTGGTACGGTAAGAACTCCATAGTCTTTACGTTATTGGTTTTTGGACAAAGTAATGATCATGTGTAACTGCTGCATCGAATATACGCATAAATATTTGTTTACTCAAACGAAAATGTCACCAAAATTTGTCCCGCTCATTTGTGCACCCCAGGTTGAAGTAGTCCCGCAAAATACTGTAATGCCCCAATTTGCGATATCGCTTCCTTATCTTTTCCTTACGGCCTATGGCACTCCCGCGATGACTCAAAGTTGCATCATGTACTGCTAGGTTCATTGCATTTCAGTACATAACAACCATTGTCGTCGCACAATCAAACATAAGATTGTCAGAGGAGGATGATACATCTAGAGGATCATCAATGGATGAAAAGGATGATGAGGAAGACATTTATGGCTGTGGAGTTAAGAGAATGATATTGAAGGTGAAAGAGGAATAAACAGAGAGAAGAAAGAAGTCTAAAAGGATAAAGGGAAGAGGAACAAGTGGTTGTGGGTGATTAGTGCTTATAACGGTATTTTAATTACCGCGTGGCAAAAAGAATACCGCGTGGTAATCAAAACAACGCCGCCGCCACTAATCTCCAACAACTAATGGTTCATCTTGTGGGTCTTTCACAATGGCTATTTTTTGCTTTATATATATGTTGGTTGGAGATGCTTTAATAACCGGTCATATACTTTAACTTAGTAATACTGAGTTTTTCAGCTCTAACACAAGATTCTTCAGTGGTATTTGGCTAGAATGAAGATTGCGCCCTCGCCGCGTCCTGATAGTATTTTATTGATAATTCATCTCTCCAATAACTGAACTTCAATCAGTTAGGGGACCGAGTACATGTTCAAATCAGGGCCCACACAGAACTTCACTACCCTCCTGTAAATTTATATAACAGGTAGAATGTTCTTAAGGTTAAATATGATAAGTTTCATTAGATATGGAAGAGTATTGATAGACGGGTCAGAGGTGTTCCACTAGCTTATATTCTACATGAAGTCAGTGACGAATGGTATGAGAAATACAACTGGCCGTTCCCGTTCTAGACTCCATATGATATTTTTTACCAGAACTACATCCCGCCTGATGAGTTTTTTGTAAATTATCAACTTTCCAACTATGGACAGGATCCGCTCCCCCTTACTGAATGGTCCGAGTTTAATACCTACATCAGTCATGAACGATGAATTAAGTTTAATTGTATCTATTTTGAGTTTCATTTCGTGTGTAGAATTATTATTTTCATAATTGTAATTGCATTTCGATTTAAATTCAAGATAATTTTTTTTATTAATATTTATTTATATAAAGAAATAGGACATCAGGTCGTATAAGTACTTATATAGAGAAACAAAAGTCTACAATAGAAATAGTTCAACTCTGATGCACAAAATATCAAAAGTTTACTTAGACGGGCCAATATCATCTCCAGTACCCGGCCCCCTGCAGATTCTATCGGCTACCCTGGTTCGCGGACCATGTCCACTGGTCCCCTACCTCGTCCTTGCCCTACCTCCAAGTGGTAGTGGCACCACCTGTACTGTTAGTATCCTCCTCAGTTGTAAGTCTTGAATGGGACAAAAAAATTTTATTTAGATTCAGACAAAATATATATGACCTTAAGAAGTAAACATAAATAAATAAATTACATGCTGATATAGTTGGTCATTTATACTATCTATGTTTCTCATCAGAGCAGCATTTTCATCAGCTAACTACTAGATCGTCTAGGCATCCCGTGCAGACTCTACAAGGGTGACTCGCCACATACCATGGTTTAGGTGTCACAGCTCCTCTAGGCCGTAGGAGGCAGACTTGGGCAGTGGCTCCCTCAAGCGGTGAATGGGGACTGCCTCAGGCTTCCCTGTCCACTTTATGTACCACCCTAGGTCTGGCCCCTTCTCTAAGTTGGGTAGATAAAGTCCTTGGACAAGTTATGAACCTCTATAGACGTAACCACTACGGGTGTAATACCAACCCTGAGTATACTGGGTTTGAACAAATTTATATTCCACATTCTCTATGAATCTATCAATAGGTGGCCTACCTCAAAAGTTTGGCTAAACCAGTATGAAGCGTAAATCAGCGAAGTCAACGAAGTTAAACTCTATCAACGCCTGTAAATTAGTTAGACTAAGATGTGGCGACATATTGGATGGAGGATCCATCGAAATACCCACATAGCCAGTCAATTGCCTCGAACATCTATCCCCCAAGTAATATTCGTTATTTTCATTTGGGACTTGAAGTGGCATCCTCTTACGGGACAGGTACGACGCGGTATGTACATCATCTAACTCTAACACCGTAGATGTACCCCAAGGTTGCCAGTTGATCGACTCAATAGTCCAGTGGTTAACCTGGCTATAGTAAACAAGTTCCCAGCCTGGTCATTTATTTTCTTCCTATTGCCCTTCTCCCATGCTTTGAGACGAGGATACGACGTCATCTTCAGCGCATCCTTAACTAAGGGGTGACCAACCCCACAATACTCGTAAAACCAATACTATATTTTTAAATAACATAAAATATAATTATAAATTCTATTTAAGACATTTATTGGAAGATATTTGATTTGTAGCTTGTAAGGAAAAAGTGTTAGTATACCTCAAGAAGTAATAAAAATCCAGTGATGGCACCCCCAGTCGTGACTGAGGAATCCAAGCCATGGTATAGAGAAGCAAGAATAGTAGAACCCCAGTTATATTTGGGAACTTCGTCCAAATCGGACACGACCCCGAGATATCCAGGCGGAACGGTGTCCTTGGTCGTTTAGAACCTTAAATGTCCTATCATGAAAAGGATAAAGGTACGAACTATCGTAATGTCATCTACCCAATCATCTGTGATGGTCAAGTATGTCTTCAAATGTGCAATGCTGATATTCCCACTCTTTGTATTGTTGGATTCAATACGGGGGAACAATTGTCTCGCCTCGAATAAAATACTCTATCAGTTGTCATACGACACCTGTGCAGGATATTTACCAATTAACAATGATGTCAGTATTATGAAATGTATTGGAGTGATTCCTATCTCCACACATGGGAATAGAAAAGTATGAGTTGTTGGCCACCAGCGCTCTGTTAGCGACTGAATTAGCCGATTACCAGAATTACCCAATCGTATATCCATAAACCTCTCGAATATCTTCACCACGGGATCCCTTATTGTCAAAATTGTGGAAATCTCCTTCCAAACTTTTATCACTGTAATAAATGTGCCTTGTGGATGCATCAAATTCCGATTTTGTTCATTGATGCATTTTGTCAAACACATGATTAACGGAAATACCAAAGTCACAATTAAACAAAAACTTACTGTGAAATCCTTGCCAGTGTGATAAATATGACTGACGCCATCTGGGAGCGCAGTAATAAGCCACATATGTGGAACATCGTCTTGAGTTAGGTGTTCAGGGCCTTCATTTTGCTCTACCTCTTCAAATACAACTCCTTTTTTCTTCCTTCCGAACCTCGACCGAATTATGGCTTGTTATGTATTTCTTGTCCCTCTTAACCCAGGGAATATACTAGGGTGTGGGTCTCCCTCTAGCATCTCCATTTAATTTTGCAAAGAATTGTAAAAAAAATTCAAGCTTTTAGGTTTAAATTGAGATAGAGATGAAACAGTGTGGGAGGGAGTCGAGTTGGATTTGTATTTTTTATCAGATAAAGTGGCAGTAATCGTTTTACCGCACGGCAATCAGAACACCGTGGTATTTTGATTGCAGATAATCTTTTTTTTTAAAAGACCACATCATTTGCTCTTATTTGCTACTGGGAGAGGTAGAGTATGGGTTGGGTTTTTTATGGCCCATTCTGTCAGAGCCCACACCCAAACTCAAACCCAGTGCTAGAGATGCTCTAAGATTTCGTATGTGGGGCTATGAGTGTTGATGATGATTTCCTTCTTATACTTGATTTGTTTTAATGTTACCCGATCTAAATACTCTACTTTGCTTGCATGATTTTTGCCTCTAATAATTGTGATTTGTTTATCTTGATTTATCTCTGTGGGAACTTTAGTTAGTCTCCATCTTGTCCCACCATTGAGCTAGTATGCTAAACTTTAGAGAAGCTTGGGTCAGAACTCAGAAAAGTGAACCAAAAGTTGTGGGTCTAAGAACAAAACCTCTAAATTTCATGTATGTAGTAGACCTACGGTTAGTGGCTAGTGGTTTATTTAAAATTTACTTACTATAGGCATACATTTAGTTTAATGATGCATTAATCCAACTTAGTCAGAAGTAACATATTTTTATTGTATCAACTAATCAGAGTAGTCCAAGTCCTTAGTAACATATTTATTTTATATTTCCTTAATTAATATCAGATATTTTGATTTTTTAAAAAATCTTTTTTAGGTTTCAATTCTGATAAAATCGGACTATACGCAAAGCTTTGGATCACGTAAAATTGGATCGAAAAGCAAAAAGTAAGGGGAAATGCAAAAGGCTTAAAGCATCTTTCTAAACCTTCTTGTGCCCCCTAAGTGAAGGGGCATCTCCTTCTTTCACCCCCTAAGTGAAGAGGCAACCACAACTTTACCGGGAAATACTTCCCATAGGTTGGTCCTTTCTAAAAAATATGACATATAGAAGGGGTTCATGACCGCTCCGCCCTGGCATTAGGAAAGTACGTCATGTGGACAGTTCAAATACACGCTGGTCTTAAGTTAAAAAAATTGTTGTATTTGGATTGAACAGTTGTCGCGTTTAAATTTTTGCTCCATTTTTAACATAGTAAAGGATTTAACTGTTAGGGATTTTCTGTGGGATTTCATCACCCAAAGAAATCCCCAGCGAGTGGGACCTTCCACCTAGGGATATGGAGAAATACGTATCACACATTCTTAACTGTCTCGGCCTTTAAATTTAATTAAAACTTAAAAACTATTAGTAAGATTTTCAAGGGATTTCATCACCTGAGGAATTATGAGGTACCAGACCGGGGCACCAACACGGATTCATATGAACCACTTAAGCAGAGTGCCGCGAACCATCGATTGTTAAGCGACGTTACCAATTTGCGTGAGTCACATACGATAAAACGAGGTACACGGGCATGAGGACTGATGCTCATATACGAAGACTGTTGCTAGCATAGTAAAGCCTTTGCATTATGAATCACACACCAACCTGACCTACCCAGTTTGTTTAACATATAGATTAGGATTAACTTAGTTTAATTTAACTTTAAAAATTGTTGTTATGTTTATCTCGAATCGTATGTTTAAATTCCCGTTGGATTTGTAATTCTATTTCATTTTGTTAGTACGTGCACAAGTATGACTGAATTTGGAAACACGCTGATATACCATCGAATCTTAAAATAAATAATACGGTTAACCAAGTCCAATATGAGGACCTTCAGGCCATAAATAAAATTGAAACTAAAAAGGAATTTCCTCCTGAACCTGAACTGAAACCACTAGGTGAAAAGTCACTGAGAGAGCTTTTTGCTCCCATTTTGGAAAACTTGCCAAAATGCATTAAGTTGCTAGTAACTACGGCAACCTAGTTTGATATCAAGCCTTCAATTTTGAACCTAATTCTACCTTTTCATGGACTCGATAATAAAGATCTGTATTTACATATCGATGAATTTAAGTTTATTTGCAAACGTTTCGATGAAAGGACCTAGCAATGGAGTACATCAATTTACTCTTTTTCCCATTCTCTCTAGAATATAAGGTAGACTGTTGGCTAAATTCTCTGCCACCCGAGTCAATTGGCAAGTGGGACACTCTTAAACAGAAGTTTAAAGTCAAGTTTTTTACCATACAAAAAATAGACTTTTTAAAACATGATATCTCCAATTTTTTCCAAGAAGACGAAGAAAATTTCTACGAAGCATAGAAACATTTTAAGGAAAAATTGTTTATGTGTCCCCATCATGGATTCGAGAAATGGAGATTAATCCAATTTTTACTATACTGGTTGACTCTATCAACCCTGTAGTGGCCAAATTTTGTAGCTTGATATGATTAGGAATTAGCTATCACACCAATGATCCTGTAACAATATGATAATGCAAAGAAAGAAATTGAAATAGGTGTTTTAAGCGTGGAAAACCTCTGAATATGTAAAAATCCATGACCTCGTATGGATGATTTTTCTAAAAGTATCTTGATAGCTTTGAGTGGAAATCTTTATTACAAGTGATCTCTAGAATATAGAAATACCTTTGATCACGCAAATAAGAAGTTTTAGTAATTTTTCTGGTCCTTGTCTCCTCTAGAACTTCTCCTTTTTATAGGCTTTCCCCATAACTCTTCGTTGTACTAGAGCACATCATCTAAATAATGTGGTTAGTGGCGGTTGACTGAATAGCTGACAATTTCGTGGGAGATATGTATCTTCGACTGAATAACATTTTCCAGGTTTAGCCCGATGTAGTTTCTTATGTAGTTCCTGGGGTTGGTTAGAATATTTGACTGGAGTGTTGTGTGTTGAAATTGCATGAGTCTAAAACGGAGGTAGATCGAACTGAGTGAGCTCGATTATGAGTGAGGTCAAGGAATAAGTCCTTATAATTGCCCCTTCACAACCGAAGTCACGGGTGACTTTGGTTGTGATAAAAAATTATAATTTTGAAACGGGGCAATTATGGCTTTTGACTGGGTGGAAGTTACGTGATATTGGGAAGTGATGAGTATTTAATGATGGTACAGATGTATGTGACGGTTTGTGTTTGAATAGTCACGTCCGTAATAAATGACGACGCCTGGGAAAAAGTACCTGCACAATAAAGTTAGGGTTATATAAAGTGTACCTTGATCACCTTGTTTGGGTAAATTCATGCATGCGTAACGCTATCTGAAATGGTGAAAACTTGGAGTATGGTTCATGAAGAGATAATTGCATCTGAAGCGCAGCGGTTGAAGTTAAAGTACCTTGGTAACCAGTCCCTGGAAATGGCGATCCCAGTGCCTGTTCTACTGACGTATCGAGGTTTGTCGGGAGAGGAAGCGGTTAAAGCTGAGGTAGATTTCTACTGTAAGTGGAGATTTTATGTCTTCGTCTTAACGGGCGAGGATTGTTGCCCTTGCGAAAGGCAGGGTTAGGGGTTTATATGCAGGGAAAGGTACATCTGCGGGACAAATCTGCTAATTTTCTGTGGTGCCAGGATTTCTAAGGATGAGCGCTCCTCATCTCTACCAACTCTGCGATGGTGGTGGTTATAGAAGAAACGGTGGTGGCAGTAGAGGAGAAAAATTGGTATGAAGGTTCGGCTTAGGCATTTCCATCGTGGTTTTGTGCTTTGAAGATCTTCCATCGTGTTTTGTGGGAGTTACACTAAGTCTACTACTTACATAATTTTTGGTTGGAGTTCAATTGTGCTTCAATCAAGCCATATGAAGAGGGATCTTCGTTGGTTCTACTATTTTCTTCGCGTCAGGGTGAAACATCACTGAAGTAAGAAGAACTGGAAAAGATGATGCCTCGCCATGCCTGGTTGACCTATAGCTTTGAACAAATAGGGAAATCTTGTTATCTGTGAAGTACCTGAAGTTCGGTGTTGGACGGACAACATGCTATTGTATTCCTGTGTAAAAACTTGTTATCTGTAAATCGTGCTATGAGTAATAGGAATATAAATTGATTCGCATAAATTTTGTGTATAGAATTTTTCTTGAATCGACCTGAAATGTATTAGTTAAATAACTATTTGATAAATTCTGAAGCAACATTCGAACTGAGATAAGTATTTGATATGAAAGATCTATGTTTTAACAGGAAATAAAATAAAAATTATAGAAATATGTTAATTCGAGTTGTTTTTAAAGTCGACATAGATACTACTCATAAGATCAATTGCGCTAACCAGTGAGTGTACTAATAAGGGGATAAGTTTTAATAAGTGAGTCCAAGATCTTCAGTTTCTGTTACGCGATACTAGGTAAAAACTAAGTGAAAGGAGGAAGTGATTGGGAAATCTTATAAATACTGATAGGATATCCTACAAAAACTCAAGGGAAAGTTAGGGTGGTGCTGACTCGATCTCAGAGGATTCGTCATGTTGTAGAAGGTTGATTAGCCATAAAGACTGCTGAGGTGCGGGAGAGAATTTTTGGCTCGCTCGGTTACGATGCTGATTTACCGATGTGGGTGTGCCAACTCGAAGGGTTAGATATCAAAAGTAGAGAACTTGAGTATGCTCGTTACTTTTATGAGTCATTCTTTCATGTATTAATGAGGAATTTGGCAGAACGAGAAAGGGTGGTATGTTTGATTGCTGAAGTGGAGATCAATTTTGAAGATATGAGGATTGGTGAATGATGTGATCAAATGCAGGTCACTAAAGTTTTCCAAGGCTGTGATGAATACTGTTTAGATGTTCTTAAAATAAGCTAAATGCAGGAATGTAACAGAAATAATTTAAGTCAATTGGATCCTCAATAGAGGGAATCTGTTTTATGACTATTCAACAAATAATTTGAATAAATTTGAATGTTTGCATGATTTTGAAATTGACGTCAATAACTGTAAGTATGATAAACAAGGACTATGAAACAAAAATACGTGAATGCAGAAGCTTCTAGTTTTGTTTTATAGAAAAAAGGAAAGTGCTCTGACATCTAACAGTGCAAGTCATCATGAGTAAGGGGACATTAAGAAAGAATATGGAAAGAGGACATCAAAACACGCTAATAAATAAGGGGAGTTGTTATGATGGAAAGGTGGTTATATCAAAAAGGTACAAGGCGTCTGACATGGAGAGTGGAAATGACACCCCGGTTTTGGAATCGTGGACAGTTTGTGTGGGGGGGCAATAAATGCCAGCCGCATGATAGAGAAAATATAAACAGTTCTTCTTCGTCTCCAAACAATCGTTTTACCACAAAAGACTTGAAAAGCAATTAGAGAGAAAGGCGAAAGATCAGGGGAATAAATCAAGAGTTTTCTGAAGATGATAAATGATTATAGAAGGAAAAAGGTTCAGGATCTCGTAGGTGGGAATATAACAGTGTAGTGAGGAGATAGATTGACTCTTCTACCGATTCGCATCCAGATATTGAAGGTTAGCAGAGATATATATGCAATATACTTTGATATTCTATAGTGTAAATATATGTGTTATGCGTGACTGACTTATCAGAGATATATGTTGAATATATAGATATATACGTATACATAGATGGAAGAATGATGAATACTTTAACCTGCATGTAGGTCGAGCGTAAGAGGCATCTGGGTCGAAATAGACCTGTAGAGTCTATTTTTAAGATGGGTAGGTCATCTGTTAATGAGATTTAAACCTCTGATAGGACGAATGAGTCTGAGAGCGAAGGGGAAGGGGGATTGGAACAATTTTAAGGTTTCCCTGGTCAATTGGTATCTTATCCTCTAGGTTATGATGTTTTCAAAGAATTTTGTAAAGCCAAGGGGGCTATATGAGGTAAGTGGGGGTAAATGTGTAGAGTTTGTCGGCAGGTAGTTTAGGGGTTGTACGGTAGCGGAGGAGGAGGAGTATTTTTATCTGTTGGCAGATTTTGAAGCAAAAAAATGAGATAGGGGTATAGACAAATCGATCTCGTTAGAGTAGTTCGACGGAGATGTCTAGAGTGACCTTCCGGAGGGGTTTTTGTGTTACCTATCTATATTAGAGTATAGGTTGTGCCTCCCCCTAAAAAATTTGGCGAAGGGGGTAATGAATACAATCAGGGCATGTCTCATTCAAATGAACGGGAATATGTGGGAGGTCATAACTGTATGTGACCATCTGAATGATAGGTGGGAAAGGAAGAACAAAGTGAGGAGGATAACCCCTGTGGACATTCTATAGTTTTATGGGGTAGAGAATTTAAAGGCCAGTGGGGGGGTTGTACTTTTGTACGAGCGTTACTCGATGTCGTTTTTTCGATCTGAATTCAGCAGGTCGAACATGGAATGACAACATCATATGGGTGAAGGGTAGTAATTGCCTTCAAAGAGATGACGAGGAACTTTTAAACCTCCGATTTAGATCTGTAAAGCAAAGTAAGTATAAACATGCATATAAAAAATTATTGTTATGTTTCTTTGACAAGTGTAGTTGATAAAAAAATATGTTTATTGCAGGTGTGAGGTCTACAGTGGAAAGGAAAGAGTCTTTGTCGGACGAGGCTGCAGAGGAGGAGACTGAACTCAAATTGGTCTTGGAAGAATTCGGCCTGAGTAGAAAGAAGAAAGTTGAAAGTAGGTCTAAAAAGGTTGCAAAGGCTCAATCTACTAGGTCGGTGACGGGTATCCACGAAGGAACAAGGCAAAAAGCGGGGATGAGGTTCGAGTTAAGACTCTTGGATCAGGCAATTTAGCTCAACTAAACCTTATAATGAGCAAAATAACCCACAAGTTTCTGAAGAGACAGATAAAAAAGATTTTGCCGGCCCCTAGTACCACAATCAGTGGTGAGGTCACGCAAGGGAAGAGGAGGAGGGTTGAGCCTTTGGGGGGATCAGGAGAGAAGGTCCCTGAGGGGCAATCTGTTTCGGGGGATGACCTCAAAGAGGTCGAGGAAAGGGCTAGGTTAGCGATTCTACAAGGAAAGGAAGACACAAACCATATGGTAAGTTTATATTATCAGATAGAAATGTTTTATATACTTCGATCTAGTTACTGAGGTCAATATAATTTTTGCAGGTTGCTCTCCTTGTCAAGGGGATTTAGCTCGATATAGAAGAACAGGAATCCGAGCTGATAAAGGCAAAGAACGAGCTGGAGAAAAACCTGTCTCGAGCCAAGACTGATGCCCTGAAAGAAGTCAAGCAGCTGAAGGCTGCTCATGCCGTGGCGATCGGCCAGTTACAGGTCGAGGCAAAGTCTAATTTAGACAAGACGGTTAAGGAGCATGACAGACTACGTCGTCCCCTGATGCTGAAGGGCTACTCTCAGGAGGCGGTGGATACCATTAAGGCTGACACCTATCCCGAGGAAGAAAAGGAGGAAGTAGAAGTACTGGGGGTTGTAGACGGTTTGGATGGTGTCTCCTCCCAAACAATGCTTGATAACCAAGGGGACGATGTTGAGCTCCCTGTAAATGGGAGTGAGAAGGTAGGGTAAACATGTGTTTTCTAAATATTTGTAAGTTGTAAACTTTTGTGCGGGAAAGGAACATCTGTATGTTGACTTTGTTTATAAATCTTTTGTAGGTAGTTAAAGAGATGAGTCTCAAGATAAATGACCTCGAATCTGGACTTGCCAAAGAAATAGAGACCTCAAAGGCCCTGTTGTCTACACAAGTGGAGTTGCAGGTTAGATTTGAAATAGGTTGCTTAATCTTCGTGTTATACCAACACTAAGTTAAGTAAATAGGATAGAAATGCATAGTAAAAATCTAACACTATTAATACTGAGTAGGATATCGAAAGTGTGTACCTTGTATGCCGAAAGAATATTAGTTAAGTGTTCATTTGAGAATGGACTCCAAACTTTTAATCTAAAATTAATTGGAAATAGATTCCTATAACCCACGTAGTCACTTAAAATGTCGTATGTATATGTAGAAATTATACTTTCTAAATCAAACTGTACTAAATCGTCGTTATATGTCTTAGGTCAAATTGGATACATCTCGTGCACATAAGGATCACGCACTCATGTGCAATCAGGAATTTGTGGAGTAGTTCGATAGGATAAAGGAGGCGAATGAGAATCGGTAGGATCAATACGTAAAAATACACTTCAGACTAGAGAAGTTGAATCAGGTCATCTCTGATCTGACTCGTCAGGTCGAGGAGAATGATTTTGGGATTAAGAAGGGATTAGAAGATTTATCCGTGGCAACAAAGCGTGCCAAAAATCTTCAACATCAGGTTAAGGTGTTGGCTGTGAAGGGTAAGCAGGCGGATATCGCTCAATACCGTATTCAGGCGTTAAAACAAACTAAGGAATTATGTCGATCTGATCACTATAGCTGCAAGATCGAGCTGGAGCGAATGAGACAAAAATTTATTGGAAAAGATGACAAGTTGAGGGTAGCTCTAGAAAACCTATCGACGTCGGAGGCCGCAGCTAAACATTTGCAAACAGGCCTCCCCACTAAGGATATGGAATTCCGAGAAATGCAGCGCAGGTGCGATGGTTTAAGCGAGAGAGTCGCTCGACTTAAAGCAGAAAGGGATCACGCCATTACTCGTACCAAGAAAGCTGAGGCTAAAGAATGCTCTGGGGGAAGCAGTACTGTGATTAAGGCTCCTCTAGTTCAAAGGGATGTCGTTAGTCTCTTTGCTCGTATTAGAGAGCTAGAAGGTAATGTATCTCAAATTCAGGGGCATGTTTAGAGTGGAAATGTGGACTTGAGGGAATGTCAGCATAAGCTAGACGCTGCTCTTATCAGGGAAAAATTTTTAGAGGGGGAGTAAGAGCTAAAGATTCACTAGTGAGGAGAAAGGATGAACTATTAAAGGATCTGCCCGTGATAGAGGAGTTGAACGCTGAGCTGGGGATGCTTCGTGCGCGGGTAGTAGAATTACAAGCCATAAACTTTGCTGAGTCGGAGCAGTATATTGCCAAATTAAAAGAAGATCCCATTCGCTACGATAGGATTGATGTGGATAGAAATGCTTGGAAGGATACTTATGCTAGTTTAAAGGTACGTCATGAGAGGTTGAAGGCTAGATTTGTAAAAGTGGTAGCACCTGATGTGGCTCGATCTGACTTGTTAAAGGTGATTGTTACATATTTTGTAAATGAAGTTAAAAGGTTTGAGTCAGAATGAGATACCTTGCTCAAAACTCTGCCAGATAAGGGATGCACCTGTAGAGCCGAGATAGATCGAGGTAACTGTCTGGGCGTCATGGAGACCCAACTAGGCCCTTGAATTACTGAATTAGTAGAACAAGGTAGGGTTGCTGCAGCCCGCAAACTGAAAGATAGACCTCTTGATGATGTGGGGGAAAACATTGTTGACACTTCATTGGTAGAAAAGAATCTTTTGTAGTATGATTTTGACATGAAAATAAGTAAAAATGTTGCAGATGCATTGTTATAGATGAAAGCTAGTGTGACCATTGCTTTATCATGTGTCTGGTGGGGTCCTTGATATAAAACAAATTTTTACATTCGTTATAATCGCAGAAATGGAAAGGGGTTGCTAGACCAAGTGTTATCATTGACCTAGGCTTATAGAAATGTCACAGACATATTAAAAGAGATGAAAGCTAGTATGACATTTGCCTTATCTTATGATTGGTTATGCCTTTGATGTAAGGCAAGCTTTTATACTTGTTGTAATAGCAGAGCTGTAGAGATTCAGTTAAACTAAGTTGTATGCTCGATCCAGCCTACTGGTGTAGACCAAACAAGTTGTAAAAGATACCTATATCTTATCTCTTGCTTGGCTCTTTGAAGTTGAACAAGCTTTCACACTTGCCACCATCGCCGATATGTATAGATCCAGCTGAACCAAGTTGTATGCTCGATCCTGCCTACTGGTGTAGACCAAACAAGTTGTAAAAGATGAAGACTTGTATTACCTATGTTCTATCTTTTGCTTGGCTCTTTGAAGTTGAACAAGTTTTCACACTTGCCACCCTTGCCGATATGTATAGATTCAGCTGAACCAAGTTGCATGCTCGATCCAGCCTACTGATGCAGACCAAACAAGTTGCAAAAGATGAAGACTAGTATTACCTATGTCTTATCTCTTTCTTGGCTCTTTAAAGTTGAACAAGTTTTTACACTTGCCACCCTTGCCGATATGTATAGATTCAGCTTAACCAAGTTGAATGCTCCATTCTGCCTACTGGTGTAGACCAAACAAACTGTAAAAGATGAAGACTAGTATTACCTATGTCTTATATCTTGTTTGGTTCTTTGAAGTTGAACAAGTTTTTACACTTGCCACCCTCACCGATATGTATAGATTCAGCTGAACCAAGTTGTATGCTCATCCAGCCTACTGGTGTATACCAAACAAGTTGTAAAAGATGAAAACTAGTATTACCTATGTTTTATCTCTTGCTTGGCTCTTTGAAGTTGAACAAGTTTTTACACTTGTCACCCTCGCTGATATATATAGATTCAGCTTAACCAAGTTGTATGCTTGATCCAGCCTATTGGTGTAGACCAAACAAGTTGTAAAAGATGAAGACTAGAATTACCTATATCTTATCTCTTGCTTGGATCTTTGAAGTTGAACAAGTTTTCACACTTGTCACCCTCGCCAATATGTAGTGGCAGAAGCTAACGAAGTTCCTCGATCGAACTTATGGAATATGGATTATAAGCTACTATTATCTATGCTTAAATCTGTGGAATGTGAATGACTGTTTCGTGAAAAGATTGATATTATGGGAAAAAAAACTTTCATTGATAAGTTCATAATTTACATTTAATGGAGATAAGAACCTCACTTTAGGTATTTATAACAAACAGCGAAACATGGAAATGGAGTAGTGAGATGACAAACGATAGTATCATTTCAGTCGTCTAGTGTTCTAAAGATTTGAAATGGGGACACCCTCTTCGGTCATTAGATAGTATGATCCCAGGCCTGAGAGACCTGTGATAATAAATGGTATCAACCAAGGTTATTTATAAGAAGGTGCGGCTCCTGACTCGGCTATTATAAGACCTGGCCAGCATATGATGGTATTAACCAAGGTTAACGATGGCGCGTTCCCTGGTTTCATCTATCAGATTGAGGTTGTAGGCCAATTCAAACTCATTTTCCTCGTCAGTTAGCGTATGATCCTGAACTTAAGAATAAATGACTGCCTCAGTGCCATAAGCAAGGAGGAATGGAGTACACCCCATGGACTGTCGGGGAGTAGTTCGATACGCCGATAAGACGTGAGGTAGCTCGCGGACCCAATTACATTTTTGCTGTATTTGAAGCCGTTTTTTGAGTCTATCCACGATGGTTTTGTTGGTGATTTTGGCTTGGCCATTTCCTTGAGGATAGTATGGGTTTGAAGGTGAATGAATGATATTGTGGTGATTTAGAAAGGTTATGAACTTTTCTCCCATGAATTGGGGCCCGTTATCGATACGAATTAGGTGGGGGCACCCGAATCGAGTGATTATGTGGCTTCAGATAAAAGAGATAACCTCTTCTCCTCTGGTTCAACATAATAGAATTGCTTCTACCCATTTTGTAAAGTAGTCGGTAGCTACGAGTAGGTGGCGGTAATTACCTGGAGAGTTAGGGAATTCGTCGGCGAGGTCTAGTACCCATCTCTTGAATGGCCAAAATACCTTGCTTCCATGAAGCTCGAGCGCAGGCGCGCATATCATATTTTCATATCTTAGGCAGGTGTCGCATTTGCGGGAATACTCTTCTGCTTGCTTGCGCATGTCGGGCCAGAATACTCCCTGAGTTATTGCCCTATTTGCTAATGATCTACCTGCGGCGTGGGAGCTACAAGTTCCTTTATGTAATTCATGGAACAGCTCGTCTGCTATTGATTTTGAGAGGCACTTGAGATAAGGTCCTGTAACGGATAGACGGTAAAGCCTGCCCTTTTGAGCAATATAACATTTTGAGTTGTTGATTAGCCGTCTGCGTTCTTTTGGATCTGTTGGACGTGGTCCGTCACATTTGTTGTCGACGCCGAGGTAATTAGATCATCTTCCTATTCTTCTTGTACTGCTCAGAATAATGATGAACGATGAGTAATGAATCTGTGTAAACTGAGAGTTCGGGGACGTCGAGCTCTTCCGTGAATGAATGCTTCATATTCGGTAACATTATTTGAGGCCTCAAAATCCAGGCGGATTGATTTCTTAATTTTGTCATTTGAAGGGGTAATCAAAACGATCCCGATTCCTGACCCTGCGGGTCCTGCTGCTCCATCGGTAAAAAGCCTCTACCCGGACGTAGTAATCCAGTCAGCTCATTCGTCAAAAGGCTTGGGAGGTGGATCTTCTGGCATGCCTTCAGTAAGGTCTGGATCGTGCTCCTCTCACTCGGGATCTTCCACTGGAAAATCTACGAGAAAATTGGCAACGGCCTGATCTTTCTCTGAATGACGCTGTTCGAGCAATATATCATGTTTGCCCAAACTTACTGACCATTGCTGCACTCTTCGTGACTTCTCTTTTTTGGATAGAATTTCCCAAAGTGGGTTGTCCATATGTTCTTTTTTCGATCAGCTCCTTAATTTGTTGATCTATATGCTCTTTTGAAACATAATGACGTATTGGTTAGATTGCTGGATGTGATGGCTGGGGATGATGTGTCCCCGTACCTTCACTCAAACGGTCTCGTGATAGAATCTGACGGAGAGGTCGCTGGTCTTCCTCTTGATAAATGGGAATCTAGTGACCCCGACTAATTTCTGATTGGACTTCTCCTCCCAAATGGATGGAGGGTTGCGGCCCATATGATAGATTTTTGGAGATTGCTGTACTGGTGACCCCCCTAGGTCCCAACCTTTCCCTTGCCAAGATGCGGGAGGTCTCTGGAAGTTGATCGTGACCTCTGGCAGGAAGGGCCCGCTGAGCATTCTGCAGAGCCTCGAGTGCAGTCTGCATCGTTGTCATCTGATCTTTGTGTCGTTTAAGCGCTCTCAAACGAGCTTGTCATTCTGCATCGATCTCTTTCTCTTGGAGCTCATGATCTTTCGTAAATTGAAGTTCAAGCTCGACGAGTTTCTCTGCTTCTTCGTGGAGATTCGCCCGTAACTCGGTGAGCTGTCCCAGATCCACAAAAATTTCAAGCTGAGTTCATGCGGCCTGTCGTCTTGAAGAAACCATAGTTGAAAATTATAATGAAAGACTGCCTTAGGATATCATGGATATGTAATCTTTCCCACAGACGGTGCCAAATGTAATGGCTAAATTCCGTAGCTCGATACGATTAGGAATTAGCTATCACACCAATGATCCTGTAATAATATGATAATGAAAAGCAAAAAATTGAAATAGGTATTTTTATGGTGGAAAACCTCTGAATAGGTAAAAAACCATGACCTCGTATGGAGGATTTTTGTAAAAGTATCTTGATAGCTTTGAGTGGAAATCTTTATTGCAAGTGATCTCTAGAATATAGAAATTCCTTTGATCTTGTAAATAAGAAGTTTTAGTAATTTTTCTGGTCCTTGTCTCTTCTGGAACTTCTCCTTTATATAGGCTTTCCCCATAGCTCTTCGTCGTGCAGGAGTACGTCTTCCGAATAATGTGGTTAGTGGCGGTTGACTGAATAACTGACAAGTTTGTGGGAGACAGGTATCTTTGACTGAATAACATTTTCTGGGTTTAGCTCGATGTAGTTTCTTATGTAGTTCGTACGGTTGGTTAGAATGTTTGACAAGAGTGTTGTGCGCTAAAACTGCATGAGCCTGAGATAGAAGTAGATAGAGCTGAGTAAGCTCGATTACGAGTGAGGTCGAGGAATAAGTCCCTACAAACCCTTGAATCAATTGAAGCCTGTATGTCAAGAAAATTCCAAGATATGGACGAAACTGCTGCATACGAATTTCTTGATAAATATACGAAGAGGTGGCATCCTTGAATTACCTGAAAGCCTCGAATTAGAAGTCTAACTGGACTCTCTTACACGTAAAGTCGAGGCTATGGTCGTAGCAAAAGTAGTGGCCCCTAAACCAGCGTCCATTCACGGGGTCTACAATTTATGCAATGATTTTTCTCATTATGCACACACATGTCCACAACTCCCTGAGATAATGACTTCTAATCCAGACCACGTTAATGATATCTTGAATAATGAAAGGAAACAATACCAAAATAATTTTGGTAGATCTCCTTAGTAAAATAACCTAGCATTTTCTTAAAGGAAATAACCACAAAGACAATCCAGTTATAATTCACCACCATATCAGCAGACCCAAACATGCCCGACCCAACAAGACCACCAAGTTGGTCTAGAATCCACACTCCAATAATTTATAACAAAGGTTAGGGGGGTAGCCCAATAAAACTCTAGGGAACTTTAAGAAATACGGGCATTTATTTAGAAGATAGACACCCAAATATGTCAAATAGCAAGCCAATTAAGTGAATGGGAAAGGGAAAAATTTCATAGCCAATTGCTAACCCGAGGGTTGCCTTTGAGGTTCATACCCAGCAGAGCTCATCTGAGAACATTAAACCTGCTCAAGTAGTCATAACCCCTAGGAATAAAAGAATTTTAGAAACCAGACCAGATCTTATGCTGTCAACTAAGAGATATTCAGTTCCTAAATCTCAAGAAATAGCCCGCGAAAATCTAACATCTAGCCAACCCGAAGCAGTAACATCTAGGCCACACCATATTCTAACTCTACTGGACTTAATAGACAATCCTTATGTGCTTAGGGCCCCATTCCCTAACAGACTTATTCCTGCCAAAAAGGACCAAGGGGTAAAAGATATTCTCGAATTATTTAAACAAGTACGGATTAACATTCTACTCTTGGACGCTATCGATCAGGTTCCGTCATATGTTAAATTCCTTAAGAAATTGTGTACAAAGAAACGTAAAACCAAAGTTAGGAAGAATTCCTTTAGTGTTGAACATGTTAGCTATGTCCTATCATTTAAAATTCCGATCAAACAAAAGGACCCAAGATGTCCTACCATTCCCTTAGTAATAGAAAAATACTACATCCAGCAAGTCCTTCTTGATCTTGGGGCTAGTGCAAACCTTATTCCAATATATGTTTATGAGGACCTCAATTTAGGAGAACTTAAACCCACAGGATACAACTTCAACTTGATGATAGATTCACCAAGACTGTTAGGGGTATTGTTGAGGATGTGATAATTAAGGTGAACGAATATTACTTTCCAGTAAACTTTCGAGTCCTTGATACACCACCGATTTCTAATGTAGATGGCCAAATCCCCATCATATTAGGCCAACCCTTCCTAGCTACTGTCAACATTATAATATTGTAAGAATGGAATAATGAACCTAACATTCGGTAACATTACTATTGAACTCAATGTTTTCAATTCCATGAAGTAACATCAGGATTCTGTTGAAGAATGTAATATGATAGGTACAATTATCTTCGAACATTCTAGGGATGACCTCTTAGAAGATTATCTAGAGGATGACATCGTTGGTATTCACGAGTTAATCCTTAAAGAAATTTTAGATGTTCCTGAATGTAATCCTCCTGTATACACTCCACCGCATAGATATACTCCCAAATTTGAGTCACTCTCTATATCTTCTAATCTCCCAATCCCTCCTATTATGTCACTGCCAAAGCTTGATCTTAGCGAACTTTTGAATAATCTAGGATATCGGTTCCTCGGGCCTGATAAAATTCTTCTCGTTATCATTTCATCTTCATTGGAACTATATTAGGAAAATAAACTTCTAGCAGTACTAGACATCCACAAAGAAGTAATTGGATGGTCAATAGCATATATAAAAGGAATAATCCTGTTTGTGGTTATGCATATGATACACTTAAAAGAAGAATCCAAACATCTCGAGAACCATAATGATGTGTGAACCCTACAATGAAGGAGGCAGTAAAGGTGGAAGTTATGAAGCTTCTTAACAAGGGTATTATTTATTCCATCTCAAACAGCTCTTGGATAAGCCTAGTCCAAGTGATACCTAAGGAATCAGGTATTACTGTCGTCAAGAATGCAATATCTCTTTCTCACTCTCTTTGACGAACCCATTCTCTCACATCTTCTCTAGTCGCCCTAATCGTGAACAAATCCATTAGGGTTTAGATTCGAGAGAGATACGATTTGTAACCCAGTAAAATACCCGCTGACTCTCACTCACTCTCTCTCTGTGCAAAGTAACGCGATTTTGTTTATTCCTGTAGATTTTTGGTTGGTGAAGGCAGAGATTAAGGTCATCAGAGAGCACACTAACAAGCGATTTTGTTGATTTCTATGGGTTTCATTCTCAAATCATATCTACTAGAATGGTCTCTTGTTCGAACAAAATACCAAAAATTCATCCAAATGATATTTTCCTTCGTTCTTCGACCCTCGTTCGTCTCACGGCCTCCAACGAACATCTACGAACATAATTCGAGTTCATTACTCAACATGTTTGGTCCGTGAAAAAAGCTACTACTACAATGTATGAGAGATAAAAGTATATCATCCATGAGAATTTCATCTTTTGGGAAAAAAAAAATTAAGCGTTACATCAATTATAAAATGTATATTCTTTGTACACATAATAATTTATAATAACGAAAAAAAAAAAAAATTGTCCTACATATCCGTGAAATCAACCATATATGACATATCCGGGAAAGCACCGATATGATAGACATTTGGCCCCGATATATTTTTTGGACACTAATAATATAGCCCATCAATGATTTAGTATGGGCCCACTAAAAGGCCCACATAGAAAATCTAGTGCTTTCTTCAGGCCCATTTCTATCAAATCCAAAGCCCTAACCTTAGATTACTAGTCGATATAAACCCCTTCCCCCTCCATCCATCTTTCATAGTCTATCTCCTCCCATATTTTCTTTGTGCTCTATGTTTTTGCTTAAACACTCTGTTCTTATGCCCTGTTTTGGTTTCTTTTTTTTCCAATCCCCTATTTTTTATACCCATTTTTTTGATTTGTGTTATGCAAATGAGGAAATTCTTTTTAACAAATGGGTAATTTGCGTCTGAATTATTCTTTGATGTTAAACACCTTGGAGATCTGGTGCATAAATACTTCGATCCACAATGGATTTTATTTATATATATTTTAGTTTTAGTTTTTTTTTATTGATTAGAGAGAATGAAGTGATGATTATGGATTATTTCCCGATTGGTTTGATTGCCGATATGATGGCTTACAAAGTATTAGCTCTAGCTGATCATTCTTTCTATATTTTTACCATTTCTCTCTCCAAATGGTAAAAATACAGGTTGTAGTGATTTTGCGGACAATGTAGTGATTTTGATGTTTATTTGGCCTTGACTGACTTTGGAAATACAGGTTTTTTGATTAGTTCTGGTAATAAGATGTGATACTAAACTAGACTTATGATTTACAGATGGTTTAATGAAAATGGTATAGAAAGCAATTACATTAATACATTTGCTAAAGTTGTGCTCTCTGATAATGTTGAATTGAAGTCGCAAATTTTAATTCCCCAAGTCTTCTACCTTCAACAGCATCTGCAACATTGAATTATTTAAAAATACAACCTATCTTATGCCAGAAAAGGGATTATGAATCACTGCTCTTATGGACAGCACCACAACATAATTAAGAAAGAATAGACCACGAGCTATTAATGAATTTCACAAAGTAATTAAAACAACAATTTACATAATATCTTTTTTTCCTTGGACCAAACACTACAACTAAGTACTAATATAACCTTGGAGAGAAATGCAATAGTGAGAACAAAGTTCCAGTGAGATAGGATTTACATAGATGAGAATCAAAAAATGTTGGTTGATAGACTAGAGTAGTCATAGATGAGAGGGCCCTGGAAAGTGAGTGCCCTGCTTCTTCAACGCTGGAGCAGATTACTCCTCTGTGACCAGAAGGCACAACTTTATCCTGATCATCCATAAGAACAAAACCAATACGTCCTGGAGAAATATTTGAATACCAAGATGCATCAGTCATTAGAGCAAACGTAGCAGGGTGTGGGTTGAGCTGGATTTTCAAACCCACACTAAAGAGTCTCCCAACAACTGTTTCGGTGTGAATTGGGTGACCTGGCGCTATAGGAACTCAACCGAGTGTGAGGAGCTCACACTCAAAAAAATTGAGTGTGGCGGTGTTTAGATTATCGCCGCGTTTAATTTATTTTTTTGATTTTTTTATTAATGTATGAGAGAGATGAATATTTAAGAGGAGAAAAAAAATACCGCGCGGACTAAATTTAAAAAAAAACACAAACTCAACTCAAACTCACTATTGGAAGAGAATGGGTATGAGTTAGGTTTTTTGTGGGCCCCTTGTCAGAGCCCACACCCAAACTCCCACTTGCTGCTAGAGATGCTCTTAGTAAGAACTTTTTCCTGGAGTGTAGTTGAAGTAATATGTGCTTTAAGAAAGACAACTTATCATTGGGAACTTCATAGAACCATGAAAATCTGCTTTGAAAGACACTCAGAAAGATACCTCATTTCTTGGGAGCTCTATAGGCAAGGATATGTTTTTGTAATGCAAAAATTAGCTTCCTAAATTAATTATTTTTTGAATTTGCAAGTATAGGTCTTGGCCCCACCAAGTATAGGACCCACCATCTCATAGATATATCTCTCTGTATCTTTTTGATTCTTTTATCTTTCTTCTACTTCTCTCTTTAGGCTAAAACACCATTAAGACTTCATAAAACCTAATTAAAACTTTATCAAAATTCCACCAAAAGTTAAAAAAAAATGAGATTACCGGACTTAAATTCCCCCTCAAATGAGGATAAAATCATTGTAGACTTAAAATTTTCCGCTATTGAGAGATATAGTCTAATTGACTTAAATAATCCGGCGATTAATGATGATATTGTCGATAAAAACTTGATTAAGATATATATACTACTAAAATTGAATTAGCTCTTTTAATATGTTATCAGAATTTACTTCAGACGAAAAAGATTTTAACTTTTTAAGAGGAAAAGTGATTTACTTTAGGGAGAAAGATAAAGTTTCCATTTGAGAGATTTTGTGAATGGATTAGTAGTTGGTTTATGGGGCCCACATCCTTGCCACCACAAAATTATCAACAATATTTAAACCTTCTTGTCATTCCAAAAATATCTCATTGCTTATAAAGCTCCCCCATTTCTAGATTCCCCTATACCAGCATCAATAACAAATAAATAAATAAATTTCAAAGGCACCCTAATAATTGTAGAAATTGAAGTTGGTACTTGAAGTGGTAAGTGTAAAAGCTACAACCTAAAGGGAAGTTTGAGCTTCCCAATCAAGTTATGCCGTTTTTGAGGAATTTGAGAAACATTAAAAACATTAGTGTAGGGGCCTAACTTCGCGTGAGGGGAAGTTGACTCTTACAATATGAATATTATCTTCAACCAAAAGATTTAAGCATATATCCAATAATAATATAACTAATCTACTGACAATATACTTGTATAGAGGCCTAGAATGGGTCACTCCACGACCTCTGGTGAGAATTTTTAAGAATATTGTTATAATTTTTGAGTAGTCGATGTATCGAGTATAAGGTGATTACAGGGAATTTGAAGGTAAACTTGTGAGGTCTGTCGGGAGAGATTTTCTAACCCCTTCATAGTTCCTCCTCCCCCTATTTATAGAACTTAGGATGAACTGAGTTACCATGGGAGGTCAAGTTACATCTGTATCCTCCGGGGACAACTGACTTGTACCCGGAGTCGGTTCTGACGTTACAATTTGTTGAGTCTGACATTGTAGTTATTGGATTTGGCATCGCAGTTATCGAGCGGCGTGCTCAACTATTTTGTATGGTGAGTTGACTGCCTGACATGTTCCCCTTCGACCATGTATGTCCATTGTCGAAGTATTTCTGGATCGATGTTTCCTTCGAGTATTCGAATAGCCTCAGAAGGTTTCATGGGCTTGGTTATTGACTTACTAGACTTCGAGCCATTAGGTAGGCTTCGATGTAGCCTTCAATTTTTTGACAAGTGTTAGAAGGCTGCGAGTAGGCTACAACATTTTCCCCCTCTCAGCAGGGGACTCGGAAATTGGTGTAGATGGCGCTTGCTGAGAAAAGTAGTCAGGCATTGGAAATTGAAGGGTCGACTATTGAATGTGGTAGTTCTGAGGGGGGTAATTAATGTAGATAATTGAGTTTGATTGGTGATTATGGGGTAATAAATACCCTTAATAGTGTTAAAAAATAGGGGTTAGCTGGAGGTAAAGCACCGCAATCTTCTTATGCTTCTTCTTTTTCCTCGTTGAGTAACGCACAGCATGGAGACCACACTGAGCACCCGACGCTAGAGGAGAATGGTTGAACGGGACTGTCGAATAGGGTGAAAGACTACGGAGCTGAAGGTGAAGATTTTTGGCGATAAAGGGTTGGACTGGGACATGCATGACCTGGTCGAGCTAGAGCCCAAAGAGCCGATCAATGGGCAGCCGTATGCATACTGGTGGGTGGGGGGGGGGGGGGGGTCTTGCAATGGTCATTCCAAACGGCCAACGACCGGTACTACTTTCTATAGAGCTTAGCCGAGCGTATTGTAGAAAATGAGGATCAGTTGTTGGAGGACGAGCCAGGGCTGTGAAAGAAGAACTGTCCCGTCTGCAAATAGAGGGGTTCTTCATAATGTGGTGGCAGGGTGGTGGTGGTTATTTTTGTTTTGATGGTATTGTATGTCTGTCTTTTTTTGTATTATCGAAGAATCGTAATGAATGAATGGTTCAATGAAATTATGTGCTTTGTTTTTGACAAGTATGATTGACGAATAGATTTTAGGCGCGGGATCGAACTTGCACCTTTGAAAGAGTAGAGATAGTAACCTGCTTGGGGAAAGTTACTTTGAATCGATAATGTAGTGGTCAAAAACATAGGTTAACTTTTGACCTTGGAATGAATAAGTATCCCCGAATCCTTGAAGTATTATGTAGAAAATGTTGTGACAGAATGTAGAGAGGTGTCGATGGTTCGAGGGTAGAGATGTGTCGACTGCAAGACCTCAGAAATTGGCGTAAGTTTCGCATTCTAAGAAAACGGTTAAGTCTGGGAAGTTGAAAAGTTTGAATATTGCAATTATGAGAAAGGCAAATAAAGACTCTGATAAATGTAGGTTGTCATTAAAGGGGGTTTAAATACAACTGCCTTTAAGTATATGTAGGGGGTGTTAAAAGAGTTTTTAAACATCTACAATGTCTTCTCTGAGTAAAGTGTCAACCTCTTCTTCTCCTAATTGTCGAATTATGGACACAACTCCTACTACGTGATATCTGAAGAGAATGGAAGCTAGAGAGCGTCAAGTAGTGGAGGAGACGCAGGAGCTGATTGAGAAGTTCTTTGGGGACCATGAGTTAGACTGGGTGATGCCTAACTTGGTGGAACTAGATCCAGAAGAGCCAATCTCTAGAATGTCGTATGCTTACTGGTGGAGGGTACTACAATGGATAAATCCACTTGCCAGCAACCGGTTGTACTTCCTACAATATATGGCTGAAGATTTGATAACTGACAAAGACCGAGTTGATGTAGAGGTTGGGCTCTACAAGAATTGCCCTGTCTGCAAATAGGGGCTTCTTGGTTATGGTTAAGAAGGCTTTTATTTTTCTGTTAATGTTCTTTACTATTTGTTTTTTTTGAATTGGTGTAAGGACAGTTGCTCGAATGAAATGGAATGTATTGAAACAACTGTCGAGGTGTGATAATGAACTGTTTGTGTATAAGTATAACAACCACAATAGACGATGGTAATTAAGGCACGATAACAACATGTCGAATGTCGAGCTTGTAGGAATGATGATTAGAAAACTGTAACCAACTGAGATGAAATCGAATAACCGAAAAATTTAGGCCGACGTATCGAATATCAGGTATGTGTGGAAAAATGTTCGACATAAAGTGTAGACGATGGCTCGTAGGCAGGATCAAGAGCAGTTTAGAAATTTCCTTGTGTCGAAGGTAGATGGACTTCTACTGTAAAACCTGACAACCAAAATAGCTAGCATGTCAGAAACAGTATTGTTTCTAGGGAAGAGTGCCCTGCAGGTCATCATAACATTTTCTTGGGTTATGGGAAAAAGGTTGGCATGACATATAAGTTTGAGATGATAACTTCGGGAGGGGTACCTGAAGGTTCGACTCAGTAAATATACAATTGTTTAAATATGTGCTTGGGAGGCGCACGTGGGAGTTGTTAAGGGTAAATGCGTCAAAACACCACTTAGCCAAAAAGTATGGGGAGTAGCGAAGTGGTAATGCTGGCAGTTTTGGAAATCGAGGCAATTTTTTATTATTTTGATGAGGTATTTATAGAGGGAGAAAGAAATCACTGTTCCCAATATATCATTCTCAAAGAAAAATATAGAGTCAGAGAGGAAAACATACTTCATTGTTGTGGTGACACTTGGGTATTACTGAGAGAGAAGAACACTGGGCTGGGTTGTTGCTAAGAGATCGCAGCCATTCAAACAGGTATGTCGTCTAACTTCTTGTAACTAATATCTTATTTTCTCTTCTGCCCTGCTGTTTCGTCTTCAGCTTTTGTATGTGTTTTACGTAGTAGGGTAGAGGCCGTTAGGGTTTATATTTGTGATGATATGACCGAGAAAAGGGGGTAACCCATCTGGCTAGAGGTTTGGCCCATTTGGGAATTTGAGGGTATTGAGGGTGCGATTGGGCTTGGGGTTGAACGTTCGACTGTGGGTTGGGATGTTTGGAGGGGGTAGAGCAAAATCTGTTATTGAAACCTAATAGTCGAATATATCGATCTAATTGTGTGCCTCTTTTACTATAGGGTATAATGCATACCCGTCAATCTTCGAGGCTGAGGCTAATAGATGAGGAGACCGAGGTAAATGAGACGAGTGCATCTTGTGGTGGCTCAAGGGATGAGAGCAACGATGTAGAGGTATTAACTATTACAATAGATGTCCCTCTGGCTATGGTAGTACCCAAAGGTGGGCCTTCGAGTAGTAAACGTCGTAGGGTTCGAGTGACTGAGGAAAGGGATGGAGAGGAGATGAAGGTAGGAGAGAGAAGGGGACACGAAGGTGTCGAGCTTTCAGAAGATGAAAGAGAAGAGAGTGATAGTTGTGAGAGTTCAACAGGTTCGGGGGGAGCTACGGGGTTAGTCTCGGCTTGAGAGAAGTAAAGACTGGATCGATTTATAGTTAAGCTAGAGTTATCGAAGGTAGGGGTGGTATTATATGCAGTAGGGTCTGCGTATTTCTTCAAGTCTATCACTCGAGAAGGTTTCATGGCATTTAGAGGCCAGATTCCCGTGCCAGATGGATGAGAACTTCTATGAAATGATGAGGGTGGTCGAGGGTATAAATGTAGAACTGAGACGTGAGAAGAGGGGTTTGATCGAGTGGTTTGATATTGTATTGTTCTACTCGAAGAAGGCCAACAAGAAGGTGGACATATTCCAGATTCAATATCATGCAGATAAGCCGTGGCTATTTGATTTGTGCTTGACGGGTTGAAGGTGGGATAAAAACTTGGTTGTAGTGTGAGGTAATTTCGAGAATGCCAAAGGGGAGGATGGTTATAAGTTGCAGGATAGGATCTATAATCCAAGTAAGTTCGCAGTCAAAGATAGTTGTAAAATGGTGGTTAAATATACTGTTAACCATTTTTTTTTTGTTTTACAGAACCAGGTACGAGAACTTTGCAGAACCCACGGAGGTAGGGATCAAAAGGAGGAGGCAGAAGAGAATAGATTCATTACTTCAAAACATTCATGTCGTTCATAAGCCATCAAAGAAGAGGGGAAAATAAGGGGCTTCGAGAGGGGTCGATGAAATGGAGAAAGTATGGTTGATGCGAAGGCTGAATTATGTTCTAAGGGGGTAGCAAACAGTACCAGTGCCTGAAGTAGTTCGTGATGCGTCGAAGCAGGCGTTGACGCAGGCTGACAAAGGGAAGGGCAAGGCTGTTCCCAAATCTTCGAATGTCCAGCAGCCAAAGTTAATTTAGGGTAATGGGCATAGGGAGCTGGAGGATGATGATGCGGAGGATGTGGACGAAGCGCCAAAAAAAACTGAACTAGAGGAGCATGCTCGAGCCACGGCTGCTTCGATGGTAACTCTCTGCGTAAATGATCCAGAGGAGGCTGGGAGGGAGATGAATAAGTTTCTTCATGAGGTAACTGTTTTCTAAAATTCTGATATTTTACTAAATTTTACCATGCTTCGAGAAGTACTTAGGGTTCGAGTATTCTAGCAGTCACATGCTTGGTCTCAAGCTTTTATTAAGGCCCAAAAGGTAACAATGAGGCAGTTGAGACAGGCAGTTGAAAATCTGGAGCTTACCGAACTTTCACTGGTGTCTGAGGTTAACATGCTAAAACCAAAGTTGTTGAAAATCAAAACTAATTGTGGGAGGGAACTCGAAGCTTAGCGTAACAACCATGCTCAAATGCTGAAGGTGCTGGAGTCGAAGCTTGCTGAGAAGGAGAAGGAAATGACAGAACTTAGGGAAACCTTCCAGGGGCAATTTGACGATGAGTATGAGACGAGTACCAGGTTGAAGATTTTCATCGAGGATTTTGGGTATGATCCCATAACTCTGAAGCGCTTTCCTACGCCCGAAGGGCCTCCTGCCAAAGGTGTCATACAGACAAAAAGAATGGACATGGATCTGGTGGAGGTGTAGGAGAAGCTCATGTATCAGAAGATGTTGTTGTTGTTACGGTTGTGGATGGGGTGGCCGATCCTTTGGGACCGAATCCTAATTTCAAAGGTGTTGGAGGTGCTATTGCAGAAGAGACTGTGGGAGGAGGTGATATGGTCACTCCTGTATGAGGTACCATAGTTGCTATCTTGCTATAACACTGACTCTTTTCTCTGATCTCATTGTGGTGTTGGAATACTTTGAGTAATGGTTCATATTTAAACATGTTGTAACTTTTTTGAGCTTGAGCTGTCTGTCTGTGTTTGATTTGAATTGCTCAAATGTAATAAACTTGAGTTGTTTGTAGTTGAATTGCTGATATTCCTGTATACTTGTATTTGTGTATGTTGGAAGTATAGAATGTTTGTAACAGGGTCTGAATTAGAACCTTGAGAAGCTTCGAGGTTGCCCCCACGTACCGGTCTGGTCGAAGGGTTGACATGATACTTAGGTTAGGCCAAGAAATTTACTGAACTTCAAAGACCTAGGCCTGAGCGAAGCATTATGTGTTCGCCCCCAATACATTCCCGAGGGTCTGGTCTATCGACTATTCATTCCCCCCGAGTTTGCTCGAAAGGAGACTTGAAAAACTTTGAGGTCGCCCCCAAATATCAGTCTTGTCGAAGGGTTGACATGATACTTAGGTTAGGCCAAGAAATTCACTGGACTTCGAAGGCCTAAGCCTAAACGAAGCATAACCTGGTCGCCCCCAATGCATTCCTGAGGGTCTGGTCTGTCAACCATTTGTGCCCCTCGAGTTTGCTCAAATTTGGAGACTTAAAAGACTTCGAGATCGCCCCCATATATCAGTCTGGTCGAAGGGTTGACATGATACTTAGGTTAAGCCAAGAAATTCACTGAAAGACATAATATGAAGTTTAGAAGAAAAATATATTCATTGATTATAATGTATTTACATCAGTTGAACAAGATGGATGTTTTGGCTTATTGTATGATACTAACTGCATGGTGTTCCATAGATTGGGTAGAGGCTCTTCTGCTTTTGTCATTAAATAATAGGAACCTTTGTCAGGTTTGTCATACACGGCATAAGGTCCTTCCCAGGATTCGGCTAGCTTGCCGGCATTGCGAGGCATTGAAGAGGGTGTGACTCGCCGATGTACCAAATCTCCAATATTAAAATTGTGTGGTCGAACTCTTTTGTTGTATGACTTCTAAAGAGAGAAATGGTAACGGCCGAGGTTTCGATGGCCGGGTCTCTAGTTTCGTCGATCCATAGCATATTGTATCTGAGTTCAAACTCATTATCTTCGTCAGGGAGGTTGGGATCGCGTGTTGGCACTTCAAATTGAGTAGGTAGAACCGCTTCGGTGCCATAGGCTAGACGGAAAGGTGTACATCCCGTCGCCTTCGTGGTGTAGTTCGATAAGCCCAGAGTACATGTTGTAGTTCCTAGACCCATCGTCCTTTCTTCTCATCGACCCACTTCTTTAGACCGTCGACTATAGTTTTATTGATTGCTTTGACCTGACCATTCCCCTGGGGGTAGTAAGGGGTTGAAGGGGAGAGGATGATGTTGTACCTTTTGAGGAAATTGTAGACTTTGTTTCTAACGAACTGTGGGTCATTATCACATCAGATAATATAAGGGCAGCCAAAGCGTGTAATGAAATTTTCCCATAGAAACTTGATGAGTTCTTCCTCTCTGGCTTGATATAAAGGCACGGCTTCGACCCATTTAGTAAAGTAATCTGTTGTAACAAAAATATTTTATCTGCTACCCCATGGCTTTGGTAAAGGGACCCACAAGATCAATGGCCCAACATTTGAATGACTATGAGACTTGACTGTAATGGGGGTCTTGCGAAGGGCTATGGATATCGTAGGCATGACGTTGGCATTTGTCACAGTGTTTGGCGTACTCTTCCGCTTGCTTCTTCATATTTGGCCATAACAAACCTTAGGATATGGCTCGAAGGGCCATAGATCGACTAGCAGTGTGAGCACTACAGGTACCTTCATGAAGTTCAGCAAGAATTTTAGTGGCTTTGTATTGAGAGATACACCAGAGGTGGACGCCATTTGGGGATTTGCGACGCAACTCGCCTTTGAGGATGGTGTATCTGCGGTAGTTTTCTAGTAATAAACGTTTGACTTTGGGGTCCTCTGGGAGGGTATAACTATTGAAGTAAGCAAGAAATGATGTTCACCAGTAGTCTGGATTGAGATTTTTGCCCCTAGTATTGATGGCATTGACTTCCATTTGATCGATACTCGGGCGTTCGAGTACTTCGATATGGAGTATTCGAGATTCGGACTGGTCTAACATGGCTGCTATGTAGGCGAGGGTATTGGCATGTCTATTTTTACTTTGAGGGTAATGACTAATAGAAGATTTTTCAGGGAAACGGTCCATGACTTGGTGGACGAGAGCAACATACTCAGCCATGCGACCCTTGGCTTGATTTTCACCAGTATATTGTCCTTGCACAAGTTGGGAGTCAGTAAATACTACAAGTTTAGGGATACCGGGTTTGAGTGTGATGTTGAGGCCATGGATCAAGGCTTCATACTCAGCCTCGATGTTGGAGCATTCGAAGTTTAACTTGACAGCCTTTTCAATTCAATCATTTGTAAGGGTAACCAGGACAACACCGATCCCTGAACCATTAGGTCCGACAGATTAATCTGTAAAGAGGCGCCAACCTGTGTTAGGGTTCCAAGGGTCATTCTGATCGGGTTGGTCTTTGGGTAGATCACCTTCGTGCTCCTCCCAGTCGATATCTTCGACCGGGATGTTGGCAAGGAAATTAGCAACAACTTGGCCATTGTGAGATATTTGCTTCTCAAGCATGATGTTGTGTTCGCCAAGATAAACAAACTACTGCTGTACCCGTTAAGATTTTTCTTTCTTGCTAAGTACTTCTCGAAGGGGGTAACTTGTGATAACACGTATAGGGTGTGCTTAAAAATATGGTTTGAGTTTTTGAGAAGTGTAGACGAGGGTGAGGAGCAAACGCTCGAGTTTTTTGTATCGAGTCTTTGCCGATGTCAGAGTTTTACAGATAAAGTATACAGGTTTCTCGATGGTCGATTTGAGTCGAATGAGGACTGAACTGAAAGAATTATCGGTAACAGCGAGGTATAAAAAAGTGTTTCAGCTCCGATGGGGGTACTAATGATGGGTGGTCGACCAAGGTATGTTTTAAGTTCGAGGAAGGCCTATTCGCAGTCTGGTGTCTAATTGATTTTAGGGTTGTTTTTCTTTTTGGCCTTATGAGCGTCTTGGTCGCGTAGGAGGGAGTAAAGCCAACCACGACGGTCTGAGGATTTTGAAATAAAGCGGTTGGGAGCCGTTATTTTGCCAGCCACCTTTTGGATATATTTTTTGTTCGGGGGGAAGGCATATGATGAGGGCTTGGATATGAGTAGGGTCGATCTCGATACCTCGTTTGTTGATGAGGTGGCCTTAAAATTTGCCAGACGAAACACCAAACTGACATTTGTCTGGTTTAAGTTCATATTATATTTACGAAGTATCGAGAAAACTTTGGTCAAGTCTTGAATGTGGGTGCATTTTTGGATGCTTTTCCATAACATGTCGTCGATATAAACTTCGACCGACTTGCCAAGTAAAGGTTTGAACATGGTGGTGATGAGCCGTTGGTAAGTGGCACCTACATTTTTAAGGCCAAATGGCATGACGTTAAAATAATAAAGGCCTTGTTCAGTGATAGAAGAGGCTTTTAGTTGATCCTTGGGGAAGAGGGGTACCTGATTATAACCCAAAGCCGCGTCTTTCATTGATAGTCGTTCATGTCCTACAGTGGCATTCAGGAATACTAAAATAATCGGGAGGGGGAAGTTGTCCTTCGGCGTGTGCTTTTTGAGGTTTGTGAAGTCGACACGGATTCGGATCTTGCCATTCTTTTTAGGGAGTACAACAATATTGGATATCCAGTTAGCGTACTTGACTTCCCTAATGAACCCCACGGCTAGGAGTTTGTCGACTTCGAGGTTGACGGCATCGCGAAGTCGTAGGGCGAACGTACACTTCTTTTGTTTTATTGTTGTAGAGTGAAGGAAGAGGTTGAGGTGATGACATGCCAAAGTGGGGTTAATACCGGGAATCCTGTGGAAAGCTTAGGCGAAGACATCTTTATTTGCTCGAAAGAAGTTTGTGTGTTCGAGGCTTTCGGCCTCATCTAGGAAAGTACCAATGAATGTCCCACAACCAGGACCGTCGAGTTTGATATAAACAGTGGGCTCGATGGGTATGGTAGCTGGTGTCGAGGGTATGGGGTTGGAGAGAGGTATTGATAGCTATGGTTGTTTGATAAGTTTTCAGGTCTAATTGATCTTCGGATGCTCACATGAGCGGGCAAGGCGCTGGGTGCCTTTCAATTTTCACGTACTACAAGGAGTAGTAAAAGAAAGGGTTTGGTGGAAAGTCGAAGGTATGGCTCACATGGCATGAAGCCAGTCGTGGCCAAGGATGCCGAGGTATTTGGATTTCTTGTCAAAGATAAGAAAGCTGGTTTGGAGTGTGACTCGCCTTGTGGTGAGAGAGAGACTAATAGGACCGACAGCGACTTCAGTAGCACCGTTGAAGCCCTTGAATTTGACATTAGCCAGGGTGATGAGGTCTATTTTCTACGTGGCTTGAACAGTTTGCTGGAATAGTACATCAACTCTGCTTCCCGTGTTGATGAGCATGGTATAGATGATGAGGTGGTTGACCTTAATCATAATGACTAAAGGTCGGAATGGGGAAACGAATATGCGATGTGTCACAGTCGATAAATAAGATACCCTCAGGTCGAGGGTATTGGCTCGATTCTGGCCGATGGTCGGGTAGCTTCTCCTGGTAGGTGAGTTTGCAGCATTCTTCGACAAGCTTGTACTTTTTTTTAGAATGGTCACTGCCGATATTGTTGACCTCAATGAGATAAAGTTGGTAAATGTGTACCTCGGCTGGGTTGGCAGCAGGGGCGGGTTGAGACTTGAGGTACCACCCGCCGAGGTATCTGGGGAGGTCTGCGACATATTGGTGTAGATGACCCACCTTAAGAATTATTTTGAGAGAGCGCTGTACAGCGAAACATTTGTTGGTGTGATGGCAGTTGCACTTATGGTTCTGGCAGTAAGTTTTGCCTTGTTTGACCTCGATGGGGTAAGAGGTATGCCATATGGGGTCTGCCAGAATCTTTGGTAGAAGAGTACTAATAGGAGCAGTAAGCTTGGGGAGGACCGACTTCAGTTGTTTTTTGCGGGCCTCGATGGTAGTATCGTCTGAGTGGGGGTGTTTGCGGCTCTCAGTCTCCTGTGAAATGGGAGTGATCATAGGTGAAGAAGGTTGCCCATGTCAAGGTTTGTTCTGATTGGTGGTTGAAGGTTGCCCCTAGCAATTTGACTCGCGGAGGCACTCGAGGTCGATGTATCCATTAACTTTGGATAACATCTCCTCGAGGGTTTGAGTTTTATAGAGCATGATGTACTCCTTGACGCGATTGTTATCTTGCAGGGCATTTGAATAAGTGAGTACAACGTTCACACAGTCGAGGTTTACGATCTTGCGCGACTCATCAAGAAATCGCTTGGTGAAGGCTTCAAGGGTTTCATTGGGGGATTTGTGAAAGTTGAAAAGGGCATTGACGTGGACCTCGCAGTCCTTGTTGAAGGAGAATTGAGCGATAAATAAACTAGAAATTTTTTTGAAGCTTCGGATTGAGCTTTTGGGGAGACTATGATACCATCTGAGAGGGCTGTCGATGAGGTTGGTGGGAAATAGTCGGCACAACAGGTGGTCGGCCGTAGAGTATAGGCTTAAGGCATTCTGGAATTTGAGGATGTGGGAGTATTGTAGTATTTGCTGATCTTGGGGGTATGGAAATTTAGAGGGACCTCGATAGCGAGGAGTTTGTGGTAAAGGGGGTTATTTAACTGACTCCAAGAGTTCGGTGTAGGGCTTGCACTGATGCGGATGGCAGTATGGATTATTTGGCCGAGGTCCTGCTGTATAAAATAGGTAGGATGAGGGGGGGGGGGATCTTTTTGGTCGAAAGTTATGAGGCTGAATATTCGGTACGTGTTCAGCGCTGCGCTCTCCGAGACGTTCTCGAGCAGGGAGGCGTTTAGGTTGTCTAGTAGTGCGAAGAGTGGAATCGTACGAATCCTCCATGGGGTGTATGCCAAGGTGGATTGAACCAGCAGGTAGGATGGTGGGTGGAGCACCCTCGGCTCCAAGATGGACCGGGGGTAAGTCAAGATGTGGTTGGGGCCTCAGCCGGGCGCGGGCTGATGCGCGCGACAGGGCGGGCGCTCGAGATGGTGGAGGGGTGTCTTGGGGCTGACACCGTTGCAACTCGCAAACTGTATTACGCAAATCGTCGAGGGTACGATATTGTCTGTCTGCAGGGGATATGAGCAAACAGTACTTTATAAGCAGACTTAATAGTATAAGTACCATTAAATTCAGGAATCCATTTAATTGTATCAACCGTACGAATTAAAGATAATGGAATTTGTAGTATGTGAGCAACTTCTACAGGGGAGAAAAATTGATGTAATAATCCAATATTCCATTCTCCAAGATGAGGGCCAATAAGATCTGAGACAAACTGCACAAATGGGTAAGTTTGTTGAGGCCGGATAGTAGTGGTAGGTTTAAAACCTTCCAGAGTAGATATCTAGTTGTCGTACCATATCATTACTTGACTACCTTCTCCAATAGACCATCCAAAGAACTTATTAAGAACATTTTTATCAGTTAGCACATCTTTCCAAAACCTAGTGTAAAGATCTAGGTTGAGAATGAAACATGGATTGATGAGGAAAGTATTAGCTCTAACAAATTTGGTAATGAAGGCCTAAGGTTCATTAAAAAATATCTAAGTATATTTGCCAAGCAAGGCAATATTCTGCAAATAAGCATGTCAAATGTTAAGACCAACAAGAGATCAGGGAGCAGTAATAGAATTCCATTTTGTAAGATGTACTTTGGGTTTACCCTCTTTATTAAACATCGCCAAAAATGTTAAAAATTATTTGTACGGAAGCTAAATTTACCTTGATTAATACTAAGTTCTCTTAATTGCATAAAATAAAGGTCATAAGACCTAGGGTTTATGAGATTTACCCCAAACTCTACAATCTCTCTCGCTAATGTTATACATTTTCATCCACTAAAACCAATAATGAAAATAAACTAAGCTAAGGCTCTTTTTTATAGGAGAAGAGACCTAGGACAAATAGAAACCCTAGCTAGACTCTAAGTAGGTGACTTCTCCTAATTATAATGCAATTAAAGTACATAGCAAGAACTAAATAAGATGGTGTGCACACGACATATAAAATGTGCTACGCGTAGTCATGGATAGGACAAAAGAAACAACTATGAGTATAGGACAACTGCAAATTCTTTCACGGTATTTTTCGTACCCATTTGGTTTGCCTGTAAATAGAAAAGCGATTGTTGTGCCAAAATTTTCGTGCATGACTTCATCATTAGGTCTCAAATATTGATGCAATCTTTGACTTCGATGATTTTTAAACTCATCTCAAAATAAATCAACAAACTTCAAAATAATTACCTTTTCTGGAGACTCATCAAAGTTTGGGGGTTTATCCCAATCAGTTGCCTAAAATTAGTGTTGAGTAACAATGAGGTTCGAGTAAGCAATCTACCGCAACCCTATATTTGTCTTTGCCTCATTTGAACAAGCCCACAATTCGTTTGAACGACTGCTTTATTTTTGTCTAGAATTAGCAATAAAACTTTTGGCTTGAATTTCTTTTAACTCATTTGAATGGTGTAAACCTGGTTCAAACGAATCGTAATTTTCTTTGATCTCCTTAATGCTAAGTTCCCCTCTTTCGAGACTGTTGGCCACTCTAGTCATCGGTAACCTCTCATTCGTCAATGGCGAGGAATTCAACCATTCTCCAATCGTTCCTTGAATTCTTGCTAAGGGTTTTAGATTGGGGTTGGTCTTTTTCGGTTGGGCTTTCTGATGATTTGAATCATTAATCATGTGAACCTCTTGTAATAATGTTACAACCTTCTCGTTGTCCTTTGATCGAGAACTCTCTGACATGTCTCCGTCTTTCCCATCTACTTGATTAATTGCATGGTAAACCTCTCTCTCCATCGTCTCTTCGAGGTATTTTATCTCCAACCCATCTCCATCAAATTTCTTCGAATCCTCCATCACAACTCCTACCTCAATCTCATTAGAGTTCTCAAGCATCTCTAACTCCTCCCTTGTCAATTTTTTTTTAAAACATAAAAATATTTACAATCTGTGATGATTTGGAATCCATACTTCATTGGCTTCTATTCAATGAAGTACGTATTCAACCTTTTCTAATCTTTATTCTATCCAATTTTCCATGCCGTCTTCTACTTTACAGTCTTTCTATCCAAACTTGTCCTATAATCCTTCTAAATCTTCTTGGTTTAACATTACTATAATAGAAATCATTGTAGCAATGTAGAAGTCATTGTAGCAGATGCAAAAATTACTGTAGCGACGTTGAAATCACTCTTGTCGATAGGGGCAGATTTAGAGGGGGGCGAGGGGGAGGGGGGGGGCAAGAATTTTGTTTAAAAATGCCTATATAGGTATATAAAAATAATTAAAACAATATATATACATTTTTCTTTGTCCTAATGACGTCAAGGAAAGTTTGCTTAACAGGTAAATTGTGGAGCTCCTAATCCAAGAGTCTGAGGTTCAATTCTTGATGATATTAAACAAGAACTTTAGTTTGATATTTTTTTAACCTTAAGTTGATCATGTCATTGTCGCAAAAAGCTTCAATTTTTTTATGTGTGGAGAAGTTAATCCGGATAATTTGCTAGTCAAATATAATGTTATATTTGATTGATTTTAAAGTTTAAAATACCAGTAAAAGGCCAATGCCCTAATATAATTCTTCACATTACCTTCGCCCCCCCACCGCCAAACATGAAATTCGGGATCCGCCCCTGGCAATAGATACTAAAACTACTGTATCACACATAATTCAATGTAGTAGGTACAAAAATTACTGTAGCAGATCTCAAAATCACTGTAGCAGTCCTTAAAAAAACATTCCACTGCATAATCTTGTTAGCTCTGGTACTAATTTGATAAAAACTATGTGTGCGGAAGCTAAAGTAATCTTGATTAATACTAAGTTCTCTCAATTGTATAAGAAAACCTAGGGTTTATGAGATTTACCCTAAACTTTTCAATCTCTCTCTTTCTAAGGCAAAGCCATTTCTCTCACTAAAGCCAACATAAAAAATAAACTAAGCTTCGGTTCTCTTTTCTTGGAGAAGAGGCCTAGCACAAATAGAAACCCTAGCTAGACTCTAATTAGGATACTTCTCCTAATTATAATACAATTAAAGTAAATAGCAATAACTAAATAAGAAGGTGCGCACACGTCATATGAAACGTGCTATGCGTGGTCGTGGATACGACCACGATTCCTATATAAATTTTTTTGTTGAAGTTTATCAATAGTGTCCAACATAGATTTAGGAAGTAAGACACTAGAAATTTAGTATTTAGGGATAGAGGAAGAGACACTCTCAATAAGAGTAGTCCTAGCAGCTTGACTTATACACTTAGCTTTCCACAGATTATGCTTAGTCTTAACTTTATTAATTATATACCCATAATCCAATTTCCTAAATCTAGAAAGAATAATAAGAGTGCTAAGATACTTGGAAGTAATATGAGCCTTCTAAATTTCTAGAACTCCTCTAACAATGTTAGAAAGTCTACTAGGAATATTTGGGCTTACTAGTATACCGGGTGCCGATGGGACCGACCACGACTTTGTTTTATTGAAATTCTCTCAATAAAGTTAGTAAACAATATACCAAATAACTTAGGAGTTGAAAGTTTAAATTAACATTAACACTAAGAACTTAAAACTTTAACTACTTTTTAAATTTTATGTATGCAATATTTTTGTGACATAAAAAATGATCTTAAGAATAAATATTTTGCATTAAATAGAGATGAACCTCAATACATAGGTTATTCTGTTGGAGCTAAAACTTTGCATCATATGAACATTTTTTTAAGGAATTCTGGGGAAAAAATATCCAAAAATATCAGTAATATGTAATTTTTAAAATACAAACTTTGATTTATGAGAATATAAAAATGATTTGGAACACACCTTAGAATGGATTTGGTTGAAGAGACATTAACAGCAAACAATTTTCTTCCTATAATCTTAAATTAAGTCCTGCGTATTTTCCAATTTTTTGGAGTCTTTCAAAGCTGAACATGGGATGGAAAGTAAGGTCCTTCAAATTTTTGGTTCGTGATAATGCGACAAATGATAATCGAAGGCTTTCTCTTTCGCCAATGTCAACAATGGCTCAATCAAGGGTGAGTCCTTGACTTTTGTGTACCATTATTGCCCAACATAGAAGTAATGGTATTTGAGTTTGCTGACATGATGTACCCGAAGAGATTTTCCAATTTATTGTTTGTGGAGGGATAGGAATGATGTTACTTCCTTCACAAAAACTGGGACCACGGTAATTATCAAAATCCACCATTACTGCAAGTGGTTGATCATTTTGTGGGTTAGAAGAAAGTGAGTACACAATGTCAACAACAGTGCTCATTGCACCATTGACAAGTCCATTTTATACGGCAAGGTTAGATCATAACATAATACGTGCACCTATAGATAGATAAATATATTTTTCTAAACCTCTTACATCATCTATAGAAGCGTTAAAAGCTGTTTTACAATTATTTCTTGAAGGAATGCATGCTACAGTCTTCCCAAGCTGAATCAAGCGATCACGATTATGGTCATTAGCAGCTATCCTTATGGAAAATAAGCGAATAACATGTTTGAAATTTTCCATATATTCGTTAGGTAGCGTTGACCAATCCCTAGTTTTAAAGAGGTTCCAATCTTTGAGAATACATGTTTCGTTGCTTAGTCTTCCTAATGCTTCCCTGAAAGATGTTTGCTCATTGCCTGCTTGATAAAAGATATGTGATAGCCTGACACATTGCTCAAAACTTGCATATTCGACTGCCTCACATTGCTGCATGTAGTTTCCATTATTTTTTGAATATAAGGGACTATAAAAAACTGCAGGTAATTTATGCATATCTCCCACCAAGATAACAAAAACACTACCGAATAACTCATTTACCGCAAAGATGTCACGACAACATAGATCAACATTTGCAATCATGGACATGCCGAACATACTATACTCATCAATGATGATCAATTGAGTGTCTTTGAATTCTTCTTGCATACGTTGACAATGTTCACCTATCATTTGCTTATAAGACCATCTTCTTTCAACAGAGATACCTAACTCATGGTGGATAGTAGAACCACCAATGTTGAAGGCTGCAACTCCAGTTGGAGCCATTATGCAAACTGATTTGCTTGTTCCGATATGCATAACAGTTGATCGAGCAATGGTATTGATCAGAGTTGATTTTTTGGTACCTGCTCCACTACAAATAATCATTCTGATAGATTTTTCATCTTTGAGGGTTTTTAATATTACATCATGAGCCATTCGTTGATCATTATACATATTCTCTAAAGGAGCAACAAGGGCGTTGTATAGCATTTTATCTACCATTTGATCTCTAGCACATAAGTTGTTGTGGATGAATTTCCTCTCAATATCACTATTGGGATACCGTTCCAAAGCTTCAACCCAATTTTATGAAGTATCAAAGTCTCTCAAACCCACTTCTACCTCCTTTCCAGGCATAAAGGTTGGTCCCATTGCTGCTGCCATCATTCATTCTTCACGTTGATTTTGTTCGATATAAGTATCCACATTTGGATCATCTTCAATATCGTCATCAATTTGATTTGGAAGAGCAGGAACTTCTACCAAGCATAAGTTCATGTATCGATCTGCTCAAGTGTGGAAGTTTCCCTTTGCTTTGCTGAGACTTTTATAATGATGTTGAAGGAAGATTTGTTGTTGACAAAATTATTCCCATTTTTCACCAATGTGAGGAATGTTTCCATTTAGCTCAAGGATTATTCTTATATTAAATTCCACACAAGGTTTATGACAAGCATTACTTGCATATTTATATTTCTTGGCCATTTCAAGTAAAGAAGTTTCTTAATAATTGAAAAGTCATTGTATATACTTGGGTATAAAACCTGGGTCTATTCCCATCATCTCCTCATCATCATTAGATCGCCGACGCCGAATTAATGTCAATAACATACTCGTCTCGTTTACTACTAAATGAATTATATTTTTAGATGAACGTGCAAGACGATATGACATTAACAAATTACAAACTTCTTGATCTGACATGTCTCGTTCAGATACACTTTTTATAAGCAGTTTCTTGATTGCTGACTTTGATGTTTGGCACGGTCTATAAACATCATAAACTATTGTTCGTAGACTATCAGTAGAAGGTTTTGATACTGTTTCTAATTTGGCTGCATACTTCCTAATATAATTTACAAGAACTTGCACAGAAAGGATTGGGGACCAATCAATGTAAGCACGCCACGATTGAAGAACTTTTCGATTATGAGAACACACCAAAGGGTCATTTCACCGAGAAAGAAAATGAAACATTTTAATATTTGATGGTTTTTCTATAAATTCTGACCGTGAAGCACATCAAATATGTAATGGCCTAATTCTGTAAACACGAAGTGGTCTGGAATTAGTCCTTACACCAATTTACCTATGACAAAAACCTAATAGACAAGAGATAACACAGGTGTTTAGCGTAGAAAACCTATGAATAGGTAAAAAAACCATGACCTTGTGTTAAGGGTTTCTGTAATAATGAGGTTTATTGCTTGATGCTGATGATATCTTATTACAAGTTATTTCAAGATTTATAAATGATTGACCTTGTGAATACGAATTTTAAAGTTTTGAGAATCCTAGAAAATAAAGTTTTCTTGGTGATTTCTCTTGTAATTTTCTTGTCTTTGTCTCTTCTAGAACTTTTTCTTTATATAGGCTTCTTTTTCATCTCTTCTTCATGCTGAAGCACGCTCTCCGAACAATGTGGTTAGTGGCTGTTTGAATGAGTAACTGCTGAGTTTGTGAGAGACAAGTGGCTTTAACTTTTTTAGGTTTTTTTTATTCGAACTCAACTCGCATTTCTTATCAGTTTGCAGAGTATGTGGCAATGCAGACTGGAGAAGTCATGTGGAGAATACGTAAGTCTAACATGGAGGTATTTCGAACTAGTAACAGGTCGATTGTAGGTTAGATCGAGGGATAGGCCTCTTCAATCGCCCCCCTACAACCGAAGTCACGAGTGGCTTTGGTTGAGAAAGAATTTAGATATATGGGTATAGGTATTTTGAATTTGAAAGAAGTAATGATGTTGTTGACTGCATGTAAAATGCACGTGTAAAAGAGTGATGAACGTGCATTAAATATGGATGGGAATATTGATGTATGTGACGGTTAGGGTTTGAAGGGTTTCGTCGGTATTGAATGATGACGCTTGGTGAGATGTTCCTGCACAATAAATGTAGGGTTACATAAAGAGTACCTGTACCGAGGATTGTGATAAAGTGCGTTTGATCTGTTAAAAATCTCTGCCATTTTGGAAGATGGTCAAGACTCGTAGAATGGCTCTTGAAGAATGAATTGCTTCAGAAATACAGAGGTTAAAGTTAAAGTTTTTTGGGGATCAATCCTTGGGGGATCCTGTTCCTGCTCCTGTTCGTCCGACGTACAGAGGCAAGTCAAAGAATGAAGCGGATGAAGCTGAAGAAGATTTTTATTATAGATTGAGGTTTCACCACGCTGTCTTAATAGGCGAGCAATGTTGGGTTTGTCTCCACATCCTTGCGGAAGACAAGGTTGGGGAGACAGATGCAGGGATAGGCATAATTGCGGTGCAGTTACGCTAATTTCTTGTGTCACAATGGATTCTAAGGTCAGACCCTCTTCATCTCTACCAACTTTACGGAGGTGGTAGTCCTAGGGGAGGAGGTGATGGTAGTAGATGAAGGAGACAAAAAGTAGAAGTCTGCTTCTATATTTTTATCACTTTTTGGTGCTAAGAAGACCTTCTGCTTGAAGAGTTGGTTCAACCACTGAGTCTTCTGCTTCCATAGTTTCCATTTGAAGTTCGCCAAGACTTTGACCAAACTCATGGGAGTGAGCATACTCGTTGTTTCCAATTTCATCTTTACATCAGGGTAAAAAAATCACTGAAGTAGGACGAACTAAAAGATTTGATGTGTCGGGGTGCCTAAGGGACTTGTTAGTTATAAAAGCACTGAAAAACTTGTTATCTGTAAAGTACCTGAAGTTGAGTACTAGACAGACTTCGTATCTGTAAAGTACCTGAGGTCGAGTACTTGAAAGACTTGTTATCTATAAAAATACTTGTAATATGTTTCGAGATGAATAAAATTTGTTAACAAATTTCGTGTTGATATAGATATAGAATTCCTCTAGAAATCGAGTTGTATGATCTGAAGAATGTACGAAATGAAATATATGAGTGCAGAACGTACAAATACTTACAATATTCGAACTGTTCTAAATTTATTTGTGAAAATATGTGTTAATAGGCAAATATAATTCTGTTTGCGAGTTGGAAATGTGGGAAATAAATTTTTCTTAGGAATTTTTAGAATGAAGATAGATGTCACAAAGGTCGATTTAAAAAATTAAGCCTAGAAAGAATAAGTTCGACCTGAAAAGATGCATAATGATTGAGTTCGAGGGGAAGAGATAAGTTAAAATAATTTTTCTCGAGATTCTGGGGGTTTTGTTACGAGATAAAATGATATTAGCACTTTTTGAGGGGAATCGGTAATAAAAATGTATAAATAAGGGTTAAATGATCTCTAAATATGGGGGAAGAGATAAAAATTATGCAGACTCGATCCCAGAGAATCGTTAGAACCACTGAAGAATGATTGGCAATTAAGATCGCTGAAGTGCTGGAGATAATTTTTGGATCGTTGGGTTATGATGCTGAGTTGCCAGTAAGGGAGTGTCATTTCGAAGAATTAGGTTCAATGGCAGGGAGCTTGAGTATGCCAATTTGCTCTTTAATGGATTTTTTCGTGAACGGGTGAGGGATCCTGCAGCTCAAAAAGAGATGGTGGGATTGATTGCTGAGGTGGAGATCGAATTTGAGGATGTGTGGATTGTTATAGGTTTACCTATTGGTTGTGGTTTTTCAGGTCATCAAAGCTGCTAAAGATGTAAATATATGTGAGATGAAGGGAGTGAATGTAAAAATAGGTGTGACGGAGTATAACTATTTTGAGTTTGAATAATTTGAAAGAAATTATCGTTGAATAGATCCTCTATTTTGGTCAATGTTGTTTGCGACTGTTGTGTAAAAGATAAATTTAAAAATATTTGAATTTTTGTTATGGGAGCTTTGGAAATGATGTCAGTGCTGCTATAAGAGTAAAAGAAGAAGGATGTGCAAAAAAAAACAGGGAGCTTCTGAATTTGTCTCTTGTAGAAAAGATGTAAAAACTCCATTACGTGTAAGAGTGAATCAAAATGAGCATGGTGAGGGCAGAAGAAGATTTGGAAAAGAGAGATTAAAATAGATTAAAATATAAGGAAAAGGGCAATGATGGGAAGGCATTTTTGCTGAAATGGTGTAAGACGTCTGACATGGATAGTGGAAGGAACTCCTCTGTTCCAAAACTGAGGACAGCTCGTTCGAGGCTCAATAATTGCCAACAGTTAGAGAGAAAAAATATAAATACTACTTCATCTTCATCAATCAAATGTTTTTCAGCTTCTAAAAACTTAAAGAACAATGAGGGGGGAAGGATGAAGAGAGGCAAAAAGGGCACAAACACTTGTGGAGATTTAAGTGAAAGGGATTATCAGTCAAAGTGTGAGAGAGTTGCTGAATCAGAGTCGTGAAGGTGGTTATACATCAGCGTGGTGAGGGAAGGATACGACGTTACCTCAAATTCACATTTCGATATAAAAGGTTAGTAGATATATGTGATGTGTGTATGTGATTTTGAAGATCAATTTTTATTGCTAGGAAAAGCGATAATTACTATTTATAGTAATCTAAGAAAATCTATTTGTTATATGAGATATAAAGGATATTTGAATGTGGTTGATGGATATAAAATAAAAAAATAAAAAACCATAGATACCTGGACCTTTGTGTAGGTCGACCGTGAGGAGTATTGTCTAGGATAAAAATCCTTTTTTATAGTTGATATGAGGAATTCCCCTGTAAGTGAGGCAGTGAACTCTGGTGATCCAATTGAGTCTAAGATTGGAGCGTCTGCAAGTGAGGAAGAAGTAGGTGCTGATCAATTTCTAGATTTCCCTGAAAGATTGGTGTCCTATTCTCCTAGCTCGGATGTATTCAAAGAGTTCTGCAAAGCCAAGGTTTCTATAGGGGGTAGATGGGGAAACTGTATCGACTATGTCGGTAGGCAATCTAGGGGTTACACTGTAGCAATGGGTGAAGAATATTTTTATCTGTTGGCCGATTTAGCAAAGGATAAAAGGGATAGAGGTATAGAGGAATCAATCTCTATGAGGAATTATGATTGGAATGTTCAAAATGAACTTTCTAAGGGCTTTTTATGTTACCTGTCTCCGTTGGAGTACGGGTTGAGTCTTACCCTTAGCAATCTAGCTAAATGGATTATGAATCTTATTGGTACATATCCCGTTCAGATGAATGGGAACATGTAGGAGGTGATAAGTGTTTACAAAGCATTGAATATACGGTGGGAAGGAGAGGGTAGGAAGAGGGGGATATTCTCTGAGGATATGTTGTAGTTTTACGGTGTAAAAAATTATGGTGCAAGTGGAAGGGATAATTTCTGTACAAAAGCAACTCAATCTCGCTTCTTCGATCTGAACTCAGCAGGTTAACCTTGGAATGATAATGTGATATGGGTGAAGGGTGACTGCCTTCAGAGAGATGATGAAGAACCCATGGAACTTCTGTTTAGAAATGTAAAACAACATAAGTATAACAATGTATAATGTATGAGATTAATAGTAGAAATTTTACGATGCTCGTTGATGTTAATGTTTTATGCATGACAGGTCTTAGGACGCAGGTGACGAGGAAAAAGTCATTGTTGGATAAAGTTGCTCAAGAGGAGACAGAACTCAAGGCTGTACTAAAAGATCTCGGCATTAGTAGGAAGAAGCGTGTTAACTGCCGAGTCGAAAAGGTTTTGAAATCTTATTCAACAAGACTGATGACTAGCGCTGACGGTAGCAAAAATAAGGGGACTGATGGGGAAAGGCTAGCAAACTTGCCTAAGTCCCCTGGAGTGGACACGGGATTACCGGAGTCCATTACATCGAGCAAATTAGCTCGAGCATTCCCCAAAAAGAAAATGCTTAAGCGTCCTGCAGTGTCAGGGACCACAGCAAGTGGTAAGGCTACAAAAAAGGTAAAAAGGTGAAGGGTCGAACCTTCTAAATTATCCGGAGGGAAGGTCGACCTGATTTGGAGGACGATTGGAAAGAGGTGAAGGAAAAGGCCAGGTTGGCGGCTCTCCATGGGGAGGAGGAGATGAGTAAAATGGTAGGTTTATATGCCCGAATAAATATGATTTTGTATTATGATTTAAGCTAATCAATAAGGTCAATTTTGCTTGATTTTTGCCGGCCACACGGCTGATGAAGGGGATATGCCTCGGGATCGAAGAGGAGAGAGTTGAGCTGAAGAAGAAGAATTTCAAACTCGAAAGGAGCGTAGCTCGATTGAAGTCAGATTTGAGCAAGAAGGGGAAGTGGCTCGAGGCTCTAAAGGCTTCACAAGTAGTAGAGATCAAAAAGCTGTGGCCGGAGGTGAGGGTGGATTTTGATGAGGCAGTAGCTGAGCGTGACAGGCTTGGGTGGCACCTTATGTCCAAGGGATACTCTGAAGACGAGGTGGATGCCATTAGGACCAACATCTACGTGGAGGATGTGGAGGTTGAAGATGATGTTATTGGGGTTGTTGATGCGTTGGCTGGTATGTCCCCCGGATGGTTAGAGAAAACCAAGAAGATGACGACGAATGCCCAGAGGTGGAAACTGAGAAGGTAGGATAGTACGATGGCACGGTTATTGCATGAATGTTATGAAATGTTGTAAACTGATTGGATATATTATGGATAGATTTTTGTAGGCTAAGTTGCTTTTGTAAACATTGCTGTAGGGACTTAAGGACATATGCTTCAGAATAAAAGATTTAGAGGTTGAGCTTGCTCAGGAGAGAGAAACCTTAGCATCCCTGTTGTCTTCGCAAGGGAAGTTGTAGGTTAGAATAAAGCAAGAAATATTTGATTTGTATGCTTCATTAATATAGAAGCATAAAGTAATAGATAGAGTGTAGAGACGGACCAAAAACTCGTTACCTGCTTAGGTGCAAACGGCCCTGGAAAGGTACGTATAAATGATGTTAGTCTTTGGCAAACAAAAATATGGAGAATGTGTACCTTAGACTTTGAAGTATATGTCATGGAGCATTCATATGAGATTGTACTTTGACCTTAAGTTCAGAAGTAGTTTTACACAGTAGATGTCAAAAAATGGATATATTGTTAGAAGTGAGTGATATGTAATGGTTAAGTGTTCTGAATCAAACTTGGTAAAATATAACTGCTATGTGCAGGCCAAATTTAAGTTAGCTTGCTTACGCGAAGATGAAGCTCGTCAATGTAACCAAGAATTTGCAGAGGAGTTCGATAAGATGAGAGAGGCGAATAAAGATAGAGAAGATCAATATATAAAGATGCACTTCAAGTTTGTTGAGGCAATGCAGACTGCTGTCGACATGACTCGGAAGATCGAGGAGAAGGATACCAAAATTGAGAAAGGGCAGAAGAGCTCAAGGAGTTGAAAGAACATGCAGCAAAACTCAGAAGCCAGAATGATACATTGGTGGTAAAGAGCAGGGAAGCTGACATGGCCCATTACCATATACATGCTCTAAAAAGATTGGAGGATGATTTAAATCGGTTGATGGCTAGCTTGAGAAATGATAGTCATAAAAACTCATGACCAAGAGAAAATTTAATCTGATCTGACGAATAGCAGGAGCAAGTTGGGGCGATTAAAGAAGAAATTAGCTGATAAAGATAACGAGCTAAAGAGAGCTCGAGATGATTTGTCTGTATCTGAAGTTACAGTCGGACAATTGACTATAACTTGCTCTGCAAAAGATATGGTGTTTAGGATGGTACAACGCAAGTGTAATGAGTTGAATGAGGGAGTGGCTTAATTGAAAACCGATCTGGTGCAAGCCAATTCGCGGGTCAGAAGCATCGAGGCTGGCGAGTGCTCGAAGAAGAATAAAAATGATGCCAGAGTTTCACTTGTTCAAGGTGATGTCGTTAGTCTGTCAGCTCGAATAAGATAGTTGAAGGGGGACATTGCACGAATTCAAGGGAATGTAAGTAAAGGAATTGAGCAGTTACGGGAGTGCCAAATAAAGTTGGACTCTGCTCTTGTCAGGGAGAAAGGGTTAGAGCATATTATCTGAGGGAAGGAGATTATTATAAAGGATAAAGAGGAATAGTTAAAGAAAATTTCAGATATAGAAGAACTGAACAAAGAGATCGAGATACTTCGTGCTCATGTGGTTGATTTGGAAGCGATTAATCAAACTGAATCTTCCAAAGCTGACAAAAATTTTGCAGAGAACATAACATTTACAGATCGAATAGATAAAGAAATGGAGAGTCAGAAAGCACGGTATAAGGGGTAAGAAGATCGCCATCAGAGGTCAAGGACGGTGTTCTCTCACTCAGTTGTAACTCAGGCCCGACATTCAAAATTGCTAAAGATGGTGATTGCTTATTTTGTAGAAGAAGTAAAAAGAATTGAGTTAGAAAGAGATGCCTTGTTTAAGTGCATGTCAGAAAAGGGATGTTTATGCAAGGTTGATTAGATCGACGAGATTGCACAAGCTCCATGGGAACGGATTTGGGCCCTCGATCTTCTAGATTGATAGAGGAGGGCAGGATTGTTATGATTGCTTGAGCTCAAGAATTCATAGCTAGTCGATCTCTTGTTGTTGGGGTAAGCGAAACTGATATCTCCACAGCAGAACAGACTCCATTGTAGTCGTTGTATATAACCTGAAAAGAAATAATATGTGCCGCAGACATGTTGAGAGATGAAAGCTAGGTTTACCTTTGCTTTATCTTATGTCTGGTTGAGCTCTTTGATTGAAAACTAGTATTTCCTTTGCTTTAACCTCGGAGTCGATAAGAGTCGGTCAAACTAGGTATAACCTAAATTTAACTAGTTGAATGTTGCAGACATATTGAAAGAGATGAAAGCTAGTTTTACCTTTGCTTTATCTTATATTTGGTAGAGTTCGTTGATTGAAAACAAGTTCTACCGTATTCTAACCGTAGGAGATTTAGTAGAGTCAGCCGAACCAAGTGTATTCTTGATTTAACTGGTATGATGTTACAAACATATTGAAAGAGATGAAAGCTTGTTTTACCTTTGCGTTATCTTATGTTTGGTAGAGTCCCTTGATCGGAAACAAGATCTACCGTGTTCTAACCATAGGAGATTTAGTAGAGTCAGCCAAACCAAGTGTATTCTTGATTTAGCTAGTATGATATCGCAGACATATTGAAAGAGATGAAAGCTAGTTTTACATTTGTATTATCTTATGTATGGTAGAGTCTATTGATTAAAAACAAGTTCTACCTTGTTCAAACCGCAAGAGATTTAGTAGAGTCAGCTAAACCAAATTTATTCTTGATTTAATTGGAATGATGTCGATTGAAAGCTGGTATTATCTATGCTTTAATCTATGTATTTTCTACAAAGTAGAGATATGCATGGAGAAAACTTGTAAGTATCATTGAATTTTGAAAATGGATGTGCATTGGATGGAGATGGAAATCTCACTTCTGGAATAAAATAGAGTAGTGAGGGACCTAACGATAAAATCATTTTAGTCCCCTAGTGTTCCAAGGAGTCGAAATGTGGACGCCTTCCTCTGTCATAAGGTAATATGATCCCAGGCCTGAGAGACCTGTGATAAGGAATGAACCCTCCCAATTGTCTGCAAGTTTTCTAGCATAAGGCTCTTTGCGGTGTTGGGGTATCTCATTGAGGTCAATCGTGGTAATAGGCGTCACTATTTCTGCTTAATTGTGGTGGCGTTGATGTTGATTGCCAATTTGTGACATGCCTTGGCTGGATCAAGTCCATGTATTTCTTCGAAGGACCACGCAAAAATGTCTCGATGTAGTCGTAAGAACTGAATGAGAGCATCTTTTTTGTGTTGAACCAGCTTAGTACCGATGAAAGTACCTTTGCTAACTCCATCAATGTTAATGTATTTGGTAGGTTCCTCCATTGAAGGGTGATCATTGGGGTGATCAGCTTGCTGTAATTGCTATGCAACATACTTGTCAGAGGTATCTAGAATTGATGAGACAGTGTTTTTGCAAGCTCGAGAGAGCTTTTGATTACCCCTGATCTCATAGATACCATCGTTGTGTTTGAAGCGGAGTACTTGATGATAGGTGGAAGCGATTGCTTCCATGTTATGAATCCAGCAACAGCCCAAAATCCCGAGATAATGAGATTTGGCATTAATCAGATAGATTACAACATCGATGGTGGCTGGTCCCGCGTTAATAGGTAAGATGATCTTCCCTACTCGTTCTTCTTTATAACCATTGAATCCACTGATATCGGTATCGCTTTGAATTACTTGATTGACCAATCCCATTTTGTCGATAGTACTCTGAAAGGGGATCTCGATACCGCTACCAGATTGATCATCATTGTGTACATCACAAACTTCTTCATCTTGAACATTATGACTAACGTATCATGATGTGGAAATTTGACATGGCTAGTATCGTAATCTTCGAATGATATCCCGAGCCGGCGATTGCTCAACTTAGGCAGAAGTTTGGCTTCTTAATCTTGAGGTGTGAGATCACAACATTCTGGCAGTCTCCTGCGCTTGAATCTGTTAGAGTTGGTGATCTGATTAATCTTGATCATGTTGATATGGCGCATATGGTAAAGATGCTTCTCCTCAGCTTGATCTTCGACCTGGACAACTTCAAGCTGCTTCCTATAGCTACCATCCTTGTATGATTTCAGGTCGATAATATATTCGAGCATCTGTCCCTTCTTTAAAATATATTCGAGCAACCTCTATAAAGCATAATGATTATCAGTAGAATGATGGTTTACCTTATGGTGCATGCAGTACGGTCAGATTTTGATTAGTTCTAATGGTTGGGAGAGATAGTAGAGCTTATCATTTATGAAGATTGGAAAAATTGTGAAGATTCAAACGTTCATCTTTCGGAGGACCGGTTTGACTTGTGAGCCGCCTTTTTGAGGGTTGCGGGTGTTTCCCTTGGTGCACTTTTGGTCACCCTGATCCTCCTTTTGTTCAGTATTTCGATCTGATGGACTTTTCGTGAAAATGACAGATTTAGTAGATTTATGCCATTTAGATATCATCCTTTCCAGCTCGATATAACTATTGACCTTGGTGATCATATCTTCTAAGGTCCCAAGCTTATTGAGGAAGAGGTGCTCTTTGACTTTGCAGTCGAGTTGGAGCGCGTTGGAAAAAGCAGTAACAATTATTTTCTGATCGAGATTGTCCACTTTACACGCGAGCACATAGAACTTCTTTGCAAATGCCTCGAGCTTCTCTCCGTGTGACGTTTTAAGACTGATAAGAGAATACAAATTTTTCTCCTTGTCTCTGTTGTGAGCATACTTCTTGATGAATTTCTTCTGCAGCTGGTCGAATGTGTATATAGAGTCTTCAGACGAAGAGTAGAACCATCGGAGTTGTTTCTCCTGCAGACTTGTGGCGAACAGACGACAGAGAAAGTGGATAAGATTTGAGTATAACCCCATTAAGTCACGGTATTGTTGAATGTGCTCTTTTGGATCGTTATCTTTGCATTTGCAAATTTTTGGAGTATGGAAACCTTTCGGGATATCCATATCAAATAGATTTTTGGCAATTGGACTTCCTTGCAACTTGGTAAGGTCATCGGTCATTCCTAAAACCTGTGCTTCGATTAGCTCCTTAATACGCGGGTCCATATGTTCTTGTGTGACATAGTGATGGGCCATTTGAGCGGCTTAACGAGGAGGTTGCAGATTATGAGTACCGGTACCTTCACTCAAACGATCTCGCGCTAGAACTCGAGGCTGAGGTCTCTGTTCTTCCTCTTGACGCATGGAATATCGGTGACCCCGGCTGATCTCAGATTGAACTTCCCCCCCCCCCAAATGAATGAAAGGTTAAGGTTTAATCCGTATATGTCTGGAAATAGCTTTGCTGGTGGCTCCTTGAGGTCCCAATCTTTCCTGTGCAGAAACCTGAGAGGCTTCTGGCACCTGATCACGATCTCGTATTGGAGGAGCCTGCTAAGTATTTTGCAGGGCCTGTAAGGCATTCTACATTGTCGTCATTTGATTTTCATGTCGTTTGTGCACTGTCAAATGAGCTTGTCTTCAGCATCGATCTCCTTCTCGCTGAGCTCTCGGTCGTGAGTTAATTATCGTTCGAGCTCGTTACGTTTTACCATTTTAGTATTGAGATTCGCTCGTAGCTCTGTAAGTTGTTTCAGCTCAACTGAGAGATCAAGTTGGACTCCGGTAGCTGGTCGCCTGGATGTGACCATGATTGAAATGTTGTAATAGATTGACTGAATGCCTTAGGATATCGTGGAAAGAATCTCATTCCCACAGACGGTGCCAAATGTAATGGCCTAATTCTGTGAGCTCGAAGTGGTCTGGAATTAGTCCTTACACCAACGTACTTGTGACAAAAATCTAATTGACAAGAGATGACACAGGTGTTAGCGTGGAAAACCTATGAATAGGTAAAAAAACTACGACCTCGTGTTGAGGGTTTTTATAATAGTGATGTTTATTGCTTGATGTTGATGATATCTTATTATAAATTATTTCTAGATTTAGAAATAATTGACCTTGTGAATACGAATTTTGGAGTTTTGATAATCTTAGAAAATACAGTTTTCTTGGTGATTTTTCTTATAATTTTCTGGTCTCTATCTCTTCTAGAAATTTTTCTTTATATAGGCCTCTTCTGTAGCTCTTCTTCGTGCTGAAGCACGTTCTCCGAATAATGTGGTTAGTGGCTATTTGACTGAGTAACTGCTGAGTTCGTGAGAGACAAGTGGCTTTGACTTGTTTAGGTTTTTCAGTTTGAGCTCGACTCACATATCTTATTAGTTCGTGGAGTATGTGGCGATGCTGACTGGAGAAGTCGTGTAGAGAAAGCGTGAGTCTGACATGGAGGTAATTTGAACTAGTGACAGCTCGATTCTCGGTGAGATCGAGGGATAGACCCCTACAAAATGGGTATTTAAAATAGCAGACCATCTATTTTTGTGTTTTGTGAAGTCGCATGCAATAACTTCTACATCTCGAATGCTGCATTACCTAATTTACCAAGTTAGCGTAATCTTCATCATCAATATCCATATTAGTATCGAGTGGCACATTTCGTGCACAAGGATGTTCTTGCCATTTAGAGGAATATGATAGATTGGGGTTTGTACATGAAATGAGGCGATCAAAGTACTAAATGATTCTCGCATTATCACTTTGGTTTGTTCCTACCCCAGATAAGTCGAAAGCACCATTTAGCCAATGGAACCTATGTATGTGTCCACTTCCACGATTGTACCATTCATATCGAAACCAATGATCTTTCACAGAAAACTCTAGAGTTAAGAAGTCACGAATGTATGCGTCAACTCTATCTTGGAAAAACCATGAAGAAATTAATGGATTTTCATTTAGTAATTGAACTTTTTGTTTCTTTTGCTCATTAGAATCCATGTTCAACAACTTGTATAACGGGTCGAGTAGTCTATATAGCTCCGACCATTGCATATCAGCAGCACTAAGGGTGAAAAAAAAGTAGGTGAACCTAATTGGTTTACCATAGCAGTAAGCTCTTTTAATATAGTAAACCAATAAGCACGACTTCCATGAATACTTTTTTCATAGTAAGATATTCATTGAGATAATTATCGATCCCCATAATTCATCTTTCCCGAATATCTTGTATTTTTAAATTTCCATCTCCTTGATTCTTCCTAACGTAAACATCCCCAAGCTGAAGGGCACGCCATCTTGAAAGTGAATTCCAAGCAAAATCCCGAATATTTCATTAAGAATTGAAAGTATTCAAGTGGTGTAACTTTTCTCGAACGTGCTTATCTTAAATTTGCATTTCCAATGGGAAATAATATAGGGAATGCATTTGCGATATACCCAGGAGTAGAGAACTCATCTATTGCATTGGTCGTCAAAGGCATTTGAACAGTCGTTTGGTTAACTTCTGTTTCTTGGAGGACATATAGTATAGCACTTTGTTGATTTTGTTAAATTACTGGTGTGACTATACCAGTTATCTCAAATTCATCTATGTGAGTATCATCAGCTTCCAGATTAGGCGGTCTATCGTCATCATCATTTGGATTTTGAAAAATATTATCACACGGATTATCTCTAGTATATGGAAGATTTTCAGGAATTTCATCTTCAAGTAATCCTTGGAGAGATCTTTCATTAATGTGGATATATCACCATAAAAAAACATGATTTTGCTTAAGCCAAACTAAGGCTTGACGCACAAACTCCCGTCGTATTCGAAACTCTTTGCTTTGCATATGTACCACTTCTGTTAACTATTAATATCGCCGATAAATCACCTAGCTTGGAAGGCAATGTGGTGGCTATTGCATTGACATCTTGGGTGAAATTGATCACGTTCCCACAATATTTGTATTGTTGACCCTTAAAACAATAAACCGACATCATTGGATAGATACGTGCTATAAGTATCTTCTCAAGTGAAGTAAGGCAAGATAACTCAATTGGAACACTTCCAGGAGCCATTCAATTTGTCGTACTAAACTTGTTTAGTAAGCCAAGACCTGGGTTGTCAGAGAAACAAATAGAGCAAGTAGTGGTGGAAATCATCTTTAAATCACGAAAAGAGTAATTGCTAGCTGGGCAACTTTCTCATTTGAATTTTTGACAAGAGTTTTGATATCGTTGGGCACTGGTAATTCTAACAGCTTCGGATGCCAATGGATAAACATTCGGTGTAGTTCGTTGAGTGTTGTGGCCAGTTGTGTGTTGGTATGAGGTGTTAGGGGTTGTGCTTTGAAGGGAGCGATAAATTGTTTTGAGTACAGTATCAAGAGCTTGTATAGTTGCACGTTCCTCTATAGTTTGTTGATCACGTGCTCTCCGTCGGCGTGAGGAATCCTGAGCTTGTTGGATCTGATGTTCTGCACTGGTCTGTAGATTTCTAGACCTTAATTCTCTTTTTCGTGAAGCTTCAATTGCATTTCTTCATTGATGCTCCTGAGCAGTCTCTCGAGAGCGTTGAACGTGTTGCGATGAAAAATGATATGCCAAGTTTGTCTCATTTTCGTGAGATTGTCTAAAGGGAGATGCCATTCCTATAAAAAATATTTGAGTAGTTTATAGTTCAAAAGAGAAATATGATCTTTCTTTAGAGAAGGCATCTAATACTATAAGAAAAGAGTAAAATATATATCGAAATGAAGTTTGATGTAAAAGAAAGTAACAGCTCATTCACAGTAAACCAAATAAACACAATATGCATAAAAATTTAAAAAAACATTAAACACAATGTACATATAGATATGAGATGCTTCTTGTATATACTTATAGAAATATGAGCATAATGTAGTTCAATCTTGGTCATTTAGAAAAATACTTATCTTTGACATAGTAATTAGTATTTCCTTGTTTCTTGAGAACAATTTTGGCGTTTAATCGTGAATTCCTAGTTTCTCAAGAACAATATAAGTGCACCTGCAAAAATTCAAATGAGTAATGTGAAGGTCTTGAATGGATTTTTATTTGCAATGAACTTTATTATATGCAACTATTATCAGCTCACATGTGGGTTTGCATAATACACATAAAAAAGTAGAAGATTGTTATTAATGTTCAACTCTAAACTTTAAAAAACCCCAAATACCCAAGTGTGCTATGCATTGGACAACACCCTTCTTAATTGTTAGCACCTCAACACATACTTCATCTTAATTGATTCTATGTTTGAGACTGCCTAGAGTGGAAGTTATTGCATGTGACATTCTATGTTTGTTTGCTTGATGTGAAGAACTTTTTATGGCAGAGTGGCTTTGTTTGTAACCCTTGCTTAAGTTGTGCTCCAAATCAAGCAAAACTCATTAAACGTCACACTAAAAAACATACCTTACTGGAAGTTTTATAGGTTGCCCTAAGTGTGGTAGTATGTGAAGAGCTCTTTATGGCAGTGGCTCTGTTTGTGACCTTTGCTTAAGTAATGCTCCAAATATAGCGAAACTCATTAAACATAACACCAAAAAACGTACCTTGTTCAAAGTTTTATAGGTTGCCCCAAGTGTGGAAGTTTTGCAAACATGTGTGTGAGTGAGAGAACACATTTTAACTCCTGCTTTAATGATATCATTGGCTCCTTCATGCGTGCCCTTTAAAAGCCAACTCTTTTTCTCTCTTTCTTTCTTATTCTCTATGTCTGCTATCCAACATCATCATTTCCTTATAAAACTTTACTTCTCTCGTTCCCATTGTTGGAGAATCAAAGTTCAACCCATTAATCATCTCCTCCCATAGACAAAACCTATTAAATTTGGATACCCAAACTGTTTGGCATAATGATCAAATGGGTAAAGATTAAGGCCTGTTTGGCTAAAGTATCAAGTGCGCAATGTTTCTATGATTTTAAGCAGGAAAGAAATATTTTCTGAAATAGAAACCAACTTACATTTGTACAATGATTTTCTGTTTGAGATAACATACCAGTATACCACTTGAACATAACATAAATCTCTAGGAAAAAAACCATTTGGAAGGCTAAAGTGAGATAACAAAGATAAGTGATTTTCAATACAATATGAGAAAGTGTAGTAAAATGCATGCTAAAATAGTGCGAGAGAGATAATGTGGCCGACTACCTTCAGACCAATTTAGATTGTGGCGATGTTATTTTTTGAAGAGTTGAGAAGAAAAGTAAGAGAGGGGGAGAAGAAGGGAGATGATATCAATTTTCAAATTTGTTTTCCTTCCCTGTATACTGCATTTTGTTGGTTTTTTGGACACGTATCATTTTATTATTGAAGCAGTTATCAGAAGGTGGGAGCAATTTTATTTTTTTTAAGTTGGACATGTTTGATTCAGTGGGTAAAATGGGAAACGTAAAGGCTTCAGTTACATACTCAGATTCTGGGAGGTTACTGGTGCAAGGGAGACCTCCCTACCGGTCGGTCTGATAAAAGCTTCAGACTTATTGCAATTAACCTCTTGACCAGAAAGGAAGTTATAATGCAGAAGAATCTTGTTAAGGACGCCAGCCTTTTAGATATTAGCTCTACAGAACAAAAAAGAGTCATCTGCAAAAAAATATATGTGATATGGGAGGAACATGTCTACCAATCTTAATACCATGAAGTTGAGATGTAAGTTCTTTTTGAAGGAGTCTAGATAAGACTTCAGTACAAAGGATAAACATGATAGGGTGACAGAGGGTCACCTTGTATGAGACCTCTAGAGGGGGTAAATAGACCATAAGCAGATCCTTTTAGCTTTAGAGAATAAGAAGTACTTTGAACAATATTCATAATGGCATGTAAAATATGATCTTGGAAGCCAAAACACGTGAGGACATTAAGGAAAAAATCCCATTCAACTCGATCATAGGCCTTACTCATGTCTAATTTGACAGCCATATAGCCTTGAATACCTTTTATTTTTATTTTCTTCTTATTAAGAGCATGGAGAGTTTCTTGAACAATGGCAACATTATCTTGAATGAATGTACCCTTAATAAAGGCATTTTGAAAAAGCCCAATCATAGAAGTAAGAAAGGGTTTGATTATGTTAGCCATAATCTTAGAAAACAATCTCATGGAGATATTAAAGAAATTAATGGGTCAAAATTCATAGATAGTGGTGGGATGTTTGACTTTAGGGATAAGAGTGATTTTGTTGTGATTGAGATATTTCATAAACTGTTCTGTATGTAACAGATGATTGCAGAGTTGGAGGAGATCATGTTTAATAAAGTGCCAGCATTGTTGAAAAAAATGTGAGGTAAATCCATCAGGACTAGGAGCTTTGTAAGGATCCATGGCAAACAGGGTAGATCTAACCTCCTCCTCAATAATATCCTTATTTAAGTGAGACAATATCAGCAGAATGGAGAACAAGAGAGATGATTTGGGAAATATTAAGAGTCTCCAAATCAAAAGTAGTAGGTCTAGTGGTGGTGAAAATATTTGCAAAATAAAGCTAAATTCCTTACCAATATCCACTGTCTGACTAATCCAATCCCCTTGCTCATTCTTAAAGAATTCAATTTTATTGAAACTTCTCCGGTGTCTAGTAGATCTATGAAAATAAGTGGTCTTCCTATCACCTTCTTTGAGCTAAAATTTTCTAGACTCGTCTCTCCAAAAGCATTCATCCATAAGAAGTTATTGTTTAAGTTGCAATTATAAAGTAACAAATATTTGTCTATCTTGTAAAGATGAAGAATTTTGTAACATAAAAAAAACATCTTGAGTATTCTAAATTTTTTGTTTCAGATCACCAATATGCCTTCTATCCCAACTCTTAAGATGAGATTTGAGAGTCTGAGGTTATTGTGCAGTTTCAAAGAAGGGGAACCAGAGATGGACATATGTATCCACTGTTGGTGAAGAAATTTCCAAAAATTTGGGTGTTTAAACTAGAAATACTTAAAATAGAATTGCTTAAGTCCTTGAGTGGAAGAAGTATTAGTGTCTACCATGATCATACCATGATCAGAAGTAGTGATAGGAAAATTAGGACATTCAACATCAAGGAAGATATTTTTCCATAAAAGCATATGTAGCAGCTAGGTGAAGGATGGCATGGCAAGGTGAAGAAGTGAATTCACCCTCTTTAGCCTCTTATCAGCCCACATTAGCTAGGTCGATTGGCCCATGTGGCAACCCAAAATCTACCTTGAGGGTGGTCTCACCACCCTCAGGGTGGATTTTTACTTTATTGATGCCCCGTACTTCTGAATTGCGCTGCATCAATAACCAAATATATTATGACACCTGCCAAGATTTAAGTGTCTCTCATGCCCCGCAGCTCTGAACTGCGGGGCATATATATGTTTATGATTACGAATCGTGGACGGTTGTGGTTTGAAGTTGAGTAACGGCTAGTTGATGACCCGTAGTTCTGAACTGTGCGGCAAAGCCTGTTAAAATAAATTTCTTAACACTCCTACCTCTTTACCTTACAAAAAAAACTCTATCAATTTCTCAAGCTTCCACCATGTCATCCTCAAGTTCACAATCTAATTCTCAAAACCATTCTCAATCCTCAAATACGAACTAACAAAGGAATTTTTTGCCGTCTTAATTCGGCGCATTTGATTCGTCACAATTGCCTAACTTCCCAATATCGCGATCACCATATTCGACAACTATTCTTATCACTCAACTTTCATTTTCAATATTAATTTAATCCCTAAATAACCAATTATAACCCTCATTGCCAAACCCAATGATATTACCCTCAATTAGATGCTCAATCGAGCTCGTACTCTCAACTGTCGAATCCATATTTTTCATCTCAAATTGATTTTGTCGGTGGAAGTTCGAGTACCACACCGATGAGAGGTACATGGGATTTAAATTATTTAAACCTCAATGCATTACCGGTTGTATCTCTGGCTGTCCCTCCGATTGTATATCCAATTATCCCTCCGGTTGTCATTTGAAGTAATACGCGCAAAAGGGCAAAGCTTAAAAGAAAGACAACATCGACACCTATTGTAGTTGAGGATAGAGTTAGAGTTGAGGATAAAGTTGATGTTGACAGAGAAAGATATAAGAACTTAAAAAATTGTATGACCGATGACTTTGGGAATCTCGCATGCGCTTGGTCCCAAGTGTCTCAAAACTTTGATACCACAAATAACCAAAACGCCGCTACATTTTGGTTCAAGGTGCGTGATCAATTTAACTCATTCTATAATGACCAATCGATGTGGCGATCATGTAACAGTGTCAATTGCACGTATAAGGGGTGGCTCAATAAGGATTGTTCAATCTTTAGAGACATCATTCAAGATCTTCAAAACTGACATTTTAATAGTATTAGAAAGGGTGGCATAGCAAGTATTTAATTTTTTTTTTCATTTGATTAATTTTGTTAGGTTAATCATACTCATCAGAAATTGGAAACTTGATTTATAGCTTGGTATGCCATATGATACCTTCGAAAAAATACAAAATAAATCATTCCAATTTCAGGAGACTTACAAAGTTTTGGAGAAATGCCCAAAATGGTCACAAATTTATCCCATCGAGCAACCCGGCCGCAACGTTGCTAGAAATTCATATTTTAGCGATAGCCCATCATATACCCAATAAATATTCTCGCATACATTATATCCATGTCTTTGTCATAATTGTTGAGACTAAAATTCAAATCCACTTTCCACGTTTTCAAATACATGGGAGTGATGTTACCATACTTGATGTGATTGTCTATAATTCCGGGGAACATATTTTATGCTTTATCAAAACTCAAGTACTTATCGTCGTATGGGAGTTCAATACCCATCCCACAAAATGTGCCCGTTAGCATGACGAAGTTTAATGGCGTAAAGCCAAGTTCCCCGCAAGGGAAGTGAAATGTATGGATGGAAGGCCATCACATTTCTAAGAGAGCATGAATTAAGTGGTTATTAGAGTTTCCCGCCTTAATCGACAAAAACTCTTTGAACCCCATATCGTCGACCAACCTCTTCCACGTAGGATACATGGCAATCCATTGGTACCACTTTAATACCTTATATAGTGATCCCCTACTTTGTATTTTATCTCTATTCTGAAAACAAAAATACATTAGCACTTTAAATTTTCATTCCAGCATTTTGTCAAATATTTGGCAAGCAATGTTAGTAACATTTAAATTTTGTCAAGAAAGCTTACCGGCATGTCTCCGATCGAATGAAAATATAGACCCAATTGCCTGGAAGAATATCAACTTGGTGCAAATCACCGAGGGTTGAGACGGGATTGTTTTTCGTAAGGTGTAACGGCCATATGTTGGTTACCATTTCTTTACCTCTTCACTTAACTTCGGTATATACGTTACATTTTTTTAAAAGTTATTTATAGCTCGGCTGCAATATGGACTTTCCCAACATTGTGTGGGTATTAACAGCCTTCAATTTGTAAGGAAATGTGGGTTTGAAGGAGGTTGGAATATGTTGGTTGCAAGTTTTTTTAATTTGGAGGAAAACTTGGTGAAGAAAATTAAAGTATGAGAGGGAGAAGGGTGAAGGGAGTGCCTTTTTTTTTCAGACCATGCCGTGTAGTTCAGAACTGCGCGACCTTATTTAAATCAAATATGCTGCATGGTGTTGTTTGATTCGCTCTCATGTCCCGCAGTTCAAAATTGTGGAACTACGGGAATGGTCATAAGCGTTGCGATGACAACACATTGCTAGATCTTAGGCGTTATTTTTGCCCCTCAGTTCTAAAATAAGGTGAGTAATATTCACCTTGTTTTAAAGGTAAACTTCTGCGGGGTGGATTTGGGTAAATTCACCTACCCTACTGCTGCATATGCTCTAAAGGAATCATAAAAGATCTATCAAGTCTTTGTCTAGTAAATTATCCTTTGTAGTTATTATTGGACCAAGTAATCGGAACTCCAGAGAAAAGAACATTCCAAAAAATGGCTTGGAAAATAAAGTTGTGAAAGACAAGGCTAAAACAAAAGCAATAAGTATGTTCTAGGTTTTTAAGCTTATGCCCCCCATTTGGTTTATGATAATAGTGTCTACCCCCCATATTTGCCAATTATGAGTGACGACCCCCCATTTTGGTCTTGACTGTTAGTCAACAGTGGGAGACTGACGCTGACTCGGGTTAAAAACACGTTAAAGCAGTTTTGCCCCTATCTCTTCGGCAGTCATTTTCTTGAATCTGAACTGTGGCCACCCATTATCACTTTTTTGGCAACCCGTATCGGATCTTTGACAATCGCAACGCAAGTTTTGTCTAACTCTTTATGCTAATGACTTGGGTCTTTGATCATTAAAATTTGCAACCCTTGACATTGTATCATACTTGCTGATTAGATATGGGGGTCAAGAAGAATGGGCATTAAATAGTTGGGCCTGAAGAACCAAAAAATGAGACATAGGTGGCTGACCAGGATGATGCATTCTCTATTACTGCTGCTGCTGTGAAATTATTTGAGGTATTAACCCATTCGGGTCAGGTAATTATTTTTGTAAGTAATTGTTCAATGGACTGGAAGGATCAAGACTGGCCTGGTTCATCCACTGGTTTTGTGAACGATTATGAATGAGAAGACATGGAGGGAACTGAGGCACATTTCCACCATAATGTAATCCATAGGGTAACCCTTTCGTCAAATGAAGCTGACTATTAGAAAAGGAAGAAAGGCTTAGTGGAGAGAATGACATCTAAGGTCAGCATAAGTCAGCGTGAGGGGAAAACTGTCTTAACGTGTTTTTAACCCGAGTCAGCATCAGTCTCCTATTGACTAACAGTCAAGGCCAAAATGGGGGGTCGTCACTCATAAGTGGCAAATATGGACGGTAGACACTATTATCATAAACCAAATGGGGGGTATAAGCTAAAAACCCCGAGATTTGACTTTTGGGATCAAGGATCTCATTAATATCTCCAAGAAGCATCTAAGGAGTTGAAAAATTCTGACCATATTGCAGCAGAGCCTCCCAAAGTATATATCTAAATTGTCATTCAGGAATACCATGAATAAAAGAGCACAACCACTGGGAGTGGGGAGTATGAGGGTGAATCATAGATTGGATGATATAATCCGAACAATAAATTACTCTAAGATTTAGGCCCGGCCCTAGGTATAGACCTATGAGGCGGCCGTCTAGGGCCTCCAATTTTAGATAATAAAAAAATAGGGAACTCCTAATATTTGAACCCTCATATGTTTGGGTCTCCAATTTTTTATTATTTTTTGGGGGGGGTGGGGGATATTTTTTAAGTTCCGCCTATGGCCTACTAAGATCTACATTATCATTCCACATAAGCCAAAACCCATTCTTAAGACCAGAAGAGGGGACAATAAGAAAGTTAGAAAAACCTAATTGTTGAACCCTAGTTTTACTATCCTCAAAATTTAATTTGGTCTAAAAAATGAAAAGGTGTCAGGATTGTGTTTGAAAACATTGGATTTGAGTTGTTGCACTGTAGTGGATTTTCCAGATCCACGACAGTTCCAGCTAGTAATTTTCATTATCCGATTAGCTTTAGAATAGATGAAAGAAATGGGAACATGGCTAAATAACACAAACAATAAAATTCAATTACCTGAGGGTGACCAAGTAAGGAATCAACAGTGATACCTTTATAGTAGAAATTTGGCACCGACAAAACTCTGATAATCAAAGGAGTTCAAACCAACTAGGGTTTGCAATACAAGGGTTCAGGGGTAAAAATAGGGTTCAGGAACAAATTTGGGTGTGAAATTCTAACTGATTTCAAACCCTAGATGAGAGATTCAAAGACAATTGGGAATTTGGTTGGTAACGTTAACATTAACAACTTGAGAAGATGGTCTTGTGTAGTTTTCTGTGTTGCTAACAAGTCAAAATCATCCAAACATTTCATAGATATCCTTTTATATATCACAGCGAAAACCTATTTCATAAATATCTTTTTATATTTGTCTATATATATCACAGCAAAAACCTTAAGAGTAACAATAACAACAACATCCTCTAGCAATAAGGCCACATTTGTTTTTTGCTTTTGTTTTTGGGTGAGAAGAGGTAGGAAGATAAGAGGTAGGAAGAGGTAGGAAATTTTGAGGTTAGAAGATTGGAAAAAACTCGTTTGCTTTTGGCTGAAGGTTAGAACTTGTACTTAAAATCCTGACTTCTAACTTCAACTTCTCACTAGTCTGTTTGGCTGAACCATCTAATTTGACCACAGATTAGAAGTTTCTCCACAAAAACACCAAAAATATATATAAACCATATTTTCCTTTCTAATTCATCATATATTAATGCAACAACACAATTAAAATGGTAGTTTAAGGCAAAAGCAAAATTAAAACGTACAAATCACATACCAAAATACCAAATATATAGGGGATATGGTAAAACATACCTACATAAAGAAAGAGAGATGAAGAAGTAACCATTGTAAAGAGAGATAGAGATAGAGTTAGGAGAGAGAGAGGGATGAGGGAAATAGAGAAAGGTAGAGGTAGAGAGAATGAGAGAGAGATAGAGTTGTATGAGGGTAGAAGAGAGTGGGGATAGAAAGAGAGGTGAGAAGGAGAGGTAAAGAGATAAGGGAGAGAGAGAGAAAGAGTTGTATGAGGGTGGGAGAGAGAGGGGATAGAGGGATGAGGGTGGGAGAGAGTAGGGATAGAAAGAGAGGTGAGAAGGAGAGGTAGAGAGAGAGAGAGAGAGAGAGAGAGAGAGAGAGAGAGAGAGAGAGCTGTATGAGAGTTAGGAGAGAAAGAGGGATGACGGAAAGAGAGAAAGGTAGAGGTAGAGATAATGAGAGAGAGATAAAGTTGTATGAGGGTGGAAGAGAGTGGGGATAGAAAGAGAGGTGAGAAGGAAAGGTAGAGAGATAAGGGAGAGAAAGATAAAGAGAGCTGTATGAGGGTGTGAGAGAGAGGGGATAGAGAGAAAGGTGAGAGGGAGAGGTAGAGAGATAAGGGAGAGAGGGAGAGAGAGAGAGAGGGGGGGGGTAGAGAGGATAGAAAGTGAGGTAAGAGGGAGAGGTAGAGAGATAAGGGAGAGACACAGAGGGAGAAAGAGTTGCATGAGGGTGGGAGAGAGAGGGAATATAGAGAGGTGGGAGAGAGAGAGTGGTAGGAAAGAGAGGGGATAGAGAAAGAGGTGAGATGGAGAGTAGAGAGATAAGGGAGAGGGAGAGAGGGTGGGGGGACGTTGGGTAGGTTCTTATTTGGCTTATTTGGGGTTAATGTGACTTTTCATTCGGCAGATTTAAATATTTTGGGGCTGCCCCCACTTAAACCAGTCACGGGTCTGGGAAACGACCAAACCACCATATAAAAATACTTAATCAGTCAGACTATAATCGTTGCAAAAGTGGTTCATTGATATTGTAATACCATATTTAATTTCCCCCCTTATGATATTTAGGATGATGATTTAATTAATTGATTATTTTCCCTCAAGAATGTTCATTGTCTTAAGCCTGCCTTGCAGGAATTTCAGCTGCAGATGCTACCAAGAAAATACTGGGGTGTGTAAGCATTGTTGGAGATACATTGTAAACTTAAATAGAAGACCGAGAGCTTGATGAAACCACCAATTCATGGAGCTTGATTCCCAGTTCTTAAGTTAATGGGGTATGACTGTCTCCTTCCACGTTGAATTTTTATTTATTATTTGTCTATTTTTGAAGTATATATAGTTTAAAACTACCACATTCCCAGTATTTCTTAGTTAGTTGCGGTTCCTGTAAAAAGGGAAAAGGACTCCCGGAATGATTCTTATGAACTAGCCTACTGCCTTCTTAGTTCTATTAGTTTTGCCTAGATTTACACCTGTATCAATTTAAATATCATTACTAAAATATTCTCAAAAAAAAGGTATCATTACCAAATCATCAATCCATCACACCATGTCATTCAAGTATCTGATATCATCTAATGTCCTTTCTTAATTTGTCATGTATATTACTGATTGCGTGCATTGTTAGAAGGCCTTCTTAGCTTGTTATAATAAACTTAAAGTTTAAAATTTACTCAAACGAGAAGGTAATTCTACATGGTACATAGGCTGCTAATATCACGAAGCTGTAATGGATCAAAGTCTGAGAACATTGAACTGGAAAGAGAAAGACAAACTAGAACTATCTAAAGTCTGGGGTAGCTTCATGTATTTAATATCTTCTCGTTGTATGTCCAGGTATGGACAATGATCTCATGGCTCATCTAAGAGGCTAAGTGATTCAAACAGTTACAAAACAATCTCTCAAAATCCAAGCTTTCATTGGCAGTTCTAAAAACTAAACTAAAACAAAATACAATTCATTGGCCATGCATTATTTTCCAGAAAAACTGACAAGGAATTGAGTTGTTTAGCTGCCAATAAGTCAAATAAATAGGTTCAACTTTTATATATCAAGCTATTCTAGACAAATCAATTATACACAATAGAGTAATACTAAGCATATGAGAGAAACAGAGAACTTGATTTATTAATAGGCTGTTATCTGTTACAATACTAAACCATTTTGGGTGTTTAATACTCTCTCTAAAACTCTCTCTATAAGCCCTAGCTTATATGGGCATGCTAGAAGCCCAGTAGGACACCCCCCAGCTGGGTTCCCATCTTGGGTGCGACCCAACTGTTCCATTCCCGGACGACTTGCCTCGTCAAAACCCCCTTGGGCAAAAAGCTATACAAGGAAAGAGTATATATAGTCCTATGCCCTGTATGGGTTGTGGACGCAGATACGTTGCCTCATCAAAATCTCTAGTCAGTAAAACCTCATAAGATAAAAACTACACTATCAAGAAAGAGAGTACAACACGCATTTGTCTACGTCAGGATGGGATTACTCCCCTTGATGTCGATCTCCCTGAGATAATAAATCATGTAAACTTTGCATGTCGATTCCATGTACCAGTCTCTTGAACATAAGATGTCCAAAAGCCTTCATGAATAGGTCAACTAAGTTATTTTTTGAACGAACTTGAACGACGTCAATCTCATTCGTCTTTTGCAACTTGTGTGTGTAGAAGAATTTGGGTGAAATGTGCTTTGTTTTGTCACCTTTAATGATTCCACTTTTGACTTGAATGATGTAAACTGCGTTGTCTTCATGCAGAGTCGTTAGTTTATCTTAGATAGAACTTTGACCACAACTTCCGTTGATGTGATTAATCATGGACCGCAACCTAAAGGATTCTCTGCCAGCTTCATGAAGTGTAAGAATCTCTGCATAGTTTGAGGATGTAGCAACTATTGTCTGCGTCATCGATCTCCATAAAATTGCGGTATCTCCATACAAGAATACATAACCTGATTGTGATCGGCTTTTATGTGAATCTGACAAGTATCCTCAATCGGTGCATCCTATAATTTTTCATTTGCCTTTTTATTGATAGAATAGACCCTAGTCTTTCGTGCCGATCAGATACCTCAGAATGTGCTTGATCCCATTCCAGTACTCTTAGGTAGGAGCAGAACTGTGGTAAACCAAATAGTTCACTACGAATGAGATGTCGGGTCGAGTACATCCTGCTAAGTATAGTAAGGCACCGATAGTTCTTAGATATGGTACCTCAGGACCTAGGAGTTTCTCTCCCTGTTTAGAGGATGGTAAATGTCCTTGTTCATATCCAATGAACAGACATGCATATGTGTCTTGGCACTGTGTGACATATCCATACTGAAATATATTATCATCCTTTCGATATACGTCACCTAATGTACGATTAAGCTACTTCCAAGATGTTCGATCTGGAAACAGAGACAACATTTGGTTTTCCCAAGGTCTTTCATTTTAAATTCCTTCCCAAGGTATTCGATGGCTTTCGTAATCTCCCTTGGAGTTCTGATGATATTTAAATCGTCTACATACACTACAATGATGGCGAAATGGGTATTTGTTTTTTTTGATGAAAACGTACGGGCAAACAAGGCTATTTACAAAACCCTCAACTTTCAAATATTCAGTCAGCCTGTTGTGCTACATGAGCCCTAATTTTTTTAGACCATACAATGACTAATCAAATTTTATTATGTAGGCAGTGTGCCAGGCATTATTGCTTCTGGAAGCTTAAACCCTTCTAGTAGCTTCATGTAGATCCCCATATCTAATTTCCCATATAGATACGCAGTAACTACATATATAAGATTTATATCAAGTTCGTTCACAACGATTGACAGACTGAACAAGTAAAGGAATGCTATAACGTCCATGACTAGAGAGTAGGTTTCATCGTAATCGATTCCAAGTCTTTGAAAAAATCCCTGGGAAACTAGTCTTGCCTTGAACATAACTATATTTCCTAGTTCGTTACATTTTTGTAAGAATACCCATTTATAACCGACAGGCTTGATGACATCTTTCCTAGGGACTATTGGTACAAATACTTCGCCTTTAGTTAGTAAGTTGAGCCCCGCATTGATTGCAGCCTCCCACTCTGGCCAATTTGAACCACTTATACATTTATCTATAGTAAGTGGCTTTGGATCAACATCCTTGATGGCGAGCGCAGTAGAGAAAGTGAATACTTCGTCGACTACTAATTCTAAACGATCCCATGTGGTACCATTAGAAACAAAGTTAATTGAGTTCTCTCGATTATCATGTACATGTGCCGCACCGGGATTGTTTCCTAATGATTCATGTTATTATATAGCAATTATAGCCCTGTCAATGGGAGGTTCCATCCTCGATAAATCAACTACACCATTAGTCTTTTCTTTTTTCATACGCAGTTTCTTAGCCCCAACTCAGCATCCTTTGTAATGGGGCATTCTCTCATGACGCGCAGCTTGGATTCATTTGTGGGTCACACACCAGTTCCCTGAATATCAAATCATACAGGTACATGCATCTTGGTTAGTTTAGCATCGTTGAATAAACCAAGCAATTCGTTAGAGATCTGCTGTAAGTGTAGAATCCACTATACTTTTTTGTTACCGTAGTTGGTTAGGGGATCTAGATGAGGCAACAATAGTATTTCCCAACTAATCATTGAAATGTCCTTAGCATTGACTGCCATATCTCCCTACAATGCTGAGAAAATTGTCTCATCAAAGTGACAATCAGTGAATCTCATAGTAAATATAACGTAGGTCGTAGGTTATAAATATCGAATAATAGACGGTGATTCGTAACCCACATAAATACCGAGCTGATGTTGGGGTCCCATCTTCGTACGTTGTGGTGGTGTGATTGCAACTGTACGGAGCATCCAAGTGTTCATAGATGGGCGACACTGGGCTCCGACCTAATTGTTAGTTGTAATAGGGAATACTGATTATTTTTTGTTGGACGAATAACATTCCTTTACTTGTTAGTTGTAATAAGGAATGTTATACGCATGCAAAATTGCATGACCCCACGCAGTGGCCGAAAGCTAAAATCAAAATAATAGTGATCTGGCGATTAATTATTAGATTCTCCACCATCCAATTTTGGGTATGGACATGGGGTACTAAATGCTCGACATCTATCCCATTTGCGGTGCAATAATCAACAAAATACTTTGAGGTAAACTCGCTAGCGCTATTAAATCTCTCTGATTTGATCGGGTGATATGGGAAATGAGCCCGCAATCTGATAATCTGCAAGATGATCAGACATTTGCCTATTGTCATCTAGGAATATGGCATTTTTACGGTAGATGGATAGGTCCACATATATCTTCAAGGATACGTTAGAGAAAGGCTGCAGACTCCAACTCCACCAGTGTCTTACTAGGTTAGATTATAAGCTTTCCATGAGAGTAGGCATTACACGAGCAACCTTGCAAAACTTGGATCTTCTCTCCCATGAGTAAATGTCCAGTGGTACTACTTATATTTTTCCTCATTATCCGTTGCCTAGGATGCCCAAAATGGTCATGCCAAATCCTAAACATTTTCTCTTGTAATGGAGAAAAATTAGTTATATATTGCATATGTTTTGACATGCCTGAAAGAAGTGGAATAAAACCTTGAGGCATACATTGGACATTATTTCAACATAAGTTCATGACCATTATGAAATTGAACATATTTCTCATCATTTCCTATCAATTTATATGATAAATGGTATCATATATGTCCTAAAAGCTTATTAAATTCTCGGGAGATTTACTAGCAAACAACGCAGGCTTGATACTCAGTATCGTACTGTTAGGGAGTAATAACATTGCGCTTTCCGGTCCCTTTATGATACTGGCCTACCCAGTAATAGTTTGAATGTCCCCAACATAAGCGTTCAAGTTTGAGAAATACCGTTTATCTCAAAAAATCGAGTGTGTGGTACCATTGTCAACAGTTGCGACTCATCCTATTATCAATTAGTGCTCTATGGGCAGAAAGATCCATGGGCTGCCTGTATATATAACAGATTAAGAACTATTTATACAACAAATTAACTACTATCCCAAGTAATAATTTAAATTATCATAATTAGAACAAAAGTAAAATCTCATAGATGAATACTGAGTGTGTGTCACGAGCACTTTATTAAACATAAATAATCTATTTTCAACATAATAAAAAAGGTACTAGAAAAATAAATCGTGTCTTTACAACTAAAAAAAAAACTACTAGTGCTCTTTATTGTGACATCACACATCTACTGAGATATCATTATTGATTACTCTGTATGTTGATCCATGCCAGTATCAATATCGCCGAAGAAGTTAGCTGTTGCAAACTCCATAGTCATAAAAGTTATGTCAATGGTGATGTGGTTAGTCTGGACTTTCTTGACTTTGGGCACCCTCAGTGTCTTACAGTCTCGTACCCAATGTTTAGCTGCACCACATATCAAGCAAGGAGATTCGTGATCTGGCTTCTTAATCTTCTTTAATTTATATAGTTTACAAACCTTTTTAAACCTGTTTCTCTTCTAAGAGCCCATGAATCCCGAATTCCTGCCTTCAGTTGCATATCCACTTCTAGAAATTTATTTTTTATTGTCTTGGTCATTAGATAAGATTTTTTGTACAACGGATGTTCTCCTCCTAGAGAGATACCTCTCATTTTTCTTAAATTTTTTTCTCTCTTGTTCATCAGTAAGCAAGAGTTGGATCAGATCTGCATGATTCCTGAATTCTAATTTTACATACTAGTCCCTAAGAGCAGCTTGTGAATATGGAAATGTGAAGAAAGTCTTGTGCAATATCTCTTATTCGAAGACATATTCATTATTGAGCCTCATCGTTGACATGATTTCTTATATTGCTGAGCTATAGGCAGGCACAGTTTTGAAGACACATAACCTCAGGTTGTTCTAGTGGTTATGGCTATTACGCATCCTAAGGATCTGTTATAGACCAAAGCGTAGCTCTAAGCATCTCTATAACTTATATAGATCTCCGCAACATAGGTACTCAAGCTTCAGCTCTGGCTGAAGGTGGGTGCTCATAATCAACATGGGCAATGCCTTGAGTGGTTCAAAGACGGTTTTATCTGCCATAATCGACTGTGAGATGTTCATTATTTTCATATGGAGTTTGATATCCGTACACTTGATGGGAATGTAAAATGACCATTTTTCCCTTATAACTTAATGTTTATTATCCTTAATTTTATTATTAAACATAACTTTTAAAACAATTTTTGCATTTTAGGTCACATGGAGCTCATTTACCAAATATGTGCAAATAACGGGATGTATAGCCCAAAAGATGAACTGCTGGAGAAGGATGCAGAGTTGTCAAGTACAAGAGTCACACATGGGTAGGTTATATTTTAGAAGATAACTCTTGGAGGTTACATTTTTATGTACATTCATGGAATAGGTTACAATTTTAAATTAAATATAAGAAACTTCTCTTTTATCTATAAAAGGAGAGGTGGTGAGCTCATAAGATCAACCAATTTTGAGAAAATCATTCTTGTAGAGTGTAAGAGTGCATTGTTAGAGTTACTTGGTGCAAGTCTTGTAAGCATTTGGAGCATTTCATTTTGTAAGTCAATAAAATTCCTCTTTTTGTTTTTACTTTATGTTCATTCCATTATCATATTATTTAGATTTTATAGTTGTTATAATGGCCGGTTAAGTCCTCACTAGGGGTGGGGATTGATCTGCCACAAGCGTATCATATTATATAGTGGAGTATATTTTTTTCTAACCCAATATGAGCATATTATCACAAATCCCAAAACTATATCGTTAGAGACATCCATTATCATCTTATGATCTCTTTAAGTAGAGATATAAGAAGAGTTTTGTGATTCTCAAATGACATAGTAAACTTGTATTAATATTGTATTTTTCTAAGGTATGATCCTAATTAATATTTCATAGTTAGCATTACTTTCATGGAATGTGTTTTTAGCACATACTTAGTTCATATGATATATACTACTTGAGTTATAATTAATTATGGGATTACATCGACAAAAGGTCGAAGTTTGTTATTTCAATTAAGTGGAGAAATTAATATACGAAACTATGTTGATATTGTATATAAATGGTGGTGAAATTCGAAACCCCTAGACCTTTATTTTTGATTAAATCAATATCATCGATTTTTGCGGTTTTATAACCTTAGATTACTAAAACACAAGACCAAAGCTAATTTCTAGTTCCGTTCAAAAGTGAACGACACTCAATTTTTACCCATACTAAACACCAGATTTAGACCGTTATCAACACCAAAAAAGGTAGTTGGAACCATCTAGCCGTAATGGTTCGTAATCAAGGTAACGTGGTTTCACAGACATCTGTTATGCAAAATATAGATCGTAATTAGTAACAATTCTTGATAAACACTTTAAATGCATTATAGCCAGATCATTATACTTAGAATAAAAAAAATGATTCCTAATCATGCTATAGTTGAACCTTGTTCATAATCTAATACTCATGAAAAAATTCTAAAGATTAAATCTCAACTTTGCCCGATAAAATGGTGATCTTAATATTAGATGTACATTTTAATAGAATCTTAGCCAAGATCGTTATTCAAAACAACTAGATGTGTGAGTTCTTTATTTTGACAACTAGGGTATTCTAATCCCTAAAATTATATAAGGTGTGTATATTTGAGCCAAGTAGCCATATTTACTATGAATATGAGGGATATTATATGTTTAGGTGATAAATGGTCCTACCCCAAAGTTTGTTGAGTTCACAAGATAGGTAAATTAGTCATATTTTTAAACTAATATTCTAGGATACTATATATTACTATTAGTGTCTATATACCTTTAAATGTTATTAAGTATCTTCTAATTACACCTAGATACGTAAAATTGGTTCCTCGGATACCAAAGTTCTAGAAAATAAGACTAAGTTAATTCCTAATTGATCTCTAATTATTATCCTTGACATTTAACCGTGATTTAAATACGATTCACTGTTATATTCTAAATTAGTCTTGATTTTTGTATTATCTTTGATCATTGTCAAGATAATTAGTATTTTAGGGGTATACCATTAATATCCTATAAGTTATCGTAAGATACTTTAGTAGGTATTAATCTATTTTTTTATATAACATATAAGTTAGTCAATTTTCCTATAAAAGGTACCTGTTCCCCAAAAAAAAAAATTATAATTTTTTTTAAAATGGGTCCCCCTATGGGTAGGTTCACTCAATAAGAATTTTTTTTAAAAATAATTTGACTAAATTTGACCAAATATTGGGTTTTTAAAGTAAATTTTAGTGTCTGAACCGGTTTGACTTGGTCAGGGTTATGGCCTGGACCGGTTTGACTCAGGTCAAACTGTTTAACATGTGTTATTGCTACTGTGCATCATGTGTTACTACTACAGTAAGCTACGTGTCACTGCTACAGTGAGATGTGGTACACTATAGTAGTGACTCGTGTTAAACAGTTTAACCCGAGTGAAACCGGTCTAGAGACCAGAGACCATATATCCATTTTTTTAGTTGTATTTGTATTGTGTGATCCATTATTTCCCGATTGATTGGATTCAGATCATTTTGATTCACAATTTGATCATATAACAATTTATGATCTTATAGTAAGGGAGGTAAAAATATTTCTTTGCCACCATTTTTTAATTGAACCTAAAGTTGGTCTAACTGATATTGTAATAGCATAATTTTGAGATTCGGACTTAGCCTTTATACCAAATGTAATCAGAATGCCAATAATAACTAGCAAAAAAGTTTAACATGGAAAACCTTTGAATAGGTTAAAAATCACGACCTCTCTTGAGGATTTTAGAAAAAGAGAGATGTTATTGAGAATGCTAGCTATTATAAGGAGTTTTGTATAGACTTTCTTGATATAAAAACTTTGTCCACTTCTCTGTAGTTCTATGGACCTATTTATAGGTCTTATAATATGACCGTTTGACGACCATTAAGTCCCTTAATAATGGACGTTACAAAGTACAAGTGAGATATTTTTTGACCAGGTTCTGTAACGTTTTGATTTCTACTGCTGTGCAACGGCTCTATTGATGACTGTACACTTTGCCCAGATTGAACTATTAGTGTAGAGGTCGAAAGAAATGTTTCAGACTGAATAAAGTTTGATCATGTCTTCAGTAGTACTTCTTGTATACTGATGAGATCTAGAACGACGCTTGAGTCAGAGATACAAAATAAGCTATTACAAGACATCTCTCAACCAAGAGCACGCAGATTACTATGGACGAGTGGTATTGGTTGAGACATTCGTGTTATCTATGTTTCCTGATTTTGTTGCTTTGCTTCTGATTGTGCCGTATGCTCTATTGGTGAGACTGAAGGCTCATCTTGCTCGAAGATGAGGCTTGAGTTGGAGATGCAGAATAAGCCACTACAACCACCCCCTCTTAGCTAACAGTACGAGAAGTATGTGCGGGTGAGTGGTGTTGGTTGAGAAGCGTCATTCAATGCGGCAGTTATTATCTAATAGAATTTTCCAATATACATTCAGAAGTATCTATTTGTGGTTGTTTGGTTTCCTAGAGCCAATTGGTCTAGTCAAATGTTGTTTGCATATGAAATTTGTCTGACATTTAGAATATGAAGAGGCTGCTTTAAATGCCAATTTTAGTATAAAAAGTACTCTAACATGAGTGGAAGGAGCCAAGTCTTTGTCTCTGAGCTCTGTTTTCTCTGATTGCTTCTTTAATTTCTAAATTTGTTTCACGGTGGGAAAGATGGTGACGACGAGGACTCAATCCCTAGAGTCTAAGATTCGGAGGAAGATGGAGGAACTGCGCATCTAGTATTTTGGATACCAACTACTATATCTACCCACTAAAATTCTAGTATCACCCACTTATCATCATATGTCATATGAAGAAGTGATGGAGGCAGGGGATGACTATTTTCAAATGGAACGTTTCCATTATCTATTGACATCGGAGGCAGAGCGCCGTAACGGTCTTCGGCTAGTAGCGGGGGAGGCTGTTACAACTGAAGATGATGTGGCAGGCATTCGGCCGAGAGAGTCTCGTCAGTATCCTGCTAATCAGTGGGTCTTGTTGAAGGAATGTGGCCTTCCGTCCGTCTCTAACATGCGAGGAGGATGCAGAGGATCATTTTCTTTTATGGACCATTGATTTTGGCCATGAAGAAGATCTTTCGTATGTGAATTTCCATTTCTAAATGATTCTTGGACTTTACAGCAGGGGACCCGGGTTTGAAAGTTACTTCCGTGTTGGCTGCTGAGAGATAGTTTGGTTTGTCTTATGATATAACTATGGAAGTAATTTGTATAGGGTTTATATGTAAATAGTAAATTAGAGGGAGTTGATTAGAACATTGTTTAATATGTAAAGTATTCTGTAATAGATAATTTTGAACTTAATTATATTTTTGTTCCCTGAATATGATCTTTTGGCTCAATCTTGCTTATATAATTTTCTGTTTGTATAATAGGCGGCTGCAACATAGGTGTTTATGTATCATGAGTACGACAATAAATGGTAGTGAGAGCTGAGGTTTTAAAATTTAGAGGAGTTTGAGGATGTAATGATAGGGAAGGTAAGTAAGATGATTTGGTGGGAATAACGATATATTGTTTTATGGTATCTAGTTATTCGAGCTGGATGTCGGTATTTTGCAAACTGTGAGGAAGGGTACATATGTATCTTTAGGTACAATTGTTGGATTGGCTTTATCTTGTATGTTGTCATTTGGATATTTACTCGTATAAATTCTCAGGGGGTACTCTATGATATGGAAACAATGATCTGTCGGGATATTTTTGGAATTGATGCAGATCTTCTATCATTCCGCGAAGTGTGCTCGAATAATATATCTTTTTGCCAAATCATTGGGGTGATATTTTCGAAATCTTCTTGGTGGCTATAAAATCATGAATCTTGGCTATTTATTATTTGTAACTATGGTGGTAAGAATTGTGCTCTGTAGGCAAGGTGAATAACCTTGGTGAGGACTCGTGCTCAGCGTGTGCATCAGGCAGCGGATGGTCGGTTCCAGATCAAGGTTGCGGAACTTTGGGAGCGGTATTTTCGTCGATTGCCGTATGATGCTGTGCTCCCTGAATGGTCACTAAATCTAACCGAACTTGATGATAAAAGTAAGCCTGTAGAGTATGACAACTTCTTCTGGTATGACGTGTTTCGTAAGTCGTTGCGGAGTGCTACGGTGCAAGAGTTGACTTATCGTCAGCTCGCATATGACAAGATTATTGAAGAGGACGTACGGGCAGCGAATGGAGAGATAATTCTGTGTAGAGAGGCACACCATCGAGGCTACTTCAGATGTGACTTGGGGGGCTTGGTAAGCTCAAAGTGTGGGAGAACAATATATTTAATATGTTTTTAGGTATTGTGCGGTCGAATAAATGTAAGAGGGATTCAGAGAGAATAAAGTAATGTGATCTTTTAATCTGATTAAATAAAGTATTCTATTATATTCTATGCGTAAGAATATTGTGGAGGACAGCTGTAGGATTTTAACAACTGCGTAAATATCTTCGAATTTTGAAAATTGAGCTATTTTAGGAATGCTGTACAATCCTGGTAGAATATAAAAGTAAAGCAATTGGTCATTTTTATACTGTGTTGAGGAAGAGGTGCAGAACTATTAATGGTAGACAATAGAGACAGACGTGATGATGTTAGACATTATCACAGAAGTCATGATGGTGTTTTGAAATTAAAAGACGTGCCTATAGCAATAATGGGGATGGTTAACGCGTGTCAGAAAGAGCCGTCATTTTATAAACCGATGGAGAGTATAAAAACTTGACTCTCTCTCCCTCATAAATTATCTACAGTTTCAAAAATATAAAAAAGTGGTCTAAATCTTATTGTCAAGGAGAGGAGACGTTTAAGTACTGAGTATGATTTGAGATGGAAATCTTCATCAAGTGATAGGAAATTATCGGAGAAACGACGTGAGCGCTCATTTTCAAAAAAACGTCCAGGCAAAGCTATGGAATATTATTCAGCGAGTACAGGTTGGTAATATAAACTCTATCTATTTGATTTGTGAGTGTAGGGGCCTAACTTCTTGAGGAGGGGAAGTTGGCTCTTATACCACGAGGTTAAATCTTCAATCAAAGGGATTCTAGTAGGTAATCTAGAATGCGAATAATCTATAAACAATATACTTGCGTAGAGACCTGGAATATGACTCTCCACGACCTCTGATGAGGAGTTTTAAGAGTAGTTATATTTCTGTTGAGTGGTCGAAGGTTCGAGTGCAGGGTTTTACAAGGTGATCGAAGGTAAACAATAAGGGATCTGGGGAGAGTTTTTCCAACCCCTCCTTGGTTCCCCATTACTCCTATTTATCGAATCATAGGAAGGGCTGAGTCACCAAGGTTAGGTCAGATTACAAGTCTACTATCTGGCTATCCTCCAGATATTGTGTGGGTATCCCGGAGTTGGTACTGAAGCCAAAAATGCGGGGCCTGTCACCATACTCTGTCCCTGTAGCTGTCTGTCGGTTCTGTCACTGTGCATTGTCACTGTAGCCGCCTGTTAGTTTTGTCACTGTAGCTAACTGGATCGATAATGGCGTCGTTCATATCTGGTGAGTTGGCTATCTTGTCATGCTTCAACCATGTACGGATATGGTCGAAGCGTTTCTGATGTTGAAGTAAAGTTCTTCTTCGAGGCTTGTTCAGAGTCAAGGCTTCATCTTCAAATAATCTTTGGGAGACTTGTTTGCGGATTGTATAGGCTTCAAGATATTTGAGCAGGCTTCGAAGTAACCTTCGAGTGTTTGACTAGGGTAGAAGGATGTGAGTAGGCTATTACATTCTCTCCCTCTCAGTGAAGAGCTCGAAAACAGGTTTAGAGGCGTTCGCTGATAAAACTGTTTGGCGTTGGAAGTTGAGCAGTTGACTATTGGCTTCCAGGTAGGTAATAAAAGAGGGTAATAAAGGAATGCTGGTGGTTAGGGAGTAATAAATGAGTTTAAATGGGGCTATAAGTATGGGTTATTGGGGTAGGAATACTGCATGCTCTTCTTCTGTTTCGTTCTCTGCTCCTTCTGCATTTCTAGAAAAATGTTATGGATACCACGCCGAAAACTTGCTATAAAAAAGGATAGGATTTTCCCGAGATTGTCGCATAGGGTGGAAGACTGCTGAATTGCATTTGAAGTTCTTCGGTCAATATGATCTGGACTGGGACATGCCTGACCTGGTGGAGGTAGGAGCTGGAGAACTCATCAATGGGGAGTCATATGCTTACCATTGGGGGCAACTAAAGTTTTATTTCATGACTGCTGAGAAATGCTATCTCTTCCTATCGGCTTTTGCCGAGTGTCTCATTCAGGCTAAAAAGAAGTTGGAGGAACAAGGTTCGGTGAGTGGAACTGGCCCGTCTGGAAATAGGGCAGCTTATACTTAAGGTGGTGATGTTGGGTTTTTTCTTTTATATGGAACTGTATTTTGAAGGTTGCTGTTGTTTATGTGGTTTTGGATATGTGGGTTTGCAACTTTGTTGTTTCTGTTATTGTAATTTGGGGAATGGAATAGAAACAATGCTTTATTGAAATTTTGTGTTTTTGTATCTGGTAGTTATTGTAGACGAATAGACTTATAGGCCCGGTAGAAAATATATCTCATCGAATGTTGGAAAATAAATTGGCTTTAAAGTATAATGGTATGGTCGAAGGAAATTGACCCTGTATTAGTCCAAACTCTGTGAAAGAGGTGTGAGACGAAGTGTAAAAGGGGTCGACATTCAATTACAAAGAGTACTCGAAGCGATGGGTGTTTGTTAGAGGAACTAAAAAGAAAAGGGGTCGATGGTTCGATGCTGGGGGTTTATTCGTCTGCAAGTCCTCGGGAATGGGGTTGGAATGTGGGTACAGATGAAACAGTTATGTTTAGGAAGTTGGAAAGGTTAAACTGTTGAGTTTTCAAGGAGAGGAATTTAAAGACTACAATGAATCCAACTTGGGATTAATGAATGTTTTAAATGTACCTTCATGTTTAAAATTTGGTGTTGCGAGGAGAATTTCTCATCTTTCTTCTTTCTTCTTCTGAATATAATGTCGTCTTCTTTGTCCCAGAATAGCAGCAGTTCTTCCATGCCCAAGCAGGCGAACCGGGTTATGGTAAAAGCTATTCGGGCGTGGAAATGACCCTGGAGCTGCAACAGAGGTTTCTTGTCGATCAGGACATCGACGCAGAGATGTCGGACCTGTTTGAAGCGGAACCTGGGGAACCCATTGCTGGAATGTCCTTTCTGTATTGGTGGGGGATTCATTAGATGATGGGTCCGTTTCTGGGCCATCAGTTGTCCTTGCTGGAATCATTTGCGGTGAAGATGGTGGAACATGAGAACTCTGCTACTGAGGCTGAGGAGAGGCATTCCAAAGATAAATAGGGGCTCCTTATTGGTTTGTTGAGTGGTTTAGATGGGTATAGGAGGGTGTTTGTATTTTATATTTTTAATTGTACTATTTTGATTTAAAGTGAATGAAATTAGGGATTGGTAATATAATAGTCAAATTGCTTTTCAGTACCGTGTGCAAGTAGAATTCTGAATGCTTAAGGTAAAATTTTTAATTGTCGAAGTAACATGTTTGAACTTGTCGAAGTAGGAGGTCTGATTTGTCGAAATAAAATTATGAATTGTTAAAGTTAAAAGTGTGATCTACCGAAGTAGAAATTTGATCTGTCGAAGTAATATTCTGATCTGTGTATACGTAAAATGCCAAACTGTCGAAGTAAAAAGTGTGATATGTCGAAGTAGAAATATGATTTGTTGAAGTAATATTTTTATCTGTGTATAAGTAAAATTATGAACTGTTGAAGCAAAAAGTGTGATCTCTCGAAGTAAAAATATGATATGTCGAAGTAATATTCTGATCTGTGTATAAGTAAATTGTGAACTGTCGAAGTAAAATGTATGATCTGTCAAAGTAGAAATCTGATCTGTCGAAGTAATATTATTATCTGTGTATAAGTAAAATTCTAAACTGTCAAAGTTTGTCGACTGTGCGGTAGATCGAATGTTTGATATATTTAGAAATTGAATGGTAGGTTATCTGGGGATGAGTGTTCGAGATATGGTGTAATCAATTATTCATGTGCGAGAAGTGTATGTGTCGAAGGTTTGTTGAATTTGACTAGACGATCTGGCAGCCCAGATTGCTGGTCTGTCAGAATGGAACGTGCTCTTGGGGCAGTGTGCCATGCATGTAATCATGATTTTTGCTCGTTTTACAGAAAAAAGTGTGATGTGATGTTGGGACTTGACTAGAAGGCTTCGAGTGAGGGTCAAATGGTTCGAGAGGCCTTTGAGTTTACAGCTAATTAAGAGTGAGCGCGCGGTTCATACGTGAGGGGAATGTGGGGTAACTAGGTCAAAACCCATTGCAGCTAAAAAGTCGAGGTAGTGGGGGAGTGGTAATGATAGTGGGTTGGAAATCGGGGCAGTTTTGGTATTCCAAGGAGGTATATAAATGTGAAAGAAATAACTACTATACTGTTCATAGGGAAAAAACAGAGAGTGAGAGGAGAAGAATCGTACGCCATTGTTACGTAAAGCTTGATAGAGGCTGTTAAGGTTGTTGCTGAGTACAGACTAACTTGCTATTTCGAGTGTGTTTCTGCTAATATAGGTACGTCGATTTATCTTTATCTGCTTTTTATTTGTTTCTGCCTTCCGTATCTGTAAGTAAGATCTTCTGGCTTCCTAATTGAGAGGCGATGGTCGAGGTTAGGGGGAATTCATGAGTCTGAGTTCTAGCCCATTTTGGGATTTAGAGGGTATTGATGGAGGGATTGGGTTTGGGATCAATTTTTTAATTATGTTTGTATCTGTTGGAAAGGGTAGAGGAGAAAAGGGTTATTGACACGGAATTGTTGAATGTATTGATCTAATTGTGTGCCTTTTCTTCTATAGGATAAGATGCATACCCGCCGAGCTTCGAGACTGAGGCTAATAGACGAGGAGGTCGACGAGAATAAGGTTAGTGTGTCTAGTCGTACTCCAATGGATGAGGGTAGCAACTTAGAAGAATTGATCATAGCAAAAGATATTCCGGTTCCTGGAGGTTCGGGTAGTAAATGTCGTAAGATGGTTGTGACAGAGGATAGTGATGATGAAGAGGTAGAGGGAGGAGAGAGAAACGAGGGTAAAGCTAGACTTCCGGGGAAGAAGGGGGATAGAAGGAGCAAAGTGATTGTAGTGAGGATTCGACTAAGTCGGATAGGGCCGAGGTTTCTGTTTCGGCTAGAGATAAAAAGTGAGTGGATCGATTTGCTGCCAAACTGGAGTTGTCAAAGATAGGGGTGATGTTAAGTACTGTGGGAGCAGAGTGGACTTTCAAGTCTAGCTCGTGAGAGGGTATAATGGCGTACAGGGGTCAAATTCGATTGGGAATGCAGCTTCCCCTCCGAAGGATGGTGAAGGAGGTGTTAAATTTTTGGGAAGTTGCTCCGGTTCAGATGAATGGAAATTTTTACGAGATGATGAGGGTAATTGAGGGCATGAATGTAAATTTGTGGAGTAAGAAAAGGGGCTTAATCAAATGGTACAATGTGGTGTCATTTTACTAGATGAAGCCAAACCAGAATGTGGGCACATATCATATTCAATATCACCCAGAGAAGCCCTGGTTGTTTAATCTGTGTTTGGCGGGTCGAGGGTGGAATACCTTGCTTGTATTACGGGCTAAATTTGATAATGTCGAAGGGGAGGACTCGTATAGGCTACATCATAAAGTCTATAACCCGAGTGAGTCTTCTGTCGAAGGTTTTATTTTAATGTTTTGCTCGATTGAACTGTGATTATATTTCTGTTTTTTTGTAGGTCCGACTAACCGGTCTTGGGGGAATCCGAGGGATTATTTTGGCGTTTTGATCGATTCCGACGAGGAGTGAGTTAATTCTGTATTTAAGAGTCTTGGTATCAAGAGGAAGATAAAGAAGAAGATGGATTCCCTGCTTCGAAGCATAGCCATTACGCCGAAGCCATCAAAGAAGATGAGAGGCGAAGATGGCTAAAAAGTATTTGAAGAAATAGGGGAGAATGATTTGGCAAGGACAGTTCATTATGTTCCAAAGGCTTAAAGGGTATCAAAGCAAACAGCTCTAGTACCCAAAGTGGCTAGTGATGCATCGAGACTGAAGCCGAGGAATATACCAACACAGGCTGTGAATGGGAAGGGCGAGATTTCTCCCGAGTATCCAAAGGTACAACGGACGAAGGTTATTCAGCGCAAATAACGTAGGGCATTGGGGGAAGATGATGCGGAGGATGAGGGCGAAGAGATGACGAAGCCTGAATGAGAAGATCAGGCTCTGGCCAAGACTGCTCCTATGGCCAAACTTTGCGATGCTGACCCAGACGAGGCTTTGAGGCGTATGAAGAAGATTATGTATCAGGTAACTGTCTATTATTGTTTGCGAAATTCTGAAAATTCTTAACTGTTTCATGCTTCGAGAAGTACTGACAGCTCGAATACTCTATCAGATGGATGCTTAGGCTCTGTCATACAACAAGGCAGTGAAAGTGGGAAAGAGGAGGTTACGGGAGGCGCTTGACAGTCTGGAGCGTGCTCGGGGGAAAGAAGCATCGTTATTGTCTGATAATAATAAGTTGAAGCAGGATCTAGAGGCTATCAATGATGTAGTCGAGAAGAGACTGGAGGGTCAACATTTTAATCATGAACAGGTGTTGCCATCGTAGCATGCTACGAAGGATAAGGAAAAGGTAGAATTGATGGCGCGTTATCAGGTGTTGTTTGATGGTAGATGTAGAGTTACTGTCAGGCTGAAGGAGTTCATAAAAGATATGGGGTTTGATCCTGACACTTTGGAACGCCTTCCTATTATCGAAGATCCTGTTGCTGAGAACTCTTTGTAGGCAAAGGAGAGAGAGGTAGAAGTTGTTGTTGGAGGTGGCATGAACACTTTTGCTGGTGAAGGTATTGCAGCTAGAGCTTCGACTGACGTGATCGCTGATGGTGTAGGGTCGAGACCTTCTACTAGAGGTGTTGAAGGCGTCGGAGCTGAAGAGCCTATTGGGGGAGACGATGCAGCCGTTTTACAATGATGTATTTGTACTGGAGTGTCATGGCTATTTTTTCTGATTTGCTGTGGAGTTGTAATATTTGTACCATGTTTATTTTTCTGTGGGGTTGATCTTGGAACTATATTTGTGTGAACTGCTATGTTAAAATTGATTTGTATGAACTCTGATTCGCATTTACTTGTTTGCGCTACGTACTTGATGTATGCTCTGAGCTGAATTTGATTTAAATTGATCTGTGTTGAAACTTTTTCTCTGATGATACATTGTTCTAAAAATTCTTGCTTGTGGTGGGATTGTAGATATTTTAGTATGCTTGTATCTGCGCATGCTGTAATTGTCGAATGATTATAGAGTGATTGAATGTAAAGGGATTTGCTAAACTTTGAAGGCCTAAGCCACAGCGAAGTAAGACGTGGCCGCCCCCATCGCATCCTTGAGGGTCCGGTCTCTCGACCATTCGTACCCCCCGAGTTTGCTCAAATGTTGGGAGTTTGAAATTTTTTGAGGTCGCCCCCAACTATCAGTCGGGCCGAGGTTGACATAATACATTGAGGAGATCTTGAAATTTACTGGACTTCAAAGGCCTGAGCTACATCAAAGCAATACTTGTTCACCGCCAACGCATTCTCGAGTATCCGATCTTTCGACCATTCGCGGCGCTTGAGTCTGCTTGAATATTGGAAGCTTTAAAATTTCAAGGTCGCCCCAAAATATTAGTCGGATCGAGGGTTGACGTGATACTTAGAGGAAACCAGGAAATTGACTGGACTCCGGCAGCTTAAACCAGATCAAAGCATATCTGTTCGCCCCCAATGCATTCCCAAGGGTCTGATCTTTCGACCATCCTTGCCCCTCGAGTTTGCTTGAAATTGGGAGTTTGAAAATTTTTAAGGTTGCCCCCAAGTATCACTCGGGTTGAAGGGTTGACATGATACCCAGGTTTAACCGAGAAATTCACTGGACCTCGACGGATTTGAGGGCCTAATCGAAGCATAACTGTTCGCCCACAATGCATTCCTGAGGTTCTGGTCTTTCAACCATCCTTGCCTCTCGAGTTTGCTTAAAATTGGGAGTTTGAAAATTTTCAAGGTCGCCCCCGAGTATCAGTCTTGTCGAAGGGTTGACATGATACTCAGGCTTAACCAAGAAATTCAATGAACAACAGGAGACGAAGCTTGGGAGAAAAAGATGATTATTAATTATTTTGTGTTTACATCAGGTGTACAAGGTAAAGGCCTTGGCCTATTGAATGAAACCATCCGCATCGTGTTCCACGGGTTAGGTACACGACATAAGGTCCTTCCCAGGATTCGGCTAGCTTGCCGACATTTTGAGGCTTGGAGGATTGATTAACATGTCGAAGTACAAGATCACCAATGTTAAAACTTTGTGGTCAAACTCTCTTGTTATAGGACTTCTGAAGTGATGTATGATAACGGTCGAGATTGGCGATGGCTCGATCACTGGTTTCGTCGATCCATAGCATGTTACATCTAAGTTCAAACTCATTGTCTTCCTCTGGGAGGTTGAGATCTCGTGTGGGTACTTCAAATTGAGTAGGGAGCACTGCTTCAGTACCATAGGGCAGAAGGAAAGGGGTGCAACCGATAGATTTTCTTGGTGTTGTTCAATAGGCCCAGAGGATATGCTATAACTCCTGAACCCATCGACCTTTCTTTGCATCGACTCCTTTCATGAGACCGTCGACTATGGTTTTGTTGATAACTTCGACTTGACCATTGCCTTGTGGGTAGTAGGGTTTTGAGGGGAGGGGATGATGTTGTGTTTCTTAAGGAAATTTCTGACTTTGTTATCGATGAACTGGGGACCATTGTCACATCGAAACATATGAGGGCATCCGAAGCGTGTGATGATGTTTTCTAATAGAAATTTGATAACTTCTTCTTCTCTGGTACGGCATAAAGGTACAGCTTCGACCCATTTGGTAAAGTAATCTGTTGCAACAAGGATATTATCTCTGCTACCCGAGGCTTTAGGGAAGGGACCGATAAGATCGATGACCCATCTTTTGAACGGCCAGGAAACTTGAATGAAATGGATGTTTTGAAAAGGGCAGTTGATTTTATGGGCTTGGCGCTGGCATTTTTCACAGTGTTTGGCATACTCTTCAGCTTGTTTTTTCATGTTCGGCTAGAATAAACCTTGAGATACGGCTCGAAGGGCCATAGATCAACCAGCAGTATGAGCACCGCAGGTACCTTGATGGAGTTTGGCTAGGAAGGTAGAGGCTTCGGCTTGAGAGATGCATCGAAGGAGGATGCCATTTGGGGACTTGTAATGTAGCTCATATTTGTGGATGGTATATCTGCAACAGTTCTCTAATAATGACCGTCTGACTTTGGGATCATTTGGAAGGGTAGCATTGTTGAGGTAATGGAGGAATGGTGTTCGCCAGTTGTCAGGATCGAGACTCTTGCCCCCAGTATTGATAGCATTGACTTCCATTTGGTCGATACTTGGGCGTTCGGGTACTTTGATATGGAGGGTTTGGGATTCATATTGGCCTTACATAGCTGTTATGTAGGCGAGGGTATCTGCGTGTCGGTTTTCTCCTCGAGGGTAATGACTGATAGTAGATTTTTCAGGAAAATGATCCATGCACTGTCGAACGAAAAGAGCATATTCAGCCATGCGACCGTTAGCTTTATTTTTACCTGTGTAATGTCTCTGAACAAGTTGGGAATCTATAAAAATTGCAAGTTTAGGAATGTCGAGGTTGAGTACGAGGTCGAGGCCGTGTATCAGAGCTTCATACTCAACTTCATTATTGGAACATTCGAAGCCTAGCTTAACTGCCTTCTCTACCCGATCATTCGTAGGTGTAACCAGGACTATTCCAATCCCTGAACCATTAGGCCTAGCGGATCCATCTGTGAATAAACACCATCCAGTGTTAGGGTTTCATGGATCTATTACTTCTGGTTGGTCTTCTGTCAGGCTATCTTCACATTCTTCCCAATCGATATCTTCGATCGGGAAGTCGGCGAGAAAATCTGCTACTGCTTGGCCTTTCTGGGATATCTGTTTCTCGAATGTGATGTCATGTTCACCAAGATAAACAGACCATTGTTGTACTCGTCTAGATTTCTCTTTTTTGTAGAGTACTTCTCGAAGGGGGTAGCTTGTTGTAACACGGATGGGGTGAGCTTAAAAATATGGTTTGAGTTTGTGGGACGGGTAGACGGGGGTGAGGAGCAAACGCTCATGTTTCAAATATTGCGTTTCTACAGGTGTTAGAGTTTTATTGATAAAATATACAGGATTTTCGACGTTTGAGTCGAGTCGAATGAGAACATAACTGATGGAAGTGTTTGTAGCAGCGAGATATAAAGAGAGTGTCTCTCAACTTTGATAGGAGTGTTGATAATGGGTGGTTGACCAAGGTAAGTTTTAAGTTTGAGGAAGGCCTGTTCACATTCTGGTATCCAGTTAATCTCAGGGTTGCTTTTCTTTTTTGCTTTGTGGTTGCCTTGGTCGCGTAATAGGGGAAAAAGCCAACCACAACGGTCTAAGGATTTGGAAATGAAGTGGTTGGGGGCCACTACTTTACCAGCCACTTTTTGGACATCTTTTTTGGTTTGGGGTGAAGGCATGTCGATGAGTGCTCGAATATGAGTGGGGTCGATCACGATACCTCATTTGCTGATAAGGTGGCCTAAAAATTTACCAGACGAAACGCCAAATTGGCATTTGTCTGGGTTGAGTTTCATGTTGTATGTTCGAAGTATTGAAAAGACTTCGGTTAGGTCTTGGACATGGGTCTATTTCTGAAGGCTCTTACATAACATGTCGTCGATGTAGACTTCGACCGACTTGCCAAGCAAGGGTTTGAACATTGCTGTGACAAGGCATTGGTAAGTGGCACCAGCAGTTTTTAGGCCGAAGGGTATGATATTAAAATAGTAAAGGCCTTGTTCAGTGAAAAAAGGAAGTTTAAGTTGATCTTCAGGGAGGAGGGGTGCCTGATTGTAACCCGAAACGGCGTCCATCATAGACAAATGCTCATGACCAATTATGGCATCAAGGAGTATTGAGATGATCGAGAGTGGAAAGCTATTCTTCGGTTTGTATGCTTGTTGAGGTCTGTGAAGTCGACACAAATTCTGATCTTTCCATTCTTTTTGGGAACTGCAATAATGTTTGATATCCAATCAGCATACTTCACTTCTCTGATGAAACCCGCGGCTATATGCTTGTCTGCTTTGTGGTTTACAGCTTCTCAAAGGCATGGAGCCAATTGAGAATAATCTGTTGAAGTTTAAAATAAAAAGGGGGGAGATAAAAAAGGGAGATTGGTAGGGTGGGAAGCACAGACGGCGCCAAATGTAAGCGCCTAACTTCTTGTGGAGGGGAAGTTGGCTCTTACACCACGGGGATTAATCTTCAATCAAAGGGATTCAAGTATGTAATCTAGAATGCGAATAATCTATAGACAATATACTTGCGCGAAGGCCTAGAATGTGACTCTCCACGACCTCTAATGAGGATTTTTATGAGTAGTTGTATTTCTGTCGAGTGGTCGAAAGTTTGAGTACTGGGTTTTTCATGGTAATCGAAGGTAAACAATCTGGGATCTGGGAAGAGTATTTCTATCCCCTCCTTGGTTCCCCATCACTCCTATTTATAGAATCAATGGAAGGGCTGAGTCACCAAGGTTAGGTCAAAATACAAGTGTACTATCCGAGTATCCTCTGGATATTGAGTGGGTATCTCAGAGTTGGTGTTGAAGCTGAAAATGTAGGGCATGTCACCATACTCTATCACTGTAGCTATCCGTTGGTTCTGTCATTGTGCGTTATCACTGAAGTCGCCTGATGGTTATGTTATTGTAGCTGACTGAACTGACAACGACGTCGTTCCTATCTGGTAAGCTGGCTGTCTTGTCATGCTTCGACCATGTATGAATATGGTCAAATAATTTTTAATGTTGAAGTAAAGTTCTTCTTCGAGGCTTGTTCAGAGTCGAGGCTTCGTCCTCGGATAATCTTTGGGAGACTTGTTTGGGGATTGTATGGGCTTCGAGATATTTGAGTAGGCTTTTAAGTAGCCTTCGAGTGTTTGACTGGGGTAGAAGGCTTCGAGTACGCTACTACAGTGAGTAATCTGTTTCATGTAGTAATTTGTATGATTGTTTTGCATATGTTGGGTTTTAGAGATTTTGAAAATACAGATAAGAGAGGTCTGTAGTGTAGGTTTTTTGGTATATGTATTTTGCCAGTAGAGAAAAAAAAATGATTTTGAGGAGAAGAGGAAAATTTGAAATAAATCGATATTTGCTTTTTAGTTTGGGCATTTGGAAAATAGACGTGTTGATTTGGTAGAGGGTAGGGTTGTTGTTATTGTTTGTGATGTAGAGATAATGATAAAATATGTTTCAGTATCTATAGGTTTAGTATGCGTTCTAAACCTAGTACCCCCACTAGTAAATTTGTAGTATCGTCCAGTTCCGAGGAAATATCATTTTCAGGGAGGGGGGACGAGTGGAGTATTATGGAGGAAACTATGACTAGTGTGGGGACGAACGTAGAGGTTGGGTTACCCAGTGGAACTAAGGTGGTGGTAGAGAAGGAGGATAGAGAAGAGAAAGAGAAAATCCTTGTCATATACCAAGAGGGGGTAGATGTAGGGAAAGAATACTTGGAAAATAAAAAAAAATTATAGGGAGATTGGGGGAGTTATATAGAGTACCAAGGTTTCTGGTTTAGAGCCTACGCCTCCGGGAAAGGGGAGGAGACAGTATATTATCAAGTCTCGTGCTTGGAGAAGTGGAGGAAGGATATAGGTATTAGTAAGAGGGTTAACCTCTCCTATTATAATTGTCTTGGGCTATCAGGCCCGAGTGGTGGATTTTTGTGTTTCTTGAATCGGGTCGTATATGGCCTTAGAATTCCTCTGACCCACTTTCAGAAAGGGGTTATGAATGTCCTATAGTGTTATCTTACCCAGTTGAATGGGAATGTTTATGAGATGATGAGGGTATGTGAGGCACTAAATGAAAAATGGAGGAAGGAAGGGACTGCTAAGCAGTTCAAAGCTGAAGATGTATTGAAGTTTTATAAGTAGAAGTATATTTAAAGTCAAAGTAGTGGAAACCTATATAATGATTCATCTAGGCCAAAATTCTTTGACTCTACTAGTAGACCATGGAATGACTACCTTATGTGGGTAGAGTTACTGTATGCAGGTTCCAAATGAACCAACGCTCGAGCTGATTCATAGATATTATAATCCGAGTGAGTAATGTTGACCAATCTTCAAATAACTGATATCTTGTCTTCAATCTATTACTTTATGTTATGTTCTTTGTTTTGCCAGAACCCAAACCGTCGGTTATGTTTGATAAGACTAGCATGTTCGATTGTGTTGCTCAAGATCCAGACGAGCAAAAGCAGGTACTCAATGAGTTGGGTATCCTAAATGATAAAATAGTAGATTTTCTAACACCCAAAGTTTAGCGAGGTCAGGAGAAATGAGCTATGGCCGAAGGGAAAGTTGTTGAGTCTGTTACAAATGTACTGAGTCCACCTCCTAATACTCAGACTACCATGCGGACTACTCGGAAGGTCCTAAAGCCAGTACAGTAGAGTACCTCTGTTACAAGGGTTGCGGTTAAGGGATAAAAGATCATAAAGGCTGTATCTGGTGGTGTGGAGGAAAAACTCAAAGTGAGCGTATCCACTCTTGAGGAGGTTGAGACGAGCTCTCTGATGAGAAAACAGCATTGGGAGGAGGGCTGCCACCAAACTATCCCTCATATTGTGGCCAAAATGAAAGAGTGGAACAGAAATATTATCGTATGGCTAGGACGAACCCCCTAGCAGCTTAAAGATGATTATCTCGAGCATGCGATCGTCGTAGGTTTTTTGACAATTGTTAATTGATCGAACAAAGAAAAACTATTTTATTGACTCTGCCTTTAAGTTGTTTGTACAGGCAGAACTAAAAGTTGTTGAAGGGGGCATGAAAATGCTTGGACAAGAGGAGCTAGGTGTTTGGCACTCTGACAGTGAAGTTTGAGGCTCAGTCATCTTGGATAAAATAGCTCAAAGATGAACTCCTGATAGAGAAGGAGATGAGGGATGAAGAGGCTGTGGCGGTTGCAGATAAGCTTGGTGTTTTATCGAAGCATGACAAGCTTATGACGGATTCGGCTGCAACAGCCTTAGTGGAAAAAAACCACTTTATCAAATTCTATATTAACCTGGGATTGAGTGAGGAAGATGTGGCACTGACCCGTAGTGGTAGATATAAGGAGGTGGTGTTCCCTTCGGAGTTTGACGAGGAAAAGATGGCTGATGATGCTACTATTTTGCCTGAGAAAGCGTCAGACCTGACTTTAGACCGTACAGAGCCAGTCCAATCTACTAAGCCAATATTCGACCCTCCAGTAGAACGTACGAAAACAATTCCTCCTCTGGAGCAGAAGTTGAAAACTTCCTCTGAGGTAGACATTAGCAAGAACTTTTAACCATTCTGTGGTATCCTGTCTTATATTTTACAGCTCGCTTGAATTGGATATGATAGTTCTCTGTATAATCGAATACTGTTGTTATTTGGAGTGATGCTTGAAATATGATTTTTGTGAATGCTTGTATTATAACAAGATATATGTAATCTGTGTAGGAGATAAAGAGATTAAGAAAATCAAACTCTGAATTGGAGAGGTCACTGAGATGAGCGAGGGACTCCGTGGCTCGTATTCAACAGGTACTTAATAAAACTGAATATAGGAAAAGGCAATTTAAGTTGAACTCAGAGAAAACTTTTAAAGAGTAATATGATCTGCAATGTAGATATGCTAAGATAAAAATAAAAAGAGACGAGGTGGTAAGAAAGGAAGAGGAAAGCGGATTATTAGTTTGAGGCCAAAGTAGATAGCGAACGAGGTTAAAAGAAGTAGATAAGGCGAGAAGTCAGAGCATGTTAGTTGCTCTGACATTATATTTCGAGGTCAAAGTAGATAACGAACGGAGGTTAAAAGAAGCTTATATAAAGTTGTTGAAGGAGAGAGGTGTTGTTCCGGACCCAGCTCGAGTTATGTTTTTAGCTCAAGAAGCACGTAATTTTCATAGTGTAAAGGCGAAAAGGTGTTCGGCTTGAGCTGGTGTGTCTATTGTATGAGGTAACGTAGAACCTTTAACTAATGTATTTTGCTTTATATAGGATCGGAGGTCTATGAGAGTTGTATTTTTCAGAATATGAAAAGAACAAATAAGTTTTAAAAGCAATTAGAGGGTAAATTAAAGGGGTTACAGGATGAATTATTGCAACATGAGGATCAAAAAATTACCTTAGCAACACGATTGTCAAAAGAAGTGGTTGTTCGAATGAAGGTAGAAGCGGATTTGAGGGATTTAGGTGTATTACAGAAAGACACGCGTCAACGGCTGCATAGCGAGCAAATGATATTAAAGGATCATATATATCCGTCGCGAGCACGCTGCTCGAACAAAGCCTGAGAGTCATATAGACGGTATTATAGAATTTTATTGGGGAGAGCTGTCTAGGGTAGAAAACGATTTTAGAAAGTTTGTGACGGGGTGTGGGAAGGATTTTGATGTTGAAAACTCCAAGGCTGGGAACATGTGGTTTGCCAAAGATGATGGAGGAATTGTTGGTGGTCAACTCTTTCCGAGGTCGAGGGAACTATCATCAGAAGAGGGTGTGGATGAGGTCGAAAGCTTGATAACCCGATCGCGGCGAAAACAGCGTCTGCAAGAGGTGGTGACTTTTACCACTTCGAAGGATGTGCAAGTAACGAACAAAAAGAGTTCGGGAGATAAAGGGCACTCTTCCCATACCTTGAAGAATTAAAAATAGGGTATTCTCGGTTTTCTTTTCCATCCGTGCATGTGTTAGATCTGTGTATACTGTTATTAATGATATATGAAATTTGTTTTCTGTGATGATGAATGAAATGGTATATCGATATTATTCAGTTGCCATGTGCTTGTGTTAAATCTGTTAACTGTGAGATGTAATCTGTTGGTATAATCGAATTGTTTATGACTATAAACTATGATGACAGGTGGAGTTATTAGTTGCTCAATGTCAGTGTGGCGCTTTTCGTGCCCATAACGAACAATTGACCGCTGAATTAAGTTCAAGTCAGGTAGCTCTAAAGAGTACTACTAAATTAATAGAGAGAACGAAGGTGGAAATGATGAAAGAGCGAGACATTGGAGCTCGATTTTCCGAGGACCTACATAAGAAAAATGTGGATCTAGTCAATGGGCCAAGAAAAATAGAAGAGTTAAGAGAAATTATAAGAAAGAAAGAGGTGGAATTTACATGTAGTTTGAGGCAAGCGGGTCAGCGGGGAACGGAGTTTACATCAGCTCATGTTTAAATTTTAGAACTGCTGGCAGACTTAGAGGAGGAAGGTAAGAATGTAAAAGACTTGCAATTCCAAGTGAATTTGCTCAAAGCGGAGGCAGCTGAGGTACATGCGCGAGCTTCAAAGTATGAAGTATTGTGGCTAGTCGCTGACATTCTGATAAAGAAGATGGAGGAGGCCCGTAATAGACAAAACAAAAATATAAATGCTGCTTGGAACAAAGTGGTCACGTTAGATAATACCATACAGGGATTGAAGTTAAATGCCTTAGAGCATCTGGATGGAAATAAAAAACTGAGGGATGCGAACACAAAGTTAGATGTCGACCTATTTTAGGCAAAGATAGGCCTTGATGAAAGAAGGGTAGAATGGGAGGGTTGTAAAGCGGAACTTGAGGGATCATTGTCTCTAATTTATCATATGGATGAGTTTTTGACAGTACTAGAGTCTCGGAATGCTGTTGTGCTGTTAGAGAAGTGTCGAGTAAAGGAGTGGTACGAGTATTTGAAGACTTCACTGCGGGAAGCTCAAATTAAGCTCAGCGAACTTATTCTACCTAAGTAGGTAAAGACTGAAATAGGTAGTGCATAAGAGAGATATATGGCAGCAGTGATCTCATTCTTTGCGTTCGAGTTCCAAAGATTAGAAAAAGAAACTGAACTGGTGTATGATGTTGTCGTTGAAAAAGGTGCGTAGTGCGACATGGAGTGGATACGGTGTAAGTATTTGGGTCCCATGATAGCCAAAATTGGGGTTCAGTGACAATGTTTGGTTAGAGATGGAAAGAAGATCATTATTGGAAGAATGCCAGAGTTTATGCATCAACAGTTGTACGCACGATGCGCACCTAACGTTACGGGGCCTTCCGATAGAGGTGACAACTCGAGTGATAGATCTAGCTAGGGGTAAAGATTGAGGGGACGCGATATGTAAACTAACGCGTATATTGTAGGAAAATAGGAATGTCTAGAATGATGATTTATACTAACCTTTTATGCGAACGATAAGGTATTAGTCGAACATCTATTGTATAGGATGGTCCTCAGAGATTATCGATCGTAGGGAGCATAGGTGGCTGATCTGTAGCAACAAATGATCTATAATGTAATTGATAATTAGTTTGGCCGAAGTAACATACGATCTGTACTGTAATAGATGATGAGTTTGGCCGAAGCAGCAAACGATCTATAATGTCATAGATGATCAGTTTGGCTGAAGCACCAAACGATCTGTATTGTAATAGATGATCAGTTTGGCCGAAGCAACAAGCGATCTATAATTTCATAGATAATCAGTTTGGCCGAAGTAGCAAAGGATTTGTACTGTAATAGATGATCAGTTTGGCCGAAGTAACAAATGATCTGTAAAGTAATAGAAGATCAGTTTGGCTAAAGCAACAAACGATCTATATTATAATAGATGATCAGTTTGGCTGAAGCAACAAACGATCTATACTATAATAGATGATCTGTTTAGCCGAAGCAACAAACGATCTGTAATGTCATAGATGACCAATTTGGCCAAAACAAAAAATGATCTATCCTATAATAGATGATCAGTTTGGCCAAAACAACAAACGATCTATAATGTCATAGATGATCAATTTGGCCGAAGCAGTAAACGATCTATACTGTAATAGATGTTCAGTTTGGCCAAAGCAATAAACGATCTGTAATATCATAGATGATCAGTTTGGCCAAAGTAACAAACAATCTATAATCTATATATAGAAGTACTTGTCGGATATATTAGAAATGTACTATAGTATAAGGCAATCAAACACAAGTATTTTATTGGTGTAAGATTGACGTATGATGGATGCATTAGATAGAGTACTGTATGGAATAGTAGAAAATACTCAGATGTATTTGGATCGAACATAAGTCTTTCATTGATGTAAGATCGTCATAAAAGATGATAGATTGATATATAGAAAAATACACTATGATGGATTATTATCCTCGATATAACTTCAGTCTCCTTATGTTGCAAGGGTTAAGTATTCGTTCTCCATGTTCAGTGGCGAGATCGTAAGAACCCAGACTGCTTTTTCCGATAATAATAAAAGGACCTTCCCAATTCTAGGACAGTTTCCCAACACTTACTTCCTTTCTATATTTGGGAATTTCTCGTAGGACAAGGTCCACGATCTTGAATTCTCTATGACGAATGAGCTTGTTGTATGACCGGGCTAGAGCCTGGTAGTATCTTCCTAAATTCATGATTACTTTGTCTCTAGTTTCTTCGATCCAATTCATGTTATATGCCAGCTGGTACTCATTCTCTTCATCCGTCATGGTATGGTCGCGAATGGGATGATGATACTGAGTGGGGATGATGACTTCTGTACTGTATGCCCGGAGGAACGGTATGCATCCCGTCGATACTTGAGGTATTTTTCGGTAAGCCCATAACACATGTGGTAGTTCTAGGACCTAATTACCTTTTTTCTCTGTTAAACACTTTTTTATTCCATTCACGATAGTTTGGTTAGTGATTTCAGCCTGACCATTTCCTTATAGGTAATACGGGTTGGAAGGAGAGTGTATAATATTATGCTGATTGAGGAATTCGATAACTCTAGATCCAATGAACTGAGGTTCATTATCGATTCTGATAAGATGCGGGCAACCGAACCGGATAATGATAGTTTTCCGAATAAATTTGATGACTTCATCCTCTCGTGTGCGACACAGAGGAACTGCTTCTACCCACTTAGTATAGTAATCCGTTGCTACTAGCAAATGTTTCCGTTTTCTTGGTACAGTGGAAATTCTCCTACAGGACGAGGGCCCAACATTTAAATGGCCATACGAGGTTGCTGGAATGGAGTTCCAAGGTTGGGGATCAAATTTTGGGGCCATGACATTGGCAGGCATCACACTTTCTGGCTAGTTTAATGTCTTGAGCTTTCATTTTGGGCTAGAAGACACTTTGGGTAAGAACTCGATTTGCAAGAGATCGTCCTGCCGCATGGGAACCACAAGTCCCTTCATAGAGTTTGTGTAGGAACTTTTGTGCTTCTTTGATCGACAAACATTCAAGGTACGGTCTTGTGACTGAGATTTTGTAAAGGAGATTGTTGTTCATGATGTATCGCTTAGAATTATCAAGTACGCGTCTCTTCTCAGTGGGATCTGTAGGAAGTTTGTCGTCAAATGTATTTTTAGTCCCAATATAGTTGAGGTAAGGTCATCTTCAATCGTCCTCATCTTCTTCAATGCCCCCAGTATTCCTAGAATTTGAGCTGATGATGTTAATACTGGGGGTTGTTGATACTTTAATCTTTAGATAACGGGATTTCGTATCAAGTATTCCTGCCAGATACGCGAGAGAGTCCGAATGACGATTCTCCCCACGAGGTAAATGATCGATAGTAATTTTGTTGAATCTATTCATCCTGTCGGCTACTGCTGCCACGTAGTCGACCATTTTTCCGTTCTTCTGGAACCTTTTCGTGTAGTGGTTCATAATGAGTAATGAGTTTGTGTAGACAGATAATTCGGAAACTCCAATTTCTAGAGCCATATCTAGACCGTAAATCATTGCTTCATACTCGGCTTCATTGTTGGTTGCTTCGAAATTGAGCCTGACTACTTTCTCGATCCTCTTATTGATAGGTATGATAAGTACGATTCTAATTCTTGACCCTGTAGGTCCAGAATATCCGTCTGTGAAAAAGTATCATCCCTTATGAGTTATCCAGTCTGACCTTTTTTCAAATTGTTCTTCATGAATATCCGTACTGTCTTCTTCCCAATCAGGATCTTCTATGGGGAAGTCTGCAAGAAAGTCTGCTACTGCCTGACCCTTTTTAAAATGTCTTGGCTTAAAATGGATATCATATTCTCCAAGAGTGATTGACCATTGTTGTACTCATCTGAATTTTTCTCGTTTAGATAAGATTTCTCACAAAGGATAATTAGTCACCACTGGAATTGAGTAGGCCTCAAAGTACTGTCTCAATTTTTGTGATGTGTAGACGAGAGCTAAGAGTAGTTTCTCAATCTTAGAATATCGAGATTCTGCTTTAGTGAGAGTTTTGCTGATGAAGTCACAGGTTTCTCCATTTTCCCGTCAAGTTGAATGTGAACAAAACTTAAGGATTCTTCAATAACTGCAAGATAAATGGTGAGTTCTTCCCCTTCGCTAGGTGCATTCATCATTGGTGTTAAACCCAAGTAAAGTTTGAGTTCTTAAAACGCTGCTTCACACTTTGCTATCCACTCGATCTCAGAATCTTTCTTAAGCTTTTATTTTATTATCCCTTTATGCAATAAGTTGAAGAACCATTGACAGTGATCCGAAGGCTTTGAAACAAAATGGTTTGTTACATCATTCTTGCCTGCTAACTTCTGGATGTCTTTCTTTATTTTTGGAGAAGGCATAGATAGTAATGTGCGAATACGATCTGGATCAGCTTCGATACCGCGTTTACTAATTTAGTGACCCAAGAATTTCCCTGACTGGACTTCGAATTGATATTTGTCGTGGTTGAGTCTTATCTTGCAGAAATGGAGAATTTCGAAAGTTACGCGTAGATCTACAGTATGGTTCTCCTCCTTAAGACTTTTACACAACATATCATCAATCTAGACCTCTATTGTCTTACCAAGTTGGTCTTTGAACATCTATGTCATCAAGTGCTGGTAAGTAGCTCCAACATTTTTGGAACTGAATGGCATGTCCTTATAGTAGTATAGGCCGTGTTCTATAATGTAATCTGTTTTCTCTTGACCTTCAAGTAGAATGGGTATTTGATTGTAGCCGGATGCGGTATCCATCATAGACAGAAGCTCGTGTCCCAAAGTAGAATTGAGTAGGTGGTTTATGATAGGTAGTGGAAAACTATCTTTTGGAGTATGTTTGTTGAGGTCCATGAAGTCCACGCACACTCTAATCTTGTCATTCTTCTTTGGGACAACGACAATGTTAGATATCCATTGCGGGTAATTGGCCTTTCGGATAAAGGCGACTTCGATGAGTATGTTAATTTCTTTATTGACTTTGTCTCGGAGTCTTGGTGCTAAAGTTCTCTATTTTTGTTTGGCGACTTCGGTCTTTTCTTTCAAATTGAGCTTATGGCAGACCAGATTTGGATCAATGCCCGATATTTCATGAAATGTCCACGCGAAGACATCACTACAGTCTTTGATGAATTGGATGAGTGCTTCGGGCCTTACTGCGGGCAGATGAGTACTGATGAATGTCCCACACTTGTCGTCATTGATCTCGACGTACTCTGTAGGTTCTGCACTGGGCAAATGGTGTTCTGTAGAATTTACTGTACAATTTTTTGTAATGTTCCCTGTCGTATTCTATAATTGCTATACCAGCTGTGATTTTGTTGATTCTAGCACAATGGTTACATAATTTTTGCATGCTCGAGTTAATTTTTGGTTGCCTTTGATTTCATAGACGCCCCCATTCCATTCAAAATGTAAAGCCAAATGATAAGTTGATGGGATAGCGCATATATTGTGTAACCAACAACGTCTCATTATCCCTAAATAACGAAATTTGGCATTGACAACATAAAAGACCACATTGAGAGTTACTGGTCCTACTGTGATGGGAAGCATAATCTTGCTGACTCGTTCCCTTTTAGATTTGTTGAATCCACAGAAATCAATGTCGTAAGGCTAGACTTTGTCGGCCAACCCCATTTGATCGATGGTTCTTTGAAACAATAGATTGATAGTACTACCAGTGTCTATCATCATCGTGTGAAGCACCATGTTTCATATTTTTAACATGATCACCAAGGCATCATGGTGAGGAAAGTTGACATGTCGAACATTGCAGTCATCGAAAGAAATTCTTGTGCGATGAGAGCTGGATGGATAAATCGTAACATTAGTTGACACGTCTCCTTTTGCTCCTATTTGACTCCTTGATGATCTGAGTCTCAACGAAATGGCAGAGTGAGATATAGTATAAATGCTTCTCAGCCACAGTTTCTTCGATTTGTACGGCTTCTATAGGGTTTTTGTAAGTCCTTTTCCTATAACTCTTAATGTCTATGATGTACTCGTGCATTCACCCATCTGCGAAGATCTATTCCAACAATCATTGTAAGGCAAAATAGTAATTTATCTCATGATGTTGGACCTTGTGATAAATGCAGTATGGTTTGTTCTTAATGGGTTAAAGATATTGTGCATTACGGAAGAATCTATTTTTCTGTTGTATAGGATAAATACTGGCTATGGTCACGCTCCCCTTTTGAGGTCGTTCGTCGTTGGACTTTGTTTGTTTTCTGTCTCCTCCTTGATCTGTACTATGGTTATAATCTGGATTCATTGATTGGTCTCGAGTAATGTTGATTTCAGAGATTTCATAAGAGACTGTCTGTCAGATACCATTCACTCCAGGTCAATGTGTCCATTAACTTTTTCAATCATGTCTTCTAATGTTGTCGGCTTGTTTAGGTCAAGGTATTCCTTTGCCCTATCGTCGATGAGCAAAGCGTTGGTGAAAGCAGAAATAGTAATCTTCTGGTCGAGACGATATACTTTTTGAGCTAACTCCAAGAATTTTTTAGTAAATATTTTGTGCTTCTCTCCTGGTATCTGTTTGAGGTTGAAAAGAGAGTATAAATTTTCTTCCTTGTCTCTGTTGTGTGAGTAATTCTTGATGAAGAGTTCGTGCAACTGTTCGAAAGTTATGATCGATCCTTCTGGTAGTGTGTGAAACCACCGTAAGGGTTTACCTGATAAGCTGGTAGGAAAGAGCCGGCAAAGGATGTGGTGTGACGTGGAATGCATATCTAAAGCGTCTTGAAACTCTTGGGCGTATTCCATTGGATCAATTCCTTTGAACTTTTGGATCTTCAGGGTATGAAACCCTGCAGGGACCTTATCATCTAATAGCTCCTACACGATTGGGATCTTTTGTAATCCGTTATGGATTCCTTTTATCAGAGTCTGAGCTTTGAGTAGCTCTTTGATTCATCTATTGACATGTTCCTGAGTCACATACTGTCGAGCTGCAGTGACTGGGCGTGAGATGCATCCATCTCTAGAATATTGGTCGCCACTCCCTTCACTTAAACGCTCTTTTGTTGGGACTCAAACTCTTCAAGGTAGATTATTATTCTATCTGACTCCCGCCAGGCCGCCATCTACTTCTTGTTGGATATCCTGGATCGAGATGGGCTCTATTTCCTGTTGCTGATGGTTAGATCAAAGCGTACCATCTGTATGATTTCCCTTATGAGGAGGTCCTACTCATTCATGAACGAAGATTCACGACCCTTCAGGTTGTACAACTTTGTTCTTCTGGGCGGCGACGTGCTGACCCTGTAGAATACTCAATGCATCATGTACATTCGCTAGCTGTTGCTCTAGAGCTGCACATCTTTCAGTTTCAGAATTCAAATTGGTACGCAGATCCGCAAGTTTGGCATTCTCATCTACCTGAACGATCGGCGTGCTTTGACCTGGAGGTGACATTTTAAAAGAAGATGATCAGCGGCATTTTGAGACGATAGGCTTGAGAACTTCAGTTCCCACAGACGGCGCCAAATGTAATAGCCTAATTTCAGGATTCAGACTTAGCCTTTACACCAGATGTAATTAAAATGCTAATAATGACTAATACAAAAGTTTAGCGTTGAAAATCTTTGAATAGGTTAAAGACCATGATCTCTTTTGAGGATTTTAGAAAAAGAGAGATGCTATTGAGAATGCTAGCTATTACAAGGAGTTCTTTAGAGACTTTCTTGATATGAAAAGTCTGTCCTCTTCTCTGTAATTCTATAGACTTATTTATAGGTCTTATAATATGACCGTTTGATGACCATTAAGTCCCTTAATGATGGACGTTACAAAGTATAAGTAAGATATTCTTTGACCAGGTTGTGTAATATTTTGATTTCTGCTATTGTGCATCGGCTCTATTGATGACTGTATACTTTGCGCAGATTGAACTGTTAGTATAGAGGTTGAAAGCAATGTTTTTGACTGAGGAAAGTTTGATCATGTCTTCAGTAGTACTTCTGTTATGCTGATGAGATCGAGGACAACGCTTGAGTCCTAGATACTAAATAAGATATTACATGATGGCTCTCAACCAAGAGCACGAGGATTACTATGGACGAGTGGTGTTGGTTGAGACATTTGTACTGTCTATATTTCCTGATTTTGATGCTTTGCTTCTGATTGTGCCACGTGCTCAATTGGGGAGACCGAAGGCTCATCTTGCTCGAAGATGAAGCTTGAGTTGAAGATGCAGAATAAGCC